>VWZX01005643.1:167710-767710 GCA_013399015.1 Galbula dea
AACTCCATGTATGAGTATAGACTGGGGGCCGAGCTGTTGGAGAGCAGTGAAGGGGAAAGGGATCTGGGGGTCCTGCTGGATGGAAGGATGAGCATGAGCCAGCAGTGTGCTTTTGTGGCCAGGAGGGCCAGTGGGATTCTGGGGTGGATTAGAAGGGGTGTGGTTAGTAGGTCAAGACAGGTTCTTCTCCACCTTTACCCTACCCTAGTGAGGCCATCTGGAATATTGTGTCCAATTCTGGGCCCCTCAGTTGAAGAAGGATAGGGAACTGCTGGAGAGAGTCCAGCCCAGAGCCACAGAGATGATAAAGGGGCTGGAACATCTTCCTTATGAGGAAAGGCTGAGGGAGCTGGGTCTCTTTAGCCTGGAGGCTAAGGGGGTGACCTCATCTATGCTTTTAAGTATGTGAAGGCTGTGTGTCAGGAGGATGGGGTCAGGCTCTTCTCAGTGAAGCCCAATGACAGGACAAGAGGCAATGGCTGTAAGCTGAAGCATAGGAGATTCTGTGTGAACACATGTAGAAATGTTTTCCCAGTAAGGGTGCCAGAGCACTGGCACAGACTGGCCAGAGAGGCTGGGGAGCCTCCTTCTCTGGAGATATTCAAGAGCTGTCTGGACATGCTTCTGTGTGACCTGGTCTAGGGAATCCTGCTGTGGCAGGGGGGTTGGACTAGATGATCTTTTCTATTCCTACCTCTTCAGGGTGTATGTATCTCTACATTCTGCTGCTTGTGTCCCAACTTAGTTTTTCACTAACCAGTGCTGAAAGGTATAGAAATTACAGCTTGCTCTACTTCTAATTCTTACTCTGGCTCTACAAAAGAGACTTTCCATCTGCCAAAGTGTTCAAGTGCTACTTAGACTTCCTGAAAAAAACCTTTCTCTACCTGAAGGTCATGGAGAGAGGCTGTTGCCTGCTTTGAGATTTGTATGCTACTGACAACGTTGCTTTTCTATTTTTAGCTTTGGTTTCCTCAAAAGGATTTTGATATACCTCACAACTGCAATAGAAGGGGGATTGTAACAAGGGCCTGGAGCCAAGAATAATAGCTTTGGTGAAGCTGCAAGCCTGTATTCATTTTCATTAATAGAGTAGAGCTGAAGCTAGTACAAATCAGGACAGCTGGTGTGTCTTCAATGGACCTGTCCCTGATGACATCTGTTGTGGGTCTGGCTCTGAAATGAAGGACATGCTGCACAAGCAAATATGGGAACAATTATTTTTTTCTCCCTACCCCATGGAGAATGGGGTAGGTCCTTTATATAGGAAGAATCAAATAAAATAGCTCAGGTAAAAATATTCCCTTTTGCAAGTATATTCAATAATATTCCCTAAGCAAGTAGATAGTAAAATCAACTCTTTCATTAAAACAAGTTGGCAGTACAACTGGGTCCTTGTAGTCATGCCTAAGACCTTGTCCCAGTTTCCTCCTTTTCCCTCTCCACCTGCTCCTTTAGTAGGTGCCTGAATAGCTGTAAAACACAGACAGTGCTGGAAATCAGATGCATTTTTTTTTAATAAAGCAGCAATTTTAAATCCCCTGCATGAATAAATAATCCATATGTTGCCTCAATCTTTTATGACATGAATTCTGAAAAACAACTTTAAAAGCTTTCTCTGTTGTTTTGGAACTGGGTCAGAATACTTGTTCAGGGATTTTTTAATGAGCTAGGCTGTCTCCCAGCTCTGGGTTACTGGTTCAAACCTGAATCAGGTTAGTAGGGAGCAGAAATTTATGCTGCAACTGAAGAATTTAGACCTACATCTCACCCCAGACACTCATATCTCCATGGGAAATAGTGGTGCAATGGGCACAAAAGCCCATGGAAAAAATGGAAGAAGAGCCTGAAATATGAGAGCTGCAGAATCTCCTTTCTCTCAACACCTGCCCTTAGCCCACACCCTACCTTGGATATTACCCTCCTGTGTCCTTAGTTTCTTTCAAAAGCCTCTTCTCCAGCTGCAAAGGGACCATTAACCTCAGCTGGCTAGCAGGTAATGAAATAACTGCTTTTGTCAAGGGAGATCTTAACACAAGGAGATGAACATCAGTTAACAGAAGTGGGAAATACATTTTCTTTTCTGGAGTTGTGTATCTTCAGTGTTGAAGAAAATACCAGGCTTACCACTACAGAAAACCTGGGTTTGACCCTTTGTCATTGCCTCTATTGTTCACCCTCAACATTCTGATCCCCTAACATCCCAAATATCTCATCTTAATGCTCCCTGACTGGCTCTCACAACCCTCACATCCCACATGGATGCAGTGAAGGGACAGTGGAAAGGACTTGGAGATGAAAGGAGCTGCCCAAGGCATGGCTTTGCAGCAGCATCTCAGAACCCTGGCATCCCTGGCTGCCATCCCATCTCATCTCATTTCCTTCCTCCTTTTTCTGGAAACTGAGGTGCTGGCAAGGGCTGTAGCATGCTAGGATCTGTGGGCTGGGCAGTGTGTCTGGGTCCCACTGCTGCTATATTATATAGCTATATAGCTTTTCCTATTTCTCCCATGCTGCAGGCAGGTGAGGGGGCTGCTAACAGCAGAGGGGGAGCCCAGGAACTGCCTGAGGCTCCTTCCTCAAACCAAATGGCTTACATGATCTGTGAGTCTTCTCTGAACACTTCCTCCAGCTCCAGCACTTTGACATTTCCTTTCTATATTCTACAAATTAATAACAACAATTTTCTTTCACTGGTGCTGCTTTACCAGTGTAAATAACAGAGGAAGAGGCAGAAGGAAAAAGATGGAAGGGGAAAAAAGGGGATCATGGAAATGAATTTGATCAGATTTGCACTTTTTTGGGTTTTTTTAGACATATCTACAAACACAGAGAGCAGCTTTTAGGGCTGAACTTCATGCTGTCTGACATGTTACAAAATCCTATAAAAGTCAGTAGTAAAACTTTCAGGCTATGGTAGTCATCATTGTTATCTGCTCACAAATCTCATTTTCCAGTTGTCCAGCTGCTGGAAATGAGAAGACCTCCAAAGAAAACAGTGTCTGTCAGGTTTGATCACCTCCCTTAGCTGTTTTAATGGAACTAACAGAAGGGAACCAGTTAGTATAGTGAGACAACCAGTACAGAACTCTTTTTTTTCCCAGGATGGTAAAAAAAAGAAAGGTGTCTTTCAGACATCACAGCTAGAGGCTGTTGCTGCCTGTGAGACCTAACCCAGTCATTAGGAAGCCTGGGGAATGACACTTTCCATGTTTATGTCAATGGAAACTGTCTTTATGCACTAAATATCCAAACACAGCAATTTTTTGCTTGCTGAAGGGAGGCTGTGAATTGCACTGGAGAATTATTACAAAAGAGAACTGAGCAATAAGAAATGGAATAGAAAACAGAGAGAAGAATGAAAAATTAATTTGACTGCTTCCTTTTGTCAGCTGAAGAGCAAAAATAGATGTATTACTGAAGGTTTGTTGTTTGTTTCTTTATGTGACTACTACAGATAATACCAAAATATGCACTGCAGATGGAGTGACTTGTTTCTATTAAGGTGTCTGAGTGTTATTTAGGATGGAGTAGGAAAACCAAATCTCTTTCCTCTTCCAGGTAAGTACAAGTTGTTTGCTCCAGTACTGATCAAGCTAAACATGTGCATTTTGTCCTTTCTGTTCCAACAATGAAGGCATTGTGGCAGGGAGTGGCTCCTTCCCACCCAGGAAAGAGAGAACAGCCAAAGCCCAGCACTGGTGGAGTCATGCAGCTGGATGCTATGGTGGTCAGAGCTTTCCAGGCACTTTGGGGTGTGCATATCACACCATTAAATCCATAAATACTATCTGCCACTGGTGTGGAAAGACAAGTCATGAGTTTTTAATAGCTGTAAGTGTGGTAGGAGGAAATGGCATGGACTTCCTCATAGCAAAATTGATTTTTAAGGAATTACAAGCAAAGTCTGTGAAATGTTCTGACATTGCCATGTTCACCACTGCTTCCAGCTTCAGTGCAGTTCCTCATGGAGCTCAGCAGGATCCAAAACAGGAAGGTAGCTACACTCAGGGACTGCATTTGCAGCCAGAGCTGGAAGAGAGGATTAGTCCTGGAGACACTTTTGCTATCATCCTTCACAGATAATTTTTAGCAAGTGTTTGTAGGAGGAGAAAAAGTCTTTCCTTCTTGGAGAGGAGGGATGAATCCTGTGACAGGAAGGGTTACAAATGGCTTTTCCAGGTAAATTCCTTCATGTAAACTCAAATTTTAATGGTCAGAAACTAAAGGGGTTTTTTGGAGGAAAAAAAAAATTAAAGTGAATTGGTCCCAGGGCTTCTTACTATGGTTTTGAGACTAGCCACAAATGATGAGCAGAGAACTCCTTGTGCTTCTAAGTCCATGACTAGTGCCTCTGTTGTGGTCCTGTGCCAATCATTCTGATTTAGGAATTTGCCATGGGGGATCAGAGTTAAGGACCCTGCATGGATTTTGTCAGAGTGGGGAGTGTAGAACTGATTGTTACTTCAAGGTCTTTGAAGTTGGGTGGGTTTTTTGTTCTGCCTTTTTTTTTCCTTCTTTGACCATTAAGCTTATTTCACAGATTGCAAAATACAGTCAGCCTAGATCTTACTGAATAAAAGATCATTTTGACACCAATGGGATTTTTTTTTCCCCTTGAATATGTGCCACAAGATTGGCCTGACATTAGGATCTGTGGAAATTCCAGATAGCACACTTATTTTTTCTGCCCTGCTGACAGCTATTTATACCATTTTCTCTTTCTGGAGGATCAGCAATTTCACTTGGTAGGAGATGGGGCTGGACTCTGCAAGATGTGTGTAGAGCCAAAGGGTATTTGAAGAAAAAAACCAACCACAAAACAACTAGAACAACTTAAGTACAAAAGCAGTCTCTGTATCATCCAAACAAGTTCATCTTCTCTGCTGTTTTCTGATCAGAGTTCATTTAGCTTTCTGTGGAAAAGTTACATATCTTTCTTGACCAGAGCTTACCATTGCTTGGTTTCAAACTGTGAACTGAAATGGTTGCAAAGATTTCTCTCTCTGAATTCAAAGGAAATAGAAGATTACACAGATTCCAACTTCTGCTCTGACAATGCCTTAAAAAACCACATTTTAGGATGAAGTATTACATAACAAACCCTTTCCTATCACCTGTCAGTGTAACACCCTCTGTGAGTGACATGCTGCTGACTTCTTTCCCAGAGGGAACCAAGTAGCCTATTTAGTTAGAAATCTGTTCTGTGACTCAATCAGTGACTCCTCTCTGTTGTTCTCTGGACTATTCATTAGCTCTAATTAGAAATAAAAGCCTGGAAGAGAAACATGGCTCTGCTCAGTTAGTTTATTGATTAAAAAATTAAGACAATAATCAATAAAGACATACACTTCTGTCATTTCTTGAGACCCAAGGCACTTCATTGCTCCTAGGGGACACTGCTTTCTACAACTGATCAATAAACCAGACTCAGAGATCTTTTTTTTTCACATGCTGGTTGTATATTTCCCACTTTCACCTCCCAGACAAACTTCTGGTCCTAGTTCAGTGCAAGTGGCTCAATGTATTTTTGGTTTTTAAACAATCTCCACAGTATTTTCAATATTGACTGGACTCCTTTACTGTAAGAAACCTGAAGAGGAGAGGGGACTAAATTACTGCTGTTCATATTACCATGCCTTTCATCACCTCTTTACTAAACCTATGCAAAAGCTGATGTATCTCAGAAGTTCAAGGTCATTTCAAGGAATTCTGACCTGTGCTTGTTGGGTAGCTTTCAATGATGTCATGAGAAAATGTTTTTCCCTTTTTGTTCTTCTGTGAAATATGCTCACTCACCATGTACAAGGAGCTCTGCAGGAGCAGGAGGCTTTAGAGGAAGCATGCTGCTAGTTCTGCCCTCTGTCCTCTAGGGCAGATGTGACTACACACACCTTTTTGGGCACCTTTGCCAGATGCATTTGCTGACCCACTGCTGCAAGACCAGCTGGGAGAATCCTGGTGGCATCAGACAAACCTTCACTCCTTTTTGTACAAACCAACCTGCTGCCATAGCACAGTGCATTTAGATAGCCATTACTTCTGGGGGCTGGCAAAGAGAGACCAGAAAGATAAAGATTATTAAGGTTATTATTACAGTCCTTTTAAAAAGCAACAAGCATAGCTGTTCATTTTCTTCAGCCCTCAAAGAGAAATCAGTGCCTTCCACCTGCCCAAAAGCTTTCTGATGGCTTCTTGCCCTTCTCCATGTGGTGGAAGAGCTGGTTTCCTATGTATATGCTTTATGACATAGGAAGTATGTTGGACATGGGCATGCCTGCCCACCCAGGGACAGGACAGCTTAGCCACAGTCACATCCTTCAGCTCCATCAGACCTCACTGATCTGGGGGAGGGAGAGAAAAAGGAGATGAAAGTCAGAGACCTGAGGGCATGGCACATGTTCTGCTTTGCTGCATGGACTGTGGAGGTGGTCCTGGTCCAGCCCACAGCAAAGGCTCTGCCTGAAGGTCCCAGCCAGCTAGCAGAAGGATCTGCAGAGAGAAAATACTTATTTCAAAGAGTCAGTCTTCTGAGATGGTTTATGGTGTCTGATTTTGGAATATTTACACAAAAAGACAAGAGAGGGGAAGGAAAAAACAAGGAAACATTTTAATGCCAAGTCTTTTTGTCCACACAGATGAACATCAGCCCTCACTGAGCTTTGAGCTCAGGATCAAACCAGTTATTGGTTGCTTGAGTTCTCCTGCTGGAAAGACTAGAACCTTGTAGTGTGGAGGAAGCCCTCCCCCATCTGCTAGCTTGGCAGGAGAGAGGCACACACAGAACAACCACTACACAGCAGCATAAATGCATAAATACATTTCTGAAGAGGCTTTTTAATTAAAAAAAAAGGATTGTATATTTCATCCATATGACACTGATGCATTCAGATTTGTATTATATGACACATGCTTTGACTAGGTACATGACTGATAAACATATTAATGAGCCAAGCTTTGAAAGGAAAACACATTACAAAGCTTGGATTTCTTTGATATAGAGTTCTTCCATGCTGGTGATAATTAGTGCTGCCTGCTTTCTCCTTTTTCACAGAAGGATTTTTTTCCCCATAATATAAAGATTAGTCAGAGCTCCTAGAAATCCTATTCAGTTCAATCCAAGTAGCAGAGAATGGTACAGCACAAGTCAAATAAGAGACAAAAAGAAAATCAAAATGAAAAGTGATTAATTTAAGGAATCATTTGAAAATCAAGCCTGCATTTTGTTTTTAGTATGAAATAACCTACAATGAATATTGATTTTGATGACTATTTTTACTATTTTTGCTAAACTAAGGACAATATCCAATGATCTCCTCTGAACAAAGATGAACAAGCCAGCTTGGGAAAAGATGTGTTTGCTGCTCCAAGCATTCTCTGAATCCTTGCTTATTTAGAGGATGAAACTCAGACTGCATCCAGCCTGACAGTTTGAGCTCAGCATCCATGAGAGCTCCTGGTTTGGTCCCCATACAAACTAGATCCTCATCTCTTTTGGCCCTTTCACTGAGAGTGCTATGCTAGAATAATGGTGGGACCACTGTCTGTAATCTTGGTGCTGGAGGGTGTAATAAGTGTGTAAACATGTCTTTAGAGACTGATATGGGATAGTTCCAGCATCTGTTGTTCCATTTGTAGTGGTGATGGAGTCACTCCATCTTCAGCATGATTTTTCTTTATTGCAGTGTTGTTGCACACATTTCATTCTACCATCACCACTTTTGCAAGGCAATCACTCCAAAATTATTGTCATAGGCTCTCTGGCTTGTTTTCTGCACTGCAGGCTGGGGAGAGACTGCACTTGTGGTGTTGTGCAAACTCCAGATTTTGGCAGAAGACAAGTGTAGGTCAGAAACATTCCTTGCAGGTTCAGCTGGGAGGAGTTGTCTCTAGCAGAAACTCTATGGCAGAAATCAGCAGCAAGCTGGAGAGTCCAGTGGGGAGGTAAAAAGAGCTACTCTTTCTTAGTAACTTTAAATCAAGCTAATGTAACATATTTTGCATTTTTACAAGCATGAGCACCAGCTTAATTTGCTAGCAATACTACTAAAGCATGTAGTTAGTACTTGCTATATCATCCATCTCTGTGTGATATGACATGTGTAATGGAGCAGCACCCTTTAGTCTGCTGAAACAAAGTTTATATTAATCTATAATAAACTGATAGGGAGAGATGGTTTCCCTTATCAGACCTCATTCTATGTGCTCTAGAAACTTCTCTCATAATTTCAATGTACATAATGCCTTCCTATATATTTTTTTCTTGTTCTGAATTAACAACCAGCAGCCTTTGCTCACAGCTGAGGTGTCCCATGGACACTTTAGATACTTACAGCTATTTTCCATTTCTATGATGGGCTCTTCTTCCAGCTGCATGCTATGTAATGGCTTCTCAATGGAAAACTTAAGCTCTGCTGCTGAAGTTGGCATCAGCCTAGACTAGTCTTTCTCCTTCCCCTGATGCACTCCTCTTTAGTCTTCATGGTGGATCCTTGCATGTCTAAGTAATACAACAAAGTAAATGAAGCCAGAGCTAACCTGTGAACAAGGGAGATCCCTCAGGTTCAGTCTTCCCCATGCAGGGCACAGCCCCAGCCCAAATACAAGTCTCCAGGCTCTTCCTTCCCCAGTGAAGACCAAATGAGCAGGCCACCCATGTGCACCTTTCTCTGATCAACTCCTGACTCTTTAAAGCAGACTGAAATAAATTCATCTTCAGATGTGAGGAAAGTGCACTCAGTCACCTCTTCCAGGTGATAAAGCTGTTAAACAGGACAAGTCCCAGGATAGACTTCTGCAATTACCCACTTGTAACTTGCCTACAGGTAAAATATCACCTCTTAGCTGTTGTCATTTGAGCACAATCATCCAACTACTTTTTTATTCAGTTGTATACCTGCCCATCCAGATGTTCATAGACTAATTTGGATGCAGGGCCATTGTGGGACACAGTGTTGGAAGTCTTGCCAAAACAAATGCAAATGACATTCACAGCTCTTGCCTCATCTGCAAAGCAATTGGGTTACTCAAGCATGATTTATCATTGTTAAGCTCATACTGGCTGTTCCCAGTCATCTTCTCCTTCATGTGTCCAGAAATGCATTCCAAAATTAAATCAGCTCACAGTATAACAAGCAACTCTGACAAGAAATAAAAGTCTCTTTGTCTTTTCAACAAATCCTTCTAGGAATGCACCCTGTCCATCAGGTGCTATTGGGAAGCCATGTTAGCAGTTCCACTCACATCCTGATCCTTGAGCTTATTCCTCCAGCCTGGTGTTTTGGTTGCAATGTTTTTGACTCTTTAAACCTCATCCCTCAGGTTGTCTCAAGACTGAGTAGGAGATGCATGGTCTCACATGTCTTCAGCATGTCTGCAAAATCCAAATCAAGAACTGGGCAGGAAAAGATATTGCCAGGTTTTCTTCTGATGGGTACCAAGGTGTAGGATGGCAGGTGGAGGCTGAGGGCCTCTTGCTCCAGCACAGGTCAGGAATAAGGTTGGGTGCCAGGACATGGACACTCACCCTTTGGAGTCCACCAATGTAAATGTAGGTCCTGTAAAGCCAAATAGCTGAAAAAAGTCTGTATTGATGCCTGAGTGGGAGAGAATGTCAGAATAAAGCTGCACCCCAATGGAAAACAGGCAACTCCACTTCTGGGGAGATACCAAGTCTATGCAAAATGCAAATGCTGTTTCTTTCCTGGGAACTGATAGCAAAATGCTGGTAGATCCAAGCTTCATATATTGTTAAGTAGTCATTGTTAAGTGAGGTTGGGATGTTTTAGATAAATGAACTAAACAAGATCAAATCTGACCTAGCCTGGGCACAGGGTTTGACATTCAGATCTTGGCAAAACATATAGGAAGCTGTGGTGGCACAAGAAATAGAACTGTAGACTTAAATCACTTCTGAAGTATGGCTTCTAATGCATCAGCAGATCCATGACTTCAGGAGAAGGGAAGAGCACCACCTACAGAATCACAAAGGCAGGTTTTTCCTCACTCTCTCTTTCAGTACAGGTTGTTCATTCACAGACAAACCAGCAGTTACTGGGGAATTATGGGTCACTGGGGAAGTTACTTAAAATGCATTAACAACTGACTGGATCATATCATGGAGAGAGAAGGATTGCATCCCTCTCAAACCTTTAAGCATTTCCTAGAACTCTAATGTTCACAGCAGCCATAAATAATATCTGAATCCTTTCTTCATTAACTACATCTTTATCTAGCTAACCTAACTCATTAAACTTTAAAAAGAATTTTAAATTAAAACAAAGGCAAAAGAGGATTTAGTTAAAGATTAATCAATGACCCTATTAATGTAATAGATTGTGAGTCAGACAGGAAATCACTCATTTGGGTTGACCTTCTTTCCTGCTATTGTAATAGGAAATACAGTCCTTTTCTCTCCACTTAGATATGCCCTTACAATAATAAGCCTCAGATTTATGTTTCTAGACATTTTTTTTGGTCAGGATCTTATTGATGTTATTTCTATGTTGGCTTTTTAAAGCACTTGCTAAATTTGCTTGTAAGACAAGGCTACAGTAATCCACTGTCCTCCTACACTGCAGTCTGTTCTAGCTTACACCACAGAAAGACTCCTGTGCTGTCATGGGGTGGGAACTGTGCACAGAGCTCCTAAAATAGATTCAAAGGGAAAAGAAGAGCTACAAAGAAAAATGGGAAGACACTTTGGGAGCTCAGTTCTGCTCTCAGGACATGCTGCATGCTCATATCACAGAATCACAGAATCATATCACCATGTCTGTTGATAAAATTGCCCCTTTAGGAGGAAACTCAAGGTCATCTCATCATTTTGAATCAATTTTTGAAAGATTTAACCTTTTGGAAGATTCTTCACTTCTAAAGCCTAGCCAGCTCACCAAGCACAACTTTATCAGCTCTGGAAAAAGGAGAAAAGGAATGCCAGGTCTTGAACCAGAGATGCAGTTATGTTATTTAAAAACTCTGCCCTGCATGTACTCCTTGCAAGGTGGGAAGTGCCAATCCCCACAACACAACCCTTGCCAAAGACAGCATAATCACACCAAAAGCTCCACCTCCATGTTTTCTTAGCTTCTATTTCTTCACTAAACATTTTCCCCAAATCACATTCTGACTCACTCCTGCTATTCTCCAAATGAAATCAATACCTGACATGAGAACATTATTTTTCTTCTTTTACTTGGAAGTAATTTTTAAATGACACCACAGAATTCTCCAATAGCTGGTTCTGTTAGCTTTGCACAAGTAAACCACAGCAGGAACAAACAGTGGCATCATAGCAAAGTTCTACCTGTCAGAAATAAAGTTCATGCAATTCTTTAAGAAGCACAGAAACATATCAGGTTAAGGGTTATGGACAAATGAGGAACAGGAGGTAATGGGCATAAACTGCAACATGGGAAGTTCCATCTGAAAGTAAGAAGAAACTTAGTTACTTTGAGGGTGGTAGAGCACTGGAACAGGCTGCCCAGAGAGGTGGTGGGGTCTCTGTCTCTGGAGACATTCCAAACCCCCCTGGACACCATCCTGTGCAACCTGCTCTAGATGAACCTGCTCTGACAGTGGGTTTGGGCTAGATGATCTCCAGAGGTCCCTTCCAACCCCTATAACACTCTGTGAAAGTGTGGTCAGCTTGTCAGTTCAAGGATGGATAGTAAATGGACATCACAAAGATTGCCACTAAATTAGAACACAAGTATGACCAGAGGTAGAACAAACTCCAAAATATAAAAATTTGATGGTATATTTATTTTAAACCCCCCTAAGGTTATCAGAGATTTTTTGGTTTTTAACAAAATCTACCATTTTTATTTGGTCTAACAAGCACACAGCATTTTAAAATCCCTAAGAAACATTCATTTTGAAGGGAAAATAAAACCAAATTGAGGGTGAATCATTTATTTTTGTTGAAATCAATGCAGTGCAAAATACTTTTGAGAAATTATTGACTTATGACAGAGGAGTAACCTTCTTCTGAGCTGTCTGACTGCCATTAGCTGTGATCTCCCTGCTCATGTCCTGCTGGATACCATGGGTTTCTACTGTCAGTCTCACACACAGCAGCTCTACTGTCAAAGTAAGAGCAAATGTGCACTCTCAGGGAAAGTATTTGTGTGGACAACTCTCTGAGGTGATAGACAAAACCCATCCTTACTTCCAGACTGCTGCTGGTGGCCCCAGTCACAATTTAATCTGGATCAGACTGACACAACTAACCTTTACAGCATGGCACATTGTCTGCAGGATTTCTGGACACAGCAAACCCCTGCAGCTGTACTTGCCTTTGGGCACTGGTACCATTTGGTCTCTCTGGCTCTCAGCTTAGCTCATACTATTTTATTTTGGAAAGACTGAATGATCAGGTCCTGCCTCTGAGCTCCTTGGAGGGAAATGGAGTAATTGCTACAGGTTGTGTCTGCAGGAGGCCATGCTGCAGGTATAGACACCCCTCCTGACATAGCCTTCTTTAGAACTGATGAACTACACTAAGAGCAGTTCTCCACAGAAATATTTAATGTGACAATCAAGAGAGGGGGCTTGTATTTGGGGTTTTTTCAGTAACAAAATAAAGAGGCAGAAGAATGTATAACACATGTCTAGAAAGTACAACCTACAAAGAAAATTGGAAGGAACCAAAACTGATTATCTTAGATAATAAAAGAAGCAGAAAGGAGATGACACAAAGAGGTTGTAGTAAAGTGGGGGTTGGTCTCTTCTTCCAGGTGACTAGAGATAGCACAAGAGGAAATGGCTTCAAGTTGCACTAGGGAAGGTTCAGGTTGGAACAATTTCTTCCCTGAAAGAGTGGTTAGGCATTGGCACAGGCTGCCCAGGGCAGTGGTGGAGATGTTCAAAAAATGTGTAGATGTGGCAACAGTTGGTCTTGATTACCTGAAAGGTCTTTTCCAACCTTAAGTACTTTATGATTCATGTGCTTCAAAAGAGCAGCTGCCAGGAGAAAGGCAATAATGTTCTCACAATATTCACCACAGGAAGGCAAGCAGTAGATTGTGTCAAGGAGAAAAAAGATCAACATTAAACCACCAAATGAGGATTGTGAAGCTCTGAAATTGATAGGGTAATATTTCTCTCTCATATCTATAAAATACACTCTTCTTTACAGGCACAGAAGGTCTCTGTTGAAATTTTTTCTGCAAGATCACTTCCCATCCATCCCACTGACAGGTGCACTCAAAGACTGATCACACAGCCAAAAGAAAGGGTCATCTCTTTCTGAGGAGTTAGTGCTGCCCCTCAGCATGTAACTTGGTGAAGCTACATCACAGCAATGAAATTGTTAAAGTGAGATGCTCTCCTTGCTATTCATAGCCACTGTGCTATTTCTGTTAGATGTGCATCCACAGACTAGGCAGACACAGTCACATATGGCATGTCACTGCTAAAGTCACCACTGTTCTTAAAGGTGCTTGCCAAGAACAATTCAGTGAGTAATCTGCTAGCTCTGGAGAGAGAATTAACACCTTGGAAGCCAAAGTCTAAAAAATGACAAAAGTGTCTTCACTGTTACATCTCTTTGTGAAAGAGGCAGCAATTAGTCTACGTGGGCAGAACTTTATACTAGGTCAGGAGAGACCCAGGTGGTAACTGACAGGTGCAACAGCCACTTTGTCTTAGCATTGTGACATGATCTGATATTGTGCTTGCAGCCCAGAAGGCCAACTTTATCCTAGGCTGCATCAAGAGAAGTGTGGCCAGCAGGTGGAGGGAGGTGATTCTCCCCCTCTACTCTGCTCTCCTGAGACCCCACCTGGAATATTGCATCCAGTTCTGGAGCCCCTGTTCCAAGAGGGATATGGGGGTGCTGGAATGAGTCCAGAGAAGGGCCACAAGAATGATCAGAGGCCTGTCAGGTTATTTTCAGTCACTGGGTTTCTGTCCAAAGACCAACCTGGCTGGATCTAGACTGTCCCTGCAGGTATCTCTACAAGCTTCTCCATGGAAAGGCTCAAGCCACTTGTTTTTCCACAGCAGCACAGCTTAATGCAAAACAGGTGCTTGTGTTTCCTGCAGCCTGTGGTAAGAGCTTTTCAACCACACTCTATCTCTGAGATTTCTGTTAAGAAATATATGATCCTTCTCCTTCTTCAGACAAACAGACAAGTATAGGTCATCCTTGTTAAGGACTCCACCCCTGATCAATGCCACTACTTACCTGCAGTTGGTCCCCCTCACCTTGAGTAGAGTCAGTGCTGCTTTGTGAATGTCACTCACTATGTTTTGGATTTTATGTTGGAAATTCATATGTGAAGTGTCCTTAATGTCATAATGAAGTTATATTTTTAGTCTACTATTTGGGTTAAGTAAATTAGAGTTTTAATTCTAATTTAATTCTAAAATACCCTTCAGATAACAGCAAGCTTTGCAAAGTATAACACCCAATTTACCACAGATCAGATATAACCATGCAGAAATAATCCTTATTAAGTTTACATGTACTTCAAG
The DNA here is from genome assembly GCA_013399015.1 of Galbula dea. NCBI lineage: Eukaryota > Metazoa > Chordata > Aves > Piciformes > Galbulidae > Galbula > Galbula dea. The sequence goes on from VWZX01005643.1 coordinate 182,189, forward strand.
CAGCTGTAAGGCCTCAGTCTGTAGGGAGGATTTGTCTCTGTGCAAAGAGGAAACTAATGCATTTGTCTCACATCAAAGCCTTCCTAATAACTGTGTCCACAGTCTACTGAAATCAAAAGGGTTACTGGGTGTGATTGTCTCTGGGTTGGGCCTCAGACTCAGAAGCCTGAGTGATCTGTTGGAAGAAAGAACATTTGGGACCTCTAAAAGCTGCTTTAGTAAAGTCTTTTCCAAAATCAAACCATTATAGGTATCACTTTCTGGTTTGCATTTGACATCATCACCTCTCATCACCATGATAACATAGTGATGGGACCCATCATAGATTCTTATCAAAATGCAGAGAATTTTATCAGCTTGTTAATTCTGCATTCAATCTTCCTGAAGAAAGAGAACAGCAAGGCTTCCATTTGCTGAACCGAAGTGCAAATGCACAACATTTCCAGGCTTCATGGGAGCCAGAAATCTGCAACCATTTCAGAAAAAAGATGTATAATCAGTTTCATTTACTTTTTCTTCTGGAGAGAAGTTGTTTGAGGTTTTTACTTTCTTTTTCACTCTCTAAAATAATTGCTTTTAGTACTTAAGGCTTTTTGTCTTGTATCAAAAATATAAGAAAGTACTACCTGACATTATGTGGGAAAACATCCACCAGTTTAAAAGACAAACATGCAATTAAGTGATTAATGGATTTTAAATATGATTCAACTAAAATGATGCCAGTTTTAGAGACTATAAGTTATTTTTCCCCTGAAGCCTTATGTGTTATGCAGTGTAATTCAAGAATAATACTGTTGATTTATGTAACAAAGAGAGGCCCATTCCAAACAGAGAGGCTGACTTAAAAGATACATTTAGCTACATGTTTGTCCCTAAAATGTATATAGTCTTAAAAAAATTCATCACTGCAACCTTCAAAGTACCTCACATTCCTGGATTTTGGAGCTCTCTCTAGCAAGCTCCTTGGGGTTCCTGCTTGCAGCATTGAAGCTCCACAGAGCTCCCTTCTCAAGGAGGTCACCTGCTCCTGCTCTGGGCCCTGCTGGGCTTAGTACAGTGTCCATCACCCTGTCACATCTGGTGAACAAAAGTGATGACACAGCTGGGATCCTGTCCTATTTACTGCATTAGTCACTTAGTAGAAGTCTCACCTGTGACAGGAAGACTAGAGTTACTTCCTTTACTGTTTGCATTGTGTTAGACCCACTTCTCCAATGTACTTGTGAATAAAGCAGCTATGAGACACAGTGGGCTAAGGGTCCTCAAGCCTTTTAGTTTGAACTGCATGGGATAAGGAATGATCACTATGACTCTAGTTAGTCTAGATAGATAGCTCCCTTCTTACTTGCTATATTTTGTTGAACCAGGTCATAGATATTCAATTATCCCTGTGAACTTAAGAAGGTATGCCAGTCATAATTCCCTAGAAACAGTTTTTCTGAAAGAGACCTGGTACAAAGAGAAGAAAAAGTGGGTAGAAATGAGTAATGTCACAGTCTGGCTACCCACAACATGGCTCCCTGCCTGCTATTAAGAGGTACCACAGAGCATGAAGCTGTAGGAGTTGAAAGCACTGTAATTTCTTTACAAGCCTATGAAGAATAGCAGGCTCAAGGGAGATGTTATGGTTGTGTGCAGCTGCCTAATCAGGGGATTTGAAAGGACAGAATGACAGAATGTTAGGGGTTGAGAGGGACCTCTGGAGATCATCCAGTCCAACCCCTGTCAGAGCAGGTTCATCTAGAGCAGGTTGCACAGGATAGAGGCCAGGTGGGTTTGGAATGTCTCCAGAGAAGGAGACTCCAACACCTCTCTAGGCAGCCTGGTCCAGTGCTCCACCACTCTCAAAGTAAAGAAGTTCCTCTATATATTTAAAATGGTGTTTAAAAACATATATATATATACTCCCTGCAACAAAGCAAGTCTTATACATTATTGGATGACTTCAGAACAGGATAGAAAAAAGCCTATTTAGAAGAGCCATTGTGAGGCTTGTGTGGGGTATGTTCCTCATTAACTCCTTTTTTAATTTGTTCAGATGCAGTATTTATAGGAGCATGTGTGTCACTGAAGCTTTATTTCCCTAATATACATTTTCATGCTCACAGCACCAATGTCATCTGTCTTTATTGGACCTTCTGGAGAAATAGGTAGAACTTGGACCTTCTGTACCTATGTGCATGAAGTGGTTGGGCTTTCCAGCTCAAACAGCAATGACACTATCAGAGCATTTGTTATTAAGTCTCTCTGTCTCTCATTTAAGGAAAAAGTTGTGAATATTAGGACAATAACATAAAAAGTTCATTTCCATCTCTGGCTTAAGGTGGTGTTACTGCTGATGAATTCAAACTAGAAAATTCACAGCTAATTAACTCACTAGGTAGCTGCTTGTTAACATAATTTCCTCTGTTTGTGATCTAAATTTTTCAAGGATAAAAATAAGACACTTTCCTACACACATTTTTTTAAAGCTGAATTGGTACCAGTGGTTTTGTTGTCCTATTTCTCCTTGCCAAAAAACAAACAAAGGCCCCTACTGAAAAAGTGTTGCATCACAGTGAATGTTGCATGGTAAAATGACCTCTCCAGGCAAATTGAAGAGGGGTTGACCCAGCTCAGATGAGGAGAATTCACAGAAACTATTGTGAAAGAATCAGTTTTGTGCAAACAAAATTGAGATTCAGAAGGCCAGGAAGCCAAAACCAGGCTTTTTGGAAGGGTTTCAGAAAGGCCTCAGACTGAGAGTGGAAGTGACATATAAATGCAAGGGTCTGAGAGTGGTTGAGGCATATAAATGCAGGAGTTTAGGTCCACAGGTGAAGAATAGGAACTAACCTGGCCTCCACTCTTGGAAACAGCTTTCATTAAGCCAAACCAAATATAATCCTCTGAGATGAAAGTAACCTAAACAATCTGATGATTCATTCAACTAAACCAAAATATGTTGTGCAGAATTAAACCCCTTTCAATTTTGCTTTCTAGTTTTGCTTCCTGTCTATACTAAAAGAGGTTGCATTGAATGAAACATCAAACCATTCTAGTACAGGCATTACCATGAAGCACCTTGACATTTCCAAACCAAGGCTTTGTTTCCATATCCTTTTGTTGTTTGTTTGGTTTTTTTTATGTTGAGTCATTTTACAGATGTGTGTTGTGGGTGGGGAGAGTATGAGCAGGAAGGGAATTTTCACTGTGAGAGAACATTGGAGTGCATAGAAACATAGAATTATTAAGGTTGGAGAAGATCTCTAAGATAATCAAGTGCAATTGCTGACCCAACGCCACTAAACCATGTTACCAAGTGCCATGTCCACATATGTTTTTGGACACCTCCAGAGATGGTGACTCCACCACTGCCCTGGACAGACTGGGCCAATACCTAACCCCTTTTTCAGTGAAGAAATTTCTCCTAATATTCAACCTAAACCTCCCCTGGCACAACCTGAGGCCACTTCTTCTTGTGCTATGTCTCGTCACCAACCTCCACCTCTCTCCAACCTCCTTTCAGTAATCTCAGCTTCCTTTCTGTTTCATTTTAAACCACACTTACAGAGCTGACTTCTGCCTTTTTTTTCTTTTTAATTTCCTTGCAATTTTATGTCCTAATTAAAGCACTTGTGAATCCCCTACTGTGTTGTTGCAGCACTTGAGGAGTTGGAAAAATTATGGTAGTCTTTAACCTAGTTGACAAATAATGAAGGAACATCACTGATTTTCATTGTTAAAATAAAACCAAGAAAAACAGCTGAGGAATATGAAGCCTTGCATGTGATAGATACACTTTCTGGTCTTTAAGGTAGGATTTGCATCTGTGTCACAATTTGGCTGCTGTTCAACACCTGCATCTGACTTTCTTCCTTTGTAATTGGGTTGCTTGAGCAAACTCCAAATTTTCATGTTACTTTCATTTTTGTTTTTATTAATTCTCTCATTTACTTTAATTACTAAATTACAATTCTCCATATTGTCCTTACAGCACTTCTTTGGTAAAATCAATTCCACATGGTTTTGGAGCTCTATCAGATCAAGGTTTATTATGGCTACAGCACTGCTCCATGTAAAGGTGAACATTGAAGCCTGGAAGTGTGATCTTTGGAACATATATAACAAAATCATCACTAAACTGCCATCTGGGAGCTGGTATAACAAGAGTACAACACTTGGAGAGAGCATGCATTCTGAAATGGGGCATGTACCCTGTTTCATTCTTTTCAAATGTTCTTACTGTAGCAAAATCCAGTTTCCTTGGAAATCAGGTTTTACTGAAGCATCAGCATTATAATTATGATGAAGTTTGTAATACCTATAAATACCTGCATTTAGTCCCCCCCCCTCCTCAAGAAGTTATAAAAGATTCTTCTAAATTGGGATTTATCAAGTTGGTTTCAAGGATCTTAGCCAAAGGGGGTTACTTCACAGCATTCCCAGCTGGAAAAGCAAAACTCTTGAGAGGATGTAGACATCTCAAGGAAAAATAGAAGTCAGAGTCTGTAGGTTTCTACATCTCTGAAGGTCTGGTGCTTCAGAGCACCTAATGCCACAGTGTAGTCATGCCTAAAAGCTCTGCTGAGGAGAATTAAAGCTCTGTTTTGTAAGTTACTGAGAAGAGATGCAGTAAGAAAGAGGGTTTCTGTCTGAGGGAACTTTAGACCTCATATGAGATGAGACACAATAGACAAACACACTAAATCTGCAGGGAATTTGACCAACATAAAATGATCACATTTAGTAAAAACAGAAGTTGAAGTTGAAAGTTTAATATCTCACTTGAATACTGAGGGGAATAGCAAATCTGAGTCTAATTTTTCTGTATGACTACTGGGACTTCTAAAGCATTGGTATGTTACCTGTTTTCCTTTGCACACTCCTGAACCTCCACACTAAGTTTGTGTGACACCACTTGAACTTTTTCCCCTTCTGATACAAGCAGCTGCTGGTTTGGAAACAGTAACTCTGGCAAGGCTCTGCTGCAGATAGAGAGTCAGACCTTCTAAATGTCCAGAAAAATATTATCATTGTTATGAAAGGGAGAGGAGGAAAGGAGGAGGAGGAAAGCTAACATGATAGAAGAGAAAGCTTCTCTGCACCAGAGTTTCTGACACAACAAATTCTCATCAATACCTCTTTCTGAACATCTGGTAACAGTGAGATGAGAAAGGTAATTGGTAAACACTGGGGAAATCAAGTGCTACCTCTTCATATGATCAGAAGAGAAGTTTTTCAGGTCTCTGTGGTCTTGGATATTTACATGTGGGGAAAAAAACAAGCTCTAGCTGCCTGAGAGGGTTTGAAGTTTGCTGTCACTGATATGACTGCCACTTCTGGTTCTTGTTTATGGCTGCATAAACTCAATATAGAATCTGGAGTGCTGGAGGCAATGAGACCAGCTGCAGTGCTTTAGGTTAGGCACACTCTTGCAAGCTTAAGGTCTGGATGTATAAAGCTATGGTAAGCAGATTTACATATGCTTCTGAGTGAAAGTTCTGGTTCCTCACATCTCAGTAGGGCACTGCTCCAGCACTCCTGGGACCTAGAAGGGATGGAGAAATATCTCTGCTTTCATTTCATTCCACAAAAACCTCCTTCAGACCACAAAAGTCAAGGCTGTATTCCTGCTGTTACCTATTTGTCTGGATTGCCTTGTCCTCAAAGAAGCAGGCTCCTGAGAGAAGAGCTGGGGACACTGCCATTGAGGAGCTGGTGGGCACGGACACCCCCATCCTGCCCTTCCCTTCTCCTCTTCACATTTCACTGGCCTCACATGAAGCTTGGAAGACTGGCAAGGACCATGATGGCAAGGTGGAGGGGAACCCCAAAATTCAGTGCACTGAGTGCAAACAGCGCTGTAGCAGCCATCCTTGGCTGCCTGGGGACAGGGACAGAGTGATCAGTGTTCTGCACAGAGTATGGCACCTTCTATGGGGCAGTGGGAGGAGGAGAGGGAAGGGAAAGGGGAAGGGGAGGGGGAAGGGGAAGCAAAAGGAGAAGGGGAAGGAAAGGCTCCCATCCTACTTTTCACTTGAAGGGGTAACTAAGTGACCAAATTTGCCTTCTGTTTTTTCCCAGGGCTCAGCTGAGAAATACTTGCCCAGAAAAAAAACCACTGGTCTTAGAAACAGGGACAGTACAACCTAAAGAGTGATTCCTGCTACCTCTTAAATTCAGGTGGAGAAACCTTCAGCTGCATAGCTTCTTCCACATCATGTATTTAAGACTAGAAAACAAGAAGGGCTATTATTAACCATAAATTGTGTTTTGATGTTGGAAAGAAAACTAGATGTCCACACTGTCCAGTTGTGCCTGGTTCAGCAGTAACAGAAGCCATCACACCATCCTTATGCTTTATGCCAGGCAGGGCTAACAGAGTGGTTTTAAGTCACAGCCTGCACCTGTTCATGCTTCATGTCTGCTCACTTGTCTATCCTATTTACTGGATTTGTAGTAGTACCACAGTGGTGCTGTTTACAAGAAAACCAGCTTGATACACAGGTGAACAAATGATGAGAGCCCAATTTTCCCTCATTTACTGCTGTGATGTTGCTTCACCACTTTGCACCACCCCAACACACAAGCCTGGCTGAATGATACAAGCTCTGCTATAAACAAGATCTTAGTTCTCTTCTGAACTAATACCTTCTGACAGTTTCAAATTGAAGGGCTTTACTGAAGTAACTACAGGGATAAATTTAATTGTTTGGCTGTAGGGGGTTGTCAGCAGTCTTCCCACATCTTTTTTAATGGTTTATTTTTTTTGTCTTCCCTCTTGTCACCTGGCTGCAGGATGAAGAACATCAGAATAAAAAAAGCCATTGTGCTGTGCTGCTCCTCCTGTTGAGGTAGACTGCTTGTCATGGCCAGAGTTCAGGGAGGGTGGCAGGAATTCTGGGGAGGTAACTGGGACTGTGGACAGTGATTTCAGCAGGAAATGTCACACACTCAGATAAACAAGGGGTATGCAGACTAGCTTGTAAAAAAAGTCAATAGACTCTGTAGGATAAATATGATTCTGTGCCTTGACTGCTTATACTTCTATCTGAAACTTCCTTTTCTAGCCCCCTTTCTCTGGGGAAAACAAAACCATCCACCTCCAGCTTAATGATCATTCTATATTTGGACCTGGAAGTCCCAAACTGTGGTAGGTTTGGTATAAGCTATAATCTCAGATCCTACAGATGCAGACCAAAGTGGAGATTGTCTGTAACACACAGGAAGCAAGGCAGTAGCTGATGACAGTGACAACAGTGACAGGGCAGGAGTCCAACAAGTTTAGGAATCTCTGCAGAAGACAAAGCAAACAGTACCAGGCTCAAAGAAAAGGATGATTTGGCACCTTCAGTTCATGATTTTTCCTGTTAATTCCCTAAGGCTGTCACATAGGTCTGATTGTCCCTATGCAGGGAAGGTTCAGATTAGACCTTAGGAAGAATTTCTTCCCTGAGAGGGTTATCAGACATTGGCACAGGCTGCCCAGGGAGGTGGTGGAATCACCATCCCTGGAAGAGGTCAAAAAACATGCAGATAAGGTGCTTGGGTACATGGTTTAGCAGTAAGCACAGTAGTGCTGGGTGGATGGTTGGGCTTGACCTCAGAGGTCTTTTCCAGTCATAAAGATTCTATTATTTTATGTATGGATACTCTACAGTCTCCATGGCCCAACCAGGAGGTAGGGGAGCCTTATTTGCCACATTTTACTGATGTCTAAGGTCATTTGGGAAGACTGTGTTAGAGAAAAACAAGGAACCTAGGTTCTTTGCAGACCCTTCCTCTACCTCAGTCATCAGCCTCTCATTCCTTGGTGATTTGTCAGCATTTTATATTTTAATTTCTCAAGTACTCCCACTCTAATGTTTCATCTTAATGTTGTTTTTTTTTAATGTTGTCCTACTTTTCTGTCTTTTAGCTTGTCTAATTTCAGGGAGAAAGGAAGACAACTAATACCAAAGAAACCTATAAATCACTTTATTTAATTTGTAACAGCACTGAAAAATGTGTTTGGGATTTATGTCACTGCCAATGAAATACACCATTTGCAGGCTGCCTCTTATCATTTATTGAGCAAGTTGAAAATGTTCTTTAAAACAAGCTTTGTCAGCTTGTCATCTACTGGAGCAGAAGAAATAGTTTGCTGACAGATCACAGAAATTGGATTTTGATGGTGTCCCATTCATTTCAAAGGGCTTTCTTTTTTTCTCTGACAGGGCTGGCACAAAATGCCACTTCAGAAGCACTGGATGTGCTCCAGAGGACTGTCTCTATTTTTGATTCATACAATTATCCATCCTGCATTTTCCTCAAGTTAGCTGAACACCATATGTTCCAACATGTGAAAAAATAGCCATACACACACACAAATCTAATATTTAGGGCTGATGTGTTGCACATCAGGAGCACTCATGTCATTTAACCTGCTTTGGGCCATCTCTCACTTGAGATGTTGAACAACCCCACTAGGGAAACCTGGTGCCTGGAGTGCATGTGCCAAGTCCCAGAACAAGGCTCATCCCAGACCCAGATCTCCATGCAGCAGTGACAAGGTTCTCCTGGCTCTCACTGAGGTTTGACAGAGGACCCAAAGGAACATGTCTGAGCAACCTGTCTGTTTCAAGTCTTTCTTACATGAGCCAAAACACTGGGAAGATGCCTAGAGCAGAGGCTATCCTAAGGGCTGTCACCTGTATTTTGTCAAGGCTGGGCCAGCCACCAGCCCAATGACAGATGCTCTCTGTTACGCTCTCCCCCACCATGGGAAGGGAAAGGGGATAGGAGAGAGAGACAGAGAGACTTGTGGACTGGAAAAGAAAACTAAAACTACTTTAATAATAATGATAAATGAAATATATACAAATAAATACTAATATGTACAAAACCCAATACCAAACCCAAATGCCCCTTGATGGCAGCTACGTCACTGCTGACACTGTGGCAGAAGGCCTCAGCAGCAGATGGGAGCCAGGCTCAGGGGCTGGATCCTGGTACTGGGTGCAGGAACTTAGGGATCAGGATCAAGGGCAGAACAGGCATTGTTCTCCTCAGATGTTGACCACTGTGAAGCACAGGAGAAGAAGAGAGAGAAAGGGAGAACTGACCCCCAGTTTCTATATCAAATATGACGTGTATGGGATGGAATACTTAGTTGGTCAGTTTAGGGTCACCTGTCCTGTCTGCTCCTCCCTGAAGGTGCCACCTTTACCCTGCACCCCCCAACATGAGACACAAGACTTAGAGGTGCCCTTGCTTTGCATAACAACCCTGGTAGTAAATCTAAACTTTGGGTCTTATCACTGCTAGAAGCAGGCAATGTCTGCAAAAACATGCTGTTCATTTCTGAAAGTGCAGCTTCTCAGAGGAGCTCTAACTGAAAAGTAAAATCACTGAACAGAATTAGTTCTGTTCTAACCCAAATCAGGACAGATACAACACCAGAAAAGCCTCCTGTGCATGACAGCTTGAACACAATCCATACAGTTTCCAACGTAAATAAGGCCCAGACGAAGAATGTGTATACAAAAATCTGTTTCACAGCTTGCAGTACTGCAGGTTCTGCTTGCACACTGGCTGGAAATGTTAGCAAGCCAACATCTTCTTGAATGTTGATTTCATGCATCAAGAGAAACAGAGAATATAATTATAGCACCCTGTTATTTTCCTTTTGGCTAGAGTGCTCATTTTGAAGAGGAGAAAGCAGTAGCCCAAACTGTCTCTTGAGGGAGGCAAGAGCACCATCAACAAGCACAATAAAAATCTTCCTAAGCTGGGAGGTTGGACCATTGTCACAGCTGATGTGATAGCCCCTCTCTCACAAAGCTATGGAAAACAAAATTACACATTGACATTCCTTTGGAGGTGGCAAATGTCCTAATCATGCTCACAGTGTGACTTTTGGGGTTGTCTGTGCATAGACAAGAGTTGGACTCAATGATCCTTGTGGATCACTTCCAACTCAGGACAGTCTATGATCAAAATCCTGTGGCCTTGATTCTTCTGTCTTTTCCTTCAGAAGGTGTTGAATCAAAAAAAAAAAAAAGAAGAGAGTAGAAAAACCCCTAGGAAATCTCAAAAGGAATTTGAAATAGCTGCCAGAGTGCAGAGGTGACAAAGTTATCATCAGTCAAGCCTTGCAAGAGGCTGAAGGGTAAGAAAGCAGTTACTGCTGCTGCTGGGTTTGTGCATTTGGGTTTTTTTTCTGTGGATGGAAAGAAAAATAAATCTCCTCCTTGGAGTAACTTCACCTCTGTTGCAGGTGTCACCATGAGTGTCAAGTTGAAGCCATGAGCTGGAATAATTGGAGCTCCTCTTTCAAGGGGACAGGTAAACAGCATCTCTGGCTTTTGTCAGCTCAACCTAGAAATAGTTCTGCTCAGAGTGCACAAGGCTGGGAATGATGAATTTGACACTGACTGTGACCTTTCTTCAAGGCTCTTCATTCTTTTTCTGTGAAAAATAAGGAGCTTTGTAGAAAATACAGAACACAGCCACATTTTTTCTACTGGGGTGGAAAAGGAGTTTTCATAAGTGTTGCTTCCAGGTCTGACATTTGTCATCTTTGTTTTGATCTTAACACAGAAGTTGTTTGGGGAAAATCAGAAGTTAGATTGTGTCTAGTGTTCAGAGCTATTGGGCCCCTCAGCAGATTCTCATCTCACCTCCCTCTTTTGGCCTATTTTTGCAAAGCCTGAACCTTGCAGAACCCAAAACCAGCTGTAAAACTGAGTCTAAATATTAAAAGGTGCATTTGAGTTGAGAAAAAGGGTGGAGTTAAAATGAAAAGACTGTGGTGGTGGTTCTCTTGTGTCTGTAGCATGGGAGCTTTACTCATCCTAATGCTATTGTGAAGAGTGGAGACTGGCACACAGCTTCTTCAACATAATACATTTATTGGAGGCTACCTCTTCAACCAGATAGAGCACATACAGTGCTACTGATGTGTTAAATTTGATACCCACAGGACTCCACACCATAATGCCAACTTCTGAGTGCTGTCCAGGCTTCACTCAAGATGTTCCTCTGATTCTAGAGGTGGAAGGTTCACAAAGCCTTTATTTGTGTCTGTTGATTTGCACACTGCCAAATTTCAGCTTGACCTGCAGCATGTGATCTCTCTGTATCCTCCTCCCTGCACCTACAGCAAGAGACAAGCAGGGATGGGCCAACAGCCAGGAGGTAGTAGAAGAGACGAAATCCTCCTCATCCTGTCCTCAGGAGGGCCAGAACACTCCCAAAGGTCTTAATCTGAAATCACAAGTAGGAAAGAGCCTCTGAGGGCCCTGTTTTCAGCTGCTCTAAATGTTAACATCTCCAAAAAAGACATTTCTTTGGAATGATGTGATTCCCCAGCCAGGCTCTCATGAAGAACTTGGGCACAAAGCTACCAAGGAAGAGGAGGTGACACAGCTGCTGTGTGACCTGCACTTCCAAAGTGTGAGACCTAGGGACACACTGGCAGTATGGGCTTGGTCTTTTGCAATTCAACCAACAACAGCAGCCTGTCATGGTTCACTTAGATGAGAACTGCACCCCAAATCTTTCTTCCCACCTCACAGAGCTTCCCTCATCACTGATCTACTTCTCAAGCTTGTAAGTAGCCTAAACCTACCCAATCAACACTCAAGAATTCAGCCACACTGACAAGCTTCCACTAGCATGTTCTCAAGCTGCATCAGCTACCTGCAGCATGGAGGCTGGGAGATGCTCATGATGCCAAATTTCCCCTGGGCCCAGCCTCTCCCACACCAGCTTCCAGTCCCAGAGAGGAAAAGTCAGGTTTTATTTTTCACAGGGCAGTTCTGCAGTTAGGGAGGAGGGGAACCAGTGGGGGCAAGAAGGAGTAGAATAGGTGGGAAGGGAGAAGTGGAGGCCAGTATTGCTGCTGAACTCTTTTTATCAGGTATTTTGCCATGGCTTTTGCTCCTGGAGCTACAATAATTCTGCAGTAGTAGAGGGGAATACATTCTCTGTCATTCCCCTTTTTATCCACAGTCAGAGAGCACTGCTATTGATTAAAAGAGGCTATTCACCAGCTGAAGGCAGATGACAATCTGCCTCTACTGCTGTGCATGGAATCAATTTGCACTTCTTCAATCATTTCATCTACTCCTTTAAAGAAAGCATGTGAAAAAAAAAAAAAGAGGACATTTACTCCTGCAAGGGCCCTTAAAAGTTGGTTCAGCTGGGGTCTGATAATACAAAAACCAACAGCAAAGATACTGATGTGATAAGCTACAGCCAGGTCTCCTTTCTGCTAAATTATGTCTTGGCCAAAACAGCAGCAAGGAAGGAAGGAGCCTGCAAGAATTTTCCTAAAGAATTCAACCTTACAACCTTTCTGAGAACATCAACAGTTTCCTCTTCCATCTGTTTATCTTGTCCTTCTCTCTTAATGCCCTTCTTCACTTGCCAAACACCTCCACAAAGTCCTTCACGGACATCACACATACATCCTGCTTTTGCAGCACTCACAGAAAAATTGATATACTAATAAGAAAACCCAACAAGTCATTATGAATTTTTTCTCAACCATACAATTTTTCCTCTTTCTGCACCCCATTTCTAAGTTGCAAGTTCTTTAATGCAAGGACTGGCTCATTCAGGACCTTGTTTTGTGCTCTTTACTTTGGCAATATTTAATATATAATGGCATGCCTGAATTAATAGCTGCAGTGGGCAGCAACACTGAATTTCTCAACTGCAGTGCAATCAGACAGATAATGCTATGCTGTCATTTCACATTGACTATGCCAACTGTGTTTTATACAACTTTCAGTAGAACTTTCCTAGTTTTAAATGTTCTTGCTTTCAAGAGCAGCACTGGGAAAACATGCTTAATCAGAAGGAAGTCCTAATAGATATATTCTTCACCTAAGTGTGGAACATGCCCCTGCAAATCTTGTCTCTCAGTACAAGTGTTTCACAGAAGGCCTGTCAGATTGTTCTCTTTGCTCATTTTTCACTGCTTGCAGCCATCACTTCCCTGTTTGTAAGGATGTGAATCATGGAGCTCACTGATGCTTGTATGGCCTCTCCTGACTTATTCTGGTGGATTTAACAAGTTCTGGGTGTTATATCCTACCAGTACTAGACTACATAGCATTCACACAGTCCAGCACCTAGCATGCCCAGCCAGTCTTCCTTGCTTGATGAGCAGTCAATGGAAAGTGGTATAGACTCCTTCCCAGAGGCCAACTCAGAGCAAGAACTGAAATGCAGAGCCCTGCAAGCATCTCTCCTCTGGCTCCACAGGGACCTCAACATTACTTGCCTTCCTGCTTTTTACACCCCCACCAACTACCCATCCAACTCCCTCTCACTCATCTGACTTGTGCCTTATGTCCAGTTCTGGAAAGGGTGGATGGATAGACCCTATAATGGCTAATCTGAGAGGGAGGTTACCTGCAGCCTTGTTTTATCACTTATTTTCCAGGGAATGGAATGCAAGCCTTAGTCTATCCCCTCCCAGTACCACAGAGAGAACAATATTCCCTCCTAGCTCCCCCACATTACAGAAACAGGCACTAAAGAGGCAGAGGTGTCCAAAATTCATACTTGTAGGGACCATCAAAATATAAAGCATATGAATCTTGGTTCATATATGTGATGAAGAAATTACATCTGAGAGACAGTGAGAGAGGATCACCTTCCATTTGTGGGCTTACAGAACCACAGCTGTCTTCCAGTCCCCAGTTAGGGCTTACAGATGCAGCCCTAATAAAAAGCAGCTTTACTACAGTAAAATGATTTTTTTTTTCCTTTTCAAATTTCTTTCTTGAATCCTAATGTCAACCAACTGCAATTTCCTATCACACTGGTATTTTCTCCTTTCACTTTCCAAACATAAACCTTGTCTCCTCCAGTCTTCACCACAATAAACAATTCTGACCCAAACAAAGCTTTACATTATTTTATGTGAACAAAAATACACCTTACAGACAGAACATTAATCATCCAATTTATTTATAGAACAGAGATATAAAAGGATCAGAGCCCTGAACAACATGGGTGAAATTATATAGTGAGAAACTATTTAATAATGTTGGTTTTTTTTCCTTGTGCCTGCCCTTAGTCTCTCCTTTGTCATGCAGCTCAGTCTTTTGCATCAAAGGCATGCAGCACTGACATGGGGACAATTAGGTGAGGGGAGATTTCAGCTTTTTAATTAAAAGTTAAAACTATAAAACAGCCTAGGCTCACTCAGTGCTGAAACAGGGTTAGAGCAAAACTATAGATCCTCTGCCTTTGATGGTTTGCAGGAACACATGGTGTTCCTCTCACCAGGACACAGACAGGACTCCCTCACATTTCAGGAGAAAACCATTAGAAGTTGCCTACTTATCTAGAAAGCAACTCACTCCTATTGAATCTGACAGCAGGTGCACACCACCAAGTCACAGAGAGGTCTCTGGGTGAAACACTAATGAGGTGAGAAACCAGGTCTGAACAGCACTACAATAAGATCTTATCCAGAACAGATATATAGAGGAGGAAAAAGAAAAAACCCAAAACCAAACAACAAAAAAGTCCCAAAACAAAAAAACAACCCACCACCACAACCATCAACAAAAAAAACCCCCAAACCAACACCACCAAAAACCCACAAACCTTTCCTTCAATTCAGATAATTAGTAGAATGGATGCAGAAACAGTTTCTCTCTAACCACTGCTAATAACAGATGTTTAAATGAAGAAATAGGGCAGCTGGATGGGACCTTACTGTGCTTGTATTTGCTGAAGGAACAAGTACACAGTGAACCCCAAAAGCATTCTCCACCTTTTGGAGTTGCAGAAAGTATGGCAAGTTAAATACTGTGTAATTGTGTTATTCAGAGATTCATTCACTATTATCTGCTTTGTTATTTAAGTCCAAGTGACTTAAATAAGTTAAGTGACTTCTTAACCTGTTAAATCTTGGATCAAAATGTTGGAAGGTCCGAGGAAGATCTGAGTGTTCAGAATGTTGCATGATGCACTTGATTACCTAAAGACCACACTAAATTTTTTGAGGAACTCTCCCTCTGGTGGTTACAGAAGGAATTCAACTTTTTCCTAACCAAAAGCAGTATTTTGCATTTTAAACCCCAGCCATATGACAGCCATAATCAATTACAAACATATGTCTGAAATTAAACTGGAATTTTGTCTTGCCATGCTAGTAGTACTTCAGAAAGCGAATTTGGTTTACTGGGCTTTAAACAGTAAGTTAGTTAAGAAAGCATCACTAAGAATTTTCTGACCAATACTGCTGAAGATCACAGAATCACAGACTGTTAGGAGTTAGAAGGGACCTCGAAAGATCATCTAGTCCAACCCCCCTGCGGCAGCAGGATTCCCTAGGGCAAGTCACACGGCAGGGTGTCCAGATGGGTTTGGAATCTCTCCAGAGAAGGAGACTTCCCAAGCTCTCTGGGCAGTCTGTGCCAGTACTCTGGCACCTCAACTGGGAGAACATTTCCATGTGTATTCACATGGAATCTCCTATACTTCAGCTTACAGCCATTGCCTCTTGTCTTGTCACTGGGATTCACCAAGAAGAGCCTGACCCCATCCCCCTGACACACACCCTTCACATAGTTATTTAATGCCTAATGTTTTAGTAACCTGCTGTATTATTTGGGCACAAAAGTGGGTACCTCTATCTAATGAAACTACTGCTGGTACTCCAAATCCACACATCACTCATTCAGCAAGGCCTTAGTAACCTCTCCTGCTTTGTTTGTTCTGCAGGGAAAAGCCTCTAACCAACCTGATTCACACTCTTATCAATAGCCCATACCTCACAAGTTATCAACGATCCAAACACAAACCAGGAGAAAGGATCAATATCCTAACCTTTCCAGGTTTGTGCAAGAGCATGAGCTAGTTTCCAGATTCTTCGGGTGACCTGTTTTACAATTTGACCGTTGTTATTAATTTCTAAACAACAAATAGAATCTAAGTTTACCACAAACACCTACCTCTTCAGCTAGCGAGGTAAGCAATCCGGGCAGGGTGAGTCACCTGAGCGAGGTGAGCCATCCGGGCAGGGGGAGCCATCCGGGCAACGTGAGTCACCCAGGCAGGGTGAATCACCTGGGCGAGGTGAGTCAGCTGGGCAGGGGGAGTCACCCGTGCAACATGAGCCATCCGGGCGGGGTGAGTCACCTAGGCCAGGTGAGCCATCCGGGCAGGGGGAGCCATCCGTGCAACGTGAGTCACCCGGGCGGGGTCAGTCACCTGGGCCAGGTGAGTCAGCTGGGCAGGAGGAGTCACCCGTGCAACGTGAGTCACCCGGGTGGGGTGAGCCAATGCAAGCATAGACGTTAGCAGAAGAGACACCTTATTCCAATTAGTGAGAGCTTAGTGTCTTCAGAAACCTAGGGAGTGTTGCAGACAATCACAGAACGTTAGGAGCTGGAAGGGACCTCGAAAGATCATCTAGTCCAACCCTCCTGCCGCAGCAGGATTCTCTAGACCAGGTCACGTCCAGATGGGTTTTGAACATCTCCCTGTGCACACTCAAGAGAAAGTTTTCCCTTTGCATTCTGCAATAGCTGAACAATGTAAATCACTAATTCCAGTAGGCAAGTGAGGGCTTTGGGTCCTGATTCCTACCACTGCTCGTGGGATTGACAACCTTTAAGCTGTCAGAAGTCCAGTGTTCATAGAATGCTTAAGGTTGGAAGGGACCACCAGAGATCACCTGGTCCAACCTTCCTGCTCTAGCAGGGTCACTCTAAAACACATTATTCAGGATTGTGTCCAGATGGGTTTTGAATCTCTCCAGGGAAGGAGACTTCACAACCTCTCTGGGCAGCCTGTAGCAGTGCTCAGTCACCTTCACAATAAAGATGTTCTTCCTCATCTTTTGGTGGAACTTTCTGTGTTCCAGTTTGTGCTTGTTGCCTTGTGTCCTATTACATGGTACCATCAAAAAGAGCCTGACTCTAACCTGACACTCCCCCTTTAGGTATTTCTCTACACTGATATGGTCCTTTCTCAGCCTCCTCTTCTTCAAGCTAAACAAGCCCAGCTTCCTTAGCCTCTCCTCAGAAGGAAGATGTTCCAGCCCCTCATCCTCTTTGTAGCTATCTTTTGGACTCAATCCAGTAGCTCCATGTCTCTCTTGTACTGAGGAGCCCAGAACAGTACTGATGAAACACAATTTTTTTTCAGTTAATTGCTACTGCCAGGCCAGCTGTGGCAAACCACCTCCAGACAGCACAAGGGCAGTGTGCTGCAGTCAGCTTCTTAATGTAACTGCATATGTGGTGAAGACAAAACTGAATGAGGGAGCTCTTTCTGTAGACCACTGTTGGATGCTCTGGGTCCCACATAAAGCACCAAAAGTATTTCAATATGCAGTAAGACAGTTCAGAAAGATGCCTCTGGTGATAGCATTACCTCAGTTAGAACATGCATGTAGTGTAGCCATGAAACATGCTGCTACTATAGGCTTTTCTATTTGTGTGCTCCAAAACATGTTTAGGAAGAGAAGTCTTAACACAGTTTTACTACCAGCTGAAATATTCAAACCCACAATCACAATTTTGGTTCCCAGGTCTGCCCCAGAAAGCCTACAGGAAGGCCTGTAGAGAATGATTCCCTGGATTTTTGTTAGCAAAACTGAGCCCAATGGAGTTAAGAGTCACTTGACTGTGGAATGGAATACAAGACCTCATAAACCAAACCTACAGCATAGGATAGGCAACCATGTTTTTCTATCAGACTACAAACCCACTGAGAGTGCTCACAGTTCTCTGTTACTCAAATTACACTTGGCAGAATTTAGGACCCCAGTACAATACAAGTGACAGCAGTTCCCAGCAATGCAGGTTTGCAGTCCTTCAAAAACAAACAGACAAAAGCAAACTTCCACCCATTGTCCCAACAGCTCCTTTTCTGTAAAAATGTAACAGTTATGAGAGATACAAATCAGACCTGACCTTATTAATCTGGACTCTATTTGTAACAGGTTAAAACTGGCATTATTGGAAAGCTGATGGAAAACTTGAGACATGACTTGCTATGGCCAATCCTCATTTTTAAGGTAATGGGTGTGGAAAATAAAGAGGCTTAACAACATTAATATAGGCTTTTGAAGTGGGGGTTTTAATTAAAAAAGGTTGTCAAACAAGATGAGTATTTACAAACCACTGAGCCTCTCAATTCTGGTATCTAACCCTGCTGAACACAGTACACATAAAACATAAAGCAGAATATTATACACATCTAAAATATAAGATATCAATAAAAATTCATGTAATTGAAAACTCCACCATTTCCCAAATAGGAAACCTAAAATATGAACCAGCACAGCTTGAACTGAATATGCAAACTTCCAAAAGGTTCATTAGAGACAGTCTCTGGGTAGTAATCTAACAGTCACTGATGCTAGATCAAATCCATTGCTCCTCTGTTGAATGGAAACTGTACATACAAAATTTACAAATATTTTCAAAGGCTCTAATGTCTTCAGAAAGACTTTATAATTAACTGACAATTGATGTCATCTTTTTGTCTAGGAGTATTTCTGTATAATGGCTTGGCTGCCCAAGAGACAGAAAGAATTTCAGTTCTTCTGTTGGACAAAAACAATAGAAATCTTGAACAAGGTGGAACCTAAAATGCAAAAGGCCTTTTTCAACTGGGCTATGCACACTGAATGTCCTTTCATATCACAGAGAGGAAGAAAGGAAAAATCCAGATGACTCAAACCAGGACACGGAGCAGGATATTGTAAACTCTTCAGAAATCCAGGTAGTAGCTTGCAGAGAATATTTACTCAGTGCTTTCAGAGAAAGGCAACATATACCTCAGCCAGTGTCTGCATAAATAGGTAAGAGTGATATGCATAGAGACAGAGAGCTTCATTATACAGAAGAAACCAAAGCAGAAATCTGTAGGTGGTTCTCTTTCCTCTTATAGAGCACAGCAGATTTCAGATCAGATGATGTTTCACCTTGCTCAGTAACAGAAGGAAGCCTTCACATCAAGGCCAGCCAAACCCTGCATTTCACTGTGTTACTGGCAAAGCAACATTAACAGGCACTTGGCTAGGCTGTTGTGCTGGTGACCCATTACTGAGAGGCTGCTGGGGAACAGCAGCTGGTTCCATTTTGCTGATGTGTGTTATGAAGCGTAACCGAAGTTTCAAGGCTGGCCTTAAATTACAAATGATTTTCTCAACCTGTTGAAAAGAAATCAAATCATAAAAAGACAGAAATGCATTGGTTAAAATAGAAGTCATTTGACTTCTGGCACTCCTGTACAGAAAAATCACATTAGCAGAATGAAAAAAGGAAAAAGATAGAGTAAACAGTGCTCCTTATGTTAATACTTTGTTTACCATGGTAACTTCTGGACCTCATCCTCCCTGGTGTAACAGTTGTACACCAAGGCTTTGCAAAACAACTCACACAACTGACACTTTTAAAGAGTGCATACTGCTATAAACTAAACTTAAACTGGGTGAAGGATTCTTTAGTGAACACAGATGCATTCTTACTTTTGCCACAAGTCTAGTTAAGCTAATGAATTACAACTCAGGTGAAAACTTATCAGGGATAGATGAAAATAAGGAAAAGTTATGAAACATCCAACAGCTTGAATTCTAGGGATTGCTTTAGTAACAGTACTTAAAGCACCCTCATGCCCTATCTTAAATTTCAGACTACAGAAATTAGTCTTGAAATCTGAGATATCTAATCAACTGCATCAACTTCCCATTGGGAGATTAGTCAACTCTTGGGCAATCTGTTGTACTGATACCTAGGAAAATAATTCAGAAAAAGATTAAATTGCTAGATGGGAAGAAAGGTAATTAATGGATCAATATCCACTGTCTACTTACTTGGTCTTTCACGCTGTCACCTGTAAACATATACTTCATATGATACAAGAAGTCACAGATAGGATCCATGTAGTTGAGGTGTGAGCTGTATCGATCTGCATTCAGCAGCATTTCATAAAATGCTACTCCAATCTGTTTCCACAGACACAAAAAAAATGAAAACAACTTCTAAAATGCTTTAGAGCACAAATACAGTTAAACACTGTAATAAATATATGTACAAATCCCATTCTGCTTAACTAAACAAGTCCACTTTCCCAAGTTAACTTGCAGTGAGTGCAATAATGGTATTTTGGGAGATGCTACGTAGCCAGTGTTTAAACATCATTTAATGCAAGTTTACTGCATGCAACTTGTCTGTAGACTTCAGCAAGGTATTCAACAAACACATCCAGTGCATGACATATATAATGTATAAAGCAGAGCAAAGCTTCTCTTTACCTCTATCATGCATCGTGTCCTCTCCTGCTGGAACCGTTGGAGAAAAGGACCGACAAGGTGGTAAACATAGAGTAACTGGAACTCTGTTTGCACTATAGGTATCAATACTTCTGTCAGGAACCTGCAGTATTTCAAGACATTTATTACTTCAACTGTTTGTTTCTTTGGCTGTTTCTATTTTTTTTCTCCTTCTTTCCTCTACTTCAAGTTCTACTTTAGAAAGGCCAGTGTAGTTTTGCAACTATTAGCTGTTTCAGGGAAGCTCTGGAACACTTCCAGCTACTACTGGAAATTATTACTTTAGTCCAGCAGAAAACACACAGTGAAAAAGCTGCTCTCTGATGTTTGAAGCCTAGACTTAAATCCAGGTGCAGGATTAATTAAGAGGAATACATCATACTACCTTCATTTTTTTGTCCAATATTTCAAGACTCAATAAGTGAAGCCTGTTAGTTCTCTCCTCAACATGGCACTGTGGAAAGTCAAATCAACTTTTTATTGCAGTGGTATTTTTCACTTGCTTTAGTGATTAAGTGGACCACTACCACATCCTTCTGTTTGGAAAGCATCTCAGCTTGCAGGTAAAGGGTACTTCCTAGAGTTAAGGATACATTTACTGATTACAGCTGATGCTTTAGGAATATGCTATGCTAATGAGTTAAGAAAAATTTAATTAATGAAAGCATAAAAGCAAATCAAGATTAAAAAGGCTCATCAAAGGCAGTCACACTCTAGACAAAAAGCCCGAGGCTTACAGATAGCAAGTGTTGCATCAGTGGAAGAGGGAGCTGAAAAAACCCCTGTGATGTCTCTGGTGAGTTTAGGAGCTCCCCTGGACATATTTGCTGGTGTAAGTGCTACAAGTGCAGCTTTGTTATCTACATTATGGATGGAATTGAAAAGACAAATTAAATGACCATATATCATTACACCTACTTGGGAATGAGAGAAAGCTGTCCAATGCTAGAATGATGCCAGACAGCATGTGCCAAAGCCAAAGTGTAGCTGCAGCTCATCTCAGAATAAGATTGGTGACATGCTGTGAAGTCAAAGAGCTGGAATGGGTAACCAACCCACTCTGTCTCTGATGTCAAGCTGGGACTGTTGATGACGCTCACGATGCGATCGTGGAGAACAATCCAGTATGGCTCCTGCCAAAAACAAAACACTTGCAATTGTGTCTAAGACTTAACTAAAACAATGCTTCCTCAACTCTTTCTACTATTATTGCATTTCTAAAGTGTTTTCAACTACATGGTAGTTCAGAACCCTGTCTGACAGATATGAGAATGAAGAAGCACAATCCAGGAAGTATCCACGTTAGTGGATAGGTCAAAATTATTCAGGCAGCCCTGGTCAGCTACCAGGACTCACTGTATTCAGAAGATCAGTTTCTACTGACATAAGAACTGCAGTTCCACACACATTGCTTCTGCTGTGGAGGGCACATCTCATTTGAATGATTTCAGAGATGCAAGATGTGCAAGTGCAAGCACTAACAGAAAATTAGCTTTGCATCAGAACACACACTGACCTTCTTATTTCATCTCTCCTGTTCTCAACTAATACTACACACATGGCATTTATGTTTTTGAACAGGAGTGATTTACTTCTTTCCATCCTAGCCTTGAAACATAATTGAAAAAACAAATAACCTGGTCAATTTTTTCATGCTGATGAATGAATGTTCCTCAAATATGCCAACAGACTTCTGAATAGCTCTCTGTGGAACCTACAGACCTCGGCTATCACACTGCCAACTGCAGAATTCTTTACAACACACTGTAGAAAGACAATAAACCTTGCATGCAAGAAGAGGTTTTATTTTATTTTAAAATACAGCATACTGACTCACTGGTAAGGCTGTGATAATTAGTCCAATGGCATTCATCCAAGCTGTGATGTTCTCTCTTGGCACCAGGGGCTGACTAGAGACAAGAGAAAAAGAAAAATTGAAGCTCTGAAATTCCCAATTGCAATTTCTGCTCCTGGTGCACCTCAAGACAAGGTATCCTTAAGCAAAGAGTATTTACCAAGTTGAGAGACCTATACACATACAGGTATTTAGGAGAGCCAACAGACAGTATAAAAGTCATTGTGACATTGCTTGAAAAACTTTGTTTAGGCATGATTTTGCACTAGTAGCTTTAAAGGCTGTTCTCACACTATTATTCTTACCAAATAGGTTTTACTGACTCCTCCATGTGCCCCAAAGAGAGCTAACAATAATATACTAGTAAGCTGAATAAGGCTGAAACCCAATCATTTCAGTTTGTCATTTCTCAAAGATGACATCTGAATCACTGCCAGAATACTAGGTCCTTCCTTTCACTTCAGTTCTTTTCACAGTGGCTGAGCAAGACACAGAGCTATGGGTCAAACTTAATGCATCATGACAACAGGCTAGCCTTGGCACACCACTCTGTTTCAAAAGTAGCTTTGATTTTACATAAGCATCAGTAGGATTCAAAGCCTTGCCAGTGATTCCTGCTCCTTTCTTTTCATTCCAAGATGCTGTGACATTAACTGGTGAAATGTCTTCCTCCCAGCACTGCTGAAAGGAGAATGGACTTTTTCTAGCCTCTGTGCCAACTGAACCCACTGGACAAGTTCTTTGCCTTAAGGGGATGATGCTGAGTCAACTGTTCCTGCTGCACACACAATCCACTACACCACAGAAATCCAACAGATGATTTTCCTGCTTGATCCTAGTAGCTTTTCTTTGTCCTTCAAAAATACTTTATAAAACTTAGAAGTATTTATACTTAACTAAAAATTCATAAACCCCAAGAAAATGAGCATCACAGACTACCTTAGCAATCTTAATTATGTATTGCATGCTGCAGAAACTAGTTCAGAGATCCAACATACCTCTTCAGCACAACATTCAGCAGTGCATTGCCCACATCCTTCCCTGGAACAGCCAGAGCCATGAGCTCAACACAGGTAACATGGAGAGCGTGGGCAGCTGGATTAGGAAACTCATTGAACCTCCAGTCACAATTTGGAAATGGACCTGGTGATTTGCCTGCCATAGGTGACAATGATTAAGGAAAAAAAGCTGCCCCAGCAAGGACTGAAATAAGAAGCACACTGCTTAAAAATGTATGTATATACTGCACGTGCTAAGTTGAACTGAACTGAAAGTTACTGAGAACAAATAAAACATCTATATTTCATTAAAAAAGGGTATATAAACAGGAATATGAATATAAGGCAGTAACACTCAATCACTGAAGGATTGTGTGAATACATAGCTATAAATATACTACACACACAAGGTCACACGGAGGACAAATTTCCCTGACTAAGAGGTGGAGCAAAACACAGCCAACAATCTCATTCACCATCTGCTTACAAGACAAGATGATTAAAATAACAAGAATTTTTTACTCTGCATAATCAGAAACCATTAATTAGCTTCAGCATAAGATCTTCTAGCAGACTTCTTGGGTGACAGTTTATGCAAGATGAGCACCTTCTATGTCTGAAAATATTCCACTTTATCAACCAAGACTAACTCATTTGAGCTACATATAGAACAAACACAGTTAACATTTGCAGACAAGCAGGGGTTTATGTAATTTTAGCTTTCTTCAGAGAGATCCAAGAAACTTCTTTCTATTTAAAAGAAATGCAAAAGTTCAGGAAGAGCAGAGAAGGAAAACATGTAACATCCAGAAAATCAGTCAACTAGCTGACCCAAAAAGACAACCATGTCCAGGGAGATTCCACAAGTGCTGTTCTGTAGAATACAGCTGCATTTTAACAGCTGAAATTTAAATCAGCTGTAGTCATAACTGTAAAAACTAATAAGAAGCAGCAATTAAGAAAATATGTTTGTGTTCAAAACATAACTTCCAGTTTTTCCCTCCTAAAAACCAAGATTCTCAGCAGCTGTTCACAGAGCATATATCAGTCTTCAGCTGGACAGTCAGTTACAATCTTCAATGTGGTACTGCTTACAATATTTTATTCTCAGTAATAGTGATAAGGGCATTTAAAAAGGCAATCTCACTTTCTATATTTTTTTCCTTACTCATGCTTCTTATCAAAATGATTTTATGTGGCAATTTGAATTCAATTCAGAATGCATAAACATCAGTATTTGTATTCATAAGTGATGCATTAGTGAAGTATTTATACTTCTGTACTTCGATTTCATCATGTCTTTCAAGATGTTTTTACTAGGGCTGCTCAATCCCTGTGTAGATAATAAAAGGAGTACATTGAAGTAAACTAATGTGAATTTAGACTCCTATATGCAGCTCAATAAAGACTCCAAGCTTTATTTCACATCTGAGCAGAGGGGAATTGAACTTCATGTTTTGATGAAAGGAAGCTGTAAGACACTGGCACAGCTTACTTAAGGCACATTTTAAGGATATTGTCTACTAGTCTTCCAATGAGCTTGCAATAGTAAGCATCATCAGGAATCCATGGGTTCTCCTCTCGGGCATTCATGGCACATTTGAGGTAAGTATCACTCAGACACCAGCCCAGAGGGCGATTATCTTTGAGGGAGCCAATTATGGCATGAACAAGTTTCCTCTTGAGGTTTGTGCGCTCCCTGAGATGCAGCTCATAGTAGTGCAGGGTGTTGTAGAGGTAAGTCACCGGGCGGTCTGCCAAGAGGAATGGGAAACCAGAGGTAACTTAGTCAGCAGTAACATCACTATGGTGGCAAACAGAAAATTAACCCAAGAGTTCTACAAGCTTAAGTTGGATGTATTTAAGAACAGCACATATGCCATTGATTCATGAGCTTTATTTCACTGTGCTGAGTGTACTTGTATACGTACTTTAACCTGTGCAAAAAGGTAGAAGAGGAGCAAAGAGTCAGCATTATTAACAGTCCACATCTTAGTGAGAATACTAACACATTTTTAAGTAAACCATTTAAATCATCTTTTTGTATAAGAGGTATTAAATAGGAAGAATTCAGGTATGAACTCAAAGTAAAGAAAGACTATTACAAAATGCCTAGGTATAACATAGCAATGACAGCTATATAAAAACATGAAAGTGTGGAAAAAAATCAGGTTAAATTATTTGCATCTTAAACTGCTTTTCAGCTGTTTCAGTCTTGGTAATAGAAAGTTTGTTAGGACACAGGTCCTCATATTTACTACTAGAAGGGTGTCAAAGGTAAAGGTGTGAAGGAAGCATGAACTAGCAAGAGCTACCTTAATAAAGGCAAGTTCACACTTAGTAGGCTGAAATTCACTAAACAGGGATTGTACTTGTCTGTGGGAATGCACACAGAGCTTACAGAACAGGAAAGGATTAAACACTGCCTTGCTAGTTGGTGAGAAGTATGAAGGAGATGAAGAGCAGAATGATGGCAACAGGAAGAGAAGTCTGTAGTCACAGATAACTTACCATGGAATTTGTATAAACCTCCCAGGTGATCCAATAAAGTTTCCAGTGATTTGGACACTGGAAGCAGTTCCAGGAATCTATGGATTACGATGTCAAACACTGGCAGAAAGCGCAGGCAGACATTCCCAAAATAAATTGGTAGGTATTGGGGTTGGATCTGAACTGGGGGATTGACTTGCTCTGCCAAGCCTTCAAAATACAGCTTTTCAGGGTATTTCTGGATGGAAAGAAATCCAACAAAATCAAAAGCTCTTTTCTTAAAAGCAGTGCATTAAACATACAGCATCTACATTGCTTTAAAAAAAAAAAGACACTTCCTAACCTCATTATCACACAAGAATGCAGTAAGATGATTTCCCTCTAAAGCTTACTAAAGAAAATTCAACTCTGAGTGAAATTATTCACTTATTATGGCTAGTAGATATCAACTTCTTCAGGAAAAAAACAAACCAAAATGTTTCACCACAGCTCAGAGCAGGAAACATCCCAAAGCAAAGCTGAAAGCAGCCAGTGCTTATGTGTTCCCTGTCAAATATTTTAAGAGAAAACCTAGGGGAAATCAGCACTACTGACTTTCTACAACATACACTGAATCAGAGAAAACTTAGAAATAACATGTCTGTAATAACTCCCTGGGAAAGAACTGGAATGTATTCAAATACCAGAGGAGTACAGCTGAAGGCTTAACTTACACTGCTTTACCTGTAATGGAAATCTCTGTGCGCCAGACTGGGTCAAGGAACTGTGCAGCTATGTCAGACCACTTCCCAGGCTAATATAATTTGCTTCCCTGCTACCCTTACACTTTCAGACACTGTTAAAGACCCTGTATGACTAATGCAGAGTGCTAATGCAGACCAAACAGCTTCTGGATCAGAAGTAGGCTGTATTTGTCTAGCTACATTAGAGTATCAAGTTCCTATCAGTGTTGATTTACACTCCACTGGTATTTCCTTTTCTAGTCAGCAAAAGCCATTATGTCTACAGCAGCATTAAAATCTCAGCAATCCCCTTCCCTACCATATCATGTTCTTGCCACACAGGAGATGGAAAAAGCTTTAATAATTAGGAGGAAAATTTAGGTTTAACTGTTGTTATTAGTCATAAAACACCAGAAGGAAACACCCTCTCCCTGATACACAAAAACTCTGCTCTATAATTCTCAGTAAAACCAAGATTTCAAAAGGATTGGATTTAGATGAGCAAGAATGAATCTCCAAGCAACTCTTCAGTTGCTTCTATCTTTGAATATCACTTCAGTATCATTTGAATGTTATTACATAAAGGATAGTGATTTGTTGTTGCTGTTAATTTATCAGTACTAGCCCAGATAAATTACAACTTACTGAGTAACTCCAAACACTGACAGAGCTGTCCTGTAATTCACAGGACAAAAGACTTCTTGGCCAATCTCAACTCCACAGAAAGCATTACAATAAAAGAATTGTATTAGCTTGGATACCTTGTGATAACTCATATGCTTAGTATGCCAATCATTCTGCAGCCAGTGCTCTGGAGAATTCTCCTTCACAAAATCACTCACTCTGTTTCTGAAATCATTAGGCTTCAGCAGGAGTAACTGAATTATGAAGTAGCAGACTTGAGCTTCGTTTCCTTCATGGCTACGCATGGCCTTAAACAGAAAGGATCAGAGAATATGGAGTTACAGCTGAGGCTGCTGTCTGCTTTACAAGCCCTAAATAAGGGCTAGCAAATTCAGCTGCACACAAATTCACATGGAACATAAGGTCTCTCAACTGCATTTTGCAGGTGCAGACACAGAACACAGGCAGGTGCAATCATTTCCTCTTAAAAGTACCCATCACATTCTTTATTCCATAGGCAGAAAGTCTTAGCAACTCTAGGGACAGCACATTCTCCAAGTAATCTAGTTCTCTTTCTGCTGTCAGGTCTCTTCTTGAAAATAAGTAATTAATGATAGTGAAGTTAAGTTGCTTCAAACTTCTGGCCACTCTGACTTGTCTGGACTTGAGTTTGAAAACAGAACTAAAATCCAAACCACCAGATTTACATTAGGATGAGATTTTTAAATGCAAGGAAAGGATAATTACTGAAGGACAATTTAATTCTCTCTAGGCAAGGTCTGCTTTATTTTGTAGGATGAACTGGAAAGATAAGAGAATGTAATTTCCTTTTCTGATGAAGCAGGCTGAATTCTAAGCAAAGACAGAATACAATAACGGGTACAAGATGTTCTATTTTCTTCTGAGTCACAGTTTGCCATACCCCCTCTACCTGCAGGCTGCAGAAATAATTGCATAGCTCTGCAGTCAGACACCAAATGCACCCAATAACAACATTTGATAATACCAATTCAATAGCTGCCATTAAATAACCATGAAAAGCTTACCCTGAAGATGCAGACAACTGTCAGACTTCAAGTTCTATGTTACTTACAGCAGGTATCTATTATTTTACTTGATTATTGGGTTAGCAAACAGTCACCATTTAAAATCAATGCATGTTTAAAACAATTACTCCCACAATTGTGATTCAGAAAGCAGACTCTGTGTGAAGAACTGGCACCTTATTTCCTAAGGCAATGCTTACCAAACACAGTATCAACCTATCCAGTGTTACTATGTTGTATTTCCACACCATGTCGTTGAGAATTTCAATACATTTATTGAGCTGCTGGCCTCCTGCAGAGGTAGAGAATTCATACACCAAGAAATCTGCAAATGTCCTGACATGTGCCACCAGAGCTCTGGCCCCAATTCTTTCTAAGACTCTAGCAGGGAAAAAGAAAAACAAATGAACACCCGAAGTGAAAAACAAACCCCAAACCTCCCTTTCTTGCAAGAATGCTCACAGATTAAAGAAAGCAACAACTGTTACTGTTCTTAATACATTTTAACTGGTCTACTACATAAGACTTAGTGGGGTTTAATACAACTGTCTTTAAAAAAGAAAAAAAAAGATGACAAAAACCTTCTCTTTATTATATGAGCTGATAAAAAGCCCAAACCAAAGATACAACCACCTTAAAGCAAAGGAATTGCAAAGCCTAGATACTAATAAGAAGAAACCCTTTAAGTTCATCAATTCTTTTGCATATTATTCTGCCCAGAACTCATGCTTTAGTTATGTATTTTTAGTCCTACACCTCTTAGGACAATCTTCTGCAACTCTAATCTTCCTGCAGTATGCATTTTAATATAACCATAGCATTAATATACTGGCATTTCCTCACTGCACAGGAGTAACACATGCTATCATACATATTAATTGTGTCAACAGACCCTAACAAGGACTGAAAAGAATCTACTTTTCACTACTGGAGCTGATGCTGTTACTATTGAGAATAACTGAAACAATTGTAGGAGTACTACTTCTGTAGTAATTTCCATTTAATGCAACATTTGGGGTTTGGGGTTTTGGGGTTTTTTGGGGGGTTTTTGTTATTTTCTAAATTGCCCTTTACTCATGTATAAAAGCTAAGTAAATACATGCTTTGTATTTTCTGTTTACTGTTTCAGACTGCCTGAAACACTGTCATTACAAATAAATTGCTTAATTCAAACACTTCATATCCTTGTTTCTTACCAGGGAGAATATTCACTGCACATCACTTTGTGGTGTAACCATAAATTATGATGCTATGCTTGCTAAAATCTAGCTCCATTCCTTTTCTCCATCACAAGTACAAACCAGCACCAACTGATCTGTCCATGCACAAGGCCTACGCCCTCAGAACTGGGACTACTGCTGCAGTAACTCTGCAATAGCCGATCTTCTAAGCTCACCTGTAGCCAATCTGATTTATGTGATCAGTCTCTAACAACATCTTCCACAGGAGACAAAGGAAGAGTGGGGGTGACCCTTGTTTAGAGAAGTGGGTGATGATATCATTCTCATTGTTCATAGACTTCCACTTGCGGTATTCTTCTTCCACGTTCTTCTTCAGGTTGAAACGGCTTTCCTGAGGCACGTTATTCTGCTTGAAGAATACCTGAAATAAAGCAGGTTTTGCTGTGACTGAGAGCCTAGAATAAAACATCTGACCAGGCAAACTTTAGCCTGACTTAGCACCTTCTGAGTTCCTACTTCTCTGCACAATACAAACCTACTTGGAAGGATTGTTGCTTCACCGTGACACTGCAGTGACTGCTTTGTCACCAACAAGGCTACACAACAAATAGTCAGGAGAAAAAAAGGCTTCTTCAAATTTTTTGGATTTTAAAAGATCTGATTTACCTTCCACTGAAATTACTAGTTGGCCCAACTTGGCCCCAGAATACTCCAGGAGAAGCTAATGCACTTCTGAACAAAAATGGCAAGCTTACAATCATGCATCATCCTTTAGGGACTTGAGATTAACTTAGTCTGAACAAGAGGATCTCACCAACCAGCAAAAGGCAAAGGATCTTGTTAAGAGAGACAATTCTCTGTATTTCCCATTATAAAATCATCAGTGTGAAACTATTACCTGCAGAGGAGCTGGGAAACAGCTTAGCGTGTGTGATGCCCAGTTATGGGGAGTGAAACTCATGATAGTCTGCAATATATCCTTGCACCAAGTTCCCTGAATTGAATCAGAGCCTGTGAAAAAGTCTAGAAAATGGAATGATATTAGCACTTCACACACACAAACCATTTCTTATTGGTATTCCTTTTGTAGACATACACATCAAGGCTTTGCTAGTTCAGTCTGGTTTCCTTTTTGGCCAACTTCTCCCATCCTCTTTCTCTGTATCTTATTTACTCCAAAGAACAACTGGATATTACCTTTATGTTGCTAACAATAAGAAAATTATTTGTAGATTTGGAGCTACATATAAAGCAATCATATTTTAAGATTTTACATTTAATTTCCTGTAATGACAGTAAGAGAAGCTTTTGCTGATTAACTGATTAGAGGAAGATAATGATGATGAAACCACCAGGTTCCATTTTATATCACTTTAAAAAGGCTGCTCAGAAGTACCTTTCCCAATTAAGCTGTAGAAATAAAGCACAAGCCTCATCCCCCCAACCTCAGTGCTGATGGAACATTAAGGGTTGAGCAAAGGAACTCCCTAGCACAAAGAAGCCCTTTCCCTTGCATATCACATCCCCAGAGTTTTTGTGAAATCAGTTGTTCTAACTCTCCAGTGAGTCTCCAGATTAAAACCATCAAAAAGGAGATAGAGAAAACATCCTCCTCAAAGCTAAAAAAAACCCTGACCCATGCATTGTACACTGTTAAAACTCTGAAATACATAATAAAAGCTTTCCCCTCTCCCTCTCCCAAGAAAGCAAATCCAGAATACACACTATTTTTTCTTAAAGGCAAGCTGTAGAGTGAGTGGCTTCCACATATCAATGTGAACATTCCATGTCTTTTCAAAATGGCACATAAGAGTAATCAAAACAAACATTGAAATGTAAAATAATGAAACTGAAAATAAGACAGTAAAAAAACCCCAAAACTAAACCCAAAATCCTAGTCACACTACATACTCTATACAAAAGAAAACCTTTAAACAATGTCTGCTTTCACTACTGCTTTAACAATAGCATTTTGCTTAAAAACAAGTAGGTGGAAATTAAAATTATACTACTTTTTTTTCCAAAACCAGAAGTGTATAGGATATGACTGAGTTATTTCCAGGCTGTTCTGTTAGACAGATTTCAGTTAGGAGATATCTCACAGTACTGCTATTACCTGTCACATGTGTTGCCCTTGCCAGAGTTAAGATCAAAGCCCTGTTGAGTTCTTCTGATTCTGCTGAAAGAACTGTTTTGGGATCACTGAGGAATCGTGTGAACTGTGGTTGGACTTCTGAGCTGCCTAAAGCTGTGATTAGCCTTAGAGCAGTACTCTCAACACTGAAAGAGGGAAACAGTCCAGTTAGGAAATACTGTGCTTCTAAGATTCCAAAACCACCCATTTCCCCTTCATTTTCTCCTTCAAATCATACAAAAACAGTTGTTTTGAAAGTGATGTTCTTAACCTTCTGGAAAGGGTTGCTTTTTCCACTGTTTAATAAACTTGGAATCAACTACTTAAGTACTTCATTTCCAACTAAAGCTCTCAAAAGTCAATAATGAAACTTTCAGATGCACAGCACCTGAAAGTCTCAAGTCTCTGCAATTTAGAGCCTCCTCCTTTTGTTATCTATTGAACATCTTCATCTAAACAAGGATACACAGATAAAAATATGTAAAGAGAGAATAAAAAGACATGAATAATGCATGGAAAGTTTCAAAGCTAACTGTCACCTTGAAGGAGACAGCACTAACTTGTCCTCCTAAGTACTGCTTTTGACTAAAAGCACTTTATTTCCCCATGCTATAGTTGGAAGCATTTTTCACATCAGGTATTTTGAAGTAATTTAAAAGACTTTTATAACATTGTGTCTTTGAAATGCCAAAGCCATAATTTAGTTTACTCCAATCTAATTGCATGCAGCGTGTATCAAATGTGACTGATTAACATCATCCTATTTCACAGGCCAAGACAACAAAATAAGGTTTAGGTGAATAAAAAGAGCAAGACCTTGAATTTAAGGAGAAACTTGTCTTCACTTGCTCCCTTTATTCCTGAGAAAGGATAAGTAATTGAGCAATTTCAATTTGGACTAAAATTACTGTGTAGTTAGACTTTGTTACTATGAACTGATGATAATAATGAGCTTGCTCTGTCTCACTCACATATCATCATCTACTCCAAGTGTAACTCATCACCCTTTTCTCCAAATTTTCTGTAACAGATCCCAGGTTCTACATACAAACTGAATCTCATACCCTTCCACTTCTTGAACAGCAAGTTAAACTGAAAGCTTTTCCCTAGAATTACCTGCCTATCAATTCTAGAGCTTATTTAATCAGCTTCTCCATCTTTTTTGGATCCAAATTAGCCACTGTTTTCTGCATGGCTTACAGTGATACAATACACATCACTCGGGTTCACATACAGCCACCATAGCTTTGAGCCAACTCCTTTACAGCTGCAGGATGAGTTACACTATTTCTCTGAACTGACTGAAAATTAACTTTGCTAAAGAACTAAGTGGATCCAACTTAACTCTTGTAGTGGAAATAAAACATCCTCTCCATGAGGAAGCAACCACAGTCCCACTGGCAGACCAGCCAATCGCTGTGACTGCAAATAGCAGGCACTGCCCTTTATCTCCACTGCAAGCAGCTTGACACTTGTCTGACATGTCCTGACATGACAGTTCTGGTCCACATTGCTGTGTTTTGGCTTGTGACACTGCTGCCATGGCTGTGCAAGAGGCTGCCCCCATACACCTCTGCAGAGTACTATTACCAACATCTAACTGTATTTCTAAAATGTGACTTGCTGAGATACCAGAAAACAATTGAGCCATGGAACTAAGACTGGGAAGTACTTATGTCCCATTTAAAACAGAGTTCTCACACAGCTTTCAACAGATGATGAAGGAGGAATTTGAAATTATGGTTAAACATGATAACCATCACTCACCACAAATGAAGCTGGTTCTGATTAGTCTGTGGCACAGCAGCCAAAGAGTGAAGATGGCTGAGCAGCTGGACTCTGTAGTGAGGTTGGATGTGATGCATCCGATAGCTAAACATTTCCAGCAGAGTATGCAAAATTCCCCATGCATGAGACTTGAACACTGTTGGCAGGAGCTGACCTTATGAAAAAAAGAGTTTATAAAGTAAGTTTTGCAAGTGATTACACTTTCAAATACAACTACAGAATACACTCTGGCTAGATGGTTACATTGAGCTGCAAGTCAAGACACTGTACTGCCTCCAAAGAGTGTGTGTGCAAGCGCTGTCTGAAGATGCTGTAAATGTGTAGAGCTCAACAATCTTTTGAATGAACACATACAGTAAACATGCAAATTATTTTAGTGAGTGCAGTTAAATATTATTTGCATCTAATTAACTGTGTTTACCATTCTCCATTAAGCATATTTTTGCACAATGCAGTGCAACTGGGAAGGTCCTGATCAAACAAGTGATGGCATGAAGTGACAGCAGCATTCCTCTGAAACTGACTGCAGCAGTATGATAACTATTACAATTTTTATTAAGATAATACTTACAAATATTCAACATGCTGCACCATTAGATTTTCATTTTTACTATGGTCTCTAGCTGCCAAGAAAAGAAAATGCTACTGTACAAAAGGAAAGGAAAATAGAAAGTTTTCTTTCTTACTGATAAAGCCTTTGATGCCCAAGGACTCTATTTCCATATAGACCAACAGGCGACTATAGGTTTCCACAAGAGCAGGAGCCAAGGCCACACTAGACTTTGCATGAGCCAACTTAATTACCCTTGTAGCTATACTATGAATCAGACTGAGGAAAAAGAGAAAATATTTGTCAATCAAACATAAGGACTTGAAAGTTAAGAAATTTATTAAGTAAACAGATCCATATATACATCCAAACACAGGAAAGGTTTCCTGATGATAGTTAGTTACATACAAGTTTACAGGTTAAAGAATAAAAGCTAGCTGCATACCGTACCTCATTTTAGCATGAACTGTGAGTGAGTCCAAGAGGTTCATTGGCAATGGGGTAACAGACCCTGATGCCATGCAATTAGTCCCTGGAAGGGAGATCCTCATGTTGCCATTTCCATAAATAGTCTCTACTAGTACACCCATGGGCAAAGTGAAACACTCAGAATTGGTTGAATAAGCATTGCACAATAAAGCAATCTTGTAGTCATTCATCTGTAAGCTTTTGTTTCTTAAACTCTGTTGCAAAAACCTGTGTGCCAAAGAGATTAAACATCAAGTAGAAAGTAAAAAAGCAGAAGATTACACAGCCAAAAAACCATTGTGAAATAGTAGAAACCCTAAAATATTTGTTAATTACACCACATCAAAATGACTACCTCTCATGACACAGTTTCACTGCTTTAACTGTTTTCCTATACCAAAGTTAACAACTCAGGAAAAAAATACACTTAAACAACCTTTCTGAACAAAATTTGACCCCAGTGTATTTCTTACTCACACCTTCCAAACCACAGCATAATAAAATAGTCAATTTGCTTTCAGATCCTCCCATAGTAAAAAAGATTTATTAGTCTTAGATGTAATGCATTATTTCTGTTTGCTGTATGACAGCCTGTTTTGACTTTGACCTCTTAGTCTTGCTTCGTTCCTTTGATAACCCTTTTAAAGCATCCCTTCACACATTCTAAATACAGACTTGGAATTTCTTATTCTATCTAGAGATAACCCAAAAGATAGAAAAAACAACACCATCAAACTTACTCATGGTGAAGTTTAAGAGAATGAGGAATTGGAATCTGTAACTTGGAGTTGTCACTATGGGCCTTCCGATTCAGGTGAATCCAAATACAGGTCATTGCAAAAGCATGAGTTGACTGTGGTTTGTTGATATCAGGTACAGGAATACACTGAAGAATGAAGACAGACACCAATGTGACATAGATTGCATGGATTAATGTACAGAAAACCAACTAAGATAGGCAGCATTCACAAGGTCAAGTTTTCCCTTCCCTTTTTTGACTTGCAACAGTTTTAAAGGACAGAGTCTACCCTCATCTGTGTATGCAGGAAGAGACCTGCACCTCAGTAATTATTCTGGGGAAAGAAAACCCAAACCAAACCAAATAAATCATCTAAGACCTCAGCAAATGGAAGTTCATACAGATTCAAGATACAGATACAAAGCATGTTCTTTTGCTCTCAGCCTCACACTTATACATTATTCAAGAAGCAGTCATGGTATGTGCTTCCACTGCAGGTATTCAGTGGTTCACCTCTAGCATTAACATCACACTTCAAGATTAATACACTTACTATGAAAAGGAACAGATACACCCCAGAATTCAAAAAGTTTTGGCTACAGATTCATGTACATTACTGCCACTGGAAAAGGCATCTGGCTCCCCCCTTTTGCCAGCATTTGCATTTTTCTCCCTCTGGTACAGTCACTACTGCACAAGCACCACTGACCGCACAAGTAAGACAGCAGCAACATACAATCAAGGAGAGAGAGCAAGACACACCCTCCTAAGAGCAACAGCCATAGCTAACATTTAAACTGCTTGTGAAACTGAGTACTCAGAAAACACCCTAGGCCCACAAACACTTCAAACAAGTGTAATTCAGAGCCCATCCCTACAGTTCAACTAAATAAACTCTCTTCCCATATTTCATGCTGACAAAACGATTGCGAGCTCATGAAACAAATTGTATTAAAGGATTTCTGTGGGTCAAAGCTAATTTAAGAGGGGAGAAATTACTACATAACAGTTTGGTACATGACACATTTGTGTTAACATATCTACTGACCCAAAATAGAAGGCACTGTGACAAGTCCAATCAATTAGGACTTCATGCTGACAATGGAAATTTAAGAACTTCCCCTCACTCCCCCTTCCTCAGGAGCCCTCATTCTAGAGGAATGTACAAAGCATGACTAGGATTTGATTTGCTAGCACAGAATGAATTTTAAATAACTGTTAGTACAAGAGAATTTAAAGTGTTTTGTTAGGAAATCCTGAAAATGTTCCTTTAATTATGAAACATCTCTCTCCAACTATGCAGCTCTCCTCTGCAACAGTAACTCAGGAATTATAGTAATATTGACATATGAAGTTCTCAAGTTGAATTAAAAGCAAAACTTCTAATTTCAAAAGGAAGACTTACTTCTTTCTCAGGATACAGGAGGTCAAAAAGCTTCATGACTGGGAGGAAGTCAGCCAGGGCATTCTTCTGGATGCTGCCAGAGATGAACTGGAGTAGCACCCACATCAGATGGTCTCTTCCTTTAATGAGACCACGGCCTGCCAACTGTCAAAAACACTCAGTAACAGACAAACACTGCATGCACAAGAAAAAACATCACTGCAAAGATTCCTATAAAAGTAGGACAGCAAATTAAAACAGTTCCAGCAGAGATTACTGGGAATTTTACAGCAGGACTTAAGCAGAAATGTACATAGTGCTTTCAGATAGATGGCAAACAGGTACCTTAGTTGTAACAAAGAAACAGACTCTGGAAGGGCCACACCAATTAATGCTAAGATTTAAAAGGCTCTTGAACATCTCCATTTGGAAAAATTATCAACTCCTACATACTGGACTTAAACTGTCACAATGTAGCCCTGTAGCCAAACACAGTATTGCCATTGCTAGCAGCAGGCCACAGGTTTTGTATTATGTCCATCTATAAAGAAAGTTTCTGAACCAGAACAACTTGGGCTTGGTTCATTTGGACTGATCTGGATCTATATTTTTGTTATTTAACTTCTTTAGCTGTAAGAGCAATTCTCTAATAAGCAGCACTCTATCTTAACCTCTTCTCTAGCTTGCTTCAGTTGTAGATTAAACTTGGGCAATTGTGTTGCACAGTGCCTATTGTTTCAATTGTTCACTAACAGTAATTAAAGAAATGCAACTAATTTCAGGGGTGGCAAAGACAGCAGAGAACTAGAATCCATCACAAATAAAACATAACATACACAGCAAAATTTGATGTGACATGGAACCATGGACAAATGAAGATGGAGCAATGTGTAGTGCCTGTTAGAAACTCTATCTAAATAGCCACAAGCTAATCCTAGTGAGGAGAAATAACACCCCTTTCTCACCACTGACACTATACTTTCTTTTAGCAAAGAGCTCAGGATGTGGCTGACTTACTGTAACCCTTCCTCTCCTTTCTTACAGGGGACTGGTATCACCACCCTTAGAATGCAGAGAGGCACTGAGCACCAGAGAAATACTAGAAAGTGTATCAGTTTTAAAGGAATTACTATTAGGAACTAAAAATAACTTTGGACTGTGCCAGTATCAGTATCACTGTAACTGGACAAATCCTCCTTGATTGGATTGCTTTGCTTAGGTAGATTAGACAAACTGCTCTGGCATCTATTTGCATGGCATGTTTCTTTAGCTCACAAACTCAACACAGTGCTTGCTCTGTTTAAAGCCTGGCTGTAAATCAGATGCAGCAGCACAGTACTCAGATCTTCTGATTATGCCAGTTTATCTCCTTACTCTAGTTACTAGCACATTCTGAATCCAGACAGAAACACAGCAACATCATCAGGGTTGGAAAGGACCTTTAAGATCAAGTCCAACTGAAAGCCCTACACTACTGTCACCCCTAAACCATGCCTCTAAGTGCCACATCTACCTGTCAATGTAATGCTACATCCTGGGACTAAATACACTGGAAACAGACCTAGCTCACAGCAAGATAACTTGAGAATTTACTTCTATAGAGTACAATCATCAAAACTTAAGGTACTTCTTGCAGGGCTTGGTGATTTTGGTTTTTTAAGCCTGCTTTGGGTTTGGTTTAAAATCTCTCTCACCACATGGGAGTGTTACAAACAATTTACCTTTTGATGGAGAGACAGGACCATATGAGGAAAACTTGCAAACTGAAAGAGCACAAAGAAAATGAGCTGGCTGGAGAGATGCTGCCACAGAAGCTGACTGGTTCCACCATCATCAAACTTCTCTTCAGTCTCAGACCGTTCCATGGCATACACCACAAGATCCACCAGCTGGTCCTCCAGCACAGGGCAGCGCTGCTTGTGCTGTAAGGCAGAGATCAGATACAGTATTCCAAAAGCTTTGCCATTAACTTCAGAACTTGTACAGCTGCAGTTACAGTACAGTACTTTGACAGAAGGCTGGGAAGCATGAAATGAAGTCTGAACTTAAGTTAAGGATAAGCCAGTGTATTAAAGCTGCACTATATTACAGGTCACAATGGTTTTTACATTTGATCACGTTACAGAATTCCCTGCTGAGTTCCAAAACACAGACCAGCAATGCACAAATAACATCTGGGGTTTTGTTTGTGGTTCTTTCTTTTAATAAATTCAAGCAGAATGTTATTTCTCTGATCTTGCATTAATGGAAAACAAAGTCTCTTCTTGTAACATACTGATGGGGGTTCTTTGGTTTGGGGTATTTGTTGGGTTTGGGTTTTTTGTTTGTTTTTTTTTTCCCCCCCCTTCCTTCTTTTCTCCTTTAAGTCCATTTCAAAAGTAGGGATCATCATAACAAAAAAGATGCATCAATTATACCTCCAAACCCAGAGGAAACACCACAATGCACAATGCAGGTGTTTACTCACTGTTCTCTTTTTCACCCTCCTTTTGGCTGAACCTACAACCAGGAGCAGAATTAACATCTGATTAATACCCCTATAATTAGGGGCTGTCCTACTGACACAGCATGACCTGCTACAAGGCAAGATCAAAAAGACTTCAAAATCCATCTGATAAAAATGGCATGTTCTAAATAAGTGAAGAGAACAGAAATTCCAGATCATAGTGATGAACACTTTAGATGTCAGACTGCCACAATCTCCACAGTGAGCTATGCCAAGACAGGAATCATTGAAAATACACATCCTCCCTGAGGACTTTTAATAAGGATCAAGTAAGGAATGCACAATATATTCAGATACCTGTTAGTACAGATGTATTTAAAGCAGGGCCACTACCAGTGACTGGATTTGGATTATAAATCTTCAAGACCATCAAGTATGATGTCATTTACCAGAAGTTCTCTAGTGCAAGCACCTTCTACTAACCTGCATTTGTATAGTTGCTTGTACAAATACTAGTACAAAGGACAGAAATCTGCCTGCAATGTAACCTACTTCAGACAGTGCTAGCACTTAGGAAATAATCTAACCTCTCTTTAATTGCAACTTTTACTCAGAAATTGTCACTTTTTTGAGGGTTTCTTTTTTTTCCAAGGGTTGGCTTTTTTATTGTTACCTCCTGATGCCTGTAATATAATGCAGCCTTAAAAGAAAACATTATTACTTTAATGATACAAAAGAAAAAGGACTGAGCTGCTCAAACACTACTCATGAAAATGCAGTATCCCTTTCTAAAGGCAACAAGGTATATGTAAAACAGTTTAAATAGATTGCCCCAACACTCATAAAACATTTCAGGGATGCCTTAGATGAGTTCTTTGACTTACTAGTCAGGCAGCCTAAAAAAACCCTTGTAATTAATAAAGAAAGAAACAATAAAAGGAAAGAGAGATGCTGAAAGGAGATGCTTGCTCTACCTTCATCGATGGTAGTCTTTTGCCATGAAAAAAAAGAGAGATTCTCTTCAATTAAAAATAAAATGCAAGAATGGGAGAAGTTTACAAAATGCAGTGAACAGTATCCCCTGTTGCATGCTCTTTGCCAGCTCAAAACTGCAGAAAGCTACAATTCCAGCTGTGCTTTCTTGAAGCATGCTTAACACAAACCTCTCTTTAAAACAGACAGCATTGATTACAGGTTCACCTCCTCCTCCAGGACACAATGCCATTGTCATGGATCAACCACAGTACAGGTTTAGAGAGAGTAGCATTAACACCATCAGTTGAGAATACTTTGGGGTTTTTCTGCTTTTGGGTTTTGTTTGGTTGTTGGTTTTCTTCCTTTTCCCCCTCCCAAAGCAACTAATTATGAAGCAGAGCAGGGTGCAACAGACAACACTACAGACTAGTTTATAATCCAGCATGCAAAACTACTACGTACAGGGCTTGAAATTTAATAGTTTGCTAAGCACTGGGTTAAGGTCCAAAAGCCTAATCATGTTAGGCTATATTAATTTAGAATACAGTTATTCAAAGAATACAACAGGAAAATATTACTGTTAAAAAGAAAGTCAGAATTTCCAGTAGGAATTTTCACTATTCTGAATCATTTTAGGATTGGGAAAAGTTTAGGTGCCAGGAAACTAAAAACCAAATAAATTCACTCTTTTCTTGGGAAAAATCATGCTTTGATTGCTTTAAGAAGAATTTCCAAGTAAACACATAGCAGTACTTCACACTCTACCTTCATTAATTTAATTTGCTGGGTTTTTTTCCCCCTGTACTTTCAGTAAATATACATTTTTGCATTGTTTTTTTCCCCTATAATTTTGGAGCTCTCAAAAATACAATACTGTGCTCCAGAAGAATTTGCAGGATTCTGGCCTTGTTTTATTAATTGCTCATATCTGAAAGTAGACCTCAGTCTACACTGAGATGAACTGAAATATAGGCAGAGGCTGCTGGTTCCCCTCACAAATGAGTAGGGATTCATATTTTGGTATGACTTAAAACAAATATAAAATAAACAATAAAACCCCAGACCCTGTTTTAGATTACAATGGGAAAATATAGCATTTAAAACCACTGTTTTTTTAACTAAAGAGAAAATTATTCATATTTTTTGTAATTTTATTACATAAAACCATCATCTGACTGCAAACATTATTAAACCATGAAGAAATACAAGGGGGAAAAAAAAAGCTCTACCATGACAACTTGATACTAATATTTCTTGAGACCAGCCCTTTGATGGACTGGTAATACTTTTTAAAGGGGATTAAAGCTTCAGTTGGGATGGGGTTTGTCTGGAATTTGGGGTTGTTGGGTTTTTTGGGGGGGTGTGGGCAGGTTTAGTATTAAAAGTGTTCTCTACAAGAAAAGTATTTTAAGAAGGCTAGCTGCAAGCTATTACAGGTTTTGAGTATTTTAAGCAATGTTTACCTCAAAAATATATAATAAATATTTATACTTCAGAAATGGATTCAGAACAACAAAGAGCAGAGCCCAAGATCCCTGCACCAGTAAATGCTCTCTCCAAAAGTCCAATTCAAAGTGTAAGTGAAATGCCTGAAGTAGTTAGTAGAACACAGAACTCCAGCCTTCCTCTCACTTCCAGATTCCAAAAGTGCACACTACCAAGGCACAGAACCTTAAAACTTATTGTTTCTATCATGCCTGATTCTACTTCTACCAAGTTTGATGAGCATTCTCCAGTTTTTGGCATTAAAAAATGGAGTAAACTCCCCCAAGGAAGTTGCACTTAAGTGCTCTCAATGCACACACTTACAATTAGGAATAAATAACATATAACCACATCCCTTAAAGTACTTTGCCATGTTAACACTAGTAATATTGGATACTAAATTTCCACCATCAACCTGCAACATTGTAAAAATAAAACTGAAAGTCAACTTCTGCATATTGCTTTATGGCATTCCTTTCACTTCATGATTGTGCTTACACAATGCAGGGACAGACATGAAGTAACAACATCTTCCACAAGCAAACTATCCTGGTTTGTAGCTAGGAGAGAAAACAACCACACATTCACCTGAACAGAGTATGGCATAGATAATTTCCTACTCAAAGCTTCAGATCACCACTGCTGGTTTAAAAGGTGACCAGCCAAATATAGTATTT
The DNA here is from genome assembly GCA_013399015.1 of Galbula dea. Lineage (NCBI taxonomy): Eukaryota > Metazoa > Chordata > Aves > Piciformes > Galbulidae > Galbula > Galbula dea. The sequence continues at coordinate 224,029 of VWZX01005643.1, forward strand.
AAAGAGCAAAATCTTTACTACAACTGCTGCTAACTAAAAGTTTGTATAACATAACAGAAACAAGACACCTGAAAATTACCTCCTCTTTCAAATCCTCCCCAATCCAGAGAAATCAAAAGTTTAACAGTTTTTTCTTTCTTTAGAGGACTGCAAGAGAATCCTGACTGCAATTATGCAAACAAAAATGGCATTTCATTCTTCATGCAAGTCTATACATACAGAGAAGGTAAAATATAAACCAAAATGTTCAGTGACTTCATGTCTTAGACATTACTAAGAACCAACTGCAGGATCCCTAAACTGAATCTTAATTTGGCATCATTGTATTAAGGCAATCTGAAGTATTAAATGTTTTCCAAACCCCAGATTGTTAAATACCTCAACAGATTACTTAAAAGGTAAACTCATCCCAGCTAACAGCAGAATATAACTTGAAAATTATTCCATTTAGACTGGAAAAGACTCAAGATCATACAGTCCAACCATAAACCATGATAATATACATGATAAAATGCAACTTAAATCTCTGCTTCCAATAGACCAATTCAAACAGGTACACAGCAGCAAAAACTCCTCAGACTCCAACAATAGGAACATTGAAGTCTGTATTATCACATGTGGACTTAATGCTATTAAGTCTGGATAAAGCTATTAGAAAACTTCATCCCACAACAAAACCCCACAGCTAAACTTAGAATCCTGAAAGGAACATAAGAATCCATAAGCATATCAAATTTTACCTTCATTTTTCTCTCTGCAGGGTTAGCAGGACAACTGCATATGTCCTCTGTTTTTAACCCAACTCAGAGATGAACTGAGTGAACAGTTTGCTTAGTTAAGACTGAACCAGAAAGTTACACTGCTCATCTTCAAGCATATTTAAGAACTAGGACTAATTTGGCTAAGCCATACCTAGTTTGTGATGCCAAAAGATTCAAATGAAGGCTCCAATCCTGCAACTGGATCTGTGTAAATAGTTGACAGGGTATACAAGCAGCTTCACATAAAAATGATTCATGATCATAAATAATGATCACTGCTTTGGGGTCTTTCTGTATTGATTTGGAAAGCAACTTAGCACTGTTTGCACTTCTAAGTGTCTTCTATTATACTGCCAATTTGGTTCTGCAGGTTAGTTAGGTTCTAAATAATAAAACACAAAAAAAAAGGATCAGCCATTTTACTGAAAGCATTGATATAGTCACACAAGTTCTGAAAAGCATGCTACTATTTTTTGACAGGTGGCTACATGAACAAATTTAACCAAAACAAAGTTAATTTGCACCTAAAGGCAAGCAGAATTTTAACATTTTCCACAATTTTAAACACAGTATACTAATGTTTAAATGGAACACTATTCCCTGTTCAACACCACTCTACATTTATATTTTAATCTCACAAATCTTCCACAGCCCAAACATCTTTATGCTGGTGTAACTGCAGTAGCACAGCTATAGTTCATGTTCTGTCAGCATTTCCTTTATAAGCTACATTCTTCCAAGTTTGTTCCTTGGCCATAGAAGTTCATGCCAGGTTGAAACTTTGTGTAGGAATTTCTATACCAGTAAACAAATTCTAAGAAAGACAGTTCAATACACTTCATTTCTTCATTTAAATGTTCTTTGATTGATTTTAGAGGACAGTAAAGTAGGGGCTCAAAGCAGCATTTTTAATGTCAATGTTTTTTGACCTGAAGGCACAGATCATCCATAGTAAGGAGAATCAGATGGGTTCAATATATTTTTTTTTTGCCTAGATCTTCTATTATTTACCAGCTACAAGATGCACAGAGGAATAGTTTGATTTATTACCTGAGTGTACACACAGAAATAGACACAGAATACAAATACTACTCATTTCAACACTAAACCTAGCAGCTTGTTTCCAAGATTTAACATTTCAGCTGCTTTAAGTCTCCAATATAAAAGATGCTCATATACAACACAGGACTGTTTGCCAAGATGTTGGAGTCTGTGCATTCAAAACCATTGTCCCAATCAGGAAAGAGCATTGGTGTGTTTCTCTTACACTGGGAAACATACACAAGGTTTCAGGATCATGTAAATTTTATAGTCAAGTGACAACTCTGAAAGAAGTTTCTTAAATGGAAACACTGACACAACCTTCACTATAGTATTGCAAACAGCAACGCTATTTTATACATCTCCAACAATGCTTTTTAATGCTGCTGAGGATTTTATTACTGGACCAAGGGATCAACTGTAAATGGAATACCTCTAGTTTCTCCTTTCAAGCAGAAGTTCACCTGGTTGATTCACTCAGGTGTTTATTTATTTATTTAAACAAGTGGTCAAATTTTAAGCAGCTACTTTTCACACAGTATTCTACATTAGCTTTCACCTAGCTTAGAGAATATTATAATTGCCTGGTGGGAAGTTTGTTACAGAGGCTTCCTAATGAACACTAGTAAATTCCACTAGTAAAGATGGGGTTTTTTGTTGGGTCTTATTTTTTTTTTTTAACAATGATGTATTTACAGCTTGGTGATTTTATAATCAACAGCAGTGGATGTTTTTCCACTTGCACAGGAAAATTTGAACTAAGAAGCTTTCCTTGTCTGAAAATTCCAGCAGAGCAAGTGAAAGTTCTTATGACTGGTAAGAGAAAAGGTAGCAGTCCATTCCAACCAAAATTTTAAGACCAAAGGACCACTGACTGTCAGCTTTTATGCTACACCTCTTGTACCTCTAGAGATTTGCAGAGAGAATTTGCCCTTAACTAACATCCTGCCAATTTCAAGCCCTGACTGTACATGTATTCTCTAACTGGAATCAGTGGCTACAAAGCGGCCAGCGTATCGTTAGTCACAATACAACAGTAAGGTTGTGAACATACCTGAGCAATGTTCAAGGTCTAGAGCATTGGAGGATGGGCAGGACAAGACAGGACAGAACAAAAATAAAGGAAGAAAAAAAGAAAAGACAAAACAGTGACTATGAGGCCAGCCTCAAGGATCCCCAAGTCAGACTAAGCCCTCCCATTCTAAGGTATAAAAAGAAAAAAAAGGTCACAAAACAAACCCCAGCTTGTCACTAGTCTAGCACTATAACATGCCAATACAACAAAGTACAACAATGCTTTACAAAGGAATGAACAATAACATTTGAACTGTTTGAGTCAGCAGTCTCCTACTGTCTGTCAAAGGTGTACTTGAGGCTGGCCTTATAGGAAAAAAAAGCAATGCCAAAAAAAAAATCATATTTTAAATCTCTACTTTTCAATTTAACATTCGTAAAGCAATATACAAATGATAGGAACAACAGTGTCCAATTAACCTAGTATGATCTCAGGAAAAAAAAAAGAAAAAGAAAAAAAATTTTAAAATCCACTCTTTGGACCTAAACTGTTTTGCTTAGTTAGCTATAGCAAAGAAAAGAGAAAAAGAATAGTGCAGATTCTATGCAGAATTAAATCACGTGTTGCAGTGCAGTACAGTACCTGCTTATTCAGACCTAGCATATTGCAGACCATATCCCTCGAATACGGTTGTTCCAGCACGTATCTCAGCAAAGCAGTCTGTGGCTCAAACAGATCCTTGGGGGGGAAAAAAAGCCAAAAAAAAAAGAAAAAAGAAAAGCAAAGCAATCATATATACAAACATACATTGCTTTAAGATTGTTTAATACTGAGTTTATGTTTAACTGAGTGAAACAATGTAAGAATCAATGTTTAATTTATAGAGGTATGTATTATATGGTAAACTTTTTTGTTCTTTGCTACCCAAAAGAAAGGTGAAAATAATCTTACAAGCTAACAGATTTTATGGAGACCAGGTAGAAGAACATCCCTCATCCAATAAAACCATAGCACACTTTTTGAAACAGCCTTGAAATACTGGAAGACCATTAAGAACTCAAAGGAAGCCACATAAGACAACTGAGAAGAACACAACTAAGCTGCATTAAATCCTGGGTAGTGTGAACAAAGCAGATATGGATCAACTGCTCACTGTATCTTCCAACAGCTGAATCACTTCAAAGAAAAACATTATCTGAAGCTAGGTTCAAGCCAAACAGAAGGAGCTGATTCAAATCTGTGTTCTAGATGTGTTTGAGGGTTATTTTCTCTTCCTAAAAGTTCTTCTTGATCTTTCTGTCTCCATCAACTGAATTTTAGTAGGAAACACTGATACCTGATGCCATGACTGAAACAGTAGATTTCTTTTTAAGGAAAATAACTGATTCTGTTAACATTATCTGGCAGGAGGGCTGGACTAGATGATCTGTCGAGGTCCCTTCCAACTCCTAACATTCTCTCTGTGTGTGTGTGTGTGATTCTTTATGTAACATGAAGTTGAAATGTGGAAATCCTTGTCAAAGGGATGTTGAGGATTCTAAAAGCTTACACAGGCTCAACAGGAAACTGAACAAATATTTGGAAGAGGAAAGTTTACTAAATATATAGAAATCAAATATGTCTCAAGAAACAGCCAAAATGATAATGGCTGTAGGGTGTGAACACTATATAAAAGTAGATATACTACTTTTATATCCTTCCTTAGAAGTCTAGGATATGGGGCATGGGATGCTGAACAAGATGGATTTTTGTCCTAATCCTCTACAGTTTTTGAATTCTTTCAGTTACAGCACTATTTAACACTCAAGACTTTTACATTTAAATAAGCTAATTATTAAATTAGGTTTCAATGGTAAAATTCTCTTTCCTATGGAATAACAAAGAGCACAGAAAAGAAGAAACTACCTTCCCATTCTTTTATCTCACTCACTGCTAAATTGATTTTCCAATCAATACTCTGCTCTCACTTGCTCTCTCACATGCACACACCCACAAAGCACATTAAACATCTCAGGTTCTTCAGCATCCTGGGCAACAGTTCTACCACACCCTACTTTAAAGGTCCTCTGCATACAGCCTGAAATAACCGGAACATATAGCACAGTGACAACATCTACATCTTCAATGTTAGCCTAGCTGGAGCTAGCATGATGTTTACAGTTCACAATTACTTTTTCTCCCCAAAGATACAAAAGCTCTGTATTTCTTGACTAGAACATGTTTAAGAAGCTTACTAAGGCATACCTTATCATATGGTAAGAGACCTTTCAAAGGGAAACGAAGGGTTGTGGGATCCAGCTTCCATGAGTTACACATGGCACCCGAGTTATTTACCACAGGAAGGAGACTACAGCGACCTACATGCAATGAGACAGGAATTCTAAACAAGGAAAATTGTCCTACACTTCAATCATTCTGACACAAAACCTGGCCTTAAGCCACTTCTAGGCACTCCTTAAATGTTCACTGTTAAAGCTTTTTAGCATAGGATTGCTCCAGGCTGATTTTATTTTTCTAATTCATTTTCAACTAATAAAGTATCTAAGGAGTAAAATCTCCATTTATTCAGATTGGATACCCTGAAAATGCAAGTATTTGCAAATATTAACCCAAAAGTGCCCTTTTATTTTACCAGGAGACTGTTCCATTGCCACTGCTTTAGCTAGGGATTTAAATTTGGTACACTGATCCTTTCCACAAAGAGAATGGTATTCCTAATCTAAGCATACAATCTAGTCTTCCATTCTTCCTTCACTCACCTTGTAAGACAAGCAGGATTCTGCTCAGTAAACTGGTCAAATACAAGCATTTGTACTCCAATTACAGCCAGCAGAGATCTAGTCTTCACTGTTGGCCAATGTGATTCAGTTGATCATACATGAAGAGTTTTTTGTAGAGAAAATTTAGACTGTTTAGTCAGGGTAGATGAGACACCTAGGGTGTATTTCAGTTGCTTAAACAGAGGCGTATGAACTGAGCCCTTAACACATCTGTAAATCAGCATCTAAATTTAGGTGCCTCAGTTGTGACCTAGAACTCACTGTCAGTTCAAATTCCCTGACTTCTATTGTCCAGACTGGCCATAGTATTATCAGATAAAACAAAAAGTAAGGATTTCTTTTTTCCCTTCAACCATCTCTAGGTAGATCATATACCCCTAGGCCATTTACACATACAAGACTTGTATAAAATAGTATGTGATCTCTGCAAGTCATATGCATAAAATCTATGCCACACTTTCAACAGAAGAATAACTATGTGCTTCTGAAGCACATCTGGAGCATTACAGGTGGATTTATATCCTTAATCTGTCCACTGAAGAAGTTCAGTTGCAATAAGTCTTGCTCAGACCTAAGAAACAGTGCAGCTGTTGTTAAGCTACCAAATTCTAAAAGCAACAAGGAGACATTTTTATCTTTTTGAAGAAAAATGCAACAGGTATCACAATTAAAAGCCAAATATTTCCTCATATTTCTAGCAGTAAACAAAGGTGAGTTTTTCTTTCAGAGAAAAGGAGAGTCAATACTCCTCTGAAATGTTCACACAGAAGCCTGCAACAATAGGGATAAGGCTGAGCAGCTACAAAAGCTCCTATGGAAACTGAAGTTAGTAAACACTCTGTGACTAACATATCAGTGGATCTACACTAACTCAAAATCCTTGAGCACTGAAAAGATATGACTTTTCTTAATGTGTACTGTGTTAGAAACTATGTGGCCATGTAACCAGTAGTACACTGCCACAGCTAGCTTGTAGCAAGAGCTTATTTTCACCTCATCAATATGAATTTTTCCCCTTCAAAGCAAGAGCTCAAGAGAAGCAAGTCTGAGAACAAACTGACAAGTGTAAAGATACTACATGAAACATAAGCTCTGAATCATTTTGCTTAGATGAAGCTAGGAAACTAAATAGTTCAAAATGAATTAATTTATTTTGAAGCCATTCATGAAGTCATTCTCTTACCACAAATGGAATTTATTCTTGCTGTAGGTCTGAAGGTATCCACAAAATCTGATACTAAATTACCTAGTAACTGGGTGAGAAGAGGAGAAAAAAAATAGTTTAAATTCTAGATACTGACATGGAATATTTAACACTTTAAAATAGCTTATACACTTGAATAGAACATACAGGAATCTACTAAAACAACTAGCTTCCTACACACTTCAGCAAGTTGGACAAAGCATCTAGAACCTAAAAGGACAGGGAGAATATGATCTTATAAAGAAGGGGCCAGAAGCACCTTTCTTGGTTTGCTCTGGAATAGAGTTTATATAATAACTGCTTCTCCTATACATACTACATGATTTCAGTGCACACCATTCAGTAACAGATGATTTAAGACAAGCTTTAGGATTTCTATTCATAACAAGTCTCTGCTTGCCTCTGAGTAACACTTCTACCAAGACAAAGGGCCTAGATTAGTATACTCTGGATTAAATCTCAGCTCAAAAGAAATCTGTAACAGTTTTGCCATTAATTCAAGGGAGTTTGGATTTAATCCTTTTCCTGACACCTAGTTATTCTAACAGAACACAAAATAAAAAAACTGTATCAATATTACACTCCTTTTTGAAACAATGACCATTGTCATTGCCCCAGAGCCTCAACTACTGTTGCAGAACTGATTTTAAACAAGAAGAAAACACTGGTCAGCTACTAAAAGTGATTTTTGCAGCCACAGGGAAAGCACAAACTGCTAAGTAAGAATGACTTGCATTTCCTGATGTATTCAGCAAAACCCACTCAGTGCTTCAAGAGTTTCAAACATCAGGCCATAGCTCAAAACTATGGCATCAATTCCATGCAAGAACACAGGGAGCTGCTGCTGCAATCACATCAAGCCTGGATCTTAATTGACATGCCTAAACACAGAGCCTTCTGTTTAATGTAAGACTTTTACATCTTCATTTAAAAACTCTGTTTAAAAACAGAAAGTCACTTTGGTTTGTGTAGAACAAAACTCCAGAGTCCATGTTTTGATATATCATATCATTACCCAGTGGGGAAGCTTTCCTTCAGGATACAGTTTTCTGATTTCTGTAACTGCAAAGTAGGCAGGTAACAAACATGCATTTCTTTCCAAAATGTAGGCTACCACCTATAAATAAAAAAATACAGCAGTGTAAAAGACTTTGGATAAGACAAACAAAGGTGCAGTTTGTCTATTAATCCAAGGCAGCCCATGAAAATTGATACAAGAATTATTTTTTCAGTTGATTACAATTTTTCATTAGATTAAAATGTTTTTAACTGCACAAGCATGTTAGACTGTTTAAATCTAACTAAAACTGTGCCTCCATGACTGCCTACAAAGTACTGAAAACAATTACTTTTTTTATTCCCTAAGAAAAACTAAAGAAATTAATCTCATCCATTAATCTCACTATTATGCCTCATACAGTTTACCTTTGGCAAGTCAAATATTGGCCCTAACTCTCCTGTTAGGGATTTTAGTGTTTATCTACAATATTCCCCAAAAGCTCTTTGTTTACTCTGTAAGATGCAATTACTGAAAAGAATTAAAAGCACAAAGAGTAAGTGCTGTTGAACTGTACAGCTCTCAGAGAGCCACCCCAGCTATTTGAAACTCACTAATAACAAAAGAATGAGGCTTCTCTTCCTCTATAGTGATAACAGACCAGATTCAGACAGTTACCTCTCTTGCTGCCAAAAGCTGCTGCACAACAGCTGAGCTCACAGTGTTTGGAATGGTTAAGATCTTCTCCAGGATCACTTTCAGCAGATCTCGCACACCCTAAGGAGGAGCACACAAAATTCAAGCTCCCAGACACTATTTCTGGCAGAAAGCTTACACAATCACTATGGTCAAACAATATTTTGACAGACAAATCAGCTGCCAGAAGACAGATTGTTACTGAGAATGTGAACACTGATGACATTAAACTCCTTACAGAACTTAGGATAACCCAGACAAGGAAGTAACTTGAAATTCTGATGTACACCCAGAGACATCCAACCTACACTGGACAGTGCAAGCTGACCAAAGGACAAGGTTGTATTTTATGGTTTTTTTGCTTTAACATGCTCACCAATGCTAGGGAGATGATTCCCTGCAAGAGGTCCATGGTTTCCTATTCCTTCTGTTAGAAGGAATGGTTTCCCACCAAGAGGTGGATGGTTTCCTATTCTTTCTGCCAAAAACCTTTTCCTACGTAGCAACAGGGGTCAGAGCAGATGATAGGACTTCAGCCTTAATGCCTCAAACTTTTTTCTGCATTAAGGCTTTTTAACTTGGAACTGAAAGAGGAATGAAAGCTGACTGTGTAATAGAGAAAAGAGTAGGAAGAGTTACACTGTCCACCGAGAATTATCTATTAAGGTAAAGCTCAATTTTGGAATAGCATTACAAGTGTTCTTACTAAATTCTTTCTTCCTTCTCAAAGCAGACTTTGAAACACTGGATGCCTGTGACATAAAATCACAAAACCAAAGGCAGAAAACAACATGTGTCAACATGAGGAAAGGAAAGGATGGCAGGTACCTTGTAGTCTACACCTCCAATAATCTTCCGGACCAATTTAAATGTCAATGCCCACAACTGAGTCCTCTCCCACTCCAGAGTATCAGAGTTTATCAGAGATTCACAAACCATCCTAGCAGAAGGGGACAATGTAAGAATCAGTGACAGATAATAAGCATGTGTTCTCCAGCAATAATTTCACAATGTCATTGTGAAACATCCTCCAATATTACAACTTCTATGTGTCCTATTCATTGATTCATTCCAACACAGCTTACCTGGGAGGCAAAAGTCCAGTTTCTACTGCCATGGCTAAACAGTCATAAAGGAAAGAAATTCTTTTAGGACTATGTTGGCTATGAATGAATCTTACAATCCACTGGACACACTGTTCATGGGATTCCTGAAAAAGCAGTAGAGGAGAGAAAGAATGTAGGTACAGGTAGCAAAACAAACTGTAAAATTCATATAGTATCCTACTATGAAGAAATCAAACTTAACACAAGAACACTGTTACAAATGATAGAACTCCAGTTGTCCAAGATACAGTTTTTCCTACAAACCTTTTGATTTTATTTTGAAGAAGCTCAGCTGCCCAACAGAAGTTGTCCAGTACTGGAAACACCTCTGTCCTGGTTTGGGTTAGAACAGAACTAATTCTGTTCAGTGATTTTACTTTTTAGCTAAAGCTCCTCTGAAACTAACAGCATCTAACTGCCTGCTTCTAGAGGTGACAAGAGCTAATGTTTAGATTCACTAGCAGGGACAGTTATGCAAAGCAAGGTCACTGCTAAATCTTGTGTCTCAGGTTGGGGAATGCAGAGTAGAAGCTTCACCTATAGGGAGGAGCAGACAGGACAGGTGACCCTAAACTGACCAACTGAGTATTCCAGCCCATGTATGTCTCATTTGACATAACACTGAGTGTCAGTTCCTTCTTCCCCCTCTTCTTCTCTTGCTCTTCTTCAATGGCCAGCATCTGAGAAGAACTCTGTCTTGCCCTCCATCCTAATCCCTAAGTTTCTCCATCCAGTACCAGGATCCAGCCCCTGAGCCTGGCTCCCACCTACTGCTGAGACCTTCTGTTGCACTATCAGTGGTGAAGGTGACATAGTTACCATCAAGGGGGGTCTGGCCTTGATATTGGTTTTTACATATTTGCATATATATTTCATTTGTCATTATTATTATCACTAAAGTAGTTTTAGTTTTCTTTTCTAATCCACAAGTCTCTCTCTCTCTCTTTTTCCCTTTCCCTTCCCATGGGGGTGGGAGGAAGAGGGAGTAATAGGGAGCATCTGTCACTGGGTGGGTGGTCAGCTCAGCCCTGACCCTCAGCAGCTTTCTAGCTGAAATAGTGACTTCTATAGTCAACTTTGTTCTTCACATACAAGTTAGCACAGAATAGAAAAAATAGAACAGTTCTAGATTATTCTTTCTATTCCACAGTTATAATCAAATTCAGTGAAAACAAAGATGACCAGATCTTCAAAGAGTACATTAGAATTATCTAACTTTTGGAAGGTAATTTTCACTATTGGTGTTGGTTTTTTTCTCTACTTATTCACTTCTACCAGAAAGCCTGTAATTAACTGCTTTTTTTTTTGTGTTAATTTCTTTACTGCTGTAAATCCATTTGTTTCTCTTCATTTGCACTGTACACCAACATCTGCTGAACAACTACATAATCTTTTAAAGGTCAAAACTAATCTTTTTTCTTACAGAATCTTTACTGTGCCATATCTGAAATCAGAATCTGACTGACTGGATAGAGATCTTATAGTGTTTGTCTACTGTACAAGGGATTATTATCTTTTAAAAGTATTCAAAATAGATGTAAGCAACAAATTAAATGTTAACCTGGGAAAGGCTGCTCCAGAACTGTCTAAAAGCACCCAGGCAGCTGATCAGTTTGGTTCTCTCATCTTCAGGAGTGTCCATAAACATACTAATGAAAATAAGAAAATTCGTTATTAGCATTACCCAATGAAAGAGCACAAGTAGAAGTCTTACAGAAATAAACTGACATTCCACTCACCCAGGAAAAGCTTCTTCAATTACTTCTGTTTTCTGTAAGAGAAAAACTCTACATGAGCTACAGTGAAAAGGTTTTCTGAGTATCACATCACCAGGATGAAGCACAAAGTTGTACTGTTATGGGACTGTCTTAGAGAAAAATGTACTTCTTCTGCTACACTGGACTCCTTCAAAGCTGAGACTTCCTTGTTTTCATATGAACACAGAAATAAGACACCTTGTGGGTCCAGATTCAGGCTCCTTGTTTGTTTGTTGGCTTTTCTGTTGTTTTATTTTTTTTCCTTCTAAACCCCTTGAGATTAATTAACTTCCCCAAGTTGGTTTGATTCTCTTACTGCAGTTCTTTTTTCATACTTTGAAGTAACTAATATCCTTGAAGATCATCAAGTTTTTGTCCCATTTATGTTCCATGACTCAGTTACACAGATCAATTACATATAGTTACTTTCTCATCTAGTTTAAATCCACTGCTTTTTAAATTCAACTGAATGATTACATAGTCCTGGTACTAGGTGAAAGACCCATATATGAATATCCTATTTATCTCCTCTAAATCTCCTTTATTTTTGTTTGGGGTTTTTTTTCCTGGGGTTTTTTTTGGAACTCCATTTTGCTCAAAGGCTTCTATATCATTATTCTGACACAGGTAGAAGACACTAAAACTTTTTCTATCTTTTATAAGAATTTTGTAGGATATTCACATGTCATCTATAACTGACCACTACATACTTTCATTTTTATAGTGGAGAAATAAGAGTACATAACAAAATAATCTTTCTGGTGATCACTCTCTATTATACTGCCTAGAACTACCTGCCACTGCCACCCATAGCTTCCTCAAGAAGCAAAAGAGAAACTTCACCTGCTCTGTATAGAACTGTGAACAACTGGCTGAAGTGCAGAGCTCTAAGTATTGTAGATAGCAGGGATACACTTGACTAATGTCTGGTCACCAGCATGCTCTCCAGGGCTCAATTCTAAGGCCAGTTCTGTTCAGTGCATTCCCTATCTGGATGTAGGAGCTGAATGCATCAATAGCAAGCTTGATGATGATACCAAACTTGGAGGTGTCATTGTCACTCCTGAGGGACAAAATGCCTTGCAGAGGGATGTAGGTAAGACTGGAGAGCTAGGTTATGAGCAATGGAATGAAATTTAACATGTTCAAATGCCAGATCCTGCACCTAGGACAGAGCAATGCTAGAAACAAGCATAAGCTGGGAGAGAAGTGGCTGGAGAACAGTGGTGCAGAAAGGGATCTGGAGGTGCTAGTTGCCAGCAGGCTCAATAGGAGTCAGCAGTCCTGTACATCTTGGGGTACACCTAACACAGTACCAATAGCCTGCCAAAAGAGGTGATTATCCTGCTGTGATCAGTGTTGGTGCAGCTTCACTTGCAGTACTGTGTGCAGCTCTAAGCCCCACAATCTAAAAAGGATGTGAAGGTCCTTGGATGTGCCCAGAGGAAGGCAACAGAGCTGGTGGAACGACTGCAAGGCATGTCTTATGAGAAGAGGCTAAGGACTTTGGGCTTGTCTAGTTTGGAGAAAAGGAGGCTGAGGGATGACCTCACTGCTCTCTACATCTTCCTGAGGAGGGGAAGGTGCTGATCTCCCTGAGATCCAGTGACTGGATGCATGGGTATGGTTCACAGCTGTGCCACAGAATGTTCTGACTGGACGTTAGGAAGCATTTCTTTACTAAGAGGGTGGTCAAACACTGGAACAGGCTTCCCAGAAAGGTGGGGGATGCCCCAAGCCTGTCAGTATTTAAGAGGCATTTAGACAACGCCCTTAACATACTTTTAAGTGGTCAGGCAGTTGGACTAGATGATCACTGCAGGTCCCTTCCAACAGAAACAGTCTACTATTCTATTCTGATGTCCTGCTGAACTATGCTTTATTTAGCAGGTATCATCCTGTGGGTGTATTTCCACATTTTGCTCACACCATTCTGTTGCCTGAAGACAAGTGTCTCCTCGACATCTTCTCTTAGTTTCCTTCAAAGTATCTCCTTAAACTGCTTATCCTACAGTAAACTCAGCACGCTGTAATTTGCTTTTTTGGGTAAGCCACCTGCCTCCTCCTGTTTTAAGCCCAACCTTACTCTGCATCACTGTCTTTTTAAAAGCTCAACAATCAAGTTGCTTATAAAAGCTCAGCAGAAGGAGAATTTCAGCTCTGAATTCCCTCCACTGATCTCTGGGTCACACCTCGCCATGGGCCCACCGGCCACAGGACTCCAGGCAAATCCCGGGCCCGGCCTGCCCACAACGCTACCCCTCGCCCCTGCGGCAGCGCTCCGGAGACGGACTCACCACCACTTCCTCGAAGATGCTCTGTAACTGCGTCTCCATTGGCACCATGGGGATCGCCATGATGCTGGACCAGACCCCACAGCCAAGCTGCTGCCCCGACGGGCCCTTTGTCAGGCGCAGACGGCGGAGGGACCTCCCTTTCCGCCACCGGAAACTCCGTCCCTGATCTCGGCCCCATCCGGGAAGCGGCACCTAGGCTTGGACGTTCCGGTAGCTGCAGTGTTCCGGGCGGTGACGCCCGCTCGCCTGGCCCTGGCCCCACCCTCGCCCTTGCTCCTTCCCCTTGCTCCTTCCNGGGATGGGTTTGTCTGTAGCCAGCCCTGCATTTGTATAGTTTTAGACTGTGTGCAGAGCACTCACTTAAATTTATGATTCAGCAACAAAGAACAGTTTTTTCACTTTTACCCTTCTGATTCTCCCTGCCATCCCACCACAGAAGAGTGAGGGAAGGGCTGTGTGCATCTGAGCTGCCAGCCAGGGTTAACCCACAGGAATACTTTTTGGCACCCACTTTGAGGTCAGAGGTGTTTGAGGTAATGACAGATTTGTTTGGAGTGTCCTAGACTGGATTCATAGCTGGCACAACTGTTTAGCAATTAATAGGCAGGCTTCTGTGCTTGTCATGGGACTTGCTTTCTTTGCTGCATATTAGAGTCTAGTGATTGCTATTGGCTGCTGTGTTCTTACCATCTACTTCCCTGTGCCTGGGAACATTTTGATAACAGCGCTGGCCACATGCCTGGGCTGGTAAATGGCCAGGGCATTGCTGCTGCTCCTGTACTGCTCTAGTAGACATGCAATCTCAATGACAGTCTGGTTAAAGGAACTATGACCTGTAAGTAACTCCATGCTAGATCAGGTACAACAAAGCGTCTGTGGCTGTGGACAGGTCCACAGTGAAGCAGCTACACCCCTGAATCATGACATTATAGAATTGTTTAGGTTGGAAAAGACCTTTAGGACCATCAAGTCCAACCATAAATCCAACACAGCCACCACTACATTATGTCCCTAAGCACCACATTTGCATGTCCTTACCTCCAGGGACGGTGATTCAGCCACTTCCCTGGGCAGCCTGTTTCAAAACTCAACAACCCTTTCAGGGAAGAATTTTTTCCTGATATCTTATCTAAACCTCCCCTGGCACAACTTTCCCGGTTCCCTTTGTCCTATCACTTTTACCTGGAAGAAGACACCAACCCCCACCTTACTATAACCTCCTTTCAGGGAGTTGTAGAGAGACACAGGGTCCCTCCTGCTCCTCTTCTTCTCCAGACTAAGGAACCACAGTTCCTTCAGCCACTCCTTGTAACACTTGTGCTCTAGACCCTCCACCAGCTTCACCGCCCTTCTTTCGACACGCTCCAGCACCTCAATGTCCTTCTTGTAGTGAGGCACCCAAAACTGAAACCAGTATTGGAGGTGTGGCCACACCAGTGCCAAGTGCAGGAGGACAATCACTTCCCTAGCCCTGCTGGCCACACTTTTCGGATACAAGCCAGGATGCTGTTGGCCTTCTTGGTCACCTGGGCACACTGCTGGCTCATATTCAGCTGGCTGTCGACCAACACCCCCAGATCCTTTTCCACTGGGCAGTTTTCCAGCTAAGGAAAGGGTCTGCAGCTTGTGGATAAGTCCACACTGGAGCATAGGCAAGAGGAGGAGTTCCTTGCCATATTAAACCTTGGAGCCTGGTTCAAAGGGGTCAGAAAGATTGTAATGGATATAACTTCAAATTGTTACAACCCATAGGAATTTCTATAGCAGATACCACCTGAACAGAGGATAAGCCTCATAAGGAGCTGTTCAAATCTGACCCAACCTGAACAGGTTTTGGCAGGCACTGCCTCCAGTCTTGAGCGACCACCATAACAGATGGAACCCGGCTCATGGAAGAAGTGAACTCAATTGACTTTTTATGGATATTTAATGGGGTGGTTCATAGGCTAATGGAAGGATATCTGTCTGTCTACCAAAAAAATGGGGGAAGGAAGGGCGTAATTAATGGGGATGTATTTGATAATGTGGGATCTGAGCATGATAGTAATTATATAGAATAAAGGGCAGAGATTGTGCTGGTTTGGGCTGTGATGGAGTTGATTTTTGTAGTACCAGCTGGTATAATACTGTGGTTTATAATTACAAACGTTCCAGGGATGAGGCTTCCACAACCTCTCTGGCAACCTGTTCCACTGTCTGACCACCCTCATGGTGAAGAACTTCCTCCTAATGTCTAAGTTTAGCACTTTCTTTGAAGATAACAAATACTCTGGATGACAAGCTTTTAATCAAATCGTTGGGTACTTGAATTTGTGTCATTTTTGCATTTT
Source organism: Galbula dea (assembly GCA_013399015.1). Lineage (NCBI taxonomy): Eukaryota > Metazoa > Chordata > Aves > Piciformes > Galbulidae > Galbula > Galbula dea. The sequence goes on from VWZX01005643.1 coordinate 240,013, forward strand.
ATTGCCTAGCAACATATCATTCCTAATCTCCAGTTAAGAGTTTACCTGATGCTGCCCTTATCTTAAAATGTGACAGGTTCTTTACACAGAAAATGCTTTTCAGCCTTTGACCTTCCTGAGTCGTTTTCCTGCTTACTTTGACTTCCTGCAAACTTACCACTGATGCAAAAGCTAGGATCAAACCCTAAGAGCAAAGTACATATTCTCTTGACACAGGAGTATCACCTTAGCCACAGCTAACCCAGCAGAGGAGGCTGAGGAACACAGCATACGTGCAGCCAGGAGGCAGAGCTCAGCAAAATGGAGCTTCAGGATGCTATCTGGCATGAAAGTGGACATTTGGATACGATGTCTTTAAAAGGAACAGAGTATGTGAAGAAAAAAACCCTCCAGAAATACAAAGTCGTCTGTGCTGTAAGTAGATGCTGTTCTTCAGGGCTGCTAGCTTAACAAGTCTCAAATCTGCAAAGTTTGGAGAAGTTTCATTGTCTTAATATCATCATTCAGGGCTTGATCACTGGTGCATGAAGTTTTACTGCATGAATGCACTAACTTCACCAGCAGATTTCTGAATTTCTTCTAGAAGTCATCACGTGAATTTGTTCTTTTCTGGCAGTTCACTTTTTGTTTTACTACCATAACCTGAAAGTTCTTTTGCACAGCAAAGACACTACTTCCATACTTTGTTTTATACATAGGTATATGATTTTTTTAATTGTTTTGTTCTAGCCAATACAGTGTTAAGCTTTTATTTGTGACTACANCATCTGTAAACTGGAATCTGGAGAAAAATGACAGGTAGTGACTAAGACTCAAACTTAATTTTTAAAACAGTCCTATGAAAAAGAGAGTCAAATTATTACACTTTTTAATGCTGTCATCAGAACAATTTCACATAACACAACTTCCTATGTTGTGCAAGGATTGCATAAATATAGGAGGTAAATATCAGAAATGGAGAAGATAAAATAAGAGACATTTTCTCCTTAGGTCTTCAGCTTAATTAAAGCAGTTTTCTTACCTTTACATGGATTAAGAATTACCAAAAGAGGTAAATAAATTGATTACTTCCTACTGTCTTTTCCCCAGCAAAGACTTCCCTGATTACAACATTTGACTGACCATAGGTTAAAAGTGCAATGTTAAGGTGTTGGCTTGTAAGCAGTTCACAAGATGAACGTTCTTGTGCCTCCCCTGCCCTCAGGCTTGGAATGTCTCCAATTTCTTGGTGAGCAAGTTCAGGGAAATTACTGATTCACAGGCTACCACACACTCCTAGAAATAAAAAAATCACACAGTTAATTTCTATTAAACATAATAATTGTGGACTTTAATTTTCCTGTTTCTGTGTGCCAGGTTCTGCTGTGTGCTTTGGTGGCTGTGTCTCTGGGACTAGGTTTAGGACTGGGACTGAACCGTGGAGACCAGGAGCAAGGTAAGTTTGTTATATTTTCAGCATAATTACTGCTGAAGCTAGATCTGGAAAAGACCTTCAGTAGAGCCTCTTTCATAGCATAATGTAGATGTTCTGTGAAAACTTATTATCTGTGAAAATAAAGTTAATGCATTTTTCAAATTGGATTGTATAAAAATAGTACACTAACAAGGTATACTTAAAAAACCTATCCTAAAGCACTGAGTGCTTTGCTTTTCTTTCCAGAAGTGTTAAACCTAGCTTACAACAGGTTTGTAAATTTTCTTATATTAATACTTTTAGGAAATTTGAGATAATGTATTTTCTAGAAGAGAGATCATTGGACCATCTTTGAGACTCATGCTTTGAATACATTTGGCATAGTTCAAGTGGCTACTGTTAAAACTGATCAATGAATTTTCTCTGAAAACTTCAATTTCTGTAGAGCTATGGTAAAAAGGGGATAATGGTTTGATTTGGTAGAATGTTATTTTTTAGTCAGCAAAAGAAACTGGGGTCTATGGTCTTGGTGGAAGAGGTCTGGAAAGAGGTCAGGAGGATCTGGCATTCCGTATGTGAGTGCAGAGTTTACATTTGGTGATAGTACAATTGGTTCTATTTATATACTCAAGGTAAATTTCCTTGTAGCTCCTGTAAGTACACTGACTATTATAAATAAGTTAATGAAATACTAAATTCCTGACCTTGCACAGTTAGGTAAATATTGTAAAGAAATTAGAAGCATGGCTTGCTAATTATGAAGGGCAGGAATAGTTCTGTTGCAGACAGGGGAACATTTTTATAGTTTTGTATTTATATTTTTTCTGACTTGGGCTTGACATTCCTTATCATTTTAAACCAGGCAGACTATCTGAACAGCTTTGAGTTGTTCAAAATCCAATGGATAGAAGAAAAAATAAATACCCTCAACTTCAGCCAGAAAAAACGCTGCCCAAATTTTGTAGGCAGTGCACCCTGCAAAAGCATGAACCTTTGCTAACTATGGTAGAATTACACAAGCACATCTGAGTAGTTAAACCTGCCCCTGTCTATGTTAGTGGGCAGGAAAGCTGGAAATGTGGGTGCTCAGAGCAATTCAAACAGTAGTTCTGCTGCACAGACAATGTCAACGCAAGTCTTGTCCTTGTGGAGGTTAGTGTGGAGCTTCAGGTCATGTTTGGAGATTTGGGGTTATCCTCAACTGTCCTCAGGAGAGCCAGAGCTCTCTCTTTGCCCTACACAAAGGTGTCAGAGCTGTGGTGAGGAAATATGTCTCCATATCCACAAAGCCCTGGTGTCACTGGGACCCTTTTCTTTCTTTTGATCAGGTACATTAGGGAATGTCCTCTTCCACCCCAGACCCAGAGATGAGCAGGGGAGATGCCAGTTTCCTCCTTCTCATGCTGGGAGGGTTAGAAACCTGGACATTGCCTCCCCTGCCTTTGGGAGACCTGCCACAGGCTCTGGGTGAGCACAGCTCAAGCAGCAGGCAGGACCTTCAACATTCTGAGGACTTCCTACAGCTTTTGTTTTGCTGACCTATGTGCTGGTGACTGTCTTGGAAAATGACCCGGGAAACGGATTTGGGAAATGATTCAGCACATTTCTCCCCACATCTTGTGTCCATGATACATTTAACTGACCTGTTTGGGGATGGAATTATGTGACCACTTATTTATACTGCCTTCTCCTTACAGTCAGCTGCAGACACAAGTGCAGTGAGACAAACAGGCAAGAAGTGCTCGGCTGCCAGTGTGACAGCGGCTGCAAGGAGCGTGAAGACTGCTGCTGGGACTATGAGGACACATGTGTGGAGCCAAGTAGGTTCCCCTCCAGGCAGTGTTCACTGGTTTTCCTTTTTATTTTGAGAGGGTTTTTTTTCATGTGATACTAATAGGAAAAGGATAAATTCTTGCATTTACCCAGACATGCAGAAGTTATGTATGTATCCCTCATGGAGAAGGGATGGGGTGGTGTACAGCTCAGATGGCTAAAGGGCCCCGTGTCTTGGTGACCTGGCAGGACACAAAATCTTCCTGTGTCTTGCTCAAATCAAATCCCTGTAATATTGTCCCCCATGGATAACCAAAGCATTTGCAGTGTGTATTTCCTGGCCCAGATAAAGCTGTGATGAGCATGAGTGGAAATCATAGGCTATTTTTGTCTAGGACCCTGGAATGGTGCCTCTGGTCTGGTAACACAGAAGGGGCGTGGGGTTGGAGAAGAGCACTCATCTTGCAGGGGTCTGGCCTGGCTCTGCATTGAGGCTAGACTCCCTTCCAGATACTCTCTCTGCTCTCCAAGAAGCTGCTTGGATGTTTCTTCATCTTTATCTATTTTCTGCTAAGAATTACATGAAACAGCAGGAAAAAGATGAACTTCCTTTTCTTTCTCTTTGCAAGAAATATGGGTTTGATTATTTATTTATTTTTAGAGCTTCCTGGAAGGGTGGAAGACATTGGAAAAGGAAACTTTGGGGACAGCTTTGTAAAATAAATGATTCTATGTCTCTATGTTACCATTCAATGGCTGCAGAAATAGGCTTTATGTTTTAAATGAAATCTTAAGTTTTCCTTTCAGATAAAACTTCTAAAGTTTTAAACTTCTAAAGCATCTCAAGCAGGACATGTACATTATAATTTAACATAGTCTTTACCTGTTTGAGTGATTTCCACCCAGAGGAGTTTACATCAGGTTCTGTGAACCAAATCATGATCTTTTTCTTCCAATTTTCAGCCCGATCCTGGAGGTGCACGAATTTCCGTTGCGGTGAGACAAGGATACCTGGAAGTTACTGTTCTTGTTCTGATGACTGCCTGCAGAAAAAAGACTGCTGTGTAAACTACAACAGTGTTTGCAAAGGTAAATAAGAAGTAAATAATTAATAATAATATGTCTATATACATATAAATTGTCCTGTGAGATAAATAGATGGGCAAACATGGCAAATATAAAGGTAGATGCATTTGTTTCTCAAGACTAGAGGCTCACAGTGATCTTGGAAAAAGATGTTTTGAGGTGAAGGTTTTGGTATTGTTGGCTGGGAAAAGATGGTTTCTGGAGAGCAATGTGAATGTGTGTCATTCATAAGAAAGACAGAGTGTTTTGATTATTGCAGCAATATTCCCAGTATGGATTTTGGGCTTGTTTCTTTCTTTTTTGTTTTTCTGAAACACATGGAGAGAGGATTCCTGCTTCAAACTTCATGGAACCCAAAGTACTATTGCAGTAAACATTCCTAATCTAAAATTTCTCATTCTTTTTATAACAAATTATTTTTCAGATGGGTTTTCATATTTTTTTTACTTTTTTTTTTGAGTTTTTTAAATTTTTTTTTTAAGTTTTACTTTTATTTCTGAGTATCTCTGTTCATGGCTTATTCTTTCATAATGTCTCTGGCCAAACACATAAAGAATAGCACTGGTAAAACTGGATTACAGGATTGATACCTGAGGATGAGATCTTCCAGTTGTTATCTTTGTCTTTTGCTGAAATGTTCCTCTTCTTATCTCAACCACTCTGCATCCCTATAAGGTGTGAAAATCCCACTTTACAGACATCACTCTCTTATTGACCTCCCTTATTTCTTCAAAAGAGATGGGCAAACGTTTTCATAAGTGAATATAGCTGTGAAGCAGGTGGAGAGTATTCAAAGGAGAATAGGAAAAAAAAATTACTTGACATTTAGAAGCCATGGTCAACAAGGAAAGATTACAGAAAGAAAAAGGGAAAAAAATGGCTAAAGGGAGCCCTGGCAACCATGTCTAAATGTGTCAGTGGTATCTGCAAAATAAAAGGCAGTGATCTAGTGTGAACAGGATATAGTTTGAGTGTTTCCCATTTAAAATTATATAAAGCTTAGGCTAAGTTTTCACAGTGATTTCTTCTTATTGTCTGTTTTCTTGTCTGTGTAGTATTTGTGCTTTGGTTTTAACTTACAGTTGTAAGCATTGGCCCTTTCAGGGTTTGAGGGTGTAATAGGTTGCACTAAGTGATTTCTAAAGGTATCTTTATCCCTACATTCCTATAATTCTGTATTGAAGCAGAAAAAGTACCAGAAAGAGCTCTATAAAGATCAACCAGGAAACTCATTGTTTGTGTGAGGGTTTCTAATGCTGACTCAGTATTTTCTTTTGTCCTTTTAGGTGAAATATCTTGGGTGGAAGAACCATGTGAAACCCTTGAAACTCCTCAGTGTCCAGCAGGGTAGGATAAAACAATTTTGTCATCTTAGCAAATAAAGTCATTGTGATGGTCAGAAATACTCCACTGGCCTGAAACTGGTCTTCTTGAGGGTTTTATATTTACTGAGAATGAGGTTCCTGTCCTGAGGAATACTCTATAGAAGTGGTTTGTGGTTAGCAATGTTTTGTTCTTTTTAAAACCTTTGTCATGTAGTTGAACATTCATTTATTGTTTACTATTTAGAGCAGAGTACAGGAGTTCAAATCCAAATGGAAAGTCAGTTTGAAAAGACCTGGAAAAATTGTTAAGAGTTATCTCAAGCTTCAGATATCACAAATTGTCCCTAGTCCATTTTATGTTACCACATTGAAACATGGTAATTCTGATGGTTACAGTCTTTGTGCAGTATTGTAGAATCAGAGGTAGAGCCTAGGCAGAAACAGAGTTAGAAAAGTTGATCTCAGAGACAACTAGATTCTCTTCTGGTTCAGTTATGACACTTGTGATGTTATCCATTATTCAACCTTTTTTACTGCCAATTTAGTTTAATTATACCAATAATATCTCTAGTATTGTGGCCTTTTCAGGGGTTCCTGAATGAGCCTCTCAACACAGATACATAAAAATGTGCTTTTTGTTAAGCAAAATAAGTTGTTTGCTAACAACTTGCCAAGTTAACACAGTTTCATAGGCTAAAGCTTGGAAACTAGTGGAGGAGGACTTTAAGTGCTGTAGACAGCATTGCTGTATAAAGCTCCTTAAATTCAGATTCAATCAGGATGCTGTCTTATACAAACTGTTGATGCCAGTGTACTTCTGTGTTTTGAATGACCACTGTGAATCAGAAACAAACTGGAACAGTGATTACTGCCTGGTGTGAATATGTAACATTTTTTGACAGTTGTCACTCAAAGTACTATTCCAAAGTCATCAGTAGCTGTGTTTTATCAATCATTTTCTCCCCCAATATTTTTCAGTCCTATTCAGTGAACCATTCCTATAAATCAAAAATAGTTGTGGGGGCTTTTTAAGATAATACTTATAGAGAAGCCTACTTCAAACAACATTTTGAGTTTAATTATATGTTTACAATTTCCATGTTTCTTTATATTGCTTTGAAGAGACTTTGGAATTAATGATGGTTAACAGAAAGACTGAATTCTCAGAACTGGAGGACTTGATCCTACTGATTTTGTCGCTTGGTGTCACTTGCTATAGCATCTACACTTCATAGCTTCTAACACATTTTCCTTTAGGAGTCCTTTTAAGTTGGTTAAGAGAAAGAATCTTTAAAAACTTTGAAGTTTATTTTCACAGCTAGCACCTGCTACTTAGAATTTTTGTAGCAAGAATTTAAACACTTCTAGAGATCAGTTGCTGTTTGTGCCTATTTTATCATACCTACTGTATGAAGTAAAATCTGAGCCCTTTATCCTTTTTTTTCTTACATAAAGGCTTACCCTAAACACATTAGCAGCTGCTGCATTCTTTTTGTAGCTTTGAGTTCAGTTAGGGAGAGGTCTTGATGAAAAGAAGTGTTCTCCAGCCCCATGAGAGCTGGGAAACTTGAAAGATTAAACTCACAGAGAACAGGGACTGTTTAGTGATACCTTCACAGATGGAATGTGGTAAGGTGAGCACAAACCTGGCATTGCAAAGAGATTACATTTCTCAGTACTGAGGCCAATTGACCCTGACTGCTTGCTGGATGGCTGCTGTACTTCTACAATCTTTGTGCAGCTGCTGTGAAAGATTATTTCAGATGCATTAAGAGACAAGAGACAAAATTCATCACATTACTATATATAAATTAAATTAATGCATTTGTATTTATTTGTATTTGTGATTAAATACTTGAAATGAAAAGATTAACAAAATCTAATTTCTTTTTCTAGGTTCTTTATATACTGAGTATCTTGTATTTTATTCCTCCAGTGTTGTTTTTTGGTTGGTTTTGGGTTTTTTTTCAAGGAAAGTTGTGTATTAGCTCTTAAAATTGAACTATTTGTTTACTTTCCACTGGGCAGTACATGGAAATTTTGGGTCCTGCTTTTAAAATTAACATTTCTATTGTTAAAGATCTTAACAAGCTGCCAACTCTCCAAGCTCCTTCATGATGACAAACTCCTATTTTCTTGTAGGTTTGATCTACCTCCACTTATCCTCTTTTCAATGGATGGGTTTAGAGCAGAATACTTGCAAACTTGGAGTTCTTTGCTGCCAAACATTGAAAAACTCAGTAAGTTACTAAGAGTGCTTTGACTATTTTCTTTTAAAGTCTGCATGCAACTTCACAAGTCCCTTTTGCTCCTGTCATGCATATGTGCTGTTCAGTGATACAAAAATCACAGATCAGGTCTCCCTCATCAGTTGTATATTTTCAGTATTTTATATTCTACTTTAATTCTTGTATTTGAGTGCACAGCAAACATGAATTTTTTTAACAATGCCTCTAATACAGGTCAGCAGCTTTTTATTAAGTAAATAGTTTTATATATACTTTCAAATACAGTTTAAGTCTGAATAAATATTCCAGAAGAGGATTTCCTACATTCTCTGTAATCCATTGAAAAAATCTAGCTGATAAAGAGATCATCATTGAAGTATAATGCAAAGGTAAAATGCTTTGGGTTATTGGGAGATTTTGCTCAAATATGTGTTTTTCCAAGTCAGATACTTTAAGATATTAAAGAGAAGCTGCATATTTAAAGCTATGCCAATGAATATTGTTATATTATACCTAAATGCAATGTAGTTTATATATTGGTATAATACTGATACAATTGTAGTAAGGTTCTAGTAACTGTTTCCCAGTATTTTTAAATAGTGGGAAGAGTAGGTTGAAGATCTTGAGCTTGTGCTGCAAAGGGCTCTAAAGAGTGAGACCCACTAGCTTACATTTCATTAAAATTAGATTCCTGAAAAGTGATGCCATGTTTGGAGAAGAAGGTAAGACACCTTGGGTGGAATTCAGTCCAAAGCAGGACACCTATGTTTAGATATGTTCTTGGAGGTGTCTGTATGTGAGATATCTACATGCTCACTCTAGTCAGCACATTAATGGTTAGTACAGTCTGTACAGTGCAGTGCAAAATCCAAGAGAGCAAGTCAGCCCAAACAACAGACAGAGGGTGCCACAGGACAAATTGTTGTCTTAACCTATGTTCCTAGTATACTTGAGAGCAGTTCTTGGTGTTCTTCAGCAGCTATGTCAGGACACAGATCTCTTGATGATCTTGCATCACGCTGCCAACTTTCATGCAGATGTGTTGGATAACTGAGGCTATCTCAAAAGTCACCAGACTTCAATGCTTAAGCAACTGGGACCTTTCAATGCACCTGGTCACCAGAGAGCTCTGCAGAATATTCTGCCAGGGCTAACCTGAGGCTTCAGCCTCATTGCCTAAACATATATGTCTAGTGCCATTTTGGATCTCAGAAGTATCTGAGACACTCATTTGGATTGGCAGACAGGATGTAAAAGCAACTTTTGAAGGGCAGGCAGGATCATTAAAGATGTCTTAAGGGATCCATCTAGGCTTTGGGCAGCTGAAATGGGTGTCCAAGGCTCATTGACTGCAATGGGATAGTAGGTCTTGCTCACAAGGAGACACTAACATGTATGCATCTTAATTTGAAGTCACATTTCCTCTCTAATAGCACAGCCACTGAAAGTGATGATTTTGTTTGTTTGTTTTTAAGGCTGTTAGCTTTCAACTAAAAGAAAAATTATAAGCAAATCTGTATTAATTGCATGATCTGTTGCAGAAACATGTGGCACACATTCAAAATATATGAGAGCTGTTTACCCCACAAAAACCTTTCCAAACCACTATACTATTGTCACAGTAAGTGAGAATTTGCTATTTTTCCTTTTCATTATCTGGATGACATAGAAAGGATTTTGTGGTGCCAATCTTCTCAAGAGACATGGGAACTCAAGCTATAGGAGTAAAAAATGGAGATGGATGCTGAGATAGTACAGGCAGGTGTGGTCTGTGTGGCTATATATGTATGTTATCTGATTCTGAGCTGATTTTTGGTCTTTGTCGGTCTAGCTGGATACAGGAGAGTATGGGTGAGGACATAGGCATTTGGTGAGTGTGTGTTAGGATGGGTTTGGCAGCTGCTACACAGCCACATGGCATAGGTGGCACTTTATAGCACATCAAGTTTAAATTGGGCTGTGGAGAAAATGGGGAAACTCAACAGAACTTGTCAGGCACATTGAATTCCTTGAGAGGAATCTGATGATCTGTGTGAGATAAGAAGGTGTATTCTGTTCCCATGATGAAACAGCCCTAAAAATAATTGCATCACAAAATAATTTAGGCTCCATTTGATTTCAAGATTCAGTGGTGGCTTTTTTTCTTTGTTTGTTTTCATTTTGCAGGGATTGTATCCAGAATCTCATGGTATTATTGATAACAACATGTATGATGTAGTCTTGAACGCACATTTCTCGCTTTCGGGGACGGAAAAATTCAAACCTTCATGGTGGAAGGGGCAGCCAGTAGGTTTCTTTCTCATCATGGTATTCCTTTACACCTAGAGTGGCTCATGCTATGTTATAAAACAAAACAAAAAGAGGAGGGAAGGGGAGGGGAGGAGAGGAGAGGAAAGGAGAGGAGAGGAGAGGAGAGGAGAGGAGAGAGGAGAGGAGAATTTTCATTGGAAGGGACCTACAACAATCTTCTAGTCCAGCTGTCTAAGCAGTTCAGGGCTGACCAAAAGTTAAAGCATGTTATTAAGGATGTTGCCTGTCCCGGTGTTTGACCACCCTCTCTGTAAAGAAATGTTTCTTACTGTTAAGTCTGAATATAACTGACCCAGCTTTGAACCATTCTTCTATTGCACTGGCATTTACCACAGGATAAAAGATGTTGCCAGGTAGATGAATTTTTTCTATGCTGAGACAACCCAAGAAATGTCAACATCATGGCTTACATGCTGCTAATGTTCCTTCAGAATGTCTCTGTAGAAAACAAACTTCAAATTACATACAGTCATTAGGCCATTATGTAATGTGTGAAAGAAGACAGGGAAATGCATGCTTGCAGCCCATTTAGCTCATCCAATTATGTAGTTTTACTTTGGTGATTTGAGATCCTTAAATTGCCTGAAATTCATTTATTTGTATCTTTACCTACAGATCTGGCTAACTGCAATGTCCCAAAACTTGAAAGCAGGCACTTTCTTTTGGCCAGGCTCTGATGTTCCAATTAATGGAACATACCCCACCTTGTACAAAGTATACAATGGGTAAGTTTTTACAGAGCTTGCAGTAAATTCCTGCAATTACTATAAAAATCCAAATTCCCATATGACAGTTGAGGGAAATGAAATATAAGTTGTTTTGACAACAGTCTGAGAGGTAAGTCCATACACGCTGGAAAGAATAAAAATTATCCTGACTAGCACTTTAGGTTTATGTTCTCAACCTGCAATCTCTTTTTTTTTTGCAGGTATTTAATGATAAATTAAATAATTATTCATTTTAATATGAATTGACTACTCATATTAGAAATAGAAGTACTCCCATCAACATCACATGGCTTTGTTTGCAAAGTCATGATCTGTTTAATTTGCCATTAAAAGTGAGTTGTGTTCAACCAAAAGTAAAAGTAATAAAAATGCTTGCTGGTACCTTGCTAAGATGCATCCTTCTTGAAATCCAAATCTGTAGCTTTATTGTATGATTAGAGGGTAGACACTTTCTCTGTTTCTTGGAATTAGAATGGCTTTTCAGAAATGCCTTCTTCACATTAATTATTTTTATTTTTTTTTCCCAGTTCAGTTACATATGAACAGAGAATTTCAGAAATATTGCAATGGCTTGATTATACCAAATCTGAGAGGTAATGCCTACTAATATCTAACTGGTTTGTGATACTATAGCATAGAAAAGTTTTAACATTTACCAGTTGGAATTTCTATTGGTGACTGTGAAACAAGGAATCTTCCTCATCATTTCAAAAGATAATTTGCTTAATTTAAGGTTTAAAGCTGTTCTAGAAGTATAGCTAATCACATTCAGGATGAGCCTGTAGATACAGAAGACAAAAAAGTGAACATATATCTGAGTGGGATGTATTGCTGTATCAGCTTTCTTTTATTGTTTTGCCTTTTGTCTTGGTGCATGGCCTAGAGGAAATGTAGAGCATTCAGTTTCTACTCCAAGTGTATGTCTAAAAGGTTTCATCTGAAATATATTGCAAAAGAAAGGTTAAATGTCTGAAATTACAGACAGTAATTCAGGATGCAAAGTAGATATCACTACCAATTGTGGTGCTCAGCTTTGTGACACATAAACAAATGAAATCTTTTATGCAATGATTTAACAAGTTCCTAATATAGTTGCAGTCAGGAGAGGCTCTCAAGAACCTCTCTGCTTCATCAGGAGGAGATCATTTAGGTGGTAGTTCCATTTACAACTCAAAAAGGATCAGCTTGCTCTGCTGCCTGACTTCTTGGAGGCTCTCAGTGTGATTTGCAGATATCCTTAAAGGCACTGGATACTGAAATTGTAACTTCAAATAGTCTATATTCTTTAATTACAAAGCTCAGAGGAAGTTGAGTGATTATAATTCTTCTGTGGACCTGGATGACTAAGGTATAAAGAAGTTATTTATGATTCCATTTTAGTTTCATTTAATGTTATTTTTTTAAAGTAAAAGACTTCTTTTGAAATGTCTCCAAATTTCATAACATTCCATTCTTATTTATTTCTGACTCAAGACCTGATTTCTACACTTTATATATTGAAAAACCAGATTCTTCTGGTCATTCATTTGGACCAGTTAGCAGTGGTGTAAGTAGTTTTTGTGTTTTTCTTAAACTAAATCACACTAAAAATGATGCTGTACTATGAACTTAACCAACTCATAAAGTTGGGTAGTAGATCAAAAATCACTATGATTGTTTTATGAATATTTGTTAAGAACTCTTGCATGTGCTTGAGCCCATTGTTATGATTCCAATATTGTGTGTGAGTCAGAAGATCTGTAAACCAAACAGACCAGCAGAAAATAATTTCAAATCACACTATTAGAAATAACATTACTGGTTGTAATTAGACTGGACTTGAATTTTATTCCCAACTGGTATTTGGAAGCTTGTGGCCAGGTAAATCCTCAGAACTGTCTTATTTATGCTGTACTTCAGTGTAACTTAATTTGTAACTGAAAAATCATACATTTTTACTTACATGCAGGCAAAAAGTTTGGTCATTAAGGAGCTTAGGACTTGTCATATCAACTCCTTCCTGGAATAGTCTTATTCAATATGTTTGAAAGTGGTCTTCAGCAAAAGGCCTTGTTGTAGTGGACAGGGACAGAAAAAGTGATTTTGTAGGGAGGATAGTTTTAAGCTCCCTCACTGCAAAGGGAACTCCATTAATCTTTGTGCATAAAGGACTTAAACCCTCATTACTCTAAGTTTAATTGTGTATTTGTATATTGTCCACCCATGTAAGACATTCCAGAGGTTGCAGCAGAGTGAAGGGAACAAGAAAGGTGCAGGTAGTCAGATGTGGAGTCCTCAGGCTCAGTTGAGTAGTTTCCTTGCTGTAGGACTTGCAGAAAACTGTAAGTCAGCTGTGCCAGCTAGGGAAGAGCCATCCTCTATGAATGGCTGCAGGCTGGCTTCTGCTGGATTTCTTGTTGGATGCTTCACTGGTCTTATAGATAATACATATGTGTGAATATTTTTGCAACTGCTTAATTTTAGTACAATGACTGTTCATAGTAGAAGAAAAATTGTATTTAATGTTATAAATCTGATAGTGTATATAAATTCAGGAGTAAGGAACAAACTTGATCTGAATATGTCAATTTTTCTCTTTCAATAAACATGTTTTAAAGCTCCTTCTGTCTAAGGTAATGGGAAAAAAAAGTGAGTCTTTTTTTAAAGTTGCATATTCTGTGGCTAAAAGGTGGAATTCTGCACATCTATAGTTATTGGTGATGGAAAAAGAGAAGAAACAGCAATATTGATCACCTGAAAACTAACAGAAAAGCTCATTTGCTTCAGACTTTGCTGATTATGTTGAAGTGAGAACTTGAAATCAGAAAGAATAATTCTAATGGCTGGTTTATCTCACAGGTAATCAAAGCCTTACAGGTAGCAGACCAAACACTGGGGATGCTAATGGATGGGCTTAAACAAAGAAACTTGCACAAGTGTGTAAACCTCATTGTTTTAGCTGATCATGGTAATGTATGCACTTCTTTTTTCTATATAAGTTTTACTAAGCCATTGTTTTCTTCCTCTGCATAATGTGTGCTCATTGATTTTAGTCTGTTTTGTACTTCACTTTACCTTCCTTGCCATTTATTGTATATAAAAAGTGACTGTTTCTATGTTGTCCTTTAGGGATGGAGAAGACCTACTGCAGTCAGTTAGAGTACATGACTAATTACTTCAAACAGATTAATTTCTACATGTATGGGGGCCCTGCAGCTCGCATTCGAGCAAAAAATGTTCCCAAGGACTATTTCACCTGTAAGTTTGGGCAAATCATGGGATTGTACAATCAACATAACAGGAAATAAGTAAATAAATAAATGAGGAAAATAGATAACCAGGAGCAATCAGCAGAGTCAACAGCTTTCTGTTCCACTTAACCTGGCTTAAGCATTCATGGAAGTTTTGCTTATATGATTTTGGTTTGGTTTGGGTTTTTATTTCCCAGAACAACCCCTTTAGATGAAAATGAAGGTTAGAAAAGTTTGTTGGAGACTCTTCATTGTATTTTCTTAGCATGTGAAAAGATGAAGTAAAGATAGTTTTATTGTCCTGAGCTGGAACTTCAGGTCTTTCGTAAGCATATTGCTCTTCACAGGTTTCTTGCACAATATTGGCAGAGTCAGACTCCTTGAAGCTGTGACTAGCTCTGACTGTGTGCACAAAGTTACAGAATCTGATTCCTGGCACAGTAAGATCTAAGCCACCCTTCAGCCTTTTAGCTAGTATCACAAAAGGACACAAAATTAAAGCTACGTGAGCTGACCCTGACTCAGAATAGACACTCTGCTATCAGACCGAAAAATAAATAATCTCAAAACTTCCTGTATCAGGGTAAAGAATGGAGAGAGGTAAAACCATGGAGGTGCTCTGTTTTATGAGTTTGTAAAACACACAAAATACTCTGAAGGGCATAATTCTTGCAGATCTTAAGTAAGAGTTGGGATCCCATTGCACTTTTTATTTACCTTTTTAAATGATATTTATATTTGTAGGCATAATCTTTATACAACATAAACCAGACTTGGTTTAAGTAGAAAACAATCTTAGACAGGAGCTTAGTAATAAACACAGGAAAGAATAATCATGTTTGGTGCATGTCTTAATCTCAATATAATTATCCACTCATTTCCTCTCATGGTCTTACCTTTTCAGAAGGAATTTTCCTTCAGTAAAGTATCCAGATTAGTTTTGGGTTTTTTTTGAAAGCCAGTGTCAAAAGGTTAAAGTCACTCTTTGAAAATGTGGAAGGACTAAAGCAGACTGGAATTTTCTCTGTGACTGCTTCTGGAAGTGAAATACAAGACCTAGTTCAATATGAAAAAGCTTATACTTCAAACAGAGGTTAGATTTGTTCTGATGTTATGTTAGCTTTCTACAATCTGTCTTGATTTACCCAAAGTGCTAGGTACTTCCACCAGCTACCACACAGTAGTTTTCATAGGAAACATAATATTCCTTCCCATGAAAGGTCATTGTTGCCATAATCTTCACAGGCTAACAAATTCAGTTTTACAGACAAAAAAGCATGTTGATATTTTTCTCATGAGGCTTTGGACCTTCACCTGTTGGATTGTATGTTGATTCATCTTTTCTTTTTAACAGTTGACTCAGAAGGAATTGTTAAAAACCTCACAGTGAGTAGATATTTTAATACTTTTTCCTCATAGTTCCACTTAATAGAACTCTGGTCAAAAAACATAGCTTGTTAAAAACTGAGCCTGCAGTACTAGTTTTAATAATATACTGACTCCAGTACCACAGGGAGTTGTAGAGGCTAGAAATATAAATAAGGAGGGGGAATTTTAGACAGATTGATGGAGGACAGACCTATAAGGACTGTTAAACCTGATCCACAAGCAACCTATGACAAGAAATCCCTGAAGCCTAAAGGAAACTGAGCTTGCTCTCACACATTTTCTTTAAGTATCTGATCCTGGTAAATCTGGAGGTCCAACTGTCTGAGCACTAAGCAAGATGGACCTTTGGCATGAGGCAGTATGGCTCTTTTAGAATCTTTTATTACATATCATTTAAGTACTTCCAGTGCTTTCAGGTATGCTGCACTCCCACAGTCCCCATACTGATGGTTTTCTTGGGTCTTTGCCATTCTCTGTGGATGTAGCATTTCAGGGCAGGTTCAAGCTTGTCTGTGTCTCACATGCAGACCATTGCTCATTGTGGGTAAACTTGGTGACAGCTGAGCTCTGAAGGATGCACACAGAGGAGTGCAGCACACAGTGCAAAACAAAGGAAGACCAAGCCTATTTCTTTCACTAAAAGGTGATAGATGTGAGAGTGCATGTTTTTCCTTATCCTTTTGATGCAGATATACATCAGTACATGTGGGATAAATGTGGTGGACACACTAAAACACTTACAGGAAAGTTGTCTGTCTGTATTTCTTTGCATTTGTAATTTGCAGTGAGTTTATCATTCAATCTGCTTGCTCTCTACGTATTGTCCTAATTTTCCTTTCTTTCCTTCATTACCAGTTTGTTTTCCACTCTGTGACTAGTCCAAGCAGTAGGCAGATGTTCTGATACTTTTAGAATTGGTGCTCTCAGCTTGGAAAGATTCTGGGCTGCCTCAGCTGGGTATATTTCTGATAAATCACCACTAGATGTCTGCCTCTAACCTGTTGAACAGCTCAGCTGGGCAATAGATAGTTTTTACTTGCCACAGAAGTCTGAAGGGCTGTGAGCATTCCTGTTTAATTTTTTTATGTTTAATTCTGAATACTTAAGGTCACATCCTTTATTCCCCAGCATCCAAAGCAGGTGCAGGATTAGGCTATCAATGACTGGGAATAGCAGAAGGAGCTTTTTCATTGCTCAATCCCCTACTCTAGTGTATGATATACAGCCTGTCATATTGAAGAGCATTAGCATTAGGGGTACAGCACAATTTGCATGGTCTAAATCCCAGTTGAAACTGCAACTCCTTATATTACAGAGATGTGGCATCTCTATCTAATAGCTGTAGCCTTTTTTTCTTTCCTTTTTTATTTATAAATACTTATGTGTTGTCCCTTTCAAGTTCTTAGAATGAAGATTTGAGCAGAGAGCTGTATGTTGTATATTAACTGCTAATAAAGTCTTTATGTATATAGATTTCCTCTATTTTCTCCTTTAATTAAACTGTTCTTTGTAGAATGACCTCCTTCTGTGTTAGCAAACCCATTGAACCCCTATTTTTCATGTTTCTGGATTCCACTATGCTTCTTTGATGAGTATCCAGGCTCATTTACTCTCATTCCACATGTTAATGCCATTCTCTGCAGAGGATACAATTCTAGTTCCTAGAGGTGAAGATATCAAATCAGACTCCAGCATGCTACAGTTTGTACTGTCTGTGGTAAAACAGGTCCAGTCCTCTGGCTTACCAAGTTTCTTAGAAGCTATTCCCTCAGCATTTGAGATGTTCTGCCTTGTCCCAGTGCTTCATTCCTGATCAGGAACAACACTTCTGAAACATTGCCATGATGCTTGCAGCCAGCTGGAATGGTTCCTGATCTCCTTATGCAGTTAAATCTTTGCAGTATGTCACAGGGTTTTTGTTAGGCTCTCAATGCCAAACTCATTCATTACATGCCTGCTAACACAATACTTAGCACATTAAATGTGGATGTAAAAGCCAAGACCTTTAGGTAGCAAATGAGCATTGGACATGTTCAGTCTTGCAACTAAAACCCAAGACTGTGCTAGACTATGTATACTTAGTTTTCTTTGTTATTTATTGAATGGTAAAGTAATAGGAGATGGCAGAAATAATCTTCCAGGGATGTCTTGTAAAGTGTAATCTTACATACTAGATGCCAGTGACATTAGTAAGGATATAGAGCCTAAACTGCCACTAAATGTCTTTCAACCTTGGGAGTACTTTTGCCAGAGTATTTGTGAACTTTCTGTACTTATTATATGTTTTCAAACAGTTCCAAATAAAGCCACTCTCCATTCCATTGCATCTAGGGCCAAAAATGAGATCTGCAAAAATGAGAAGCTATCTGTGAATCACAGAATCATAGAATTGCTTGTATTGGAAGGGACCTTAGAGACCATCTAGTTCCAACACCCAATGCCAATAATGTGCTTTGTGCTTATGCTCTGTCACTGAGATGTTTGTGATAATTTTGAATGATGAGTTTATTTTTAATACTGAGCAAAACTGATGATTGGGATCTCTCCTCTTGCACAGTGCAAAAGATCCCCTCAGCACTTCAAGCCTTACCTGACACCCAACTTGCCAAAACGGTTCCACTATGCCAACAACATTCGTATTGACAAAGTTCATCTCTTGGTGGATCGACAGTGGCTGGCTGTGAGGTAACAGAATTCCTGGGACTGTTTCTTTAGCTTTTTCACCCCATTCTCATCCTTTTAATTGCCTTCACAAGTGTCCCATTTCCTGTTTTGCTTTAGATTTGTCACATTTCTGTCTTTATTACATTTTAAATCTTACTACGTATAAAGAGAAAATGTGCCTTTCATATAAAGCCAAACATGTATTACTAGTACAATTTAAATTTTAGCAGTCTAATTAAAGAATCATCATTACTCCAGATCAAATTTTTACAGAAAAAAATGGCAAAGAGAAAATAAAGAAATTAATATTACCACACAGAAATAGTCTCAAAAATAATGCTGTTAAAATTGTTACACAAAGCCTTAACTGTATACAGACCTTTTCCTGGTGTTACAGTTACCCCTTCTCTGTCCTTCTGGGTCCTAAGGCTTCAGTCTGGTGCATGTGTGGGTTTAGCCTGTAACCAGCACCATCAGTCCTTTATCAGGAGGAATATGATGTTGATCATAGAATGGCTCAGGTTGGAAGGGACCTTAAAGATCATCTGGCTCCAACCCTCCTGCCACGGGCAGGGATGCCACACACTAGACCAGGTTGCCCAGGGCCACATCCAGCCTGGCCTTGAACACTGCCAGGGATGGGGCAGTCAAAACCTCTCTGGGCAACCTGTTCCAGCTTCTCACCACCTTCTTCCTCACTCTGCTATCTGTATGAGGTCTTTCCTGTATGTATGCTAACACTACAACTTGCCTGCAAGTTAACATTACACTTCAGTTCCCTAGATATGGTGCATTCTACATGTGTTAGGTATTTGTGCCTTTTTCTCTAATTCTGGTTTTGCTCAGTTCCAGATGTTTGTTTCCTTAATTGACCATTAGTGAAGTTTTCTAGCCCTGGGGTCTCCTTTCTGTACAGAATAACTAATTGTTACTGCAATTTGTATAAAAACTATGCCTACTGTGCAAAGAGAAGCTGATAACGAACCAGCCAGACATAGCCACCTTGTCATTACAAAAAGCTGCTGTAAGAGCTAATCATAATAAAAAAGCTCTGAGGAAGTCAAGAGCAGTTCAGACAAACCTTAGTCCTGAGGCTTTGAAAACTCCATACAAAGCCTGTGGTGTTAGCAGCAATACTGTATTTACTGAGCTGCAGTGTGGCAGTAGAAGAAGGATGAGCTGACTTGGAATTTCAACACTCTTCCAACAGTAGAAAATGCCTAAACAATATGACTTGATTCTTTGTTTTGATGCAACCAAGTAAGTGTCCAGGACATATAAAAAGAAGTACACAATGCAAAATCTCATATTCATCCTTTCTTTTTCAACTGTGGTGAGATGTTTTTGTGCCTCTGAAAACAGGATACATGTGCGTGACAGCTGTGCATTGAATCAGTATGGGCTGAGTGTCTCTCTGTCTTTCCATGTATCTCAGCAACAGCCAAATTAAAACAAGGGTTAGTCATTATAAGTCAGACTATTCTGAAATGTTATTAATTCTGTAACACACATCTGCATTTCTCTTTCACCCTTTAGAATCCCTGATTAAGATGCACTCTTTTATAAGGCAAAACCCCATTGCAGTCCTATTTATATTGTCCCAAAAAGGCTAACAGCAGAGTATTTCCATTTTAAGTTTTCTATTAAAAGGCAGATACCACAGAACATAACTGAGGAATTCTTCCTTTAAACTTGTTCTGGAAGTTGTAGCTAGGTGCAGGCCTCAGTTCAAAAGTAGCATTTTTTTCCAGGTTATTTTGCAAACATTGATTCACTAGACACTTAGTAGCAACCTAGGATCATCTAGTTCTGTCTATAGCCGTCTCTGTTACAGGATAAAGAGATCTTCATAAATGTGAACTCTGGGTGAGCAAAAATTACTACAAAATGATGCCATAGCCAGTGAGTCAGGATGACTGTTTTAACTACTTCTATTCCTACCTTTTTTATCTAAACTATATGATGGTTTCTCCTTAGGGATGAAAGTTACACATCTTGTGATGGGGGTAACCATGGCTATAACAACGAATTTAAAAGCATGGAGGTAAGAGGATTTCTATTCAAGTCTTACACCTTCTTCTAGAGCAAATCACAATGTGCTAGATGAACAATCAGAACCCTTCTCTCCAATACTTCTATTTCTGGCTCAGTTATTAGCCTTTAGACAGGACTTGTGAGGGTCATACCTCTGCATTTGTCAGAGTGGCATTGTTACTGCCTGCTGCAATGAAAACATGAAAAGATGTGAATTTGAAACATAGAAAACAATAATTTTCATAAGTATGCAAAAAAATTAAGGGACCCACATCCCAGTTCATTATATAGTTTAAAATATCCTGAGAAATCAATTTATGTTTTGCATTTTCTTCAAATTATATACAATGGGCAAAAGTTGCCTTCTTTACCAGAACAGTCTTGTGTTCTAACTTCTATGAGTGTGAATAGATTATATTTTGTTCCAGTGTCCCTGTCTGCATAAAATGCAACTGTATTGGTTTTGAATTTGTATTCCCTTGGATAACATCTTTTGGTTTATTACAATCTAGGCTATATTCTTAGCATATGGCCCAAGCTTTAAAGAGAAAACAGAAGTGGATCCTTTTGAAAACATTGAAGTTTACAACCTTATGTGTGGTGAGTAGAAACAATCCAGTACTTTATATGATAAACCAAGAGTGTTTTCAAGTACCAAGTGTTGCAAGAGCTGAAAGAAGAGTGACTAACAATTGAGTGACTTAATTCAGAAGCCACACAGAACACTGGAGCCATGCTTTTTTGCCTTTGGTACAGTGCTGAAAGATTAACTGCCAAATATTGTCCTGCTTTGAAGGTTGTTTCTGATTGCAGAAGGATTCCTCTGAAGAATCAGCACTCCTGCCATGTGGGCTTGCTTCTGAAATTACACCTATGGAAGATTTGTGGGATAATATCTTAGAGAGAGTTACTGCTCTTGCTCATAACTTAAGATGAACCTTTGCAGTCCTGGCAGTGAACAATTAGGAAGTGTGTTCCTCAGAGAATATGGATGAAGGCATCACACAAAAATGCAGTAAGCTAGTACACTTTGCAGTGTGATGCATTTGCAATGACATTTGTACTCTGGATTCAGTCATCTAACCCAATGAATGTTATAAAACTGTATCAACAATACTCAAATGCATAATTACTAAATCTTGATGCAGTGGAAGAGAACAATGAACCTTCAGACCTAGAAAATTGCAAGTTATGGTAGTAGTTACCATAACAGACCAGCTAACAGAAGCAGCTATTTCTTTTATATTTAGAATGAATGCTTAGGAAATGCATGCAATTGGAAAGATAATGACTTTATTTGAAGTTTATGTTTACAAATGTTGAAGTATGTTTACCAATTTCAAATGTTTGCCTAGATTTGCTGCATATTACACCAGCACCAAACAATGGAACACATGGCAGTTTGAATCACCTCCTAAAAGCACCTTTTTACAATCCTTCACATGCAAAAGAAGACTCCTCTCCTTCTTCATGTCCAGTTTCCCAACTGACCCCCATAGATGAACTGGGGTGCACATGTGTCCAAGTAAGTAGGAGTTTTGGGGATCTTTTAATCACCTATTCAAGTGTGTTCTCCTTGTCTTTTCTAAAGTAAGGAAAGATTCTATTTTACAGATAGAAAATGTTTCAGCAGTAAACCAGAGGTTAAATCTCACCACAGAAGAAAGTAAGTAGCAAGAAAATAAAAGGGCACAAATACTTTTAAATCTATGCCTGCTTTAGTTTGTGTATTACTGGGAAATTTTAATTCATGTTAGTGTAATTAATGTTAATTACAATTTAAAGGGAAGTGGGAAAGCAAAGTCAGAATCATAACTGTTTTCTTTCTTTTGTTTTCCATTTCTTTTAAAAATGGGAAAGGTTACTCTTATGGCAACATTCATGCTTAGAACTTGGATATGATTCCCATTAAAATCTTGGAAGAAATATATGCCATAACCCATGATTCCCACCTTGCAACCATAATTCTGCCTTTCTCTGATCAAAAAATCCCATAGATATTTCTGTGTGGATTTTGGTGGGTTTTCTGGAGATCTTATGAAGGATTGTAAGGCTTCCTAGTCAAACAAGAGGTAAATTTCACTCCTTTGACAAGGTCAAAAGATCTGTATTCATATGAAATCGCAAAGAAACAAGGATTTGTAGGTCAAATATCTGATATCTGCCTCTGACATGGGCACCAGTGACACCACACCTCAAATAATGGGTGCAGTTTCGGACTCCTCACTACAAAAAAGATATTGAGCTGCTGGAGCATGTCCAAAGAAGGGCAATGAAGCTGGGGAAGGGTCTAGAGCACAAGTCTACTGAGGAGCAACTGAGGGGACTGGTCTTGTTTAGCCTGGAGAAAGAGAGGCTCAGGGGGGACCTACCTGCTCTCTACAACTACCTGAAAGGAGGTGGGAGTGAGGTAGGGGTTGGACTCTTCTCCAACGTGACTAGTGATGAGGAAATGACCTCAAGTTCTTCCAAGAGAAGTTCAGATTAGATATTAGGAAAAATTTCTTCCCTGAAAGAGTTGTTAGGCATTGGCAGAGGCTGCCCAGGGAAGTGGTTGGGTCACCATCCCTGGAGGGGTTCAAAAAACATGTAGACATGGCACTTAACAACAGGGTTTAGTGGTATGGGGGTGTTGGACTTGTTGATCTTAGAGATGTTTTCCAAAATAAATGATTCCATGATTCTATGGTTTATCTTTGTACATTGAACATAAGATGAAAACTGTTTTTGATGGATTTTTTTAGTGTGTTTACTGCTGGTTTGATTTGTGTTTATTAATACTTTAATTTAGCTTTTTTCTCTTTGTACCATCCAAAATGTTATAGAAGAATGAATCAATAATTATTGTTTAAATTCTAGTAAATGCAACAAACTCCTATCATTTGCCATATGGGAGACCCAAAGTTCTTCAGAAGAAAAATGTCTACTGCCTCCTTTCCCATCATCAGTATGTGAGTGGATACAGCTCCAACATCTGGATGCCTCTCTGGACAGCATACACTGTGAAAAAGCCTGTAGGTTATCTAATATCTGTACTGTTCTTAAATATGAAATGGAACAGATTCAAAATGTGATTCATTCAACAGGAATCCTAGGTAAGGACTCGTGGATATCTAAGGACTAAGGCTCTTACATCTGAGCAAGAGAAAGTGTCTTTAATATCTTTTAAATTTCATCTGTCTTAAACTATTGTTTTAAAAAAAGCAGCAATGTCCATCTGTTAGGGACAGAAAGGATAGAGAAGAACAGAGCTGCTGCTAAACTGGTCCTGTTGAGCCTGGTCTGGAAAAGGGATAAGCTGTCAAGACAGTGCTCTAACTTGCCTGTCAGCTCCTGAGGAAAAGCAGACTGTGATTTCCACAATCAGAAGCTTTTAAGCTTTCCTGTGGACATCATGACCTCTTCCCTTATTAACAAACCGTTATACAACTCTGGAAGACTCTTTGTACCACTGCATATTTCTGTATCTTCTGTTTATTAGCTCTCTACTACATAGAACCAAAGATAATTTTTACTTCATCATGCTTAAGATCTGCACTTACACCTTACTATCAAAGGACATTTTCCTAAAGAAAACCAGTTAATTGTGGATTTTCCTGATTTTGCTCTTAAAAGATTGAAAAGTCCCCACCAGAGCTAGAGTCTTTTTACTATTTCAGCACCAGCAGCAAAAGGTCAAAAATACCCCAATAACTTTTCAGACATTACAACATGTACCAATCAAGGGGAAAAAGCTTTACAAATTATAGCAGCAGTGGAAGGACAAAGGGATAGAGCTATTAGTTTATTTATTATTTATTTAGTTAATGCTATTGTGAAATTACAAGAAAGGTTATATAAAAGGCTATAGAAAGAAACAGAAAGGTTATAGAAACAACTGTATTCATCAGAATCACTTTTGACCTGATCATAGCTAGTGTTCATGTTAACATGTCTCAGTGCAGTCAGTGAAGCTAATCAGTAAACTGTACTGAATTTACTAGGAATTTATTTAGCTTTAAGACTGCAGCATCACAGACTCTAATTATGGAGATAGCATCCTCAGATGCTAAGCTGAGGAGATAGTGACACCTTTATATAGCAGCTGCTTTCCAGGAGGATGTGACATCAAGTTGGTTTCCAGAAATATGTGAGAGTGCCAGATGAGTCAAACATGTCATCTGGTTTTGCTTAAGGTATAAACTTATTTTGCTACTCCAGTTTTAGGTGCTGCATAAGGGTTTCCCTGAATTTCCCTACAAACAAGAGAACAGGAAAAGCACTAAACAGAAACCACCAGGCTCCCTTACTTGCATGGACCTGATTCGCTGTGAAAACAGGAGAAGTTTCAAAGAAGTCCCTTCTAGAAAGTCAAAACCATACAAATCATTGGCTTAGCCACAGCTGTGGGTGTAGCATTTTTTTTATATACATATTTTTTTCCCTTTTCACAGGAAAACACATCTCCTCTTCCTCCCACTGTTTCAGACTGTCTGCGGGCTGATGTTAGGATCCCTGTTGCTCAGAGCCAAAACTGTTCCGACTACCCAGCAGGGCTGACCTTCACCCGCAGTTTCCTCTATCCTCCCAGTGAGCATGGTTCTTTTTATAGCTACAGCTTAGAAAGTCTTAATCAGCTGGATGTGGGTTTATGTTTAAACATATACCCAAACACCAAAACAAACTGCTTTGGATCAGCATGTTGGGCAACAAAAGGTTTCCAGTGTTTGTAGACTGACCAAAAGCAGGGAAACTGCTACTTGTGTCTAAATATTTTCTAGTTAGATTATTTAAGGTTGGCTTTTGTTGGTGTTGTTGGGTTTTTTTGGTTGGTTGGTTTTGTGGGGGTTTGTTGTTGTTGTTGTTTTGTTGGGGGTTCTTTTGTTGTTGTTTGTGGTTTGGTTTTGTGTTGTTTTTTTTTTTTAAATGGAACAATTTGAATGTGATGAAAAGTTGTTGGAAAGATGGGAAGGGTTGAAGTGAAGAGCTATCCCTCTTCTTTGGTATGAATATTCATCTATTGTCAAATTGGGTAATTACTTTATTGAACAGATTATACAAATAAATTTAGGGATATGTTTGCTGTAGGATTATACATTCATGCTCAAATGTAAAATGTAACTGAATTACATCTACCTGCAATTTATAGTGACATATAAATCAAATTGGTCTTAGCATAGTATTTGATTAATTTACACTTTGTTCTCTTATATAGACTACAGTTCATCTGCTGTTGAACAGTATGATGCTTTACTTACCAGCAATATTGTTCCCATGTATACAGCTTTCAGAGGTAGGTTAAAAAGTTCTGACTAATTTTGATTAATTAATTAATTAAGTAATTAGAGTTCTGGATTTGGTAAAAGTATGACAAGGACTTAAGAACATTAATGCATGTCCTGCAGTATATCCAGATCTTGTGCAAATATATCTTAGTGCTTTTAAAGAGTAGATTTTGAATTTTGTCTTCATCTCCTGTGCTGTCCTAACATGAAATGCTAGCTATGACTCTCTCATGGAAATACCTCCTTGGTGAAATGCTGCAGGTGAATGAAAATGACACCTTGTCTTTCCTTTTGCAAGGTCTTAAGACAGGACAAAGTTTGGAAACAATGTGCTGACACAGTGCCTGTTTTTCCTCAAGCAGAAAGTCAAACCAGACAATATTAATCTTGAAATATTTACTTTAGGCAGATGTTTTTATTATACAAGTACAGTAAGCTACACTAACTCTTTCCATCCAGCCTGACTCATATTTGTTCACGACCACGCATAAGAAATTATCACTGATAAGAACTGCATCATCCTATTTTACTCTTAGGTCTATGCTCATTTTCTTAGAGGAAGGATAGAAAGAGGAAATTTTTATGGAAAAAGCTGGAGAAAAAACCAATGGTGTAACTGCCTTTCTAATGGATTCAGACCTCATTTATCCATTTGTTCATGTCATATGAAAAGCAGAGATCCAGAAAACCTAGGTGGCTTCAATCAGACACTATAAAAAATCCAATTTTCTGAGAAAGATTCTACAAGAGACTTAAACTTACAAGAAGTTATTCTAGACCATAAGAAAGAGATAAATCAGTGGGGGATGCCCTCAACCTCCCAGATCCATCAAGGCTCTCTGCCATGACAGCAGTAAATACTTGAATAGTCTCACCAGCTTATATCCTACAAATTGTATTTTCTCCAATAACATTCTGTGAAATAAGTCAAACTGAATGCACTGCCTCCAGTAGTGCAATGGGCCTTACACATCTACAATACCATTTGACATCCCTGTTTTGATGGTGAGGGAGAGTATATCCCTTCTGATGGAATCTAAATTTTGTGTAACAAAGAGTTCATTTTACAGGTAGTTTAATTTGGAGCTTTTTATTCATCTACAGTAAAAAAGGAAATATGGTCTTTTTCTTTCATGGAGAAATAACTTAAAATTCTTTTAAAATGCTTCTATTTTCTTTTAATGGCAGAAATATGGGACTATTTCCATAATGTGCTTCTTCAGAAGTATGCTAGAGAAAGGAATGGAGTAAATGTAATCAGTGGACCAGTGTTTGATTACAATTATGATGGCCATTTTGACACTCTTGATGAAATTAAGCAGTAAGTACATGGAAAAAACAGAAGTCATACTCCAGATTATTTCCCACTGTCTTTCCACACAAAATTTCTGTTCAAACAGAACAAGTATCATGGAGAAGAGAGTATTCCTTTTATAATACCACTCCCACTGTTCCTCATAAAACAGCAAATACCCTTGCAAACAGATACAGTCCAGAGGAAGTTAAAGTTCCAGTAAAGCTTTGCAGTTACATGTGTATCTATGTACACATGTCCAGATACAGACCAGTACTTTGTTTCCCAAGCTTATACCTAGATATTTTGTCCATATATGCCATCTAAATATGGAAAAGATGCTTAAGCATATCTTTTTCACTTTCATGTTGTACTCACTCACCAGTTTGTTGTTTCTCCCTGTTGTCTCAAACTGATGTGTTTTATCAGAGATCAGATTTCTGTGTTTGCCTTCACTGAATCATGTAACTAGGAATGTGAAATGTAATGTTCTTGCCTGGCACCTTCACACAGCTGTTGCTTAGATAGATCACTTGAAGTTCTGATAAATTCTAGGTGCTTCTTAGTGGGCTCTAGTAGCATAACAAAATACATTTAAAAATTTATCTCTGTTTAAAACAGGAATAAGAGAAGACAAATAAAAAAATCTATAAGAGAGAAATATAAAAGATAAAGACCAATTTATGTGAGTGAATGAAGACAGAAGGAGTCAAAAACAGAACAAGAACAAACAAATTAAGTTTTTCCAAATGCAGGGAAAATGCCTAGTGACAGTAAGACCATTTATGTAGTAGAAAAGTGCTGGGAAATCTGCACAGCTGAGTCTGTCACTGGAGATGTTTTATTCAAGGCTAGACTTAATACCACATCTGTCAAAAATGGTCTGAGAAAGGGAAAATCAGCTCTGCCACGAAGTAGGAGGGTGGAAGGGAGGAGAGACAAGAACTTCCTTCCAAGCAGAACGCTGTAACACCCAGTTGACCACATAAAGTTGTCTACAGTTTGGAATAAGAATGTTTTATTCAGCATGGCTAGTCAGTCATACAAAGCAGTAGAATGAATACTGAAGATGTACAGCAAATTTGGGAAGCATTCAGTTCCTCAGAAGTTTATACACAGCAGGGACGATGTCCATGGAATAGCCAGAAAAGGGAGGCAGAGACATTTTCAACCAGGTATCCTAAACTGGTTTCTATAGCACATAGCCACAAGTCAGCACTCTGGTATTTCTTGCTGGCAAGGAAACAGAAGCAGTTTTCTCATTGCTTTTCTCCAATTTGGTTTCATGTGGTTGAAATTCTTAAACTAAATTAAGGCAAACCCAATGCACTATCCTTCCTCTTCCAGATATAGAGTTCTCTGGCTTTGGAAAAATTGAGTGTTGACCATGTAAGCAAACCTGTTTCAGTGGGATTACCTGTAGCACAAGGGTTGTGCCACGTGTGTTAAGCTGTTCCCCAATCAAATAGTGAGGCTACCTATCCCATCAGGTATTTAGTTCAATTTTAAAATGAATAAAAGTCAAGAGTAGTGAAAGATCCATGCTAAGTATATCAATTACTAATGCTCTCAGTAGTTTTCATACTTGATACCTACACAAATCCCTTAATTATTATTTGTTTTGTAGGCATGTGAACAATACAGAAATCCCTGTGCCAACACATTACTTTGTGGTTTTGACTAGCTGCAAGAACAACTCCTATACTCCACTGAACTGTTTAGGCTCCTTGGATGCTTTGTCTTTTATCCTTCCTCATCGACCTGACAACAGTGAAAGCTGTGCTGTAAGTATAGTTCTGTGCTCCCAAGAGCCAAGGAGCTTTGTGACCTGATTTCCAGTGGGAACCACTTGTCTGGAGGATCTTTAGAAGTTTAAGTGTTTCATTAATTCCCCATGAGCTGAGGGAGAGCTAAGAGCTAAAGTGATGACTAGGAGAGCAAGAAGCTCCAGGAGAGGTGAGCTGATAGAAAGCAAGGAAGAAGAAGGGAGGATTTGATTAGAGGACATAGAAATGCTGTCACCTGAGAAGGCCTGAGAACAGCAGCACAGCCAACAGGTTGACGAGATAGCTTTATAGAAGGCTGCAGCATAAATTTGCTCCAGAGCTTATCAGAAGATTTGGACTGTTACTCTCTTCAGTGCAGCTATAAGAATTCCTCAATCCTTTGTTCCATCTGTATCAGACATTAGACAGTAGGCATTTAAATGGATGGCTCTGCAGTAGAGCTTCATACTTGAATTAAATTCTATGCTTACACCTAACAGTGTAAATCTCATGTTCTGTAGCAAACAAAATAAATTAGCTGGGTGTAATATGTATTGTTGAGCTAGTTGAATGTTTATTACATAAACTCTGGGATGCTAAAGGTTCCTTAGCTCAGTGTGTGTGCTACAGAGTCCACACACACACACAAATATAGCTGCACAGACTTGAACTGGCCCTCACAGCAACACAATAGTGTTTATTTAGTTTATTTATAACTGTGAACTCATAACTCTAAACAGGTGCAAACTTGTCCTGGTTAGAAGTAACTTGGGTATCTCCTCATCTGTGGTGTGGATAATCCACAACAGCCCAATGATATTTTTGGTAGTTGAGAGTTGACTAAATACACAAAATAATTTGCCTGAAATAGTCTTTATACTTTAGAAATTAGCATCTGTTATTTCTGAAGCTTAGGAACAAACCCAAACATCATTGCACTTTCTATCCATTGTGTCTTTCAGTGACTCAAAATTAGTGACCCTTTTGTGTCAGCAGTAGATACTATCAACAGAAAAGCAGATTACCATCTGTTTGCAAAAAAGTTGTAGCAAGAGAATTGAACAGTAACTTTCTTGATTGATTGCTGTTTACATTTCCATTGTTTTCCTTGTCTATCTAGTAATTATTATTGCAGTCCAACTATCAAGACCAAGCTGCTGTAAGGACTTCATTCAGGTTGTCAAGTGCCTGTTGTTTGGCTAGCTGAGCACTGCAGCTAATTTATACTGTAACTAAAACTATCCTTACTTGCATGTTTAAGCATGTCTCAACTGTACTTTGTTGTTAAAGGTCATACTTGCTATTTCATCATCATTTTGCTTCTCTGTTACTTTGGAAGTGAGGAGATAAGGAGAGGGGACATCCATGTGATTTTGTTTAGATGAGATCCCTAAATGCAAGGCTGTAAAAGATGTCTAGGAAAACCTGAAAGAAGTTTTATCAACTGCAGACTTTTAGTCTGCCAAACCAGTTCAAACACTGCTTATTGTCTAACACCATCATCAAACAACAGAGTGCCTTGCAGGTGTTTGAACATTATTTGTGTTTGTTTTAGCAGGAAAATAGGACACCTTCAGAATGGGTTGAAGAGAGAGTCCAGGCTCATGCTGCACGTGTTCGGGATGTGGAGCTGCTAACTGGGCTTGACTTTTACCAGGAAACAAAGGAACCCATCTCTGAGATCTTACAGCTAAAGACATTTTTGCCAATATTTGAGGCTGAAAGTAACTGAGTATCTGTTAAAAAAAGTGTCAGTCCTTAGAAGAAAGAAAATTTAAATGATTCTAACTGTTTTGCTTGCAAAGCTATGTAGGAAACATGACTACAGCTCTTCTATATGAAAACACAGAGGAGCTAAATTGTTTCATCAGATTTGTGTTGTTTGGTCAGGTGTTTTGTGTCAATTGAATAAAAATTACCTAAAGTAAATTAAGTCATCACTTCTGAGCCAAGCTTTCAAACAGAGAATGTCTTATTAGTGGTGATTTGAAAAAGACCTGCAAAAGTACATGTTTCATAGTAGAGATACCCCAGATCTGTAAACTATATGGAAAATATTTCTATAATCAAGTTGGAAAGTAAAACAGTTTGAGAGGAGTGTGTGTGTTTTTTCTTTCTGCTGATCAGAAAGGTTATGTTTATCTACTACTAGTAGGTCCTGAAATGTTCTGAGTTTCTCTTTCTCACCTATTAATGCACATGGAAACTCTGTGTTTAAAAAACTTACCAGACTCACAAAAGTTTGTATATAGTAGAAGTGTCATCTATGATCATCCACTGTGTTTTCCACTTGAGTTAATTCATTATGCTACTAAAAAGTGAAGTGAAGTTAATGTTAGAGTTAGAATATTCTGTACCCTTCAGAAATCTTAAAACATTATGAACATGAAGAGGTAACAGAAATACTCTAAGCAGAAGAATTTTGTCTGGATATTGACCTGTGTTTGCAACAATTTTCAAGTGCTTGGCAATACCTAGATGTTTGTGTCTATTTTTAAAGAGTTAAACCTGAGATTAGAACAAAACTAGTGGTGACATCTGAAAAATAGCCCGTGTTCCTTTCCAAGGTGCCTTTATAGACACAGACTAACTCACATGGTGCTGGACACAAATTACTACTGAGGGCAGGTAGGTGAGACAAGGCAGTGGAAATTCCCAGGTTCTGCTATTACAGAACTGTCACACCTTAATTGAGTGTTGAGCTGATTTTCTCCTCTGAACATGCTGCTCAGCTCACGTAGGAATAACAGCAAACAACTGACCATTTGTCTGCTTGATAGGCACAGTGGGGGAGTTGTAAAGAAACATGTCAAAGTGCCTGTTACTAGCTCTAGACTCTAGACATATGTCTATTTAAGAAAGGAAGCTTTAAAAGCCTATACAAAAAAACCCCCACCCTCAAACCACTAGAAGACATTGTTTCCCCCACATCTTAAGATGATCAGTGTATGCACACAGACACCAAACATAGCTTAGCAATATTTACCTTGCATCAAGATGTGGGCCCAAGCTGAATGTCAAGATTTGTATCTTTGGTTAAAGTACTACAGCATCTACTTGATCATGGAATTGTATTTCACCCTGCAATACTGTGGCCTCTAAATCTGTCCATCTAAACTGGAGACTTTGGCAAAACTGCTCAATACAACTGATTCTGATTAGGAGGAAGTTCTTCACTCTTAGGGTGGTGAGACAGTGGAACAGGTTGCCCAGAGAGGCTGTGGAAGCTCCATCTCTGGAAGCTTTTAAGGCCAGGCTGGATGGGACTCTGGGCAACCTAATCTAGTGGAAGGTGTCCCTGCCAGGCAGGAGGGTTAGAACTAGATGATCTTTAAGGTCCTTTCCAGCTCTGACAATTCTGTGATTCTGTGATATTTATGAATGTATGTTAAGGCCATCTGGCAACTGATGTGGCACATGAACTAAACTTAAACTTAAACTTATGTGGGCATATAAACCCACTGTCCAGAGAGCTCAGCCACAGCCTACTCTGCCTGTAATGGTTGGAAGTCAGAAGGAGAGCAAGTGTTTTCCAAGACTGGCTGCAGGGAAGGGCAGATCTCCAGATCTTACTCCATGTGAGAGAAATGTGGCTAGGGAGAAGAGGAATCTGGTTTTTTCCAGAGGCTTTCCAAGGAAAGACAAATTGCAGATTTTTATTTGCTCTCTAGCTTGTCTATAATCACAGAATCCAATTGCTGCCTAATGGATGGAACAACTCACTGAAGGCATATGTGGCTTTGCACAAGATTAGGGACTGCAGACAATGGTGTTACCAGCCAAGAGACAGGGTGGTCTCATGTGGGCAGATGGTGGACACCGACTTTCCTTCCTACCAAAGAAGAGGCTCAAAAAATCTCTCATGTGGCAGTAAGGAAGCCATTTCTCTGGCTGGTTCTACCTCAGCAACAGTTGTTTACAGATACAATGACAGCAGGAGAGGGTTTAGAACTCACTCTCTTAGGAAAGCCATAGCTGGACAAGTGAATTTTGACCACATTGTGACTTCAGTGAGATCAACAGTTCACAGACAGATATATCAACCCATGCCAACTCCAGTTGTGCTTGCAAGGCATATAAAAAAGGCAACTGAAGGCTTTTAAATCATTTAAAGTGTCTGTTGTGCCACGTAGCTGAAAGAGAAATGAGCTACTGGTTAGGCTCCACATTTTGATGAGGGCATGTTAAGCCAAAGCTAAGTTATTTTATGTCCTTAAAAACAAAATCTCCAGCTTTTTTTCCTAAATTCTGCCTTTTAGCAGTTCTTCTAATCTGTTTCCAGGCAGGATATCCACAGTAATTAAAGAGGATCTCTGAGTGCCTCTAAGGACCACTGATAGAATAATAAGAAGGAAGAACCTGAGAAGACCTCTAACTTGGAGGTTAGGCTAGATGTATTTTCTAGATCATTGCAAACATAGTGGATGCTAATACACCAAATTATTTTTTTCTTATCTTTAAGGTGAGTTTCCTGTATTTCAGTTTGTGCCCATTGCATCTTGTCCTATCACTGGGCACCACTGGAAATAATCTGGCTCCATTCTTTTTACATTCTCCCTTCAGGCATTTATACACATTTATAAGATTCCCCAGAGACTTCTCTTCATCAGACTGACCATTCCCAGCTCTCTGCTTTTCTGTCTAGAAGAGGTGCTCCAGTCCCTTAATCACTGTAGTAGCCCTTCACTGAACTTTCTCTGGTATGTCCATGTCTTTCCAATACTTGGTAGCCCACCACTAGACCTAGTACTCCAGATGTGACCTTATCAGTGCTGAGTAGAGGGGAAGGACTATCTGCCCTCACCTGCTGGCAAAATTCCTCCTCATGCAGCCCAGGATACCATTGATCTTCTTTGTCACAAGGGCATATTGCTTGCTTATGTTTAACTTTATGTCCACCAGAAACCACAAAGTCTTTTGTGCCAAGCTGCTTTCCAGCTGGGAGGCCCCCAGCATATGCTGGTGCATGGAATTGGCTCTCCCTAGATGCAGGACTTTACTCTTCCCCTTGTTTATCTTCATGAGGTTCCTGTCAGCCCATTTCTCCAGCCTGCTGAGATGCCTCAGAAGGGCAGCCTGACCCATGGCTGGCATGCCACCCTTCCCAGTTGGGTGCCATCAGCAAACTTGCTGAGTATACACTCTGCCTCTTTACCCAGATGATTAATAAAGATGTTGAGGGTTGTTGGACCCAGTGCAGACTGCTAGTAACTACTCAGCAATGGGAATGCCTCAAAAGTTGCAAGGCTAACCACTGTGCTTTTTCAGGAATGCTTTTTGAAACCAGTGGGCTTATTTATTGTTAGGACCTTTTCTTCATGGCAGAATTCAAGCCTGCTATTCTGTAGGCAGGATACAAGAGTTTTCTCAGAGTCCTGAATTTCAGATATGCCAGACATTTTTGTATGAGCAGCTTAACAGTCATCAGCACAGATGGATTCTAGATCAGATAGCTGTAAATAGAAAACATTCAATTTGATCAACCAAAACCCCTTTGCAGAGTAACTATGGGAACTAACAATCCTTCTGTGCTTCTTTTATTATCAGGTTCAGGACATGCCACAGAATTCTCTCTTAAATCTCAGAAGTAACCAGATCTCCAGGGGAAGAAAGAGGACTGAGGGAGAAAGGCTGAGAAAAAGCATTTTGGAAAGGAATGTCCCATCTGCTCTTGCAGGCAAGCCAGTGAATGTAATTTCCATCTGTCCAGCTGTTCTGGTTTGGATTTTTTTTTCTTTTCTTTTTTATTTTTTCCCCATTGCTGTTCATTTTCAGGAAAAAAAGGTGATAGATTTGTGTCTAACTACCAAAGCTACAGCTGTGAATACCATTTCTATCCTCTCTGGAAGATATGAAGGCTATTTCCACCAACTAAGAGTACAAAACATCCTTCAGAAATGATGGTTGGTTTAAATTCTCCTTATGAATTTCTCCTCCTTCTTAAGCAAAATGATATCTTTTCTGTATCTGGGAGCAAATTTTCATGCAGCAGCAGATTCCAAAGAGATTCATTTGCAGCTCCCTTTTCCAATCCTCCCCAAGGGGCAGTCCACAATTTTTCACCTCCCCAGTTTATATTCTTCTACATTTTTTGTTCAGATTAGAGATGCTAGATATCTCCCTAGCACTGTCAAGCATTTCAGATCAGTCTTCAGACACAAGGAGGAAGAAAGGCAGAAAAAAAGAAAAGATGAAAAAATAGAATATTGAAGTTTCTGTTCCTTGGCATTTATAAATGTTTGACTGCAGACCCACAGGAGAGTTGAGTTTAAACTGTTGCTTACTCTAATTCTTTCCACAGAATGAGATATCTTGCCTCATTTCCTTGCCTCAGTTATGAGTTAGATCACATTTTATGTGGTATGTGATTTGATTTTATGAGTAGTACATAGTTCTAGAAACAGTTTAGCTGCATAGGCTTAGGGCACACATGAGATGGTCTTGCATTTGGTTTAGTAAATTTTTGTTTCTGAACATTGTCAACAACTTTCAGGCTTTGTTTGGCATAGCAAACATGCTTCTGGTGCTTTGGAAGCAAATCATTCCCTATAGTCCTGGCTCCTAAAGGCACACTCAGATGGAGTGACAGCAAACAGGATGGTGTTTGTTGGAAAAGCAGAGGTAGGAGGAAAGAGGAGATAGCAGGGAGGCATGTTCCAAAGGGGACTGGCAAGGTTTCCCTAAGAGACTGTGGGCTGTGGAGGGCACAGGGGCTTGACAGTGACCCCTCTTTGTAGCTGACCCACAACATTGGGTACAAGGAGGAGCCACATCAGTTTCTATCTTCTGTGCAGTGTGTCACTGGCTGTATCTGTTCTCCAGCATCTTTGGGATTTTTGCTTGACAAATATGCTAACTGATTGCTGTAAAAAATTGGGGAAACACAACTGGTGAAAGACATAGAGTCAAACAGGAAGTTGTCTAACTGATTTCTGGACTATCTCAGGAACTTTATGAATCTCACTGTAAGAAAGATTATATTTCTTGATAGGAATTAATTTGCTATGGTATGTTTATACTGTGATTAATGCAGAATAACTGCAGAGAAAAATAGCACTGACATACTTTGGATGTGCTGGCTAAAGCTTCTGCATTATGGATCACTGAGTCCACAGTCTACTTCTTGTCCAACAAAGCTGCAGAATGTTCTGGACAACTATAGTATGGGATAATGATATATGGGACATAATACACCAGTGTGTTGTTTATGCCCAGGGATTTTCATGTGTGACATCTTGGATATTTACAGAGGTTTGAGGTGAAACAGAAGAAAACAGTGATTTCCTCCTTTCCTCTGATAATCTATCTGCTTTTTAACTACTGGGTGTCATTTGTGAACTACTGCCAATTTCTATGCTTCACTTCAGATAGAAATGAGGTGCTCCCTGTTTGTTGGTGTTTATATAGCCACATGGGCTTGCCTGGACTGAGAGACAGCAACAATGATGTCCTATTGGTCAAGTAGGGGAGAGAAATTGTGTAATTTCTCCTTTAGACATTATTTCTGAGTGGTTTCACATATGGTTGCCTACAGGTTTGGCCAGCTCAGATCAGATGACACAAGGATTGTGTTGAAGACCTGGAATGTAGCAGTGAAATTCCAGTAAAGTGGTCTTAGTCATCCTGAAGCCTGTACAGTGTTCACCCAGAGCTTAAGCAGTCTCTTACCTAACCAAAAACTTGCTTCAAAGTGTAAAAGGATCTCACTGTCACTGGTCACACCTCCATGTCTTGGATTGCTACTTGTCAGTAGCTAAGCTGATTGTTAAGCAGTTGTCCATATGGTTTCTAGAGGTTGTAGTTGTAGGTACAGACAGAGTAGAGCTGATGTAAGGCTGGCTAATGCACATCAGTGATATGTTTTGTTGCTGTTTAGGATGTGAAGGGGGCTTCAAAGTGTAAGGGACCACTGAAATACCAGTTACTTCAGAGCTGATTTCAATTTGGAGCAGGGGCAAAGGAAGACACCTTCTGTGATATGGAAAATTAAGTGCCTATATTCTTACCTCCTTTAATCTCTTCCCAAACAATAAGAGATTTTAAATGCTTGTCTTGTTCAGCAGAGCAAACCCAAAACCAGAGATAAATCACTCTTCCTGGCTAAATTGCTAACAGTGATAGTGATGAACAGGTAGAGAAAGTAAATTAAAAAAGAGCTATCTATGGAATAGAAAAATGTTAGCAGCAAATAATTAGAATGATATGTAAATTTGCTAGGAATGGATTCCAGCTGGGAATTGGAAGACAGATTCTCACCAGTAAGCTTCTGGAACACCTACTCAATGGAAATTGAAAAGTATGAACAAAAATACTTTTAAGAAAGAGCTTGGTCAACCTATGAATCAGCCTGAATTACAGTTACCCATAATAACAGGGAGCTGCCTCAGTGACTCAGTGGGATCTGTGTTCTTTGCCTCAATGGATAATGGTGAAATGAAAGGGAAAAAAGAGCATTTTTACTGTAGAAAGGTAACAGAAGATCTGTTTGAGAGAGTGCTCAAGGATATTGGGTGGAGATTAACACCAAAAGTCCCCATGGTCAGGAACTTGAGAAACTTACCTGGGTTTATTGCCATTTAAATGAAAACTATTTGGCTTTTCAGGTTTGATAAGAGCACTGCCCTTGCTGTCATTTCAGCAGCCCTAGCTCCCACTCTGCTTTCACTGCTTGTGAATCATCTTCCTGAACATCTGGGTAGGATAACTGTTCCCTACTTGCTTTACTTACAGTTGTATTTGTGAGGTTGGGAAGTATGTGTGTGTGTGTGACTGAAGCAAAAGGTGATGGGGGAGTGGGGAGGGTCCCAAGGGTGGAGTTGTAATGCAACTCATCAATACCTCCTTCCTGTATTGATTTTATTGATTTCTGCACAGCATCTGCAAGATTGTGCCAGGGAGAGCTCATGCTGAGCCAGAAAATGTCTGTACAAAGAGCCTTTGATCAGTCAGGGAGAAAAGAGCATGGGCAGAGCTGCTCAGAAAAAGCTTAATAAAACTTAGTTGGCTTTGAGGGTTTTTTGTATGAATTAGTCAGCTCACTGAAATGAAATAATTTTGCAGAGTTTGAATTTGTTTTCAGTGGTGTCCCAACACAACCTTGTCAGCTAAAAATTTTCAGAACAAGGTTAGATGCCAGCATAACATCTCCAGGACTTTTTTTTTCAGGCTTCTCCTGAGCTGACAAACAACCTGAACCCATTGAGTTCTGGCTGACAGGCTTACTGCTCCATGGCCAGCTAAGCTGACAAAATCCACACTTGGAGCAGCTTGTAGGCACAAGCTTGATGCTGGATTTTGTACAACTTGAGTGAGTGTCTTAACAACCAACCTGGTACATATTTTGTTACCTTTCTGCCTGACTGTTCTCCCCATCTGAAGGTGGTGCAGAATGGGAGAGTTTCTCAAGTACTCAAAGTTCCCCAAGGACAGGAATTCTTTTCCAGCACACCTTTTCTGCCATGGCTCTCCATTTCAGCACATCCAAAACTCATGCTGTTGTCCTTCTTTTCTTTGCCAAAATCCTATTCCAACTCTTCATATGAAAAAGCTATGTGAATTTTAGTTGGAACATATACACAGACTGGGGCAAGGCAGCCTGGCTAAAAAAGAGCCCAGACACATGACAGAGGATGTGGTAGTTACTGGATCTACTTAGAAGCTTTTATTGCAGAGAAACAGCCTTGCAGATGTGGCATTGCAGCCTAGTTTGCCATTTATATCCACTGAGAGCAGTCAGTCAGAAGTTGCAGGAGAAATGCAGGAGGCCAAAGGCAATTCAGTGTATTAAATTATCCAGAAGAGCTGATTGACTGAGTGGTTATTACCTGACTATCATAATAGCTGATGCTGGACAGTGGAAAGATCTGCCTGCTATAACATTTACAGACTTTCAGAGTAGTTAAAAAAGAAACAAAATCTACTTCCCTCTCCATCTTTCAGTTATCTAGAGGACACAATGTATGAGATAAACATCAATGGCTGAGAAATAACCTGAGAAAGATCAGAGAGAATTTGGTTTATATGCTTGAGCCAACACATGAGGGAAAACTGTCATTCTGGAGCTTTGGATTTTTATACCATAAGCATAAAGGGGATGAATGAGCAGATCTACTGCCTTGCAGCATTTATAAAAAGGTTATTCCAAATACTTTTCATGTAAGCCTTGCAAGGATTCAGCATTTACACTTTATAGGGTACAAGTAATGCTTGCTTATCTCTACTCCTCACATAAAACTTCTATACAGACAGAAGTCTGGCATGTGCTTTGAGGATAGAAGCTTGCAAACAGAAAGATGTACAGCAACATTTGCTTTGTATTCTCAAATCCCATTTCATTACTATCTATCTATCAATAATTAGTGGAGAAGTTAAGCAATAATGATGGTTGCCAACACACAGGCTTTTGTTGGTGAAGAGACCGAACGGAATACAAGAGCAGTGGCACTGCTGGGACTGGCCATCAGTGTTGATCCTGTTAAGTAGACCTCCTTATCAGGTTGGTCTTCCTGATGGATCTCAGAGTTATTGGGTTGGATTTCCTCATGTTAGAGAGATGTGAGTCATGGAAAAAGACAGGCTTGGGGCTCTTCTACAAAAAGTTGTGGTAGTAAAGAGGGCTGTGACAAAAGGCAGAGGAAATGTCTCCATGAGGCATCAGATGAAGAAACTATGGCTTGTCTACACACAAAAACAGTCTGTGTTTCCATGGAAAAGCTAATCTGCTTTTACAGAATCCTCCTAGCTCTCATTGGTCTCTAAGAATGCCAGGAAGAACATGGAGCTATGCCTGAAGTTTTCCATGTTTCATAATTGTTTGTACAGGCTCTAAAGCCTGTGAGCCATGGGAGGTTGCAAAATCAGAAGAATATGGGCAATGAATTCTGATTGTCAACTAAACCACATTATTACTTTGTCTTAAGGAATTTCTTGACCTGCTCCTCTCCTCCATGGAAAGCAATCCAAAGTAAACTCTGAGCCTTCTTCAAAGCAGGCTAGATTAAAAACATGATTTGTGTTTTTAAATATAAGATCTTGCCTAACTGTTTGATTAACAGTTCTAACCGTGTGTCACAGACCATCTCTATGAGTCAACCTGCTGTCAGTGAATGCTGTCATGATTATCAACACTAAACAAGTCTAAAGGGGTAACTAACAAAGAAGTGCCTTGGCAGAAATGCTTTGCCATCTCCAAGATGTCAGCTATCACTACTGCTCAGGTGCTTTCTCTGCAGATCATGCTGCAGAGGAAGAAGAGTAA
Organism: Galbula dea; assembly: GCA_013399015.1. Classification (NCBI taxonomy): domain Eukaryota; kingdom Metazoa; phylum Chordata; class Aves; order Piciformes; family Galbulidae; genus Galbula; species Galbula dea. The sequence continues at coordinate 279,775 of VWZX01005643.1, forward strand.
GTACTTCCTCTTCTTAGCTGTTCTTAGCTCTGGTGAATCTCTGGACAGTCTTTTGATGGTGATGGGGTCAAGTATAATAGACCCAGGCCAAAAAGTAGCAGGGATTCAGCAGTAGGGACCCTGCTAGAGACTTCATGCTGGTTATTAAAAAAAAATGGGTGTGGTGCCTGTTTCAGGACACCTACTACATCCTTGAGATGTCATCCTGAAGGATATATATATGTTCTTTTTAATCAATTATTTAAACATGCATTGTTTCTCTTTCCTGGTGGGCTTCTTTCCTGAATGATGTCCCAGAAAATGGTTTCACTTACCACTCTGAAACAACTTTATCAGAAGCAAAGTTGTTCATCCTGTTGACTTCTATAAATGTTTCCAAAGATCCTTTTTCATAAATGCAGAGGAAGCAAACTATGCAGCCCAAAAGAATAATACTAAAATGCTATTCCAGAATCTCCCTAGGTAGTTTTCTGTGGTGGGAGTCTAAGAAGCAGCAGCACAGGTTAGCTGGGTGACAAGGCAGAGTTAAGGTGGATTGGGGTGAGCTCAGGTGCTGGTAACATCCACTCACAGTGTTTGGAGATGGCAATGTGAGGAATACTTCCTAACAGGAGACAGGGTTTCCTTGCTTGGTGAGTGTTTCTGTGGGTGCATGAAGCCAGGAGAAGCACTGAAGCAGAACAGATGAGCAGGAGATGTGTGCCAGCAAGGAAGTCAGGCATGGGCTGACCTGGCAGTGCAAGGACAGGCATTTATTCTTGGCAGTAACAACATGTAAGATTTCAGTGTCAGATAGTTGTTTCCACTTGGAAAAGAGTTAAGGTCTTCCTGAGAAAACATGATTCTAGGCAGCTGACTGCTGCAATACAAAAACAATTGCTGCAACCACCAACCACTGGGAGAAGGTTTATGCTGCAATTTAACCTTCAAGACCCAGCCAGCCTGGAGCTGATTGTCACAGGAAGGTACAGCTGAATGACAAATTAAACTTGGTAATCTCTGATGACTCCCTTTACAGATAGAGCCTGGAAACATGAAAGTGGTCTTGCTCTTCTCCCTTGATGTTTGGTAGGGTAGCTTGATTCCATCTCAGCTTGAGCTGGCAGCTGTGCTGGCAGCAGCCCTGGCTTCCTCAGTCTGTGCTGAAATGGCCACCACCAGTTCTTTGGAGTTTTCATTTGCAACCTCAGTAATTCCTGCAATTAATTCATTGCACAATGATGCCTTTTGTTACTAATTTATATTGAGTGCTACTTAACCATCTCCTGCCAAAGAGATCATAGTATTGTCTGAGCTTGAAGGGACCCAATAGGATCATCCACTCCAGCTCTTAAACCCATGGAGGACACTCCAAGAACCACACCATGTGCCTGAGGTGAAGCAGCTGTAGATTTCTGAAGGTGTAACCATGGAAATGTTTCATCATTTAACAGAAAAGACTCTTCACCTCATTTCTTCAGGGTCAAAACTTAGTCCTTTCTGTTTTCCACACTCCTCTTGCCTCTAGTACCTTGACACTGTGTCAGTCAACCAAAATGAGTGCATTTCTCACTGGTAGGTTAATTATTTTCCATGCTGGTTAATTATTTTCCACACTTAGGCTGAAGCACCTTAACTGTTTGTATTGACACAGAAGGAAATGATAAAGTTGTGGGTGCTTCAGGAGCTCATTAAGGAATGGTTACTGAATGAACAACTCAGAAGTCAGCTCCAGCTGCAGAAAATCCTTTCTATGGAAAAAAAAACAAAGATGTATTTTTGTCTGTGATGCAGTTATGCATAATTTCTATTAAATCATCAGTTCACAGAGTGTGCTATTCAAACTTTTGGGTGGATGACTTACACAGGATGAGAAAGGAGAATTGTTTGACTTATTCTTAAAATTGATCAAAAATATCTTTCTACATACAAAAACACTGAAGTGAAGAATGAAGTTTTCATTATTGGTAAAAAAACACCTAAAAGCTTTTATTTTACTTTTTTAGGGGGAAGGCTTTTTGTTTCCTGCCACTATGACTGAAACAGAAAGAAAAATAAGATTTGGACTTAATATTAAGTTCAAATAACTTAATAACTGAAGCACCCTTTCATTTTTAGGGAAAAAACCAAGTGAGGTTGTTACAGCCTCTTGTTACACTAGTTACTGAAAACAACATTGACAGAAAAAAACCCCTCAACTTGGCTACATCAGTTTTCATGAGTGTTTTAAAATGATCAGACAATGTTGAGTTTACATTTTTAATAGTTCAAATGTCAAAATCCTTGAACACAGATACTAAGTCACCTGCTCAGTGGACAGTCTGAAGTGCACAGTAATGGAGCAAAGGAGACTCTTACTGTAGACTCAAGAGCTAAGTTCTCACAGTTTGTCCTTTCCTTTGAATCAAGTGAAATATTAGTGTAGAAATTCTGAAAGAGTGCACCTGTGGAACCTCATTAGATGACAACAGGCAGCTCTGCAGTAACCTTCAATGTGCTGTGAGCTTCAGCAGCATGAGAGACCAGCAGTTAGGCAAATGCTTCATTTTTACAATGGTTTTTAAAGGAAAATTGTAGTGGCAGCTTGACTGTGCAACTCAGCTCAGACAGAAAACAGAACAACAACATTTTGACAGGGATCAAAATCACTTCCAAAGGAAATTTTCATTTCACTTTAGTTATTCTTCAGAAAAGAAGGATTTTGTCAGAAATTGTGCCACTCTTTGCTGAGTACTTTGACAGTTAAAATAATTTTATCACAGACTCCTTAAGCCCTAGGAAATCAAAACCATCATCACATTAGAACTGAAAGACAATAATGGTAAATGAGATACTTTTAGCAACTTTAAGCTTAAACATAATTTGCAAGCATTGATGCTACTGAACACTCCCACATCTCTTAGAGAAACAAAGAGTAACATACATACCTCAGAGCCAGCAGGCATATGGAATGCTCACAGCCCCCCCAGTAAGAGTCAAAGAGCCATATCCACACACACTGGCTAAACTGGTGTTCCCCATGGGCAGACAAAAGTCCTGGCAGTGCATTTCTCCCTTGCCAGACAGTAAGGCTGAATTTAGTTAGAATCACTGGGATGGGATACCATGGAGCAACATTGTGCTTGTCCAGATACAAGACCCACAAGTGATGTTAAAATCTTAGGAGATTGATGATCAGGATCTTAAGAATCTATTAAGCATGTAGTAAAGATTAACTGAATTTAACAGTACTGTGGTCTTGTAAAACAGGATATCTCTGTCTCAGACTAGACCCACAAGATGAAAAATCATCTACTTTGTTAGCAGCCCATTAAGGGCTGCTTAGGGTTGCCAAATTTAAGGATAGCTTAAATAAAAGTAATTCTGGCAGGAGGACATAGAAGACCCCCCCCAAATACATCATCTCTCACCCAAATAACCCACTGACTGAGAAAGTCTGAGAAAGTAAAAGTCTGAAAATGATATTGAGCACACATACTAATTTGCATGTGAAGCAAGGAAATGTTAACCAATCATTTAATAGAATCATAGAATCCTTAAAGTTGGAAAGACCTCCAAGACGACCAAGTCTAACCACTGGCTCAACACACCCATGCCACTAAACCATGTCACCAAGTGCCATCTCTACATGTTTTTTTTTAACTCCTCCAGGTTTGATGACTCCATCACCTCCCTGGGCAGCCTGTGCCAATGCCTAAACACTCTTTCACAGAATTCATTTTTCCTAACATCCATCCTTAACCTTGCCTAGCGCAACTTGAGGCTGTTTCCTCTTATCCTATCACTAGTCACCTGAGAGAAGAGACCAACGCCCAGCAGGCTACAAGCTCCTTTCAGGGAGTTGCTAGAGAGTGCGGTCTTCCCTGAGTCTCCTCTTCCCCAGACTAACCAACCCAACTTCCTTCAGCTGCTCCTCATAAGGCTTATTCTCCAGACTCTTAACCAGAGTCGTTGCCCTTCTCTGGACACACTCCAATGTCTTTCTCGTAGCGAGGAGCCCAAAACTGAACACAGTATTCAAAGTGTGGCCTCAGCAGTGCCGAGTACAGGAGGAGAGAAGCGCCTTCAGCCTGCAGAGGAGACCAGCAGCCGGCAATCGAGCTCCGCCGAGCAACACTCGGCTTGTAAACACGCACGGATAGCTGGCTGCGTGCTTCTGGCGGCACCTGCGCCACTGCCGGAGCCACCGGCCGGCTTCGGGGAAGGCCGCACCACCGCCGTCAGCCGCTGATGTCTGCGGTGGGGATCTGGTAGCGGAAACTTTCTCCGGGCTCTCTCATAAATACGGCCCGGAGCCCTCCCCCAGCTGCTATTTTAGAGCGCTGTGATGTCAGGGCGAATTGCTGTGGCACCCCCGTCGGTTCGGGGCCCCGCGGCTCGCAGCCCAGCCCTCACCTGCGGAGGAGGTGGCTAAGTAGGGGAGGAAGAGCCTGCCCCTTCCCATCGCCGTGCTGCGGCCAGAGGGGCTGCCAGCGGGGGTGCTGCTAGGGGCGACCGGGAAGCCGGCGGCCCTGCTCCGGGGCGGGGCCGGGCTACCACACTATTAATAGCCGTGGCTGCGGTGGACGCAGGGTTAGAGCCGCTGGGACAATGCAGGGCAACGGGCAGCAAGCGGTGGTGAAGGACCACGAGGACCATTTCAGCGGGATAGGGGCTGCTGACGGCAGGCTGCAAGCTGCAGCTGTGCCCATGCTGCCGGCCATGGAGGTGGCCGAGGAGCCGGAGAAAGCTCCGGGTAGCAAAGGCAAGGATCCCAACACCTATAAAGTGCTCTCTCTGGTAAGAGCCGGGGAGTCGCGGAGGCGGGAGGCCTCCCCCGGGGGGGGTCCCTTCGCCGGCGGGTCCGTGAGGGCGTGTGTGGCTTAGGGCAGGTGTTACTCCCCGCGGGGCTGACAAGTGGCTTCCCTAAGCCTCTTAGGGACCGGGGAGAGGAGCCCGTGGTGGGGTCTTCAGAGCTTTCTTGTCCTGCCGGTGTGGGCCTGGGCTCCAGCGGCTCTTTAGGTTGCCCAGGGACGATTCCCTCCCACCCGCTCTAGGAGTTAGCTTCGGGCAGGAGTGTGGCGCTTGCGCGGAAGTTATTGCCTACCGCCAGCAACCTGCCTGGAAGGAGAATTCATAATGTTTCTGTTGGTTTATTTCACTCATTTGACAGCGCTGAGGGTTGAATTGCCTTTATTCTTCCGTAGTGTTAATGCTTGTCCTGTGTTCCATCATGTGGTATTAGCCCTTTACTATAAGGGATGCTTCAGGAAAGACAAAAACAGGTTAAACCAGGAAAATAGCGCTGGAAAAGCTAAAAAGAGTTTAAGAGCTGAAAGGATAGAGAAAGTATATAAACTTGCTTTTCACTGGATTGGATGTATTTTGGATTGGAAGTTTGTCTCCAGGTGTTGCTTGGAACCACTTTCTGCCCTGGTTCAGAGGCTCTGGTGGCCAAAGCCATTGTTAGCCAGTAGGTCACTTTCCAGTTTTAGCCACTATGCTGTACTATAATTATCCTCCCTGTAGACGTGAAAATAAGACCTTCCAGACTGCCTGGAGTGATCATTATGAGGCTGAAATTGTTATCAAGGTGAAAAAACTGTGGTGTTGGAAGGAAGCTTCAGTGGAACTGCAGCAGGCTTTATTACATATATATGTCCATAAGTTGTCCTCTTTCAGTGCATTAAAGCATAAGGATCAAGATGCCTTTTCAGTTTTACCTAGAGCTTTGTAATGTGTTGCTGTTTCAAATGAACTGTCCACTATATCACAGCGACTATGTGTTGGTTTTGCTTTCTGATGTACTAGGCAGTCGGTTGCATTTCCAAGTTTTGTCAGAACATATAGAAGAAAAGCATCAAAATTCATGGAAAGGTCTATGGTAGTTTCCATCTTGAAGGTTTTTTGGCAACTATTCTGTTGAAAAGTTCCCTTAAATAAAGGTAGTGGTTAGTGGCTTGTGTCTTTCCTTATTGTCTTGTGGGGAGGTTGGGTTGTTCTGTAAAAGCCATTGCAGTTGGATAGGGAAAACAGCTCAGCTTTTTTCAGGCTTGAAAATAGGTAGTAATAGGGGAAAATAATCATACACTATTCAAAACCTAATAAGGTATTTTTTTAAGGCACAGAGATATGCAGCCACTTAAGGACGAGTTGAGCACAAGTTGAAATGTTTGCAGTTACTCTTCTGTAGCTAGTCCTTATTTTCCACAGCATAGCTATTCCCTGAGAACTGACAAAACATTCAACTTGTGCTGACTAAAGTGTCAGCATGAAATATGTCATCTGTACAGAGATAATTTAAAACTTCTAAATATAAACAGCCATGCAGTATTGGGTTGAGTTATTGCAGACACTGAGATAATACAGAATATTCAGAGAGAACTTGAAAAGAATTCTAAATATTGCAGATGATGTTGGATTGAGTAAAAGAGGAATATATTTAACCTAAGCATCATGTTAGAATGAAGTGGAAACCTGGAGCTGGAAATGGAATTCTGTTTCTTTCTCACAAGCCAATGCATTTCTAAAGCAATGATGAAACCATCTTTAGGTGTTCAAAAAACATACAGAGGTGGTACTTAGTGACAGGGCATAGTGGCATGGTGGTGATAGGTTGACAGTTGGACTTGATGACCTTGGAGATCTTTTCCAACCTTAATAGTTCTGTGATCTTGATGTGAGAAAGGAGTCAGTAGACTTCCCTGCTTGGTGTTTTGAACTGGACAATGTGAAACTGTAAAAGTGACTAAACGTAGGTAAACTCCCTCTGCTTGCCCTTACCCTAGTTGAATGCTCTGCTGCTTCCTTTATTTGGGTAGATAAAAGTAACTGTTTTCAGGTAAGTTTATGCTGTATTTTTTGTAGAAACTGATGAGAGCATTTCTGGTGATTAGCAAATACTTGAATTACTGTTTTCATTTTTCTGGGAAGCACAGACTTGATTGCATTATCGCTTCCTATCTGTGTGCCTGCTATCTGTAGATGTCTGTACAACTTGTGAACACCAGCTCAGTGTTCCTAGTTTTTGTCAACCTTACCCAGTTACAGGGGAGCTACAGACTTCCCATGTACAAAAGGTTGTACCATGTGGACTCTACCTATGGGTTTGGTTGGTTGCTCCAGAAGTCTCTGGATTATATGGCAGTATTTAGTTGTTAACTGAATGTGCAAGGGAGGATGTAGGTAGATAAGGAAGTGGTATGGAGTCACTTCCCCTTCTGGCAGGACTTATTTTGGCAGGCTTACTTTTTTTTTTTAACTTAAGTTAAACTGAATTTAAGTTGAACTTTAAGTTCAACTGTAAGTTTTCATACCATGCAGGTCATCGTTCTGGTGCTGCTGCCGAGGGAGGATTCCCCAGGTGGTAGGACAGGCCCACATGGATTTAGAAACCCATGGTGCATCCCTAAGGGAACAGAATGAAAACATCCAGCTTTGAGTAACTGTGAGAGGTGATGATCTTTTTATGTAACTTCTGTCCACACCTTTTCTTTTAGTGTCTTGCCAGTTTTCTGAGCTTGCACCTTTGTCCCTCAAAGGCCAATGAAGCTTCTGGCTTCCTGGACTCCAGTGAGCTGTGTGCTTCCATCAACACTGCTGGCTGGTTGCCTGCCTGAAAACATCCAGGGTTGTGCCTAGGAATTTAAGTGTAAACTGTCTGCTGGTGGATTAGGCTGTAGTGTGCTAGGATCAGCCACTTGAACCATTCAAGCAAAACAAATAAGTGATTTGGGCTGTAATTAGTGTCATGTGTGCTCAGGCTTCCTGCATGAAAATTGGGAGCTCTGACTCAAATTCGTACCTTAGGGTTTTCATTACCTTTCTTTAACTTTGCCTACCTGTCAGGTACCAGATGAGGGCAGGTTGTGCTGAAAGAGAAAATAAGATCATAGCCAGGCATGACAACAAGGCAGGCACAGGCAGTGGCCTCACTGAAAAGGGTTAGTCTCACCATATTTGAGCAAGGTGAGCAAAGCAGTTTTGGAGATGCTAACTGGGTTCAGCCAGCAATCTAGATTACTAGATGAGTATATAGTGATGAGGCATGGCCAAGGGGAAGGAAGGAAGTAAAGTCTGTGGGGTAGGGTCATGGTCAATAGAATGCTTGGCCAGGATGGGCATGACTGAAGTATGGCTGTAAGACAGCTCAGGCAGGGAACAAAGGCAAGAGCTGGCTAAAACAAAGTGAGGGGTGACTCTACTGAGGTTTCTTCTAAGGCTGGTTGAGTTTTCCCAAACTGTGCTCTCAACAGCTGCAACAGTATTGGATGACTGGCCCCAAGCACAGGCAGCAAAGTTCCTGGGAGGGGGCAGCATGCTCTTGGTCTAAACAGCACCTCCTTGTCATTCTGTAAGGCTCTCAGATACTTAAATAATAAGGAACATAGTTCAGTCATAATAATAGTTCAAATGGATGGATTTTCTGTAGAGAGAATTAAATTCAGGACAACATACTTACTGTGCTAAATCCAGTCAGATTTCAGGCCAGGCCAAAGATACAGAAATTATGCAAGGCTTCCTTCCAACTCCTGCTCTTCAAATTTTTTCATTGGCATTCTTTCACTGATATCAGTAGAATTACACAGGGAGTCAGTTGTTCTCATTTGGCTTACAATGGAAGCTATGTTTCTGTTGCTTTCAGCTGAAGGGAGGAATGGAGCAAATTACAGGCTTTGAAAGCTATGAGAAGTTGCTCACCTTGGAGCTGGTATTAGAAATCAGTATATTGGCAACCATCACTGTGACCATATAGTATGGGCAGTGCAGAAATAGTTGTTTAAAGAATGTTCTGCTTGTCATAATTTAGCAATGGGCTGCATTGCAGTAGTGTCCCATATCCACATATATACAATTTTCAGAGAAGCTGTTTTATAATGATCAATATTGCAATGATACTTTGAAACTAGGATAGGAAATAGGTCAAAACAATATAAAAATATACCTTCTGCACTGGAAAGCAAGAAGAAAAAATTATTCTGTGAAGGTGTTGTTCAGGTTAGCTGTATAAAAAGTTTCCTTTAAGGGTACTTGTAAGATTTCATTGTAAATGGGATGTGGTTGAGGGCAAAGGAAAGCAGTAAAAACAAAAAGTAGCCTGTGGCTACTGTGGCAAATAGGCAGTTGTTTAACTGTTCCAGAATGAATAAGTTAGCTAAGGAGAAAAAGGAAGTCATGAGAAAAGATAAAATGTTTGCTTTTCTGAAGAAACTGAGTTAAGAGTGAGCTGTTGTGCTGTGTAACATCACCTAGGCACATCAGTCTAGAGAAATGCCTTCTAAGGTGTGGTGGTCAGTGGGTGCATGTTTGTATCAAAGGTTGTTTTGTTGTTCATAGACTAACAGAAAGTATAAGGTTGGTAGAGCTGTTTGCCTGGCAGTCCATAATCAGACTCAGGCATTCATCTTCCACTGTGCTGTTTCTCTCTGGCATGATCAGGTTGGACAGTTCTTGAGTCTTCTTCTGGCTGAAATACATTTTCATGTGGTGACTCAAAAATTGATAGTCTGCCTTTTATCTTCTGAGGGGCTGTGTTCAAAGGAGTGCAGAGCTAAAGAAAGATCTTTCTGTCAGACTTGTCCTTTGTTTGGGAAAAATGGGCCAAGGATCTAGGGTTAAAGATGTGCCTGTGACTGATACCAGTGTGCTTAGTAAAAACCCATAGCGAATAGCTTTGAAACTTTACTTGTTCCTCTTTCTTCCTGTACTATGTTGTAGTTCTGCATTCTCTGATGCTTCTTGCATTCTTAATGTCTTATGGGATTTCTTCCCTCACTCTTTAAGGTCCTTCCTGCTCAGCCAAAAGTTGCTGTTGTGGTGGCAGTAGCAAGAGCATCTGCCATGGAAAAATGGAGGTGGCATAGGTTTACTTGGTATATTTGGTGGTATTATCACTATTTAGTAGAAGGAGCCTCCTCTACACTGTTCTTCTTGCAGCTCTTATGGCAGTGCTACAAATCAGAACAGCTTAGCTTTATTCTTGAAAAGGGATTTTTGGAATAGAAAGGGCATGAAGATGGCTCAAGGCCTTCTTTTCTTCCCCAGTTTTGCTTTTATTCATGGGTCAAGTGCAATTTGTTTGGAAAAGAGTTTAGAGATGGCAGAATACTGAGAGTTTCCTCTTTCTGTGTAACTGTGTATTCATATGTGGTTGCCACTAAAGCAGATGGCATGTGGTGGTCTTTTGTTCTGTGTTCAGGGTCTGCTGTGCTGAATAAAAGAGTTGTGTTTGAAAGTACAATATTTACTTTTTTCCTCATAAATCAAAACCAGTTTTCAGTCCTGTTTATCCTTAGGTTTTACAAAAACCTACCTGCTGTTTTCTGCTGCTATCTGTTTTCTGGAATTTAACTAGAAGTTGTATTTCCTCTTTGTTGTAACTACCATATAGTTGCACTTCAGTTTATCTCTAAATTCTCTCATGATGTAAATTGCATTGAAGACTAAAACCAAAACAGCCAGGAGTAAAAGGTGTGTGCTTTGATAACAGCACATGTGTCAATGGCCTCCAGGAGGATATGTACCATAGAGTTGGACAAGCAACAAATATGAAAAATATTTTAGCTCCTAGCTGAGAGATGCTAACTCTTTTCTGTCTTTCTTGTTTCTCTTTCCTCTTAAAAAACAGATGCTTGAATAGTTTTGGAAGGTATGTAGAGACCTGTAGTATGATAATGTCTTCTGCTGATAATTCACTGCTGACTGAACAGTTGGTAAGCTCCATAAAGGCTTTTTTAATGTCTTACAGTGGCTTGAGCTACCTTTTAAAACATTCTTATCCTTTGAATGACCTTAAGTTGCAATAGTGTGTAATAACAGTCTTGAGAACATTCAAAAGAAACAGTGAGAGCAGACCACCTGCATGCTACTTTTGGAAGGAAAACAATAATCCCTATGCATTTTAGAGGAAATCTTCAGCTCTGAATAGGTTTTGGGTGTAAGCTCCAACTTTTCCATCCACTGGCTTCAGGACAATTCAGTCACCTTCAGTGTTTTAGGGCAGCCAGGACTTGAGAGCCTCAGCAGCTCCCCTTTTCCTCCTCCTGGGCATTAGGTGTGGAATGTAGATCAACAGAAGCAAGTCTTTGAAGAGCATAGAAATATTTACAAATGTGGAAAGAAGAGATGGGTGGTGTGCTTCTTTCAGTTTTGATAATGTTGTTTTTTTCAGCTGCTTTATTTAGATATGTAGCTGTGCTGGTGTCAGTGACATAGCCACCTCCTTTCTGTTTACTAAGCTTTACTACTTATCCCCTGCTTTTTGAATAACATTGAGCTGTTGTGGAGTTATCCCTGTTGAAAAGTAACTTTTACAGGCATGAGTAAGTGTTCTGCTGCCCCAGCAAGTGTAGATAAGGGTTTTATTTCCTCCATACAGTATGCTTTCTGCATTTTTAACACTTCCATTTTAAAGACAGAAGATTACCTAGTTCTTACTTGAAATCATTCTTTACACTTTGGCAGATGAAATTTTCTCAAAGATATTTCAGTGTTAAGGTCCAGGTTGTTACTCATCTATTCTAGGTGCAGAAAACAGTGAAAACATACCATGCCCTTCATGGATTCCAGTGGTTTTGGAAAATTCCATGTGTTTTTGTAATACTGGCATTACAGACCCAGTCTAGACATTCTCCCTTCATGGATAGACATGACAGAACTCTGAGAGTCAAATCATGGAAATTAGGATGGAAAAGCACCACTTTTGCATTGCTTCTTCATTAATTGTGTAGTTATTAATGGATGTGCCTTAAACCTTAGAGTTTAACTTAGAGATAAGTTTTGTTGGCCATTGAACACCAGAGGTGAAGAAAATAAGACAGAAAGCAACTGGGTACATGGTAGGCAAAGAGTGAGGAAGAACAGCACAGAAAATAAGTTAATTCAGAATTATTCTTTAAAAGAAGTATTGATGTATTCTTTGCCAAAGAAAATGTGGAATAGAAGAGTAGAGTGGGAGGAGGGAAGATGAACAGAGCTAGGGAAGAGTGAAGAGAAAGGGCCAGTAGTGTTGGCTGTGTAAAGGAAGAGTAAATATGATAGCAAAGGGCTGGTGAGAGATTTGTTTGTATGTCACTGAGACCTGTGCAGCTAACCAGTCTCTTTGTGACCCAGTGTCTGCAGCCTCCATGCTTGCTGGCTCTGTGGTCCTTCCCCCAGCTCCCTGAAATCACTGCTGAGAAGTTCTCTGGAGTTCTAGAGATGAGTAAAGGAAATGATTCTGCTCTCTAACTGTGTTATTGTAGTTCCATCTGCCCAGCTCAAAATAAAAGGCTTTTGAAATGCTTTTGGGATTGCAGTTTTCCAGACACTCAACCACCTGTTGCCAACCACTATAATGTTTACAAAGCAAAGCTTTTAGGGCTTCCTCCCACGTAAAGGAAGCAGTGATGGGACAAAGATTCATCCCTAGATGACAATGGGTTTTTGTCAGAAAACAGACTTTCTAAAACAATGTTTTTAAACTAAAAAGGACACTGTCTTTTCTGCAGTTGTTGCTGTGTTGGTTTAAAAACTTTTCTCAGATACTATATTAGAGCCAACTGATATTTTGTCCTGGCAATCTCTCAAGTTACAGACCATAAGACTTTCATCTACTGCTTTTGTGTGTAACAAGGCCAGGTTCTTCAATTTTAATTGCCTTCCTATTAAATATTGGGTTCCCATACTCTTTCTCCATTGGACTTTTTCCCTCAATTCTTGCTTTCTCTTTTGGGGGGATGAATTTGAGGTGTGGGGAGTGAGAGAGAGAGAGAGCAGGTAAGATTTTCTCCTTTTTGTGGAAAAGACAAATTAAACCTTGAAGGCAGGCATGGGTTTGACAGTATGGTGGTAGCTAGAGATTTGAGTCTGGTGTTCTCAGCAGGATTCTGCAGGGTTCTAATGAGGTTCTTGATAGTAAACCTTAAACTGCATGTTCAGCTGCATGTTTTTATATAGATTAAAAAAAATACATCCCAAACCTGAGCTACCTGTATGTAAAATAGTTCAGGTAATATTAGTAACCTACCTGTTGCAGTGAGGTCCCATATACCAAGAAGCAAAGTAAATTAGTCCATAATTGGGCTGCAGCAGCAAGATGACTTTTTGTACCTGCTTGACTTTTAAAGCTAGCTGGAATATCCCTCATCATCTGCAGAGCTGTTAATCTTAGACTCTTTCCACTGACAATAGGTCAACTACTAATGTAACACCTCTTGCTGTGCCTCCTCAGGACTGCTGCTGCTGTTGGCCAGTATTAGTTGCTCCACATTGTTCCAGCTGAACACATCCACATGACTGAAGTAATTTAGGCTCAAGATAAAGCTTTGATTTAAGCTGCAATTGCATGGTGTAATCAATGAGATTAGAGTTGGCTGTCCCAGAACATTGTCAAATGCTTTACTTCTAAGCTTACCATTTTTGTGAAGCTTCTATAGTAAGCATTAATGAAAGAAAGAAAGGGGAAAAAAAGGCAGGGAGGGAAAGCTTTAGTGTTTTCCAGTCAAGACTTGAATGTAATGAGTCAGTTGAAGTTCTGAGATCTTCATTTATTGTAGATGGATGTAGTATACCAGGTAAAGACCTGGACCATGTTTTATCTTGTGAGTATATAAGACATTTGAGAACAGAACTGATTTGTGGTAGGCACAGAGAGCATTTGCTGTGGTTTGTGATACTGTGAAGCTTCCAGAGTAATACTTGGAAGAAACACAGGTTGCAATACTGCATCAAGCAGCATTACCATTTTGTAGTACCCAAAAGAACATTCCTATGCCTCAGTGAACATAATCTTTTCATGGTTTTGCTTGTTGGAATTAATTATGTTCATGAGGGTGTAAAACTGACAATCTGGAATACAATCAAAATTGTGATTTGGGTAACATTTGGTGCCAAAATCTCAGAAATTATTTGTAAGCACTTCAGTGAAGATCTACCAGTTTTAGTTGAGAAGTATTATAATTTAGACTTTATTTTTGCATTAATTTGGGGTCACAATTAAATTCCTGGCTTTTAAACATGCATCACCTCAACTGAAGCTCCAGAAGGGCATATCAATAGTCCATTTAGTGGCATTGCAGCATGTTGTCATTGCAAGGATGCCTTAGGTGACCTAAACCCCATTGGCCATATAGCTGTTTGAAGCTATAGGAAGAAAGTTCTTACAGGTAAGGTAGGTGTGGTTTGGTTTCTTAAATAGCGTGTTTGTGGTTACATGTTAGGGGACATTCTACTCTTTGGTCTTAGTAGCAAGTTCTTGTAGGAGTATCCCCTCATCACCCAGCTAGGAAATGTCCTCAGGCTGGTTTCTTAAAAACAAATGGATCAGTTTGTAGTTTCCAAAACAGGTAAGTTAAATAGACAGTAACAGGTTTTGTCCTCTCCACTGGTTTTGTTGGGCTTTGACATCTTGCATCTTGCTGCCTAGCTAGCTGTGCACATGCTTTTATCTAGGGGATATTTCCTAGGGAGGTTTTCAAAGGCCCAGAACAATTGATGGGGAAGATAATACTGTTGATGTTGACTTAACAGCAAGTCAGTTGCAGTGTATTTGGGTCCATCAATATTGCCAAATTTTTTTCATCATTCTTTTTAGTATTTTCCTTCTTTTCTTGTCAATTCAAAGATAGATTTGGACTCAAAAAGTACTTATTTCTTTGCTAGGCATTGTGTTGGATAATCCAAGATTCCAGACTTGACTTGATCAGAATTCTAGGCCAAACTTTCATCAGGTCCAGTCTATAATTCCCTTTTTCCATGATTGCTACATATGTAATGTTTTTTGAGATTGATTAATATGGTTTGTGGTAATTTGCATTTCACATATCCAGAGTAATATCTGAATTTCAATACTACACCCTCAAGAAATTGCTTGCTTTCTGTCTTTATTAACTGCTTAGTGAACAGAATTGTACAATGAATTGTATATTTGTTAAAAACAAAACTTATTTACTCAAGTGTTCAGTCTTTAAAAAGAGAAGCTTGAGAAATATTTAGGTGCATTTTTAAATGGGATGAATTTTTGCCACTTTACAACATGATTCAGGCATTGTAATCAAAAGACTGACTTGACAGTTTTGCTGATGAGGGAGGAGTTAAAAAAGGAGAGACTTTGTGTAGGCATGTACATTAAGTTATTGAAGTATTGCTTGAAAATTATTTTTCCTCAGATAATAATGACTGGAAAGGTGACATGTACATTCTCTCCTACCCACACCTTCCCAAATATTTCTGGATAAGGTCTATGTTATTGCAATACCTTCTCTTTAAGGTCTTTTGGCAAACTCCCTTACATTCTGCACTTAAATAGAACAGCCTTCATAAGTGCATTGTTGGCTCTCCTGCACTCTCTATATGCACTGATTATATATTTACTTTTTCTAAAGATTTTATGGACCATATCCAATACTTAGAGGTTCATAGAATGGCCAGAGTTGAGAGGAACTTTAAAGATCATCTAGCTCCAATCTCCCTGCCATGGGCAGGGATGTGACCCACTAGACCATGTTGCCCAGGGCTACATCCAACCTGGCCTTGAACACTGCCAGGAATGGAACATCCAGAACCTCTTTGGGTAACCTGTTCCAGTTCTTCACCACCCTCTGGGTTAAAAGGAATCTTTCCCTGTATTTGAGCAGACATTAGATCTTGCCCTTAAGTGCAGGGCAAGGATAGTATGGTGCTTGTTTGATAACTTTAATACATTCAGAATCCAAAATAAACATGGCCATAGCTTCTGGTCAGTGTAAAACACTGTGGTCAGTCTACTAGGACATCCCACAGTTGCTTACCATGGTATGGACCAACATCTAGTATGAACTGAATACTAGGAAGTGGGAAAAGGTTTTCCTGCCTAAGAAAATTATAGGTATCACTTAAGGGCCATGACTTCTGTTTGTAATCTGTGGTCAATGGCAAAACTTTGCTTCTCCTTCTTAGAGCAACCTAGGAGGAAGGAAGAAGTGGAGCAAAGGAAGTTTTATATAAAATTGATACAAGTGTAGCCATAAACATCTTTTTGTGAGAAAGAAATATGTCATCATGTCTCCATTAAATAACTTGATAAGAAGTAAAATACACAGGACCAAGCTTGAGAATATTTGTGTTTGTGCAGCAGCAATTAGTTGCAAACAATTTAACTATACTTGGGTGAGTGAAAGCTGCCAGTGAAAGCAGCCTCCTAATCTGCATGTTTATCAATTTTGGTACAATAGTATAATGTTATCAAGAAAATGAGGGCTTTCAAAACCATTCAGTGGTCATTTAAGATTACTTTCTCTTTCTTCCTGTCCCACAGGTACTCTGTGTCTGCATGTTAACAACAATCCTAGGATGTATATTTGGCCTGAAGCCTAGCTGTTCAAAAGATGGTAACTAATTTGCCTTTTATTTAGTAATATTTCTAAGCAAATCCTTTTTGTTTCTCTCTTTTGTTTATTTTATTCCCTTTTTTTGTGCATTAATTTTGATATTATCAGAATACCATCCTTTCTTGCTGCAAGAAGAGGACTGGATGCATTGCTTTGAAGCAGTTTCATTTTGAGGAGAATGAAAATAACAGGAAATAAACCTCAGGTGTACTCAGTACTTGTGTGTACTCACTTGAGAGGTAAACTGATCCTGGCACTCTGTGTCTGGTCTGGCAGCTTCCATGTATCCCAACTGTCACTGTGGTGATGTCACATGGCTGGCTTTTCTCAGTTCACTATAAAAAAAGAACCCCAAAACCCAACAATTTCTGTTTCATGTTGTTCTGGAACATTTGTTTTTCATCTTTTCCAGTCAATTATGAAGGGAAAAAAAGTTATTTTTTTACTGGTTAGAATTGTAGTCTGAAAATGTTCCTTGTGGAATTCCTCTGGCTGTTTTCTGTCCTGAAAAATGTGGGGTTTTTTCCAATGGTGAAGTTTCTTCAGGTAGAAGGTCACAAAAGATAGTTGAAATCAAGTGAAACTTGATTTCTTAAAAAACCTAGAATAGCTTCAAAGTTGATCTCTTTAACAAACAGCCCTACCAGGATTTTTAACTAAAATTCAGATTATTAATTTCCCACTAGAATCTGTTTAGGCTTTTTCTCATTTTATTAAGTTTTTGCAATACTGGCTGATTATTATCTCATTTTCCTAATATCACACCCCTCAAGATTCTTGAAGAGGAGCCAAATTTTGACTGATTTACCTCACTCCATGGTGATCCTTCTACTGGATAAAGCAGATTGACCAACTACTGAAGTGGCCCTGGTGGGGGCCCCCCTGGAGAACTGTGTTCAGTTCTGGGCCTCTCAGGACAGGAAAGACATGGAGCTCCTGGAGCAAGTCCAATGGAGAGTTGCAAAGATGATTTGGGGGGCTGGCAGATCTCCCCTCTTAAGAAAGGCTGAAGGAGCTGGGGCTTGTTTAGCCTGGGGAAGAGGAGGCTGAGAGGGAACCTCCTCAATGGGTAGAAGTATCTGAAGGGAGAGTGTCCAGTGGATGGAGCCAGGCACTTCTTGATAGTGCCAAGCAATAGGACATGAAGCAACAGGCACAAACTGGAACAGAGGAAGTTCCACCTAAAGATGAGGAAGAACTTTGTGAGGGTGACTGAGCACTGGAACAGATTGTCCAAAGAGGTTATGGAGATATTACAAAACCATCTGGAGGCAATACTGAATACTGTGCTCTAAGGTGACCCTGCTAGAAGCAGGCAGGTTGGACTAGCTGACCTCTGGTGGTCCTTTCCAACCTTAACCATTCTGTGATTCTGCAGTGCTTCACATCACCAGGTTTTTTTGTTTTGCTTTTCCCTCAGACATACCTAGCCTAGTGGTTTTTTTACTTTAAAACTGAAGCAAAATTAAGCCAGTGAGCAGTACATTCAAGCTGATATCTCCTGCATCTGGTCTGGAACAGCTCTTCCTTTGTCTTGAGATAGTACCTTAACCATAGCACAGTGGGATGGGGATCTGGAGCTTCTTCAGTTCCTCTAATTCATATGAAGACAAGCACTCAGAGCACAAGCATGGGAGAGCTGCAAGCATACACAATGCTGACTAGGTTCTAATTAATGTTTAGTTATTTATAGAAAATAGAACATTGTCAGACATGAAAATGAAGATTGGTATTCTCTGCAAAAGCATTTCACTGTTTAGGGCATCCTTATTAAAAACCTAGGTTCAGATTTCTTCTGAGGGATCTTTGTATTCTGACTGGCTGTACTTGCATCTTCTGGTGATACAGAAAGGCAGGGGCAGTCACAGCTAGAATTGGAGTCTTTTTTTGCCATGTTCCTGCTAAAACAGAACAAAACCTTTTCCTGAACAAAAATATGTTTTCATCAGAAGAGAAAAATAAACATTTAGTTGGATCAGGACTTTCCTTTTGCTTTGGCTGTCCACTGGTTTTGCAGCCATGCTGTAAATTGTGGAATTGCCCAGCTGTGTCTTTCCACACACTGACCTGATGAATTTCTTTTGCATGTTGACTGATTTGGGCTCAGCCACTGACATCTAACACTGTCCAATATTACAGTGAAAACCTGCAAAGGTCGTTGTTTTGAAAGGACTTTTGGAAGCTGCCGTTGTGACAGAGATTGTGTCAAGCTTGGAAACTGCTGCTTAGATTACCAGGAAACATGTATACAACCAGGTAAGGATGGGAGAAAAAGCTTTGAGGGCCAACCCTCAGTTCTGTGACATGAGACAGTACTGCTGTGAGCAGGTGGCTGTAACCCCTGACTTCTTTCAGATGGGCTGCAAGTGCCAATGGGGTCTGCTGAACAGCAGGCTTGTTCTGATGCCAGTGGTCTCCCCCTCTTTGTGCTCCCTCTGCTGCAAATGCAGGTGGAGTTGCAGTGGTGATGGTGGTGCTGGGGACTCCTGGGGAAATGTCAAGGCTCTAGTGCAGCTGCTGTGTACACAAATACAGCTTGTATTCCTCCCAGCTGGACTATGTAGGAGCTGACCTAGCCAGCAGACTGACTTTCCCATAGCTTCTGTGGGGAGAGAGACTGCAAGGGTCTCTGCTGCTGCCCTCCCCCTTGGAAAGAGGAGATCTTGGCAACTGCAACTCAAGATCTCAGCAAGCCTTTTGTCCTCTGTCTGGGGGTGAGAGAACAGTGACCTGCATTGTCCCAGGCATCAGGGACACCTCCTATGTTGTCAGGCAAGCTGGGAATAGGAGTGCATTCTGCATATTGTGTATCTCTGTCATTGTCTGCATGAGAAAGAGGAGGGACAGAGAAGCTCTGTAAAAGCTGCTGTCTTTCCCTACTCAGGACCTCTGCTTTGTTACTTCCCAGCTTGAGTGTGAAGCAAGGGTCATGTGCTGGCCTTTGGGACAAGGCAGGATGGCAAAGCAGGTTGCAGTGGTGGAGAAGGGACTGTGAAGTGAAGGGGGGAAAAAAAGAAAGCAAAGGTCAGATAAGCAAAGGTGTAAAAAGAGAAATTCTACAGGGAAAGGTGTTGGTGCAGGCAGTAACACAAAGGGCAGACCTTGACTGTTTTTTCTACTTTTGTTTTGCCTTAATGCTTTGTATGCAGCATACTTTTCAGGTAACTGTTTTTCTTCTCACTCCTCTTTACACATATTTGTAAAATTTACCAATGTAGTCTCCCCCTGAAATGACAAATTCCAGTTTTGACTTTCCAAACCAAATGATTAAACTGAGCTCAGATCCCTGCTTCAGCTGGCTGTTACTGAAAGGTCCTTTCAATTGCATCAAGATTTTTATTTATGGAACAGTTGCATGGGATTTACTCATAGTAAGTAAATGAGGGAGGGTGGTGAAATGAAACAGTTTAAAGAATTCTTTAAAAACAAACTGGGGAGTCTGTCTTCAGGAATTCATTGCCTGATGATAACTTCTAAAAAATTTAGCCTTAACATAAGTGCAGAATCAAATTCCAACTTCCAAATAGTATCATGCAAGTAGAACCATAGTAGATTGTTTTTCATAGAAGTAAAGGTCTACTGACATGGGTGGAGTTCCTGAGTTCAGTATTACTGAAACTGAGATTAATCTGAGAATGTTTATAGGGATTGCTAGTCATGTGTGAAGGTTGCTGACTGTCCTCTACTCAGACACTTAGATTTGGCTTCTGTGTCTCTGTTAAGACCTTCACTTAAGTATTCACTCAGTTGGTAAACTCATTTCTGTTTGTCCTCGTTGACTGCAAAGGATCTACTTGTGTTTACAACTGATAACACAATCATCATCTTCAAATGATAGTGTCATGGAATATTTTGTTCAGAAGAAACAATATTAGGCAGAAAAATCTCTGCTAAAGCCAGCAATGAAGCTAAAGTCAGTAGGTCTTCCTGTGAGCTTGTGTATATAGTCTCAAATAGTGGCAAAGTGATGCCTGTGCCTAAGAGGTACTGAAAGAAGCTGAAGCATCTGATGGCAACTGGTAACACTCACTTGGGCTTCAATGCAAGTCAGGACAAGCTACTGCTGGTCAGTGTTATCTAAGCATTCCAAATTCAGACTCAAGTTTAGGGTGTTTCTGGTGGAGATGTTTGGTAACTTCTCTGTAGTATGCATTTACCAGATTAAACCTGCATAAATACTTGGGGAGATCTGGAAAAGGGATTCTTTCTGATTTTTAGCCTTGTGCTGCATGACTGTATTCAGATGGCTCTGCACTTGGATCAGGTAGCCATGGAATTTTCCATTTGCCAAAGTGACAAAGCTTGAAATACCATACATGCATGAGATACCTCAGGGCTGTTTTTCAGTGAGTACACATTTGAGTCAGAACTTAACACTCAGTTTATGAATTCTGCATTTCTGCTGGTGTTCATCCTTGTACTGTTCTTCTCTCTTGCCTGTTTTGTTTAGCCCATATATGGACCTGCAATAAATTCAGGTGTGGAGAGAAGAGGAGACCAGAATATCATTGTTCCTGTTCAGATGATTGTGTGGAAAATCAAGATTGCTGTGTCAATTATCAGAGTGTCTGTAAAGGTAAGTATCTTCAACAAGTTCCTACAGTCTCTCAGATATGTAACACTTTATGAAAGGAGCAAGGACATTATAAAACCTTTTAAAAGCATCCAGTAAAGTGAAAAAATCCCTTGCATTTATCCATAAGAATGTACTGTCTTAAAACAAATGAGTGCAATTTATTTTTTAAGGAGAGGCAAGCTGGGTTGAAGAAGAGTGTGAGGACATTACTGAACCTCAGTGTCCAAAAGGGTGAGGATTTTGTATCTTTGCATAGCTCTGCTCTTTGCTTACATTTCATTTTTGAGATTATTTTCCCTGCTGTGCCTTCCTGGGACCTGCTTGCCTTTCTTATTCACAGTAAGAGCAGCTACCAGGCAGAAAAGGACACCTGTTCAGCCAGCATTTATAATGCTTACTAACAGATTTGGTTGCTGTATCTCAGCACTTGCTTGACTTGCAAGACAAGCTTCTTTCTCTGCTGTCTTTCACAGATGTGTGTG
Source organism: Galbula dea (assembly GCA_013399015.1). Classification (NCBI taxonomy): domain Eukaryota; kingdom Metazoa; phylum Chordata; class Aves; order Piciformes; family Galbulidae; genus Galbula; species Galbula dea. The sequence continues at coordinate 301,137 of VWZX01005643.1, forward strand.
CTCTGGGCAGCTCTGCTTTGTGCCAGCCTCGTTATTGTCCTACATGTGCTCCAATAGCCACTGTCCCAAATATTTTTGACACTAGTGCAGCAATCTCAGGCTCCTAAGACTGTCTCCATCCCCTAATGCTTCTAAAGACCTTTCCACTTCCTTGGCTGTTCCAGCCCCTGAGCTGCAAAATGTGGGCAGATCACTGTCAGTGGGACAGCTTTAGAATCACAGAATCGTTTTTGTTGGAAGCCATCTCTAAGATCATCAAGTCCAACTGTTAACCAGGTCACCACTAAACTGTGTTGCTAAGCACCACATCTAAAAGTCTTTTAAATACCTCCAGGGTTGGTGACTCCACCACTGCCCTGGGTAGCCTGTTCCAATGCTTTGCAACCCTTTCTGTGAAGAATTTTTTCCTAATATCCAACCTAAACCTCCCCTGGTGCAACTTGAGGCTGTTTTCTCAAGTTGGAAGCTGTCTGAAGTACTTTCTTTAAAAGGTGTAAAATGCCATGGGATCCTTGTATTCTCTGGCTCAGCTGTACACTGGGCCCACTCCTGCCAATTATGTACACATTGTGTGAGGAATGACTCATCTATTTTATGGCTTCAGCAATCAGGCTCAAATAGTACAGCAGAGCTCCCAGCCAGGGAGAAAAAAAAAAAAAAGCCTGCATTTTTTGGTACTGTTTTAGCTATGGGATCTTCAAATTAACTTTAAAGCTAAAGTTGAGTGCAAACTCTGATTGTATAAGTTGTTAATGGCCAAACTTTCTTGACTTGAAAAGTGTTCTGTTGGAAAATAGTTTGTAGGTATGTTGTGGAGATGATTTGCATTCAGTTATGTTCTTGTCTGGAAAGTGTCAGAAAAAGCAAAACTGTTTTCATTTTGGTGAACTTTATAGGGTGCTGGGGTTATTTCTAGTAAGGTAAAAGCATTTAGTTTTGTTCATGTCTTTACTTTTTTTACTTATGTGAAGATATTTAAATCATGCTATATTTATTCATTGGAGGTATAATACTGCCAAACAAAATACCTTTCCTTTTGGACTATTTTTTTTATACCAAATGAGTAGTTTTCATTGTGATTCAGAGCAGTAAGAAACACTGACACATCAAAACCTTCATCAAGACAGAAACTGGAACTTCTGTCCAGCTTGGAGTCCTCAATAAGCCCCCACCTAGGAGGGTGGTGGCAGGTGGTTCTGTTAGCTTTTGTCATTCATTCCTGTTCTGAGGTCAGGGGCTGTTCAGGACTGTATGGTGTGAACTGACTCTGGGATGCTGGTTTCCCTAATGCAAGGTTAGGAACTGTTACTCCCAAGGGCTGGATAAAATCCCAAAAGCCTTGTGCAGATCCACAACCAAAGTTGATAGGGTAAATTCTGTAGGGCAACTCCTGTTGGTTAACTTGTTTTTAAGGTTTATTTCTGTTCAGCCCATGACAGGGATACCTAGTTACTCTACTAAATTTGGTTTAATCCTGGAGGAAACAGAAATGGTGCAATAAAACCCAGCCCAGGAAAGGGTGATGTGTGGTCAAAGTTGGATCAAAGAGTGTTGACTGAAGGCTCATCTCAGACTACTAGCACACAAGCCTCTCCCAAAACTAAACCCTGTAAACAATCCACTTCTTCCTATGGTGGAATAGATAGGAGGTGCAGGTGACTTCAGCTCATTGCCTTTTTTGAGGCCTAAGTATATAATTTCTGAGTCTGTATGCATGAAGATAGGATGTTTACTGGGTACAAGTTGCTGGGTTTACTGTATTTTGGTTTTCATTTGGTTTGTTCTCTTGCAGAATAGACAAAAGATAATTGAATGTTCAATCAGATGCTTGATCTGAGAAATCCCACTCATTTCAATGAGGCTGATCCAATGCTTAAAATTAATTACACCCCCAAGCCTTTCCAAGACTAGGTTCTATGTTATTTAATAGGATTACAGAGTTAACAGGCTATAAGATTTCAGGATTAATCTAGTCCTTTCCACTGTTCTAGGAATGAAATAATACTCTGAGAATTCAGACCTACTTAAGCAGTTTATCCTAGTGCTTAAGTAGATGGTTTTCCTGATGCCTTAGTATCCCTTGCTGTGATTTAAGCCTCTTGCTATCTGTTCTGTCTTCACTGTGCTGGAAGAACAGCTGATTCTTCTTTGCAGATCTCTTCTGTATATTTGAAGATTGCTATTATGCTTCCTGTTGAGGCTTTATATACATTTAGTGGAAAAGAAAGCTTTCCTTCCTATGCTTTATGGCTATACATAGACAGTAGTGTCTGTATGTGTGGGACAGGAAGGTCTTTGCAGTATGTTTAGCTTTTCAAGAGGACTTTCATTTATTTTTTTTGTTTTCTTCTATTTTTGCTCCTTTAATTGTGGTCTGACTTGCCAGTGGCCAGGCAGGTCAACTTGGCAGTGGGGTCTGCAGTTCTGGGCTCTAGATCATCCAGGCTGGTCAACCTGCTAGACCACAGCAAGCCTGTGTTGCCTGCATTATGTTTCCATAGAAGCCAGTTTATAGGAGGGGATAATTACCTCTGCATTTCCTTCAGTTTGGAGTCAGGATGTGACTGTGGTGTATGTATTTATCCAAGAGCTGTGAAACACCCTTGTCATACTGTTTGGACACAGCCAGTATGAATCACTGGCAAGGCCAAACTTTGAGCCTCCCAGGCTTGCTTGCTCATGGTGGCACAATTTTGAAGGAGAGAGTGTTACCTTGGCTGCCTGCAGGAAAAAGTCATGGAAATCCAGGATGTATCTCAGAACTGAGCTCAGGTCAGTTTCTCTGGGGATTCTACTGGAGCCCTTCCAAAGAGGGTGCAGTTGAATGTGGACTCTTACCCTTTGCTTCCCTGAGCACAGAGCACATCACTAACTAGATACAAATTTCAGCATGTGTGGAAGAGATGAGCAGTGAAATGGCCAATCTCCTGAGTTGTGGCAATGGTCTGTTTTGCCAAGTTTAATTTTACATGTGCAAGGGGGTCAGGAGCTGGATTTGCAGACAACCAAAACATGTACTTAACAGTTGGCTTACTTGTAAATGCCAAACCAGAAAGGGTTGCGTAAAGTCCCTTTCGAAGGAGTTGGTTTAAATTTGGTTTGGGTGTTTTTGGTTTCTGTTTGGTTGGTTGGTTTTTTTTTAATGTAGACTTGTCAGTAAGTAATATTGAACAATCTTTGCCTCAAAGTTCATATTTTATTGTAAGAAAGTCTGCAGTGAAGATTTTTTGGACCTTTGCGTTGGGAGGAATCGGTTTGGGAGGGGGATGGTTTATTCTGGCTGGGGTGTAGGGTAGGCTGTGTAGTGGTTGTGACTAGTGAAATCCTTTTGGCTGAACTATTGTCCTAATTGTCTACCCTACAAAAATTTTAATCAAGATGTTTTGGTGGCCTAACTAATCTTCAGTTTCATATAGTCATGATTGTTTGACTGAAATAAGGCTTATAAAGGTTTCACTTGTAAATGAGTGGGCTTTTTTGTAGGGCACCTCACTGAAGAAATTGTCAACACTTTATGAATAATATTTCCCTTCTATCTTCACTGTTTTACTTTGGGGAAACTGAAGTGCAACAGCTTTTTGTTGCTTCTTTTTTTAAATTCATTGTACAATTTGTACACATAAAAAAGGCTGGACCAGCCTGGGAGCAGAGAGATGAGACAGCTGGTCTGCTCACCACTGCACCAGCCTGCCAAACTGCCTGCTTAGGAAGAGTTACCTCTTTGGCCTGGCTTATTGTCCTCTAATGAACATCCTCACGAGTTGGGGGGAAAACTTTCTTGAAACAAGTGGTAGGAAATTATTTCTCAGAGTCTGTCTTTTAATACTTCCATTTCTGTTTGTTCAGGTTTACCAAGTCTCCAGTGTTACTGTTTTCATTGGATGGCTTCAGAGCAGAATATTTGCAGACTTGGGGTGGACTTCTACCTGTTATTAGCAAATTACGTGAGTAGCTTGATTGTCTAAGCAACATCACAGTGTCTCCCTTGAAAAAATCATAGATGCAGCTAAGCTTACTCTTGAAAATCTTCACTCTTCTTCCATGAAAATTGAAGTTGTTGCCTTAAGTAACAGCTGTGCACAGAGAACTTGAGATGTGGGAGAGTAGAAAGGCAAAAAGAGGGAGGGTGTGAGGAAAGGGCCCTTTGGATTTTCAGTGAAACCTCCTTTGGGAGAAGGAAGAGATTTGGAACAGAATAGAAGAGCAGGTAGAAATGTGCTGAATCTGAGAAAACTTTCATTTAACAAATATTTTCAGAAGAAACTAGAGCCTCATAAGTACATATTTTCCCCTTTAGCTTTTCTAGTGTCTTACTTAACTTCTGTAGTGTCTAAGTAACTGTAGATACTTTTCCTGTCTCTTTTTTGGCTGTGGTCTGTAAAGGACTGATGGCATTTCTTGTCTGAAAAATATGCCAATCTTCTTGACATTCATAAATTACTACCTGGGGTGGCTGGTTTCAATTTGACTAAATATAAGTCAGTAAAAATACTTGCTTTTTTGTACAGTGGTTGTTAGAACTTGATCTGTTCCAGAGGATAACAATTCACAGATGGATTTGAAGTTCTAATTTTTTTCAGTTTGTTCTGCCTTAGAATAAAATGAAACATTTGAAACAATTTCTTTAGATGCAGTTATAAAAATATCAACTGAAGAAGACTTCTTGGGCATTGTGAGGAGAGACTGGCTACTATAGATGGTTGTAGCTCTGGCTGAGATGCATAATAAAGGTGCCAGAAAGCTTCTGTAGGACTTCCAGCCTGTGATATCCTCTCTTACACAAAGTTTGGTCTATATAGGCTGGGCTATGGTGCAACTTCTCTCCTTGACCTGTATGACAAACCTGTATTTCTTTCTGCTGAATCCATGATAAGTTCTGACCACTAAGAAATACAAATATTTTAGTATCTTCATCAAAGTCACTTCTCTAGAAGAGAGTCTGTTACAGAAAAATCCTCTCATTATTCAGTCCTGTTAATTCAGTCATGCCTATAATGAAATTCTGATGTCTTCCTGGAGAAATCTGCCTGTAAGCAAATACCATAATACACTTTTAGCAAATCTCCTACCTGCTGAAAGGTGGGCAGTTCTGCAGAGTCATAGAATCATTAAGGTTGGAGAAGACCTCTAAGATCATCAAGTCCAACCAGTGACCCAACTCCACCATGCCACTAAACCACCTCATGAAGTGCCATGTCTCCACATTTTTTGAGTGCCTTCAGTGAGCTGAAGTTTTTCAGGGAACCCAGGCTTGGCCATAATGTGTATATGGGGTTTAGAGAAGAAATTTTCACATACTGCTATGCTGTGATACTGTAATTTTTAATAAATCTTCGTTTTATCTTAAATTGCCTTTCACTAAGGCAACAAAAGCCAAAAAGAACAACTAGAACTCTTACAGAAGCTCCTAGGATTTTTGATTTCCCTCCTCCCTCTCTTTTTTCTTCTCTTCTTTCTGAAAACCAGGGCCCCTAGATTTGCCTGTGGAAATTTAGGCATATAATTTAAGTAAGGTTTGCCTAAGTGCTTTGGCCTGGCTGAAGACTCTTCATACTAGCAAATAATATGCACTGATCTCCCTAAAAACCTGATTTCTATATCAAGATAAAGAAAACTTCATCTTAGAATGTAAGAGCTTACTTTTATTAAAACCAAACAAGCAAACCAAAAAACCCCAAACAAAACAACTAACAGCAACACACCCACCAAAAAAAAAACCCCAACACCAAAACCACAAGGGAGACTGTAAAATGCATAGTGTCAAATAAATTTGACAGGTGACTGAGAGCCAGGGCACCACTGTGCCAGTAGCCACTTCATCTCTGGGAACACACAGGGTGAAGTAGCTATTTTGTCTCAAGCTCCAAACTTCACTTACCACACAGCAGAGCAATTTTGGAGGGAGTGGTTTCTTTGATTATTGATTCTTCTCTATGCATGCTTTTCAGAAGGACTGTAGGTTTGCTTATGTGCCCACTGAGGGCAGTCATTAGGAATAGATGCAGTCAGTCAATGAACATGGATAGAAAAATGAGGTATTAAGTCTAGAATTTTGAAGAAAGCAAGCTTGCTGGAAATAGCTTTTGGTTTTCTTTCTTTTTAATAGGTATATGTCTTCATGAGAGAAACTTGCAAGGGTTTTGATTGCTGCAATATTGCTGACTTTGTTTCTTCTTCCCTCTAGAGAAATGTGGCACATCCACTTCCAGTATGAGACCAGTGTATCCTTCAAAAACCTTTCCCAATCACTACTCCATTGTCACAGTAAGAATTCCTGTATATTGCATTTCTGCTACTGAAGAGGCTTTGTTGTCAAGTTGTCTTCAAGGAAATAGTATATTGGATGGATTATTAAACTAATATTTCTATTCAGAAGATGAAAATGTATATATTATACTTGTAATCTGATTTAGCTTTCCAGTTACTGTATAACACAACAGCTAAGTGGTCAGATCTAATCTGATTAAGTAATCCAATCCTTGCAAGACTAGCTGCAGTTCCTGTGTAGTTGGAAGGTCACTTCACTTTACAACTCCTCCTTTGTGTAAATATTCCCAGTGATTTGCAGATGGCTTGCTCCTGGAGTGAGAGCAGCCCAACTCCTTTAAACTGCCACCTTGTAAGGTAGCTTCTCATAGGGCAACCAAGAGTGTGAGAGGAAAGGTTTGAACATAATTCTGATGTTGACTCTGATGGACTGTGCCCAAACCTGGATAGGGAGTGTCACAAAACTGATCTTGTAAATTTGTTTCCTCCTGAGTACAAGAGGAAAAAGAAAAATGGATGTTTTCAACAGCAAATGTAGGGTTGGAGTCTAGCAGATCCTTTTTAGTTTCATTATGTTAGAACTAGAATTTGATCAAACACATGAGGATCTGCACCTTCTTTCTTCTTTTCCCAGTTTGTCAGGACTGTGTTTTGCTGAGGAACCACAGATTCAGGAATATATGTTTAATTGTGTAATCCTCTCAAATATCCATGACTGAATACACAAACTAAGAGGCATTAATCATTATCATTCCCTGCAGCCATGTGACAGTGTCCCTAATTGCAGTATAGAGCTTCACCTCAGCTCCTCATTGTCTAATGGACATCTGTTTGTGTACCCAGAAGGTTCTTTATAACATTGCAACAAGCTATATTCTCAATTACAGGGGCTGTATCCTGAATCTCATGGTATAATTGATAACAAGATGTATGACCCCAAAAGAAATGCATTTTTCACCCTTAAAACTGAAGAGAAGTTTAATCCACAGTGGTACCAAGGACAGCCTGTAAGTATTAATACCTTCCTGAGAACGTACATCAGCCTGTTGTTGTTACTTAATAGCATTTGGATGCCTAGTGATGTTGAAAGAGTACAGAGGGTACTTCTAATTCAGCCAAGAAGCATTACTCAGCATCATCAGGAATTCCCATTGTAGAGCTGCAAAATGACAAGTGAAAGTGTAACAGATTGTGTTGCACTTAAAGGAAACTGTCTCCACAGAGGAAACTACCTTAAAATAACTAATAGAGATACTAGGTTTTGCTGTAAAGTGAGGTTGCAATTAACTTCTCTGAGGAAATGCACAGCCCAGGTGGTTTTAGCAGTTAGCAGTACTCAAGGTTTGCACCCTGCCCAAGTTACTACTGAGTCTGAAGATGTGGTTTGAAGAGAAAACGTCTTGGGTTCAATCATTCAGCAGATCTGGGGCTGCCATCAAAAAGTGACAGGGGAAAGTTTGGGGGAGTGCTAGCCTGGAGAATAGCAAGGGAATAGATGCAAGTGTTTAATAATGTGGGCAGGACCCTTTTTTCGAGGGAAGAACATGCAAGCAGAGACTTTGTGGGCCAAGGAGAAGAAAGCATTGCACAAGCCAGGCAAGAAAACATGCAGAAGGCAGACAGAAATCTGCAGATGATGAGATCAGCAGTAGAATTAGAGGAGTTGACCAAAGTCTTGCTCTCATATTTGAGAGTATGTGAGGCATATCTCTTCAAAAATCTTCCCACCCCTTCATACCTCACTGTTCTTGAGACATTTCCCTTCCTGCTGATCAGCCACGGTTCTAGCATTGTGTTAGTGCTCCATCCACAGGAGCTCTGGTTCCTGCTTTTGTCTTGACTCCCTCTAATGTAGCAGCAGAAGGGATGTGAGTGTTTGCTGTAACCAGTCAGGCTGCAAGGTGTATCTGGACTTCAGGTAGCATGCTTCTGTGTGACCTGGTCTAGGGAATCCTGCTGTGGCAGGGGGGTTGGACTAGATGATCTTTCCAGGTCCCTTCCAACTCCTAACGTTCTGTGATTCTGTGACATGCAAGGTTGACTGTTCTGAGTGCTCCACTAATGCTTTTCATTTGTGCCATGATCTGAGTGAGCTGAACTAATGATGCAATTGTTCTTCTCCTGCAGATTTGGCTAACAGCTATGTACCAAGGTCTAAAAGCAGGAACATTCTTTTGGCCTGGGTCAGATGTAGCAGTTAATGGAACCTTTCCAAACCTATATAAAATATACAATGGGTATGTAAATGCCTGTTTCTTGGATCAATGTTTTAACTGTTGCAATAGGACAGATGCCAGAGAGTGCATCATTATTTTTGTTTGTCCTTTTCTAAACAGTTATACACAACACCAAAAAAAGATAGGATCCAGTTAACTTTGTTTCAGGATAATGTAGATTCTTTGTCCAGTCACTTTGTCATTCCTCAGCAAACATTTTACAGAACAGAGGTGGAAAAATCATCTGTAACAGTTAGATAGCTTTGAAGCTTTAGCATTCTTTTGGGTTTTATTAAAGAAATCTTTTGTGGGTGTGCTTAGTCACTCAATCCATACTTCTCATACATTGAATGGATCAGGTCTTGACATGATATTGTCCATGAAAACTTTTTGTTTACTATGGTAAACTTTTCCAATGTAAAACTATTTCCATTGCAAATTTGGAAAATATTTCACATTAAGGCAGTTATATTTTAGCCTGTGATTGCTCTTCACTGCAATTAAATGTTTTCTGCATTATTAAAATTCTACATAAACTGGTTTATCGCTATTTATTTAATAATCTCAAATCTCACCCAAGAAATCAGGCTTTTCATGTCTATCTTCCTAGGATCATTTTCTCTTCCTACACCCTTCATATGGCATGGAAGTTCTGATTCTTGACTTACTACTTGTGTCTTTTTCTCTAGGAACTTCTATGTTGTTCCTTGAACTTGTGTTAAGCAGCTGAATTGTTAACTTTTTGGGTGCCTCATGTTATTGATCCTGGATCAATTTGTTTATTGTTGGTCTACTTCAGTAGGTGATACAGAGCATCCACTATGTAACATAGCATGAGAACTTTTATTCAAAGTGTTCAAACATTTAAAAACCAAAACAACCCAACACCCCCAAACCAAAACCTTTGCAAAACATGATACAGGAATGAAAACCTGCATGGGGTTTTGCACCTTGAAGCCAGTTATTCTCTTTGTATAATAAACACAAGCAATACTGGGAGCTCCAGTCTAATCACATTGCAGTCAGTGGGGACAGTATTCAATGGAGCTTTAGATCAAGCCTTTAACTTCTCTGGAGTCACAGGCAATTAGCAAATAAACTTGCATCCTGCTCTTTAGCCATTAATGTCATGCAGTTGAATTCAGTTTTCTCTGCTGAAGCACATTGATTTTGTAATGCATGACTAGAATGTTTTAGCACTTGGAAAATATGTTGTTGGTTGATCTTGTGTTGTTCTGCTACAGCTCCATCCCCTTTGAAGAAAGGGTGGTAACTGTTCTTCGTTGGCTGCAGTTGCCTGAAGATGAAAGGTAGGTAAACAACTGCAAGTTTAAGTCCCTGTTGGAGTGGCATTGCAATACCTTACTTTGTAAACATAATTTCTGTTTTAAACAAGATCTTATGCATTGTTCTAACAGTATTAAAATATTGAATGCAAGCCTGTTTCTGTGACTGAAACTCGTGTTTTATGAGTTTGTATGATTCCTGAATGTATCCTTCCTCTGTGTGACAGCTTTATTTCATGTCCATTGTTGAAATTTAATCTCTTCAAACTGTCTCTACGTGTCTGTAAAATATTACATTTTTGGTACTGTTTGATATAGACCACACTTTTACACTCTGTATTTAGAAGAACCAGATTCCTCGGGCCATATGTTTGGACCAGTAAGCAGTGGAGTAAGTACTTTTGTACCTAATTAATTGATTTGTTTTAATTTCAAACTTTGCACTGACTCTATAATAAGCATCCATAATTCATGTTAGATTAACCAATACCATGTTCAGAATGCTTAAGAAAAAAGAATCATGTGAATAGACAGCTCATCCATAATTAACATTGATACAAAGCACATAATAAACAGCTTATTTAGTAAGTCCAATTTATATTTTCTTTATTTCAATAACTTTTAAATTGCCAAAGCATGTTTGGATATGTCTTGTATGTTGTGTTTTGCCTAATCTTACTAGTTCTTTATGTTGATTTTACTGGGGAGAGGAAGGAGGCAAAGTTTGTATGCTTTCAATTTAGCAAGAACAGGGATTTTTTTATAGCAGCAGCCCAAGTTCTGGTGATTATGTATTTGTTATAATTGTCATTATTTTTTCCTCCAGTCTCTGTGCAAAGGTTAGATGAATATTAGTCTTATCTCCCTATAATTGAATTTTATTGCTTCCTCAAAGAGGATGATAAAAGGATAATTCACCCTATCAGTCTGTGATGTCCTTAGTGTACAAATAACGAGTCTTTGGGACTGCTACTGTTTTCAAAAGCACTGAATAGCTTTACAGTTTAACAAAGTGAAAAATGCAAATTAAAAAGCTCTTGGAAATTCAGACACTTTGTAAAATTTGCCCATCTTGAATAGTCAGGAATTTAGGGTATTTTAACTAGGCATTTGACCTTAGTGGTAACAACAGTAAAAAGTTCTTGCTAATTTCTCTTCATGTGTGAGCAGTTACTGTTCCTATGAGGAAGATTGTAAGTGCCCATTGAGGTAGCAGACAACTAACTGAAACTGCAGGAGACAGAATGTGTTTAATATCCTTTTCTTTGGTTAATAAGTGGATCTAAAGTTCTGGATGTCAGGAATGCTCTGATGGAGAATGACCCTAGAGCTACCATCTTCCCAGGATTATTTCATCTTTGTTCTCACAAAGCAAGCCAGCTTAAATAATAGTTCAATGAGATAACAGAATGACATCATTTAAAAACACTTTCTGGTTTGCTTCCTTGGCAAGTATTGAAAAGTAGCCCCAGTGGCTGTACCTAGGGAAGTCAGCTTGACCCCTCCCCTAGTCACAAACAGTGCTAGACTGATACCTTGGTCTCTGGATTTTTCTGTCCCCTTAAACTAGTTTGCTCTGAGACTGATAATCAAGTCAGAGTTTCAAGGACAGTTTGCTCCAAGGTCTCTCCCAAAAGGCATTTTGAGGAACAGAGCCACAAGCTTGGCTTCCTGTATTCTCTTCAGCCCTCTAGCATTCTCCCATCACAGTCTGTACCCTTAGGCATTCCCTTTTGTCCTCGATTGTGCCTTTGGTAATGCAACAAGCATCCTTATTTTCATACTTTAAAACCACTCTCACTGGCTATAATTTGGATTGTTGTGGGTTTTTTTTCATTGGTTTTGTGGGCTTTTTGGTGAGTTGTTTAAACATCTTCAACTGAAATAATGCATAAAAAATGTGTGGCTGTGTGGAGCCCAAACAAAATTGGAGCCAAGAGCTATGCAGTGTAGATGCAGCCAGTCTTCTGTAGCTGGGAAGGTAGCCCTGAGCAGTGCAGTCTGTAGGCTCCCATTTTTATTCAGCAGTACAGGTGTTCCTGTTGAGTTCATTCTTAGTAGGTGTAAACACTATGCATCCAAAAGGTGTACAACTGAGAGTAGTAGGAACAGGTAAAAAGCAGGTTTTACAGGGGATTGAGTATGTTGTGAATCTCCTGTTCTCACAGTTCCCTCTGTTAGTGTGCACTATATGTGCGCCTCATGAGTTTGGGTACTACTGCACAGTTCTATGTCCTCTCTGTCCTTCAGTTGTGTCTGAGCTCTGCCTAGCCTTGAAGGGTCTATAACAGAGCCCCATATTCTTTAGTAGCATAAACTATTATGGTTTAAATTTATTCACTCTTCCTAGAAATGCATTCTGATGTAACACTTACTTTGTTCTCCTATTTGTCCTGCAGGTCATTATGGCATTACAGAGAGTGGACAGCATTGTAGGGATGCTGATGGATGGGCTCAAGCAAATGAACTTGCATAAATGCTTGAATATTATTTTTATATCAGATCATGGTAATTTTGATTTTATTAAATACATCAGAGTTTTGAAGAGCTGTTTTTAATGAAGTAATATTCTGAGTTTATACTTGCATGTTTCTGGCAAGGTTAAGGAAGAAGCTAATACCTAGAAATTACAGTTTATGTCATCAAAATTATGGAAGAGATAATGAGTGTAGGTAAGAATCAGACTATTTTATGGGCAAGGGTGGGGAAGAAGTGGAGGGATTAAATAATTTTCCCATTTTATTCCTAATTCCTCTGGTGATCATTAGCAGTTGCTAAAAGAAATGGAGTTAAAAAGGTGAACTGTAAAGACCAGATGTAATTTTATTCTTTTAACTACACTACACAGCAATAGTTTGCAAATTGCTGGAGAAGTAAAAAAACAAGGCTTGTAAAAATACAAGCCTTATCTTCTTTTCAGTTATCAGTTCCCTTGTCTGTTATTTTATACATACATACATACATATAAATATATATATATATTTATATATGTATTTAAACCTATACAGGTTTAAATAATGGAGGATAAACCTGTCAAGAAGTATTAGCAGCAAGAGTTCAAATGCAATAAGCAACTTGAAGTCTCTTTGGCTTCTGGAAACTAATAAGGAATACTGGAAGGAAGATTAGTCTAGAATTGCTGTGCTTGGTTGTTTCTCCAGACACTTTACTGGCTGCTGTTAGGTAGGACACTGGGCTAATGGAGTATTTGGTCTGACCATTACTACTGTTCTTGGGCTCATAAGATTTCTTTCCCTTCAGAGAAGAAAATTTGTCTGTTTATTCCATCAGAGTACCTGCCTTGGCTGAGGAAATGACTGTGTGTATCTATGTAATGTTTTCTTTTCTTCCATATGTGACTCTCATGGTCTCCTTGAATGAAATATCTTGGGATTGCTGATTAAAAAGACCTGACAGATTATATTTCTGACTTCAACTTATGTGTCTTCTCAGCAAGGCTACTTTACTTTGATATTGATATTTTACAATAAATTTTATGTTATTTTGCAGGAATGGAAGCAGGGAGCTGCAGAAAAACAGCATTTTTGGACAGCTATCTGGATGATGTTGAAGACTTCATAGTAGTACCTGGTCCTGCAGCTCGTCTAAGACCTAATAATGTTCCAGATGAGTATTTCTCTTGTATGTAATTGCTTAACTAATTTTTGTTACTCAGTTATACACTTTTGTATTTTATGAATCCCCATATTACATGGGTAAACCTGTGTGAAGGTCAACTAGGGACAACCTGGCTAATGGTGAAGAGGAAATACTGAGTAGTGCACCTCTGTTTTTAAAAAGTCACTTGACTTTACAGGTCTGGAAGTAATTTGAATCCTACAGATTGCTTGTGCAGGTTGCCTCAGAGTGACCAACTGCAAATGCTCTTGCCTTGTGAATGGCATTCTTTCAAATCAGATCTTTGGTGTTTAAGACAGGCCAAATAATTCCACACCCCCCCAACCATGTCTCACCTCGTTTCTTGATTTACCAGTTTATGTATAAATTTGCTATATTTCTGCCTTAAAGGATTGTTACTATCTCTTACATATTATTTTATCAGTATTATGTTTCCTAGTAATTAAAAAATGGCCTAGTGGCCTGACAGCAAATAAAATTAAATAACAAACCTGAATAAAAATCAATGAATACTTAAAAATTTTAAACTTTGAGTCATTATGCAGTTAACATTTAGTGTCTGCAAGTTTTGGTACTTTTTAATGTTGAATGCAGGTGTTTCCTTCATGTTTCATAGGGGTTTTTTTCCTATCTAGGGAATTGTTCTCTGTGCCCTTTAAAACTTAACAGGCCTTGACTCCAATGCCTTTAAGTTCTGTTTACTTCCTTGCTTGATGCTATTCTAAACTCTTTTGAATGTCTCCTTGGAGAACGTGGGAGTCAAATGCATTTCCAGGTTCTCCCTGGAGAGGGGAAAAAAAAAGCTCAGGAAGAAGAAAAGCAAAGTATCTCCTGCTTTTGACACATGCACTGTTTTCCTGAAGCAGCATAGCTGTCTTTGTAGCACTGCATATATCTGTGGAGGACTTCTGAGTGATTCCTTTGCCAATGTAATCCTTTATGCAATTTAGTCAAGCATTGGGTATCACTCAGGAAAGAGGAACTGTGTGAAATGTAATGAGCCTGTGTTCTGCAAAATGTCAAACTAAATGATGTAATGGTTCCTCTTGGCTTGAGTCTAAGCATCTGAATCTTAGCCAGCTTGCACTTGGCTGTCTTTTGAAGGGTGCTTGCTAGATAGAACTGCTGGCCTGATAGTTGTGTGTGTTGCTTTGTCCTTAGAAGTTTGTTAGCAAGCAGGAAAAATCTAGCACAGTGTTTATTTTCCTCTCTTGTGAAAAGTTCCTTCTTGGATTATTTTTCTAACTGTGGCTAATACAGTTTAAGATTTTAAAGCTGTAAGCAAGGGGAGGAGAGACTTTTTCAACAAAAATTTCATAAAAGCAGTAGCTTGATGGTTTCTTGATTTGCTCCACATGGCTTTCACTTTGGAAAAAGAATTTCTTGTGTCCAGAAACTTTTTGAAAGTAAGCTAATTATATTAGGTGATGGGGAATGCTTTCATTTTACATTGATTTCTTTCTTTTAACTTAGGTAACTAATTCTTACATCTGATTCTTCCAGTTAACTATGAAGGCATCATCAGAAACCTCACAGTAAGTGTTGTCTTACCTGTTGTTCTAGCTTAGTTTCTCCTGAGATTTACAGGTATTTACAGCATCAGTTGTTTGCAGGGCTACTTACACAGGATCTGGACTTTGAATCCAGTGACCTTCTGTATGCTATACACTTTAACAACAACAACAACCATCACCATCATAGTTCCACACAGGGGAAGGGAAGGTCAAAGCTGAGTAAGGTGGAACACTGCTATCTGTGGTTGTGCATTAACTAAGGGTTTGTGTTCATTTGTTTTCACTAGCTGCTCTTCAGACTGGTGAACTTGTGTATCTATAGAAATATTCTAATAACTACTGAGTGCAAAGCCAGTCAGTATTTGTTATTTAAATAGTTACTAATATTTACATCCCAGACCATATGACTCCAAACCTGATGGAGTCCTCTTGTCCTTAGTGGAAGTTATTGCAGATCCTTTGTAATTGAAGTGTTTTCTAAGAATGGTGTGTGACATAAGCAAAATTTTGGTGAAATGTACATTTTATATTTCAATTTAAACCTTTCAGTGCATAGAACCCAATCAGCCTTTCAAAGCTTATATGAAACAGCTGCTACCCAAACGTTTCCATTACTCCTCTAATGACCGGATTGAGCCATTGCACTTCTATTTGAACTCCCAGTGGCAGCTTGCTAGGTAAGTTACAGTTTTCACTACTTGATTATGCAGCAAATAATTTCTTGTTTTCTTACAGCTTTTCTCTTCCAGCTCACAGAATGTTAGGGGTTGGAAGGGACCTCAAAAGATCATCTAGTCCAACCCCCCTGCCACAGCATGATTCCCTAGATTAGGTCACACAGGAACGCATCCAGGCGGGTTTTGAATATCTGCAGAGAAGGAGACTCCACAACCCCTCTGGGCAGTCTGTGCCAGTGCTCTGGCACCTCAACTGGGAAAAACTTTCTTGTATTCACCTGGAACCTCCTATGCTTCAGCTTACAGCCATTGCCCTTTGTCCTGTCAGTGGGCATTACTGAGAAGAGCCTTACCCCATCAACCTGACACCCACCTATCACATATTTAAAAGCATAAATGAGGTCACCCCTTAGTCTCCTCCTAGCTAAAGAGACACAGCTCCCTCAGCCTTTCCTCAGAAGGAAATTAATAAGAATTATCATTCTGATTTTAAAGGCATACACTTCCAGAGCTTAGACTTACTATTCCCTATGGAGAAGCCTCTAAGAATCTTTAAACAGACAAGTAAACAGTATGTGATTGAATGTATTTTACACTGAAATGCTTTGTAAAGTGTGAGTTACATAACCTGTGAATTTTTAATAGGAAACCACTTGAGATTAAAAGCTGCACAGGTGGATTCCATGGCTCAGACAATCTCTTCTCCAATATGCAGGTGAGACTTAAACTTATGCTACTTTTTTGTAGCTCCTGCTGTTTCTGAATATTGTGTTTGCTGTGTGTTGAGTTTGGGGTTTTTTGTTGTTGTCTTGTTTTGTTTTTTTCTTTAAATCTGTGACACTCTTCCATCTACAATTAAAGAAATCAAGTGTTTGTAGGATTGCTATTCTGACATTCTAGGTAACCAACACAGTGTGATTCTGTTGTCATAAAAGTTGGGTGAAAATACAACAAGACTTACTCCAAAGATTTCACTTTGCTGGTAAGAGTATAAAGTTGTACCAAGTTATTTTGTTGTAACATTGAAAACAGGAAATGAGAGAACTTCCCACATCAAATCCTCAAATACAGTAATTGTAGATCTTAAGAGAATTCAGATTGGAAGGGCTTTTGGGAAATCTCTAGTCCTGCCTCCAGACTCAAAGCAGAGTCAGCTGCAGGATCAGACCAGGTTGATTAAGGCTTTATGCGGTTGTGTCTTTGAAACCACAAAGGGCAGAAGCTCCACAACATCTAACCAACTCATTCCTCTGCCTGGCTATCCTTCTGGTGTAAATGTGTTTAGTTATAACCAGCCAGAACCTCTCTTGTTTCAATTTATGCCTCTTGTCCCTCTGCCTCCTACTGAAGAGCATGACTCTACCTCCTTGATGACCTCATTATAGGTACTGTGGGACTGCTGTTAGGTCCACCTGAAGCAGAGTCTCTCTCTTCTCCACATTGAACAAGCTGTGTTCCCCCTCACAGGGCAAATGCTTCAACCCTTAACCACCTTGGAGGCCTTCCTCTGAATTTGAAATGCTTGTTTCTTGGTGTCATTCTCATGGTGGAGGTGCAGTATCCCAGTGTGGCCTAAAGAAATGCTGAGTAGAGAGGGGTATCCCTTTCCTCAGCCTGCTGGCTAAGCTTCTGTTTATACAGCTTGGGATGCTGTTGGCCTTCTTTTCTGCCAGGGTGTGCTCCTGGATCATGTTTGGCTTGCTGTTCACTGTCACTCAGGCTTTTGCAAGAGAAGTTGTTCCCTAGCTGGTCAGTTGCCTGGTCTGTAAGGCTAGGCCATTCTTTGTTTTCTGGGTTGCCTAAGAACAGAAGTAACAGGCTTAAACTGCTCTAAGAGTTAATTTGGGTATTAGAAAACTTCTAATGAAAACTATTAATGAGTGCATCAGTTTGTCCTTGAAGTCTGTGGAACTTTCACCACAGGAATTACCTAAGGACTAGTCAGAAAAGCTTCTTTCAGAAATAATATAGTTACTTTTGTTTGTCTTTTGCAAAACTTGATGAAATGATCTCCCAACTCTATAATATGTTCTACTGTATCATGGTAGATTATATATCACTGTTTTGAGGTAGTTTGTTGAGGAGAGAGAGCATGCCAGTTATGTTTAAAATAAGGAGAGCCCCAAAATTCTTCTGTAATGAGAAATGGGAAGGGTTCATAGGGAAACATGGTATCAGATGCTTAGCTCTATCTGATTTGGGGACATCACTTAACCTATCCTCTGCTTTAGTTTCTGCTATCAAGAGAATGAAAGGCAATACTCATCTTTTCAAAAAGCTGTTTTCAGGATAAAATCCACTAATAGTTGTAAGGTACTAAGTTACTATTACTGAGAATACATGTAAATACATCTGTAAAGAGAGAACCCTGTATTAAAAACATAGTGAAAAGAAGCTTGTTATGAAAAGACCTAGGTAGTCCACATAAAGCATAGATTTCCCTTAGAAGCCTTACTTTTTGTGTCTGGTGGAATTATGTAGTGTTGGCATCAAACTGGGTTTTTTTTTTTAAACACTGTTGGCCAAAAGCTGTGTTAATTTGCTATTGGTTTACCCTTCCAGGCCTACTTTTCTTCCCCAGTTTGATGATGGAAAACCTGTTGGTAGGGTACCTAGTAATGGGTTACAACAGCAAGGCCATGTGATGCCAGATGCCAGCTTAGTATATTCTTCTCTCTACTGCAGGGTGACTGGGAAATTCTTTTTCAGTAGGTTGACTCTTGCCAGTCTTGGGATTGTCAGTTCATAGCATCCCTAACTGGTTTTAAACCAGATACAATTTATCCTTTTGTAGCTAACATTATAGCAGCATAAATTTCTTACCCTCTAATTATCTAGTAAAACAGAAAGGAGGTAGCACGTTCGTGCCTCATCTGGTTCAAATTAGGCTTGCTGAGTAAATTAATTAGCCTAGAGATTTTAGTATCAGCAGTTGCAGAATGACAGCCTCCATTATGCTTTCATCTGGGAAAAAAAGAAGTTTTTAGCCTCTATTTTTGCCACACAGCTATGAAATCTGAGACAGTTACATTGCTTGCACAGAGCTGTGAGATCTTACCCAGGAACGTGCTGCAGCGTACAACACATCCATCACTTACTCAGTATCTTGATGCCACAGATAAGTGCAATCTGTTGCACTTAATTGAACCAAGCTGTATATCTCAGGATAAATTTAAAACCCAATCTTTTGGGCAGCAGTTGAGTTGAAGCATTTGCTGCCTTTGCCTCCTTGTTCTTATTCCTGCAGCAAACCCTGTTCTCTTCTAGAGTAAGCTTTGCATGGCTGCAGCCCTAAGTAGGTCGGGGAACTGCATCAGGAGGAGAAGAGCCAGCAGGAAAAAGAGTTTTCTGAGCTGGCTGTGTTCCTGGGTCAGGTTCACTCTTTGGCTATGCAATAGCTAATGCCAGGACAGCTCAGGAAGTGGTGCAAGGAGAAGAAAGAACATCTGCAAACCAGACATAGAAGCCTAGGATCTTGCCATTGCCTAAACCATTTAAAACATTGCTACCAGCAGATGTTTTTATAGCCTTAAGTTCAAAGCTTCCAGATAGTTTACAGGGCATGGAATCTAATGGTTATTTTGGCTCATTCCATTCAATGTCTTTAAAGCATTTAAGAAACTGAATGCAACTTCTTCAAAAGCAGAGAAGAGTAAAGGACTCCATAAATGGCTGAAGGCAGCTTTTTTAAAGGCAACAGTGAGGCAGTATTTGTTTCCTAGTACTCTTTTAGTACTTGTAAAAATTATTCTTATACCTTTATTCTTTTTGGGTTTTTTTAAGAAGAAACATGCTCTTGACTGACCCATACTGTGTTGGCAAAGATTAAGTTCTAGAAAGAAAATGCTCTCTGTGTATGAAGAAATTTTTCCATTTCAAGTTTTCTTCCACTTTATTTTTTTCTCTGTAAATCCTAGGCTATCTTTATTGGTTTTGGACCAGGATTCAAGTCTCATACTCAAGTTGATCCATTTGAAAACATTGAAGTCTATAATTTAATGTGTGGTAAGTACCATTGGTGGGGGCCTAGGGTTCTGTAAAGTATATTATCTTTTGTGTATTGGAAATCTTGTAATAACAGATGTTTAAGTGTTTAAGTGTCCTTAGAAATTTGGCCTTAAGACTTGCTTCTGATGTTAACAAATAAAAGGCTGTGTGTTTTTCTAAGAAAGGTCCAGCTTCTAAACAGCTAAGGGCTGTTTAGGACCTACTGGTCAGGCCACCTTATCTGTCCTTTCTACTGGTCACTCTGTGTTCCTCTGGCTACTCCAGAGCTGGCACTTTGACTCATCACTACTGAGACTGACTACTTCACAATCTCTGTAATACTAAGAAGGCAGCCTGTTTCTTTCTCATATCTAACTAGAGGCTTTATCAGATTAATCCCTCAGGTGACCTTGTTCAGGCAGAACAATAAATAACAAGTACAGTAATGTGTATGGGTGCAGCTGCCAGGCAGCTCATTTCCAGAAAGCCTGAGTCAGTCACTTCCTCTGTTTTCCATGTACTTGAACAATTCCTTGTATTTTGGCATGTGTTTTCTTACTTGTTGTTTTCCTTTACCATATTTTTGATTTTAGTTACTTAATATAAATAGGTTTTTAGTTCAGATAAAATTCAGATTTTTGTTCTTACTTCTGGTTACTTGATTCCTATACTAAACCCTCTCCCAAATTTATCAAGTGTGAATTTGCTGCAAGTTCAATTCCCCTTAGGTGTAAGCCTCTGTCACTTGTTGTGCTTGCTTTCTGCCTTTTTACAAGCAGACTAATACCTTCCTGAGCCCAGCTAAGAACATGTTTCCTTTTAAAGGGCTTTTGCATTGCTTTTCCTTGTTTGGTACCAGTTATGAGCAGCAAGCAGTGCAACTTTATTGATCTCCCCATGCTTGTAATCACAATACAAGCAGCAATGTATGGCAGTTTTCCTCAGCCTGTTAATATCACTTGGATTCTTTCATAGATTTGCTGGATCTGAAACCAGCCCCAAACAATGGAACTCATGGACTCCTAAACCATCTTTTAAGGAAGCCTGTTTATACCCCCCAGCACCCCAAAGAAACAAGCCATCCTTCAGAGTGCTCTGTGGTGGGACAAAGAGCCTTTTCAGTGAGCCTTGGCTGCTCCTGCAGGACAGGGGTAGGTACTGAAATGGATAAAGGCAGATATCCATGTTGTATTCAAAGAATGAAACTGAATTCTCCAGTCTTTATCTTTACCTGCCAGTTTTGCAGTCCCTTACTATTGGTTTCCATATCAAATCTGGCCTGGGGTTAGTGGGTACTAGCCTCTATTTGTATATTCATTTTTGCAGTTGTCTTACATAAAGTCATCCACAGAGCCTGGAAGATGCCACAGAAGCAAGCTTTGATGAGGAAAGCATTCAGTTCTTGCTTGCTTCACTTCATGATGTTGAAATTTCACTTCTGTGAATGTTGTGGGTTTGGGCTGTGCTTTTCAAGGCTGTAGATTTGCCTGTGACAAAACCCAATTTATTTCTTCACCTTCTCTGCAGTCCCTGGCCAGTAGATGTCAGGGAGCTCTGGACAGGGATAAGGCAGCTGTTACTTAAACAGCTTAAAATGTTTACATTTAAACATGTTTAAACATTTAAACATGTTTACAGCATGTTACTTAAACAGTGCTTAAAATTAAAAGTGCTTAAAAGTGGCTCATAACATGCTGTGTGGAACACTTAATGGAAAATGGGTTAGCTTTATAATTTCACTGCTTTATTTTTTGCTGTATAGTTTTGCTTGTTGATTTTTCACTGGTTTTCTTTCTCATTCTAGGGCTTGCCAGTAAGGGATTTTCATCAGCATTTCAATCTCACTGAAGCAGAAGGTAAGGACTGGAGAGAGGAATATAAAATGGTAACAAAAATGTAAGAACTATTTCAAAGATAAAATGTTTTATCTAAACTTCTGAGCAACTCTCAAGTACCTGAAGTAAAACTTCTTTAAAATGCTTGCTGGGACTGTAGTTCTGAGGGTTTTGAAAGACAGTCCTGCTGAACCATTTGTTCTCAAATCAATGTTTTTTCCTTACACATTTGTCTTTATGGCACAAGGGCTATCAGATAAGTTGGAATTTTTTCTTTAAAAGAAATGGTGTTGACTAAAGGCATTCTGTTGCTAACTCTGTTTCCAGTTTTCAGCTGCTGTCTAATGACTTTTCAGCTTTGCTGATTCCACATAGCTTCTTCCTGGTACAGTTTTAAAATAGTCTTCACCCTTCCATTGGATGCAGTAGTTGGCTAGTAAACAGGCAATGCCTTAGGCAAGGGTCTGCCAAAACCCCTGTGCAGTATCATCCATAAAGTGTTTGGAGATATCTTTCTGTGTACAAACTTTCTAAAGTGATGTGGTCCATGACAGAGAAGGAGAAGGAAGGGTCTGTGACTATCACTCATTACAAACTGAGTCCTCACACATCTGAAAGTTCAATCAGCACTTCGGTGTATAGTTGATTTAGATCTCTATATTGCTTAGTCCTTTAAATGTCACTTTTACATATGACTTTGTGGTTTCTACTAAAATAGTCCCCTCAGCAGATGTCAGTTGGTTACTGTCTAAATGTTCCTAAATGTTCTGTAGAAGCAGATCCCACATTATAGATTTAATTTGAAACACAAGGTCAGCAAAGACTTTAACTTTGCAACTTAGATCAGCTCTTGTTTTAAATGGCAAAATGTTTTAGTTTAAATCTAACTTGTACAGTGTGTTTAAATGATTGCTTTATGCTGGCTTTGTCATTCATTTCCTTAGCATCAAAACTATACCTTTGATATAAGAATAAATTAATTTTTTTGTTCCAGTACTGTGCCTCCTCTTCCTGTTTGGAATTGGAAATGGAGAGGAAGATGAATAAAAGAGGAAGATGCTTAACGAGCAGTATTGATTGAACTGTAACAAACACTGTTTCTGTTGCAGTTAAGAACATAGAGAAATTGACTTTGCCCTATGGACGGCCCAGGGTTCTGCAGAAGAGACATAACTATTGCCTCCTGTACCATTCCCACTATGTGAGTGGATACAGCAAGGACTACAGGATGTCTCTCTGGAGTGCATACACCATTAACAAAGATGTAAGTATATGGAGAAAGGTTAGAGAAGCAACCTGGAAAGGTAAAAAGCTTGAGTGTCAGTTATTCCTGACCACTTCTTAGATCTGCCCATAATATCTCCCAGGGAATTAAGTAGAGCCACATGAGATAACAAGGAATTTTGGGTGAGCTTTTCTTCACTTTTTTTATATTGGTAAGGATTGGCTGTCCCTAAAATCTGGTCACAACATGGTTCTCATGGTCTTAAAGCAGTGTTTGTAATGTGGCAGGATCCTTTTGTAAAAATAATCTCTGGACTATCTTGAACCATTCATGTCCTGATCCAGTCTTTATCACAGAAGATCATCCTGGTTGAGGGGGCAAAAAGAGGTCAGTGGAGATAAATCTGACCTTTGCTGTCCTGAACCCTGTGCTGAGATGCATGTGTTCATGCAGAGTGCTGATGTTTGAATGAGAGGTTGAGTTTTTTCAAGGTGGTCTTTCCCATTTGAGGGAAAACTGAGAGGCTACATCATGCTTCAAAGAAATTAGGACAGTAGAGGATGCTTTTTAGCTTGATTATCTGGGAATCATATGTTTTTAAATATTTACTCTTGCAATTAAATTTAACTAAACTCTGGTAAGGTTTGCTTGATCCTAAATATTTTGAGGTTAGTGGCATGAAGCAACCAGTAACAAGTGGCCCGGTGGGGAAAGATGACTTACCACCACATCTGGCTGCCTCTGATTCCTAGCCTGAATCAATAAGTATATTTGAAGTAGATCAAGTTATTTTTAATAGGCACCTCTAAGTTCTCTTTTTGCAAACATTCTTCTCAACTCACCTAAAATGCTACACTTCTGTTTATTTCCAAATTACATGAAATGGATGGAAAGGGTTGTTTTCCACTGACAAAAGAGAAACGATTCTTGCATCTTCAAGTCCCTTCATGCTGTTCAAGGCCAACTGCAGCTAATTTAGAGTTCTGTAGTCCCCCCCACTAAAAGAATCATTTTAAGTCAGCTGTCTGTGGTCTTGTTCAACAGGACACATGGGTTCCTGCTGCAGAAGATGCCTCCAGCTGTTTACACAAGGATGTTCGTGTTCCTGCTCATCACAACCAGACTTGTTTGTTTTACAACAGCCACCCTCACCTCACTTATGGCTTCCTTTCTCCTCCAAGTAAGCACCTTGCCTTCCTTCTACAGCAGATTTGGTTTAAATAATTGGCAAGGGAGTAGGTGTAGGCTTTCAGAGATGGTTTTGGTAATCAGAGTATATAGCAGTAGTTGAATAGTTGCAGTTCACTTAAGCATATGAGAAAGACAAACATTTGGGGCACTTCAGCTGTTGGTGTGTTGTCCAGAGTCTTTTAGTACTTCCTGAAAGTTTTGGAACTTGCCAAGTTTCTGAAGTGGCATCTCACAGAAGAAACTGGAAGGAATATGTAAACCTTGAGTGAAATCTGGCACATTCACTTTGTATGGCAGGTGTTGGTTGGAACTATCCACAGTATAATTTAGAGATGTTTCATTAACTTAAACTGCCTTGATAAGTTTAGTTTATTTGACATATACTGTAGTGTGCCATATGTGGTCTTTAATAAAGCAATGATTCTCAAACATATTACAAAATCCTTGGCTGTTTACAGGTGGTTGGTTGTGAACTGTTGCTCACCTGGTTTGGAAGCATTTTGCATTGACTTTACTGCATAGAGTACTGAGTAGTAGGTTATTTACACATCTCTTTAAGCATCAAGTGTAACTTGCAAAGTTCCAACAGAGCTCTTATTGTTCTGCCTGGATTCTGCAGGCAGAACAAGTTGTTCTGACACTCAGGAAGTGAATTTTATTCCTGTCTTCCCAACTCAAAAGTCTCTTCTGATATTTTTAAACCTCATAAAAATTTGTCCACTGTATGTGTGACACGTGCAACTACTGCTGCTGCTTATAAGATTATTTACTCTGGATGGAATCCAGCATGTTACTGAAGTTAGCATTTAGATCCACACCAGCTTTGGAAACTTAAGCCAGCTCCACCTTAATGTTACTACACTGAGCTTTAAAAGCATAAAAATGCAAGTTTAAAGTGGCAAATCCAGGTAATTAATTGGGTTTTTTTTGGTTTAGATTTGATGACAGATGAAAAGAAGCCTCACTATGATGCCTTGCTCACCAGCAACATTGTGCCAATGTATCCTGCATTTAAAGGTAATCTTTTACACATATTTTGTGTGCACAGTTGAATAGAAGACTGTTTGTATTTGTTTTTTCTTGCTTCCAAACCATTCAAATGATCCCTGGTGTTCAGCTGCCTCTGTAAAATGAGACCTCCCTTAACTCTGGGCTTCTTATCTCTAGGAGGAGATCCTTGAAGTAGGATTATCAGTCTTGTGAAAAGGGCTAACCATTGTTATTTGTATAATCCCTAATCAACTGGCTCCTTGCATGGGAACTTAGTATAAGTCTCTCCATTTAATGTCTGACTTTTGTTTGTATTTTCCTACCTACCTAAACAAGAGTTTATACTGACTGTCTTCTAGAGAACCCAGATAGGATAACTATGGCACTTCCTCTGGACAAAAGAGATGTCCTGCTCTTTAATGGAAAAGTGATCAGCTCTTAACTGTAATTAAACATATCATGTCAGTGAAGTATACTTCCCAGCTCATAGGTGTAGGTGTAGAAGCTAACCACGCCAGCTCCATAGTGGAACAAGACACAGGCAGGCATGGTCTTCTTTCACCTGCCCTCCTCTAGCCTCTCCATGATTTGGTTTCCAAGGAAAGAAATTCAAGGCCACAAGGGAGCAGCATCCCTGTGCATCAGGTGTGTGGTTAGGGTGACTGTGAAACCACAATGCCAGGAGATATTGCAGTGCATGCTGCTGCTCAGTTAGATGCAACCTTTACAAACTGTAATCACCTGTCTAATTGTTATTTTTCTAGCTTCTTGTGTCTCTCTATACTCCACTGGAAACTCTGCAGAGTAGTATTAATAGCCTTTACCTTGGAAATTGTTTCCCACTTCCATTACTGTGTTTCAGTGTTATGGAACTACTTCCATCAATACCTGCTACCTGAATATGCTGCAGCCAGGAGTGGTGTCAATGTAGTCAGTGGTCCTGTGTTTGATTATGACTCTGATGGGCTGTGTGATACCCCAGAAAAGGTGAAAAGGTAAGAACCTTTCACATTCTAATCCTTTGTTGTTTTCCTCCATTAGTGGTCAAAAAGTAATTGTGATCTTCATTATGAAGGCAAGCATCTTGTGGAGATATGGGCCCTTGGCAGGTGATAGCAGTTCAGAGGCAGTCAGATGGCACTAAGCAGAGATGTAAAGCTAAGGAATAAGCAGCAAGCACAAAGGAAAGGCACCCTCAACATGTGACATCCTAAAACCTGAAGGTGAAGTGTCAGAGAAGCTGTTGCATGTGGTAAAATATCCACTAGCCTAGAATCTTAGGATTTGGCCTCTGAGAGTGGGCAAGGCAGAGACTTAGCCCTGCTGTTGTGGTTAACACTTTCTGAGCTGGTAGTGTTCCACTGCAAAGCTGTGAGCACAAACATGCTAGCTGGCAAAATTGGTTCAAGCCAGCAGGTTGCTTCAAGCTTCTGGGCTCAGGCTGACCTCTATCATCAGGCAGCTTCTTGTTATACTTCATCAGACTTGTTACTTCAATCAGCCTACAAGCCAAACATGATTTGCAAAATAGTAACCTGAAATTTTTCTTTCAGGCCCAAGCTTTCTTTGGGCTAAATAGATGGATTGCTAAAATTGATATGCCAGAATATAGCTGACTGCTGTCATTTACTCTTTGTGCAAGTATGATTTGGGGGATTTACAGAAAGGCCTTTTTGTGTTTCAGACACCCCAGTAATTCAGAAGTTTTAATTCCAACTCACTTCTTCATTGTGCTGACTAGTTGTAAAAATACATCTGAAACTCCTCTGGAGTGTGAAGGATCTCTAGATGCCTTGTCCTTTGTTGTACCTCACAGAGAAGACAACAGTGAAAGCTGTGCAGTAAGTAGTCTCTTCAGTCCCCATAAACATCTAAAGTCAGGCATGAGTTTGCTTGGATCTCAGTAATTATTAGTTAAAGGCTAAAAATGGGACAGTCTATCATGGTCATCTTGAGAGAGAAGATATTTTTGTAAACAGAATGTTTAAGTCTGTATGTGGTCAAACAGGAAAAGAGAAGTTCCCAGTTCAAAGACCAAAACTTGTAGCTAGCAAGGTAGAGTCAGAATATGTTGACACCATCAGTGTGATAAATACACAGACTTCTGTAGCATAACTATCCAGTCAGTAGCTGGGAAGGATGAAGAGCTTCTAGGAGAAGATGAGTCTTCCACAAAGAAAGGTCAGTGCTAGGCCAAATGCATACCCAAAAGAAGACACCAGATGTTCCTAAAGAGCATTGATTGCTTCTAGTGTAGGTACCTTGGCATTGTGGTGGAAATCCACACAGTGACTAGATGACCTCTGAGGTCCCTTCCAACCCAGATGATTCTATGATATAAACCACAGCAAGATGTGGGAAGTGTGTAGACATCCTACAGTGAAGAATGACACAAGTCACTGCCCAAATCAGGCATAGCTCTCTGAAGTAGTTTCATCACAGAGGAGGTGGAGAGATGCTGGACCTCACCTACTGTTCCCCATTGTCTCTAGCTTCCACTGGTGGAGCTACAAGTTCTATGGACTTGAGGAAGTAACAGCAAATACTAAATTTAGGCATATAACTATTTACACATATTTATATTTATAGCTATGTGTTATCCTGTGCTCTCTGCTTGTCAGGTGTTTGTCAACATCTTTCTGGCTTTATAATACATCAAAATATCTTTTGCTAATTGATTAGAATGTATGATGTATGTCAGGAAAAAGAATGTTTTGCAACCCTTTTTTTTTTCCTCCTCTGTTCCAACAGGACAGCAAGGCTGAGTCCATGTGGGTGGAAGAGAGAATGAAGTTTCATACAGCTCGGATCAGAGATGTAGAATTACTTACTGGACTCAGTTTCTATCAAGACAGAAAACAGCCAGTAGCTGAGATTTTACAGTTAAAAACATATCTACCACCATCTGAAACAGCCTGATTTTTTTTCTTTTTCCTATGGAATGTTGTTGTCTTTCATTTCACAACTGATTTGTAAATAGACTGGGTTTAATTATGAAGATTTTGGTTTTTTTCTTTTTAAATAAGCTGAACCATTTATTGAGAACTCTTGACCAAAATGCCAGTAGGAAGGAGAGTGGGTGCCATATTTGTATCTCAGGGACTCCTGGTGGACTATGTATGTAACACAGGATGGCAGCTTCTGTCATTCCCACATGAATGTGGTAGAACCATGTCCATGATTAATGCTAACAGCATTTGATCCTCATAGTCTGAGACACGAACAAAAATGTTACCTTTTAAGATGCACTGGAGAGGGAGAGGTTCATCAAGCAGGGGTTATGATCAGTAGTCTAAAAAGACAGATAATTAGCAAATACAGTTCTGGGGATTAACTACATTCTTGATGGTCATTGACAAAATAAACAGCAGCATCTCATTTTGGTTTTCCTTGAAGTATAAATTAGATCCTGAACTTTGGGTCTCACAAAAGAGTGCAGCATACTGGTGTAAGAACCTCTGCTGAGGTTGGTAGGGTTGGTAACTGAAGCTTCACCAACAGGGAAGAAAGATGCCTGCCTAAAGGGATTCTGTAACATGGGAAGCCTGGGAGGTTGCTGCCCTCTGGTGTCTCCAACGCTGAAGGAGAATTTGATGCACAATTTACGTGTTGTGTGTGTGCATCCTCAGAATGAGCTTTGTTGAAGCACAGATGTCTGTCTCGATTTGGTGCATCATTTTGTGGCTGTGGCTTTGAAAGCCCAGGTTTGTCAAGAAAAGGTCATTTTGCACAAAGATTGTTGCTTTTAGACTGATAAGATGATCTTCTCTAGTGGTACATCTCCTCACTGCAGTAAATTCCCACAGGCCATTCAGTTGTCCATTAGCAGCAAATGACCAGATCCTAGCTGCATTTATAGAATGGTCAGAGTTGGAAGGGACCTTAAAGATCATCTAGTTCTAATCCCCCTGCCTGGCAGGGGCACCATCCACTAGATCAGGTTGCCCAGGGCCCCATTTATAGCTATTCTTAGGGCTACATCATCCAAATTCCAGCTCATGGAAGTTACCTACCTGGAATGCAAACACTGCCAGATGCAAATTCTGAAGAATCATGTAATGAGCTTTTTGGGAAGCTTTCAGGCTACACAAACAGCTGCTACAGGCACTCAGGAGTGTAGGAACTCCCTCCTTTTCCAGTACACAAGCTATTGCCTTTGTAATTCTCCTGCTCTTTCTAAAGCTGATGAGCCACAGTTGGCTCTGTTCTGTATAGAGTTTGGCATAGTCAATTACACAGTTATCTTCTTCTCACTTAGGAAGAAGAAAATGCATCATGCACAAGCATGTTAGAAGAATACAAAGCCTGTGACTGAGCAGAGGCATTTTTACCTTGCAGCTTGGTCTGGAGATGTTGGAGGCTGGATTCAAAGCCTGCTGAAGTCAGTGGAAGCTTTTCCATTAGCTTCAGTTTGAGCAGGCTGAAATCCTGGGACCATTTTTTCTTTTAACCAGATGTATTTTCTTGATCTGTAGCAAGCATCATTTTTTTCTTCCTAAAAACAGTTTCACTGTGTGAAATTTAAATGTGTTGTAGCAACCTCCCATTATGATATGACTGTGACAGCATTATTCAGTGTAACTGCTTTGTAACATTGCCTGTGACCAATAAAACCATCAGAAGTAGTACCCTGCTCATGACCCTTTCTGTACCAAATGCTTCTGGCTGATTAAACACTGGTGCAGGTATAGAGCACTATTTCACCTTATTTTGGGGAGGTGGGGAGGGAGTTGCTTCAATCCCAGCTCTTTGAGTTGAAGACAATTTTTCCTCCCATCAGGAATAGTAAAGTCGGGTTGATTATTGGCTGCTCTTTACTTCAAACAAATACTGACTGCAGCTGCATTTGCTGGTGGTACCTGGCCCTCTTCTGGTCTGAGATGACTGGGTAAAGGTCTGTCCTGCTCAGTGTAAGTTTTCTAAGGAAATAAGGCCCCTATCTTCCTAAGGAAATAGGGCAGTAGAAATCCAGGGAAACCACCTGGAAGAGAAGGGGCTTGCCTAGGCTTTCTATGGAGCACTGAGGAGACACCAGTGCCAGGATGAGTTGCCCTTTGAGCCACGCTGGAGTGGATGCTCAGAGGTGAGGGCAGAGTGAGGGAGGAATCTCTGCTCCTGCAGGTCTCTGTAACTGCTGTAACACTGTGCCCATAGTGGCACCACTAAGGAGCTCAGCAAACTATCCCAGGGCTCAGGGCAAGGACTATAGTCATCAGTTTACTGCAGTGCTGTGGTGAAATGTTTTGTTTTTTTTTTCCTTCCTGAGGTGTTCAGGGGACGAGTTAGTGTGAGCCTAGCAACTTACTAAAGCAGAAGTTTCCAGATGGTTTTTGTTTGGGTAACAGCAGCAGCAGCAGCATCTCCTGCTTACCCTCATACCCTGTGGCAACATCTGGGAGGTATTGGAGCACCACACTGAGGTGCATTGTGTACCATCTGTCTACCATAGTTTGGGAACCTCTAGATTACAGGAAACCAGGCCAGGTTTGGCATCCTGTGACTCAGGCTCCCTTGGAAAGGAGTGAGTCCCTCTCTGAACCATGCTGAGTCACCACACTGGCCTCAAGCCTCAGGAAGGGCTGCTATGGAGACCAGGGACAAACTGGCAAGAATTATGGAAGCCTGGCAACAGATTTTTGAGGATGCCATGGCAGATTATTGTATTCTAGTTCAGCCACAACATGTGTTAAATCTGTGTTGCCCATTACTGCAGGTTTAGCCATTTCTGGTTTTAGTTTCTTTTCTGAAATGAAGCAAATAGAGCAGGATGGAAAAACTTGGTGTCCCCCCAAAGCTTCTGATCAGAAGACAGTGGAAGTGTCCTTTTGGCCTAAGGCACTTAGGCATGGCTGTAAGTCAGTTGAGATGATTTAAGACTCTCTCTCTTCAGGGCACTCTGGCATAACTGCACTTCAGCACCAGCTGGAAAGAGACCTTGTTTATGTCTCTTGGTATAATTCTGTGCTGAAGACCTTACCTTTGCCATCCTGCATCTGCACTGGAGCTTTGCATTTCTGGGTGGCAGGACATGTGCTGCCCCAGGATGCTGAATTTGCTTTGAAATCCTGCTCCTGCTGGCTGGACAAATGGCACAGTCTGATACAATGTTTTAATTATACTCTTTGTTAACAGTGCTAGGTTGCAAACTGTACCTAACCTCTACACTGGAGAAAGGAATGGTGTAGGCTTGGTTCTGCTGATCAAAATTAGGGAGGTGCAAAATTTGAAAGTCATGTATGGATGCTCTTTACTTTGAACAAATACTGACTGCAGCTGCATTTGCTGGTGATACCTGGCCCTCTTCTGGTCTGATTTGAGATGACTGGGAAAAGGTCTGTCCTGCTCAGTGTAATTTTTCTGAGGAAATAGGGCCCCAGGACAGAAGAAATCCAGGGAAACCACCTGGAAGAGAATGGGCTTGCCTAGGCTTTTTATGGAACACTTCACATTCTTGTCATTAGCTAACATCTTTACTCCAATGGTCTTCTCAGTCCTCTCATCTCTAAATTTTCAAGAATCAGAACAATTCTGCAGAAGGTTATGCTATGTCTTCCTCTGACTGAGGAAGGCTGGGTTTTTATATATATAAATTGTTGTATATCCTGTGTATCAGGGTAATTAAGGAGCAGAGGATTTTTTACAGTAGGTTTGGGTTAGACCCTGAGCATTAGACCTAAACTCCTGTTCATCAGACCAAACCTACACAAAATGAACACCACTCATTGTCTATGCATGTTAAAGAGGTCAGGAAGGAAATGTGTTTCCCTTTCAACAATTTAACTCAAGGGCATATTGTAACATAATTGCTCAACTGGAAGAGAGGTGCAATTACATAAAACAATTTGGTGGTTTTCTGACAGCTCCCCAATGCCTATGTGTGAATCCCTGCTTGCCTAAGGAGAAGTAAACTCTGCTCATCCAAAAACTTGGACCTCAGAGAGTTAATTTTTAAGAGGCATGCAAGATAAATAGCAAGACATTTTAAATATACTCTTTAAATGATTTCCTTTAATAAATAAACCTCTCTTCTCTTTCAGATGTTTTTTCTGGGTACCTGTTAGTGACAATTATTATGACATGGTGATCATAGCACCATTAAGGTTGAAAGAGACCTCTGAGATCATCAGGTCCAACCCTCAACCTAACACCATCATGCCCACTAAAGTACATTGCTGTGACCTGTTCCTCCAGGATGGGTGCTCTTGGGATGTCAGAGGATGTCCAGGGAGGGTTCTGCTGCAGGTTCAGAACATGGCAGCATCCTAAAGCAGGAGAAAAAGGGCATCAGTGAGACCTCATCCTGTGACTTGCTGCTCATTCCAGAGGAGTCTTAACTGCACACTTCAGTGTTTTATTTTCTTCATCTTTAATACAGGTAACAATGATATGGAGAGGCTATAATCAGATGTCTACATAATGCAAGGTGCTCAGACAGACCTGTGTAGCTATTGCTTTAGTTTTTCATGAGCCAACAGCAAATATTTCCTGTATTCCAAACAAGTCTATGCTTAGTTCCCACCATCCTTCTTAACAAAATAGCACAAACTGGTTGAAGTGAGAAATAGAATACCTAGCACCCAAAAGAACTTGTTTATATTCATTAATAACAGAGGCAAAAGTTTGTACCTGGGAGCACAAGGCTGCTGGTGCTGCTGCAGCTGCGAGCAGCCAGACGGTGTCAGTGTGATACAGAGAAAGAGGCTGGTTCCAGCACTGGGACCCAGCTCCGTCTGGCAGCCCTCAGCAGGAGAGCCCTGGGCTAACTGGGATCCCACCGGACCTGGGTAGGACCCAGCACAAGTTGTGCTTGCTGTTTCAGGAACTATTTGTCTAATACCTGTTCAGGTGATGGATTAAGTTCTTGCTAGCTTAAACACTCGAATACTTTGCAGTACTTCCTGCACTGGCTATTAACAGCTTTATAGAACAGAAATTACAGGCTGCAAAATTGTTTCATCAGAAAAGCAATTTTAATCTAAATGCACTCATGAAATAAAGTGACAGACCAACTGTTTCCTCCTCCTCATTTAGGAGAAGCAGACAGAACAAACGCAAGTGTTAGTGCACTGTCCTTTATTTTGTGACTAAAGGTCAGGCTGTCTCTGTGCAATCCTGCTAGCCCACAGAAAAATTCAAAGACTGGTTTAATGAAGTTTGATAAACAGCCTTACAGAGACCTTAGGCAAAACTGTTAACTGTCTGGAACAAGAACCTGTTGCCTCTCACAATCAAAGACATGAAGAAACGGCCTCAGGTCGTGCCAGGGGAGGTTCAGATTGTATATAAGGAAGAATTTCTTCACTGAGAGAGTTATCAGGCATTGGAAAAGGCTGCCCAGGGAGGTGGTAGAATCACCATCCCTGGAAGAGTTTAAAAAAACATGTAAATGCTGTGCTTGAGGACATGGTTTAGTGGTGAACATGTAGTGTTGGGTGGATGGTTGGACTCGATGATCTCAGAGGTCTTTTCCAAACATTATGATTCCATGATAATCAGCACTCACCCTACAGCACAAGATTTTATCAGCCAGCCTTATGGCTCCTGGTTTGACTCTGATTTTTGTTGAGAAGGCCATCATATGTGTCTGTGTGGGGCTGCTAGCAAATCACCATATTGTTTCTAAGTAGTTTTGTGATAAGGTCTGTGGAGAATGTTATGCAGAAGCCAAAGAAAACCTTAGATAAATAGTCTCTCATTTGCTTTTCAACTGTATGAAATTAAAGCACTCTTAAGGATAGAAGAGTTTTGATTGATTTCTGCATGTAGAAGGTCTACTAATTCTCCACAGAGAAAAGAAATTTCCATCCAGATAGTCCTTGCACTCCAAAGGCTGACTACTTCCAAGCTTTGCAATGCTCACTGTATGCTTGAAGAAGTCAGAAAAGCCAGAACTAAAAATTCCAGTTATATACAGTTTCCCAAAGGGTAAGATGAGCATACCCCAAATGTGTACAGAATGTTGTGCAAGATGACACCTTTCTATTATAACTGCATCCTCATGAGAATAACTACATAAAACAGGAAGATACAATCAGGACCTTGTGTGTGTGTAAGGTTAGAACTTACAGGATATCCTTGTACTAAATGTGTCCATGTTAACTAGCTCTAGGACTAGGTACTAGTCCTACCTCCTCAGGTACTCAGGACAGGTATCTTTGCTGTTAAGTGAAGATGGGTAACACTGAAAATTCTTTTCTAACAGCATTTCTTAGGTATCTGATCAAATAACTGTAAAATAAAGTGGCACTTCTGCAGTTCTGTTTCTTATGGCTGTGGAACATCAGGGCAAGCAGTGATGCTGAGCCTATAACACAGCAAATGAAGCCTAATGTTCCCTTCTCTTGCAATGCTGATCCCAGGTGGCTTCTTGTAGGAAATAGCAATGCTGGGATCTATTTAGGATCACTGGCTGGGACATGTTCTGATCTATGTAGAGCTTTTGAAAGTGGCTACTTACTGGCTATGGAGCTGTGGCTAGAAGGATGGATAGAAGGAAAGAAGCATTTAATTTCTGTACCATCTTATGAAAATCCTTGGTGTCATATGCAGCATAAAAACCTCAGTTGAGCAGATTCCCCCAAATGGGCAACTGCAGCTATGATGCTGATGGGAGAACCCATCAAAAGGCACTTGTGGCAGTTCCCAAGATGAGATGAGCTGGCCTTCTTCATTAACTCCTACCAAGTCAGATTTCAGAAGCCTGATCAACTTCCTGACCTTGGACTTTCTGACCTCAGAACAAGCCTAGAATTAGAACAATATGTAAAAATTCAAAAGGCCAAATGTGACTTTTTGCATATTTCCCTTGTTCTGCCCTCTTACATACACAGTGTTCTTTTCCACTGGGATCAAGGAACTCTAACACTGATCTTCCTTAAGAGTGGCAGAAACTGGAAGCTTGTGAAAATCAGTATTTTCTCAGCAAGATCATGCACTTTACTCAGTGCCTTACCACATATAGTGGTCTTCAATTATTCTCATACTTTCCAGCAAATGCACATTTCTCTCTTCCTCTCAATTCACAGGTAAAAAGGTGCAAATTTTGCACAGTGTTGTCTTGCTCCTCTTGGCTGTGAAGCTGAAGCCCACAGATGGATGCTCATTTGTTTAGCCCATCTGTTTTCTGTTGTGTTCCCAATCCTCTCCTCCTGCAAGGCTAGGTGTTCCTGAGTCTGGAGTTGTATGACAACAGAGTGCTGTTACAGACATTGGCTGGGCCATGCCTGTTTTTGGATCAGCAAATGGTTCAGCATATGTGGTGTAACCAAAGCTTGAGAGTTAGGGCAAAGCAAGTTCCTTCAGAACATGGTGTTATGCCAAATCACAGAAGTCCATGATGAAATGATCTCTCATCAGGAGACATCAACTGTCTTTTTTTGGTGAAGAATAATAAAGACTTTATTTGTTTATCTGCATGACTTAAGAAATATGTAATTAACAGCACACTACATCACAGTGTATTAAGATTTTATCTAATACCTTCCCAGATGTTACATTGTCTGAAGCTTGAACAGTATTTCAGATCTATTTTGAATCTTGGCCCATTGCATTTATTTACCAGATACACACTGTCTTCTCCTGCTAGGTTGTACTCTTAGCTGTTTATAGAATACTTTCCTGTGCAATTTGTGTTCCTGCAATTGCTTATTGCCAGGCAAACACCAGAGGAGCCAGTCTGTGCCCTCTTGGAAGCCCTCTCAGGCACACAGCCCCATGCAGCCTAAGGACTTTGGGCCACGGGTGGTTAAACCAGTGTGACTGCAGTTATGTCAATTAGCTAGGCTGACCTAAGGCCTGAAAAGTGGCTGAAAAGCTGGTTCTTAGCATTTAGCTCAGGAGCAGGAAAACGTGTTTTGTAGCTGCAGAAAGCTGTTAAATACCTGCTTTTAATAGGACTAATTTAAAACAACAAACAATTCTTTGGATTGTGTATTTCTTTCAGTGGCCCAAATAAAGGGGCTGAGTAATGAATGGAGGCACCACTGGATGGTGTTCAACCTTTTGGTCCTGCTCACAAGGCTTTAAAATGCTTTGTTCCTCACAGCACAAACACTATTATACTACTATTAGGGTTGGATTTACTTACTATTAAGCAAACATAAATACTCCTACATTTGGCACTGCCCCAGTAAAAGACAGGAGCTGAGGAATGCTGCCACAATACACAGTCAGAAGTTTCTGGGGGGACTTTTCTTTGCTGCTGTGGGGCTGTGGGCTAGGACCAGCAGAGAGAAGAGCTGAAATATCCAGGTGATGGCTGCAAGCAGTTGTTCTGGGAGGTAGGAGCAACACTGGATTGTGCAGTGGAGATGGGACCTTAGTCATGCTTCTAAACACTGTTTGAATGTTAAATGTGTTGAAGGCTTTAGTACAGTTTGGGAACAGGTTCCTTGAAGAAATTCCTGGTATTTCCTGGTTCCAGGCAGGCTGAAAAACACTGTGAGAATGTGGTGGCTTTTGGTATGTCCATTTATGGGCATGAATCAAAGGAACTGCAGGGAGGAAAAAAAGTGGAAAATGAGAGGAAAAATAAGTTAACTGAGCTACTTCCTCTCTCAGATTCTTCTTGGGTTTTGGGCAAAGCCTCACACTGGTATTTCATCCCAACTTCTCCTTGCTAACTACTTCCATATGTAGGCATAGTATAACATCAGTGAAAGCCACATTTAAGCCATGTTTTTAAAGAACTTAGTTTTTGGTGGTAGGATGCAAAGTCAGAATGGTTGAATTATTATATGTTTAGGTAAGAACATTACTGTTCCTTCTAGCATTTCATGTCCTTTTCAGTGTAATGATACGAGCACTTTCTTCAAGTGTGATGTCTGAATAAGCTATGCTACATGAAAAAAACCCCCCACAAATGATCCAGTAAAGAGTGTGCTATTTCTAGTGGTGTCCAAAAGTCAGTTTTCTCAGCTGAGTCTCTGTCTTTGTGAGACAAATAACTGGATCCTGTTCAAAGACTTATTTGTTCCTGTGTGGTTACGGATCATTAAAAGTGGCTCATTCTTGAAGAGTTTCTTAACTAGTGTCTTTTGGATGTTTCTTAGCTCTGAGGAATCTGACAAATTTCCATCTGGAGAGGAGAGCCTACTTCATAGGAAAGGGCTGTAATCTGTGTCTGTTGTTCACATCTGCATCGTGTTAGCAAGCTAAGCTGTAAATCCACGCAGAAGTGTTATGGTACAAAAATCTGAAACATGAAGGCTTTGAGTTAGTTCACAAATTATTTCATACTCTGGTCTCCAGCCACCTTGAATTCCTCTTTAATGATTAACTGACTACCATTCATTAAAGGAGTATTGGCTTTACAGTACTCCTTTACCAATTGTATTATTAGTATTGCTGGAGAGCCAGTTTAAGGAGCTGGTCATTTGAATGCATATACTTTCATATTCATA
Organism: Galbula dea; assembly: GCA_013399015.1. NCBI lineage: Eukaryota > Metazoa > Chordata > Aves > Piciformes > Galbulidae > Galbula > Galbula dea. Next base: position 338,365 of record VWZX01005643.1, read on the forward strand.
TTTCATTTGAGGCTCTGAGGAGACCTTCTGGTGGCCTTCCAGCATCTGAAGGGGCCTACAAGAAAGCTGGGGAGGGGCTTCTTAGGAGGTCAGATAGTGACAGACCAGGGGAAATGGATGCAAGCTAGAGGAGGGTAGATTTAGATTAGATATTAGGAGGAAGTTCTTCACCATGAGGGTGGTGAGACACTGGAACAGCTTGCACAGAGAGGTGGTGGAAGCCTCATCCCTGGAAGCTTTTAAGACAAGGTTGGATGGGGCTGTGGGCAACCTGATCTAGTGGAAGGTGTCCCTGCCAGGCAGTGAGGTTGGAACTAGATGATCTTTGAGGTCCCTTCCAACTCTGGTGATCCTATGATTCATATGTGAACAAAACATTTTAAAAGTACAGTAGCAAACCTGCAAAATAGCATTTTCTGAGGATGCAAATCTCCAAAAGCAAACTTCCAAAACAAGGTGCTTTGGAAGGAATGTTAATTAGTATTCTGTTCTAAGTAAGTGGTTCTGGACTTTTGAACTCAAGTTTTTATTCTTGCATCTATGCATTTTAGGCACAAAGAATGATATCAGGAAACACTTTTATGGTTGAAAAGCCCCTGTTTTATCCATCATTTAAGATGCCATAAATTCCACACAAGGGCTCCTTTTTCCCAGAATACCTTTGAAAGAAAGTCTTACAAACAGTATGATGCATACCTACACCTCTAGGAGACCTTACAACAAAGTATTTAAATTTCTTTACCTTCTGAGATGAAATCTTCAGAGGTCTAACATCTGTGAAGTGGTGTAAAATGCATGCTTCTGTCAGAAGACTACATGTGTTCCTGGAAACAAACAAACAAACAAACTACCAGTGAAAATCACTATAATGCAGTGATAGCTGAGATTTATGACCCTTAATATACTGAGGGGAGAGCACCAACTTGCTAAACAGGTTTGCATATGCAGCATAGTTCCACACTTTAATTCACAGTGGCACCAGCAAAGCACCATTAAAATACTCTGACAAGAGACCTCTTCCACCTTTCTCTGCTGGCCTGTGGAAGCAATAGGATAATTTGTCAGATGCAAGCAAAGCAGCTGCATCATTGCATCACCAGGCAGAGGACAGGTCATGCTCTGGAAATGTTTAAGGAGAACCCCTTTTGGGTGTCTAATTACAGATGGCCCTTCCTTAACTAGAGCACTGCTGCCACATTTTAGCCCTGCAGCCTTGTATTCCAGGCACAGCTGGTGGCCAGTGCCAGGGAAGCCAGAGCTGAGGTGTCTGAGACACAGCCCTCACTGCAGGGCACTGGGAGCAGAACTTGAGCAGAACCAGTCTCTTCCCTCAGGTGACTAGCAATAGGACAAAAGGAAATGGCCTCAGGTTGTGCCAGGGGAGGTTTAGGGTTGGATATTAGGTACAATTTCTTTACTGGAAGAGTGGTTAGGCATTGGAACAGGCTGCCCAAGAAAGTGGTGGAGTCATCACCCCTGGAAGTATTCAAAAAATGTGTAGGCATGGCACTTGGTGCCATGGTTTAGTGGCATGGGGGTGTTGGGTGGACAGTTGGACTTGATGATCTTAGAGGTCTTTATGAGTCTATGAATCTTCATGAGCCAGCCATGAGGCTCAAGGGGTCAGTGTAACAAGGAATGGCCATGCATTAGAATATCTGACATCAATCTGTAAAAGAACACAGGGTAGAGCTGTTCATAAACAAGCTTGAGCAGCATCACAAACACTCCATCTCCTAAGGGCATTAATTCCAACCTGACAGGTATACTGTGCTTCCTTCTGGTCTTTTGATCCTAGGAGCTTCCATAGTGATGGCTGTGAATGAAGTCCAGGTACATCTTGTTCTTGCTGGAACTAGAAATTACAGTTTTCTTGTTATTTGGGGTTTCACCCCCAAGTAGCAGTTAGACAACCAGCCCTTGTGGTTGTATGAGTGCCTGAAGTGTTTCCAGGGTGAACTGAGTGACTCCATCCTCACCTGAAAAACAAATCATTATAGAAGAAAAAAATCAAGAGAGGAAAAATGCTGGAGAGTCTCAGGGAGTACAAGAGCCAGAGGTTACCCAAAACTATTTCATATGGGACAGAAAAAGCCACTTCCTCATGCCAGGAGAATTCCTTGTGTTTTTTAGAGGAAGGGGAAATACTTCTATGGCCTGTGCAAAGCCTGGTGAGGCCACTGGCAAGACTCCCACTGACCTCCTATTAGTCTAGGGCTCTGCTGTCCATCATTAGTCAAAGCTGGGGTTACACTGATTTTGCTGCTAATGCTAGCTGAAATCAATGGGATTGGAAGGTGCTCAGGAAGGATGGACATTTTTGTAAGCTAACACATTTTCAGCACCAGGAAATTCCAGATTGAACTTGTTTGCCTGAGAAGGATTCTTGTTGGAGAGTATGTTTTTTCTGAAAACAAGAACTAATGCTTCTAGTGCAAAGGTTAATTTTAAATTCAAAGAATGCCCTCATCTTAATAAAGGGACAAAAAAAGTCTTGTTATTAATGCAGGACCTAGCCCAGGACTGAAGCTTTCCTTTTAGCTTTAGGGGGCTGAGGCAAGTGACACACAACTGTCCTTCTGCTATTTTGTTGTTATCTGAGAAAAATGCTTGGACCATTATCAAAATATGTAGCTCTTACAACCCTTCTCCTCTGTGGGCCTGGCAAGAGTTTGAATCAATGGACACTTTACAGACAGAGCTGTCACATAAAATGATTTGCCCCCAGTCATCAAGTAGGAAGATAACCCAGGTATTTCCCTTCTGTGTTCAGTGCTTTATCTACCATACTAAGGTGTTAACTCAAGTAAAACCAAACCTAAGTTAATCTTCATGCTCTGCATGTATGTTAAATCACAAGATCTCAAGAGGCCCTTTCCAACCTGTATTATTCTGTGATTCTATGATACAACTCATCAGTTTTTAACTGAGAATTTTACCAGATTTTGGACTTCTGGATTTGACTCTAGTCAGGAGCCACTTCAATGCAAATACTTTCAAAACATTTTCCTTCCCTTAGTTGAAAACAAATCTTAACCAGTGGAACACTCCAATGAAATTCAGCATGTTGCATGGTGTATTGCAGCAGGAGTTGAATCCTATGGTGAGCAGCTGGCTCATTTTAAAGCTGCCACACATGTTTCATGAGGAACCTGCTGCACTTTCTAATGCAACACCAGGCTTGGCAAAGCCTGGCCCTGCCCTCTATTTTAAATTCAGAAGAGTAACAAGCTACAGTGGGTTCACTAGTAACAGAATAAGTAACCACAAATCATTAGCTTATTCAACAGTGTATAGAGCCTCTGGACAAACAACTCCACCACCCACTACCTGATTTTCATCTAGATGAAAACCAGGCCCTTTTAGGAATATGTAAAGTAAAAGCCAAGACTAAAGGTAAATGAAGTACCAAGCCATTTATATAAAAAATATAAATACTTTATTTTCAACTAAAAAGGTGCAAACATGTAACTTTTGGTCACACTTCTCAACAAATAAACTGTCCAAAAAGAGCCATAGTCAAAGAAAGAAACTAATGCTCGAGTGGAAAGACTGATAAGCTACAGAAGAGCCATTTTTCTTCAAGCCACTTGTCCCACAAAGTAGAAGTAAATGTATTTTACCAGATGAATGCTTTGGAAGGATACAGGCTCCTTAACTTTAACAATCTCCATCTTGATCTCAACTCATCACTTGGCCCTATGCGAACAATTTCCACTGGAGTATCTATTTCATGCTTTGAACTCATTGTCAAACAAGCTTTAAAACCTACCTATCTTGTTCCAAAAGAGAAGGCTATCATTGACATTTCAAAGCATTAAACAAAGGCACAAAACTTTAAATTAATTTAGATAACTGTACAAATATATATACACACAGTATTTACAATATTAATAAAAAGAAGCTTGTCACAGGTAAATTAACTGCCACAAGCTGTCCAGTCTAATAGACATGATTCTGATTCTTGTTGACCAGGCCATATGAATCAGAGTGTCAGAGCTGAAACATTACTGTCCTGACTAACAGAACACCACCTACTTAGCACTTTGCTGGGTGAGGGTTTGCATTCCAGCTGCTGCTGTCACTAAACCAGCACCAGCAAACATGCTGCCAGTCTCCCCAATTGCACTACTAAGATGAAGCTGTACCACATTAAGGGAACATTTGCTTGAATCTGCTTTTCCTGCTTATTTCCCTTAACCCCTTCACACCACCTCATGAACAACATGTTCCGAAGCTGTGTCTTCCTGTGGTCCCACTGTCCATTTCACCTTCATTCTTCAAACCACCAGTTGGGGGTCAGTAGAAAAATTGTCTTAAGTCACATGGAGCAGTTTGTTGAAAATGAAAAAAATAAAATAAAAAAATCAAAAACTGATTTAAATACCTTGTGCTATTGAATCATGTTTACAAAATGAGATGCAAATCAGTTCAAGTTGAGAATCAGCGTCTCCCTTCTGGCTTTACGCCATGTCTCCATACATCTTTCTGTAGTACAGAGACTCAAAGATGTCATTGTCTCCAGGGCAGTTGTAGTGGCAGGCACAGGTCTTGATGAACATCATTTTCCTTTTCATGATCTCCCCATCAGGGCACTTGAACTCCACAGGGAGGGTGGCTGTTCTGTGGGGTGTGCAGCAGCGCCCGTCAGTGCAGACACCACAGAACTTAGCTCTGTAGGTCTTCACGCTGGTGCAGCCAGACAGCTCAAACTTGATGGGCTTGGAGATTTTGGGGGTGCGAATGCACTTTTTGCCTTTCTGTTAGGATACAAGTGAATAGAAAATGCTTAGAAGGTTGGCTTTCCACACAGCACTAAGCTTGCAAGCTAAGGGCAAGCAGACACCTGAATCCTTACTGTGTTTTTTGTTAAGCAAGAGTGTCTTGCATAGTGCCATAACAACATGAGAGAAAATTAAGGGCATTTAATTCTAAGCTGTTCACCACTGGGGCAAAGCTTAAATTTCAAGGTAAACCACTTGAAATTGACTACCTGTCAAAACTACACTTTTTTGTTTTTGGCAAGACACTGGGTTTTTGCTAGTGGATGGAAGCATCCTGGTAGATCATACATAAAGACAAGACTACCTACCTTGATGTTCTCCTCCAGGTCTGCTTCGCAAGGTCTGACCATGCACAGTCTACTCTGCTTCTCCAGTCTGCAGAAAGCATTATCATTGGTGACCCTGGTTGAGATGCCCATGCCACAAGTCTTGGAGCAAGCACTCCATTCCGTGGTCTGTACCAGGCAGTTGTCACGCATCATAGTTGGGTCTGGACCATAAGTGTCCTCCAGTCTGTAAGCTGCAGGAGACAGACAACCAAAATGAGACCACTGCCTGACCTCATGCCCTGCTAAAGGCTCTCTTCCCCTTCCTGACAAATCCAGGCAGACATGCTTATCTATGGGGTGACTCCACTTACTGCAGCACTCCAGGTGCTGGGATGCCCTGTGTCAACCTATCTCACAGCCTCCAACCTCCATGCTGGCTGCCCCTTTGCCCCCAAGGCTGCCATCCATAGAAAGACCACTCACCAGCAAGAGCAGGTCCCACCGCAGTCTGCTCTTTGGCCTCATCACAGACCCACTCCTCGCAGCACTTGCCAGGGAGCTTCACCCGGCGTGGATAGGGACAGTCGGGGCTGGGCAGGCGGACGTCCATACTGCAGAGGGGCACGCAGCCCACCGCCCCGTCCAGGCAGGTGCACTGGTACTTGCAGCTGCTCTGGAAAGACTCCCCGCTCCGGTACACCATGCCGCCGAAGACACATGGGGCACCATCTCGAGCTGCGAGGGACAGGAGGCGGAGGGTGAGGTGTGCAGGAAGGAGGTGCGGCGAGGCCGGGCCGCAGCCCCGGTTCCCCCTTTCCTTAATCCCGGCGGGAGCTCGTCCCCGCCCCCCCCGTCTGGTAGCAGCTCCGTGTCCCCCACTCACCGGTGCAGACGCCGATCCTGCGGTTGGCGGGGGAACCGAAGTCGCAGAAGAGTCCCTTGTGGTGGTCGCAAGGGTCGCGCTCAGTGCAGAGCTCGCCCAGCTGCTTGGCGCAGACGCGGCAGCAGCCGCAGCCGTCGAGCACCAGAGAGACGCCGGTGGGACAGGTAGGGCTGGGCCCGGGACCGCACTGGCACTGCCCGCTGCACTCCTGGGCCTGTGCCTCCTGCGAGCGGCGGAGGAGAAAGGGAGGGAGAAAGAGAGAGGAGTCAGGGCTGCCGCCAGGACCTCGCCGCTCGGGGCTGGGCTAGCAGAAGCGCGGGCGACGGCACTTACCGAGCTGAGGAGGGCGAGGAGAAGGGCTACGGCCAGAGTGGCAGGGGCCATGTCGCGGCGGTCGTCGGCTTGTGGGCGGCTGTGCGTTGAGGTGAGCAGAGGAGAGGCAAGCTGACGAAAGGAGAGTTTTCCGCCGGGCGATTCTTCTCAGCGGCGCTGCGCGGACAGGCCTATCGCGGTGAACCGACGGGTAGGTGTGTAGCTGCTAGGTGGCTGCGCTGCACCGGTCTGCTCCTTCCGAGTCCAGCGGGAGAGTTGCCTGTACGACTGAGGAGTAGCGGGACGGCCTCCTCCTTTTATAGGCGGCGGCGGCTCGGCTTCGCCAATGAGCTGAATGGGGCCGCGGACAAACAGCGACATTCCGCGCATTCCTCCGCGCCGCGCCGCCCCTCCCCGCCCCGCACCGCCGCCGCCGCCGCCGCCCCGGAGCGGCCCTGACCCCTGACTCCCGCATTCCACCGTCTGTTGCTGCCCCCCCCAACGCACACCCCCTTCACTAGCCCCTGCCTCACGTCTTTTTATTTTTCACCCTGATAGTTTTTTAAGGGGTGAGTCACCTACGTTGCCAGCCGCTCTCTGCCATATACTACCCTCACCCCCTCCCCGGGCAGAGCGTTATTTCGGGGAGGAGGTGGTGGGTCCAGAAGGGGAGTCGGAGCGGTTGCCATGGGTGGGTCAGGGGAATCTGTTACTTCCTTTCCTCTCTTCTCCCCGCTCCCAGCCAGGGCAAAGGGGATGGGAGAGGGTGGTTTCGGGGTGCCTCTCGGGGTGCCCACTGGCAAACGGTCCTGGCTTTTTGGTACCACCACCAGAAAAAAAAGGAAAAGGTATAATTACACTCCCGGGTATAAAATGACTCTGTGTACCACTGAATCATACTGAGTATTTGTAATGTGTTCCTTCTCTAATAGATGCTCTCTATGAATAGAGAGAGTGCCTATTTACTCTGAAATATTTGGCACGGCGGAGGCAGTCTGAAGCGTGGAAGAAGTGGCTATTATTTTCCCACTGCCTGTGTGCAGCTGTCATTTCGGAGCAACACGTTCCTCGCACATCCCTGCTGGCAAGCCTTGCCGATGGTCCACCCTGGGGTTACAAGGAGAAGAAATTGGCATGTCGCTGCACTCAGCCAAAAACTCAAGGCTGTGGTTTGTATTTGACTGAACCCGAGACCTATGCATTGTGGCTGGTGTTAAATCGCTGCAGATAACTGTTAGGGTTTTCTTTCCTTTTGTTTTGTTTGTTTTTAACCAGGAGCATGGTTCTTCCCCCACCTCCTCAAGTATCATTTGAATATTCAGTGATGTCATGTTGTTTGACCTCTGCTTTAAGGCAAGGAATGCCAGCGTTTTGGCTTTTGACCTGGAGAAGTACATTAGTGTTTAGTGAGAGAGACTGGCTTGATGCATCTTATTAGTCAAGCTGCAATCTGATGGATGCTTTAAAAGTTGCCAGCTTTTTGCATGTAGGCTTTCTCCAGCTGTCACATCCCCCTTCTTTCTTATCCCTCCACATGTAAGCATACTTCCATGCTATGATGCAGCAATGTGTATGCACAGAATTCTTGAGGAAAAAAAAAGAGGTTTTCCTGTAAATCACCAGTGGGATATATTATACTGTAAAACTGTTATTTATGTTCTGCCAGCCCTGTACTTTGACTGGTAAAGTTGTTTGGATGTCATTCCCTCTTCCTGAAATTCTCCATTAAAAAATATAAGATTGGCTCTGAAAGAAAAAAAAAAAAGGATCCCAGGGAACAGTTATGGTAAATAATATATGTTCCCAAACTCATGAAACCTCCAAAAATCTGTATTTACTTGAAGGCCTGGGTAAATAATATGTGTACCAAAGTATGTATGACATGCATACCAAAATGCAAATGTAACCAGGTAAACAGAATGCCTTTTTTAAATGCCTAAATATGGTAAGAGCACATCAGAGAAGAGGCTCTAGCCATGTTTTATAACTTTCCATGTAAGAGTTTTTTTCAGAGAAACAGTTTTCTTAAACAAAACCTTAGAATCTCACTGACAGAAAAAGTATGTTTAAAAGTAACCAACCACCAGAAAGACAGGAAATCCAAAATTAAAGGATAACTCTGTCCCAAGTCCTCACACTGTGGGCCAAGTACAGCAAGCCCCATCCACTTGCTACCCTGAGAAAAAAAGACTTAAATAGGCATTTGGACTTCAGAACTAATTCTGGTCTTGCACCCCTGTGAATCAGGCATTAGCTCACTGAATTACAAGTGGTACCAACACGTGGAAGTGGGTAAGAATCAGAGGCCATCAGGTTTGCCTTTTTGTCACTTTGCTTTCTGTGCCATTAGATGGGACTCAGGGGGTACCTGGTTTGTGCATGTGGAGGTACTCACATGGGCAAGGGGAACCTGAAAGCAAACGTAGTTCTTTCAGAGTCCAACTGATCTTCAGCTTATCCTTTCTGATGACAGTATTTCTTCAGATGGGGAAGTATATCCTGGCATTGGTGCCTCAAATGGTTAAAATGTACTAATTTTGACTTCCTTGCAGATGTTTGTCCAGCACATGCTTTTAAGATAGTATATTTTTTTTTGCTGAAACTAGGAATTCACTACAGCAGCCTTGCAGACTTGTTTACACAGCTATATAGGGTATATGTGTGTCTACATCAGCTTCAGTTGGTACAGTTCCTTTGGTGAAGTCTTGTAAAAGGTACAGGTGTGGATATGCTACATTCCTCTCTTGTGTTTTTCCTCCTTTTTTGTTTTTTTTTTTTCCCTCCTTTCCCCCCCAAAAAAAGTCACTTGATCAGGTATCAGACACACTGAAAACCTGGCAAGACTGCAGGAAAGTGGCTAGACTTGGAGTGTTTGTGTACTTAAAGAAAGAATCTTGCACATTTTCAACTTTCAGTCACAGATATTTTTTTATAAGAGCAATTGGAGGTCTGAGCCAGGCCTCAAAGCGGAAATCAAAAGCTCCCAGAGAAACATAGCTGAGGAATGTGAGTCTGATCCAACAACCATACGCAATGCACATACAGTCCTGTCAGCCTTATAGGAAGTCTGGCCATATATGGACATCTGGACCCTGAGCTGTTTATCATCACGATAGCCTTGTAGTTGGCTTCAAGACATTTCTGGCTCGCCTCAGGGTTAGTATGCCAGTTAGTTCCTTTCCCAAAATGCTCACCAGGATATTTCTTAAAAACTGCAATAAATATATCTCAGAATCCTGAGAGGTTGGGTTAAAGTTACATTAGTAGGCTTTTGTTTGAAATACAGGTTCCAAGCAAGACTTACTCTGCAAGCTCAGAAATAGACACAGAATAAAAATAAAGAGATGGAGTCCATCAGGAGTGTGGTTGCCTGGTATTTGTCTTTCTTAGAAGTCGTCTGGTAACTTATTCTATGTATCTGTAGGCATAGAAAGTGCTCTGAATTAGATTACTTGCTTGGACTTTTACTCATCTTTTGCTGGAGGGGTGCATGAGCTAATGAATCCACAAAGGTGAAATAGGAAATACATTTCCCAGGAACTGTCAAGCAACTTGTGCCATTTGCATGGCTTTGTTAGAGTGGTGCAAGCCTCCTCCTTTGGAGCCACAACAGTTCACGTCAGCTAGTCTTAACAATGAGAGGCATTAGCTGTTCTCTAAGGTGAACCAGAATAATAAGAAGAATGAGTGGTGCAGTGGATGGCATAGGGCCTGTGGAAATGTTCACTGCTGAACTGGTCGACCTAGTCCAAGTTCCTCAAGGTACTGGGTTAGATCTCTGCTAGCATCAGTTGGACAGAGTCACTGTTGGCCACCCAAATACTTGGACTTGAGAAGGGCAACTTCATTGAGCTAAAGCTACTCAGCAGTGTGAGCAAAGCAAAAAATCAGATATGATTCCTGTTAGCAGATCTGAGTTCTGTTGTTTTCTGTTATCATTGTTATTTAAAGTTATGTTCTTTATGTTCTAAGACGTAATATTTTGTTACTTCTAGAGTCACTGAGAGTGCTGCTTTAAGCTCTTGACTTCATTCTTAAAAAGCAACTGGAGTTCTGATTAATGTGTGGTCTTAATGCAGCAAAGAGATTACTGGAAGTGGAATAATCTAAATGAGTATTCAAAGGACATGTAAAAATTTGTATGAAAGAGAGTTTCTGAGTAGCATGAAGACAGAGGTCCTTAACTACCAAGCCTCAGGTTCAGTTTATCTGATATTGTGCTGAAAAGTTTGCCACACATCTTATCAGCACTGTAAGGAGCAGCATTCACTACATCTGTGCAGAGGTTGGCTGCATCCTAGATTTTTGTGGTGAAGCACAGAGCTCTCCCACAGCTCACAAAGGCGGGCAAGGAGGGAAGACTTTCAGTTGTTTGTTTCTCAGATTTGAGTGAGGTTTACAACCTCTCTCAGTAGTAAGTCAGCTAGTGTAGGAAAACAGTGAGTCACTCAACACTTCTTAGACAATTGTCCCATAGATGGTTAACAATTCATAAAAAGCAAGTGTCACTGGCTGGAGAGGGAATGTGGCCAGGGACTTGATTCAGAACATCCATCAAAAATCCTTTGAGGTCTGTCTCTTACAGAACCACGTGGAAAACAGCTGGAGGAACACCTCCTCCCACTCTGTCATGCTTTATGTGGGCAGGAATGAATCAGATCTGCTTATTCTGAAATGGCATGTGATTTTATTTTCAGTTATTCAACCTGCTTCTCTCAGGACCTGTCAGTGTAAATTTTGAGGTTTTGTGGTTTTTTTTTCCCCCAAGCTGAGAGACATCAATGTTTAATTAAGACTTAACCAGATTATGAACTTCACTTAACAAATGCAGTTTGCTGTGCCATAAACTATGGGATCTCTTAATCTGTGTTGTAGCTGCTGTAGAGAAGTAGAGTCCTGAGGAGGATCCTGTGGGATACATTTGTCCATGTTGTCCAGTAGGGTAGGATCCATCCTTGTGCATATGGGAACGATGAACAGAGTGTTTACTTTGGGGAGAAGAAAAGAGAGCAGTCTGTAAAATTTGCCCCCTTTTTGATACAGCCCAAGATCTCTGACCTTGGTATAGTGTGACATGGGCTTTTCTGTTTACACAGACCTTCCTGAGAAAGTGGAGGAGTTATGTTATTGTATAGGTCTGCAATGCCTCTGGAGGACTTGATGAACAGGCTGCATCAGGTAACCTACACAGGGACGTCATGTCCTCGGTATGTTAACATAGGATTTTAGAACTTGCTTGATTTTCAGGAAGATGGTTCCCCATGGTGCAGCTGCCAGCTTGGCTGGCTGTTTTTTCAGCAAGTGATGTGTGGTATGTGACCTGTGTAAATACATCTGTACAAGTGACGCAGACAGGGAAACCAGGATGTAAGCTACAAGAGCCAAGGTGGCTTCCTTATTGACCTGCGGATGTGTGTGACATTTAGCAACTACCAGACCAGGTCTGAAAACCATCTTACAGTGCTAATCTCTCTGCTGTTGGTGGGAAATTCTCTGTTAGCCTGTTTTTCACATGGAGCTGAGAAGAGAAGATACTCTTAAGAACTGTGCATTGTTGGGGAAGTGGGGAGATTTCTAAGATGCTTTGATTTCTGGCAGGAACTAATGGAGGAAGTGCAGTTGTTTTAAACGGCAGTGGTCCCAGGTCTAGAGTTTACAACCATGTTGTAACAAATGTCTTGGTAATGAGTGGCTTCTAAGTAATAAGCATGAAGTTGTATGAGTGGTAGGAGTCACACTAACAGCAGTGTTTCTCAGCATATTACTCCATTTATTACCCTTTTATTAAAGGGTTTTAAATAGAAATCAAGGTTAGGTTTTTACTGTACCTAGATGTTTGTTTTGACCATTTTGGACAATGGAATCTTTATGAAGACTGAGTCTGTGAAGTTATTTGTGGTGCATTTCTTGTGAGGAAGTTACCCATGATGGATCTTGTGGAAAAAGTCTAACCTTAATAGCATGGTAGATGGGTATGGTTATTTAAGATTCAATCATGACATGAGATGAAAAGACAGTTCATCAGTTACCTTTTATCATTACCTAAGATTAACAAGGTATTTGAAGATCCTAAATCTGGCTTAACCAGAGTGCACCCTCTGAGTTAGGAATGTTGTAATACAAAAATTTCAGGTGAGTTTAAAAAGCATATGTGAATTAGCCACATCTTTTTCTTGTTCCTCCTGTCACTCACAAGATGAATTCCAAATTCCTTGGGAACAGTTTTCTTGTTTTACCATCTTAAATTCAGTGAGACTTAACCTAGGCCTTCACATAAACTTTTTTTTTTTCCTTCATAAATGACTTGCAAAGAGTGAAGGTGGAGTACAGGACTTCGGCAGCTTGTTTGATATTTCCTTGTTTTTTTTCCATCCAGCTACCACAGGGGGGAGTAGAAGTTTGGAAAGGGCTGTGCTGCCCAAGAGGCCACCGAGGCCAGTGGTGGATTCTAGGTGTGTGCCCTGGCCAGTCCCTGATGGGGAGAAGAATGGGTGTGAGAGGAGTGGAAATGTGCTAGAAACGAAAGGTTTGGTTGGAGGAAGGAGCTGGGGGGTTTCTGCAGCTGGGACAAGCGAACTGGTTCAGTGCATCACAAAACCACCCTGTTTTTCTTACTCATTCCAAGCAGCTTTTCTGTCCAGATGTAAGGGGAGTGTGACTGAGTTGTTTTGCTGCCTCAGGAGGGAAGATGACATGTGGGAGCTGTACAGTACTTGCAAAATCCCTGTCCTTCTGACAACAGGCTTTTCCCACATTAGGGTTATTGGCTAGTGAAAGACAAATGCTCGGCAGAGGCAAGGCAGAGGATACAGCAAGGAAAGTGCTGCCAGCTCGATGGAAGAAGGCTGCTCTTGTGGGACTGCTGGTGTTGGTGAAAGCTGTCTGTCTGCTTAACACATGGGTGGCTGGACTCTGTGGGTCCTGTGCAGTGAGGCTGGGGAAGGGGGATGTATTCCTCAAACCTTGGCCCTGGCTGTGGGGTCACTCTCTCAGCCTGTATCTTACCACAGTTGCTTTTGCAGTGTGTGGTCTGCAGTAGCAGCTCAGCCACCATCCTGCCCTGCCAGTGGACCTGGTGCAGTTTGGAGGAGGAGGCATGCAGGCAGAGATGGAGATGGAGGTGTGAGAGCAGAAGGAGGGGGCTGGGATTTTGGAGTAGCGCAGCATGACAAGAAGGTGGAAAGGGGCTTATCCCTTAGCTTCTCCCCCACATGCCAGATTTATGCCTGTACCCAGAGACAACCAGCCATGGTGCTGAGCAGGAAAGGGTAAATAGGGCTGAAGAGAGAGGTGCACATATGTGTTTCTGTGGGTAGAGTTGGAGGGAGGACACAAGGAAGTGGAGGAAATGGTGTGTGAGGAGAGCTGTGTAAATGAACCAGCCAAGGACGAGGTGAGCTTGGCAGCTTCCTTCCCAGCACCCTCACAGTGTTTTACCACCAAGAAACAGTGCTTAGGTCTGTTCAACCACAGGCAAACTCATTTGCCAGCAGAAAAGAGGAGGTGTGTCCAGCAAAGTCTGGGTGCTTCTGTTTTGAGCACCTTTGGGTGCCAGTCTCCATTTTTCCTTGTTCCACTGCACTCAGCAGCAGGCTGTGTTGAGGGCCAGGGTGGAGTGACTGTGTGTTTTCTTGCTCTCTGGGTCTGTGTTAGGGAGTTTTAGCACTGAATAACTAAGTTAGCCATTTTGGGGAATGAATGAGGTAATTTTCAGGATCTAATGACCAGAAAAGCAACTGAAAAAAGTGAATCAGGCACATTCCTCCTAAGTGCACAGATCTATAATAAGAAAGATTAAGCAGGGAAAAAAAAAAGAAGAATTAAAGGAGAAATGCAAAAATCACAGTTGTGTTGGACAAGCTTAAGAAGTGAGCCTCTGTGAACATCAATAGGTTCAATAAACCAAGTACAAGGTCCTGCACCTGGGTTGGGACAATCCTTGGTATGGATACAGGCTGTGGGGGGTGAAGGAATGGAGAGCAGCCTTGTGGAGGAGGATGAGGAGGTACTGGTGGGTGAAAAGCTGGACATGAGCCAGCAAGGTGCACTTGCAGCCCTGAAGGCTAACCATGTCCTGGGCTGCACCAAAAGAAGCATAGCCAGCAGGTCAAGGGAGGTGAGTCAGCCCCTCTGCTCCACTCTGGGGTGAGAGCAGGAGGGTTGGACTACATGACCTTTAAATCTCCCTTCCAACCCAAAACATTCTATGGTTCTATGTATCTTGAGAAATAACAATGCTGTGCATGGATTGCCAAATGTGTTATTTTTGAATGAAGAGGAAGATATGGCAAGCAGGTCTTTGCTTTTGATTTTAATGGTAAAAGTAGGATGGCAAGGAAAATAATTCTCTGAGTGATTTTTCCCTGTGCTTTCTGTATGTCTGTGATTCCTGGATTGTTGAACTATCCTCAAAAAGAACCTGGGAGAAATCCACTTTCTTTGTGTGTAGGATATTGATAAACTCAGTGCCTGTTCCACAGCCTTGTGCCTGACATATACAAAAAAAAAAGGGAATTAATAGTCCAGTTTCCAAATAAGACATAAGGAATTTATTTATGCTTTTGGGAGGTAATATGTCTGGGTTTGAATGGAAGTATGTTAAGCATATTGAAAGTCTCAAGGAATGCAAGGCTGGTTCTGTTCAACAATAAACATCTAAGATAGCAAAAACATTTATACATTTGGCAAACTTTTGCCTAAACATCATGTTTCTTATTTTTCCTTAGGGATAGTTATTACAAGTTCAGGGAGTTAACCAGAGATAAAAATGCAAACAGAAAAAAGATACAATTAAATAAATTCAGAGCAACTTTGACATTTTCCTTTAGTTCCAAGGATACAGGCATCATAGAAGGAATTAAAGGCAGAAACACACTGAAGGTTGTACCATGGTTCCTTGCACTCACCTGGACTCTTGCAGGGAGAAAAACCTGGAGAAAACTGACCTGTGTCAGTGTGATGGTGTCACATAAATCACTTGAAAGAGACCTGTGCTTCTATCCCACTCTTCCTAAAGCATTTTCATTGATGTGTCACAGGTTTTTTCCCCGAACATTTGCTGAGGAAACTGGCAGCAAAGTGTGAGGATATGAAGGAAGAGAATAAAAAGGCAGACACCTAAGAGTGTAAAATCCTAGGCCCTGGTTAGAGTGGTTTTGCAAAGTACAGTGACAAGATACTCCTTCTGGATATGGTGTGTATTTTGTAACATTTGAAGAATCAATACATGTCATACAAAAAATCAAGAGGAAAATCAGTATTGTCTATGTGGTTTGTAATTCCAGAACCCTCTCCGTGGCTTTTCAGTTTTCATCACTTTATTATTTTCAGGGGGGAGGGAAAAAAATCAGAAGTCTAAGGGAAATTACAGCAATCTTTTTTGAGGGTTTAAGACATCCAACACTTTGGCTGGATGTGTTAGTCCTTCTATTTCTACTCCTCATCAAGGTTTAGAATGAATGGATGGCATAGTTACTGTAGTGTAATGGAATCATTCTTTTAGTTGAAGAGGTACAGGTGTATGTTTCTGGTGCTAGAGGTCACAGGTTTGTTCCTGCAGGGACTCTATTTTCCATTCTGTTCAGAACTGATTCATAATGTCCTTCTGACATTTGAAAAAGGTTCTTTTATGATGGTCTAATTTCAGCAAGGAAACCACACATGCTGTGTTTCAAGCCAAATTAGTTGATGAACTGGTGAGAGGTCACATTTTTGTTTCTGGAAAGCCATCAGAGCAAAACCTGCCAAAGTTATGGTTTTGCTCAAAATCCTTTCATTTGTCTTGCTTTTCCTGCACACCAACACAGAGAAGTACATTCTCATCACTTAATTATACAAAAAAAGAAGAAAGAAAAAAGCAACAAAAAAGTTGCCAAGGTAACAAGAAGTTCTGGCCCACAGATACTTACTAACAAAGCCAAGCAGCAACACAGTTGCAAGACTTGAAACATTTGATACTTCCAGACAAAGTGAACCAATAGATCACAGTTTGGGGAAGAAGTAAGATGGGAATAGCAGGGCAGGTGGAGAGAAATAAATTCCAAAGGCTAAGAGGGTACACTCCCAATAATTGGTGTGATACAGGGCCCCAGTATCAATGCTTCTGATGAAAACAGACCCAAGATCCTCTTGCCTAATGACTACTCTTGCTTGGAAGTAAAATTGGAATCAATGAGGGTAGAGCCTGAGATAACTGTGAGACATAACAGAATGCCCAGCTCTAGATAGCTTCAGCAGGTTAACCATAGGACAGGGGTGGCATTTTGTCTGGCCAGTTGTAACATGTCATTACCAGAGCTTAAGGGGTGAAATTTTCTTCCTTGCTCTCCTCTGCCTTTTGCACCTTACAAAGTATTCACTTTCACATCATTAGTGTATCAAATCCCTGTTCATTTTAGAAGCTTTCTTCTTTGCCCCTGGTCTTTATTTTCCCATTTCTACAGCAGTCTCAGTGCCTTTTCACCACCTTTCTCCACGTTGCTTGGGTCTTCAGGGAATTGCCTCTTCTCAAGCCCAGAGGTAAAGCTACTGCTGCTCCTCACTGCCTTCAGCTTGGGTTCCCACAAACATCCTCTTCTGTCTTCAGGGCAATGCTCCCCTCTTTGATAGGTGACTCCTTGATCTGATTCTGAGTATGAGCTGGCAGTTAGGACTATCTTTGCTAGCCTAGGGGAGAAGTTTTTGTGAGAGAACATATAGGTGAAGTTGGGAGGCCATTGAGGGGTCTTACAGATATGTTCAGCCTGTACAGTAGCTTGGATGATGTTATTAAAACATCTCTGCTTTCCAAGCTGGAAAGGTCACTGTGTTTCTTTAGAATATTTTTGGAGATGTTTCTGTGGTTTGTCAGATCTAAAAATAAACTATGATCAACACACTTCAAAATGATGACAGTTGTTTTATTATTTGTTGTTTGTTTTTTTTTTTCAAGAGTATATAAGGCAGTCAGATATTTGTTTTCCTCTCAGGGAACCAGTCAGAACTACAGACAGACTCTGAAAAATCCCCTTCAGATCACTGGGACTTTATTTTGGTGTGTTCTTAAAGTTGGGGGCATCTGCCTGCCTATCTATTCATCTGTCTTATGCAGTTTGTACAGCCTGTCATTTTCTCAGCTGAGCTAAAAAGTCATCAGGAACATTTGTAGTCTGTTCTCCTTAAATTTCTAAGGCAACTGAGACACTTTAATCAAAGCTTGTTTTCAGTAGGAAGAAGAATCCTGATGAAATAAACCCTGTGCATCACTTGCAGTAGTTTTCAGCAAAATGAAGCTGAGAAAAAACTTGGAACACATTTGTTTTTAAACATGTCTGTGTTCTGGTTTGATTTTGGAAGGGAGAAACATTGAGGGAGTTCATTTGGAAATTCTTTTTGTGTCAATGACTTACTGGTCTTGATTGGCCTGAAAAACACTTCTAAAATCTATCACTTTGAGGAACCTTTTTTAATGTCTGTCACTGTAAGTGAGGCTGAAGAGACCTTTGGATACCCAGCATTCTTCAAGGAGGAGAAAATCCATTTTCTAGCCCAGATTGGGAACACTTCAAAATAGTCTATGATTCATTAGTATGAGAGCAAAGTTAGTAATGATGTCTAACTGTAGTTGTTCCTAAAACAAATCCCATTGTTGTGAACATCTGCAGCAGAGAGCCTTGGACTGTGTAGTTCAAAGGTCAGTGTGAGATAACAGACCAATGAGTCCAGCAGATAGGTATCTATGATTGATGACTTATTTGGAGACCTTCAGCCCTCATTCTCTGTCTTGTGTGTTTTCACTTGAGCCCTGTGTTTGACCACAAGTGATGTACACATATAGCCATCACCTTGGGAGTGATGCCTAAAGCTTTGCTACTTGTAAAGAAGTGGTTGTTGCATGTCATACTTTTTGATTGCTGGGGCTGCAGGGGAAGTTCCTGAGACACAAAGCAGGAGGGATTGAGTCTAATGAGAGCTCCTTTGGAGAGCTGAGGGTACTAAACCATTCTCTGATGGCACTGGCACTTGAGGACCTTATCCCCCCTCACAGTTGCTTCACATGGCTATTTTGTGTTTACTAAGTTTCATCTAAATGTCCCTACAGAAAGGATCCAACACTGAGCAGGTCTCCAAAGCAGTCATTGTTGGTTTTCTGCCATAACCCCTCAAGCATGTGCAGAAGGGTAACATGCCAGGGGCATCTTCAGAGGGCTCAGGTGTGGGCTGTGTTGCTGGTTCCTGCAGGTCTGACAGCTGGTGCAAGTTATTCCTTTGGGGGTTTTCCTGGCTTACACAGCAAAGGAGAGCAGCATTCAGCATTTCTCAGTGTTACCAGCAGTTGCTCTTTTGGACTCATTGCTTTGCAGGTTGACATGGGGAATAGCTGAGGTAGGATCCTTATCTACCTGATCTAGCACCTCTCAAGTGCACAGGTGAGAAAAGTCATCCTTGTATTTAAAGAAAAGGAGAGGAAGTGGCATGACCTCTTTTCCTGTGCACTGATTTAAATCCCATCCTATTTTAAACCCCATCTTCATCACTGAGTCTTATCTAACACTGGCAGAGAAACAGAGGATGTTGCCTCTCATCAGGACAGAGCCTGCAGTTAGCTTTCTTTCAAGTGGTGCAATAAAAGCTGGGAATAGGCTTCAGCTTCCCATGTTTTAATTCTTCTTTTTTTAATCCCTGTTTTCATTTCCTAAACTATTTGGATCCCAGCAGACATTTTTCTTTTCTCTCTTTCCACTTCTGTTTTGTTTGTTGGAGCACTGCCTGCTCACCCTATTTGGATGTCAAGAGGCTCTCTATTTTTCCATTTCTGGAATAGTCATCAGGACTCAGTGCTTCTTGTGCAAGCCCTCAGGATTTACAGTGTGTTTATTGGTCTCTCACTAACTGCAGTTTCTCTCTTGGAATATTTTGTTTCACAGTTTCTGTCAGATGCTGTTCTGTGGATTCTGTTCACAAAATCATTCTTTTGTAAGCCCAGGAGTTTAAGTGACAGTCTTCTTAAAGGATCTAACTAATCAGCTAATTAAAATAGAAGGGGTTTGAAGAATTTGTTGAACTTGTAAATTTAAGCATCATTGATGGGGTAATAAATTTTTAACAGTAACCTGGTGTTCAAAAGATACTGGTTGTGCAGGCTGGTGCAGGTGTGCACAGTAAAACACAGCTTCTGTCTTGAAGAGACCACACTCAGGTCCTGATTTTGCCAGTTGTGCTGCACAGAATAAGAGCATCTTTGTATAAAAGAGCTTGTAAAATCTGGTAAAAATAGAGGAGAAGCAGTAACCTGAGATGTATATTTCATGAGTGTGCAGGTAAGGTGGTTTGGCTTTAGGGGTATTGCAGATGAAAGGAGAGTGGAGGTTGAAGTGCAAGATCATGGTAGCCAGATCATGGAGATCAACAAGCTGCAAAGGAGAAAAACATGTGGACAGAGGACTGAAAGAGTAGCCCATGGCAGGTTTTGTACCAAGGCCTATTGCTGTTTTNATGGGGAGGGGCTAAGCATTATGAAGACATAAACTGAAGCAGGAATGACAAAAAGGAAAACCACTGAGGAGAAGATCAACAAGCTGCAAAGGAGAAAAACATGTGAACAGAGGACTGAAAGAGTAACCCATGGCAGGTTTTGTACCAAGGCCTATTGCTGTTTTGCCCAGCACCTAATGAGGCTGGTACAAGGAAAACTGTTAGTGGGCTTCACAATTGCTTCTTTTGCTTTTTACAGCAATGGAAGTTGAAATGTGGAAGGAAGCTGTAGAAGCAAATGGAAAGCTGGGATGTGCTCCATGTATGTGGGAGGACTGGGCCATTGAATAGTGCAATGGTGCAGGAGCAGTGGATGAGAATCTGTATTCTCAGTCTGTAAAAGGAAATATCTACCAAACTGGACTTGCTTTATGATTGCAGTTCTCATTTTGCTTCCTCTCTCTCTTCCCTGAAAGTGTACAGCTTTGGGGTAGGCACTTTTGGGAGACTGGCTTTCAAAGAGGAAAACTGCATCTATCTTTTGGTTTGAGTGCTATCCTTTAAGCCTAATAAACTGGTTTATTAAATTAGTATAATCCTCTTGGTTTAGATGTAGTCTAGTTTTATGCCTTAGGCATGAAATGATTCTTTGCTGAAAATCAAGAATGTTTGGGTCTCTTTCTTTTCCTGCTGTGATCCTTGCTGGGTTTTGTCCAGGATGTCCTTGGAACTCCAGATATATCATGAGACAGCCTGTGTTGTGTGACAGCTGCAGGTTTCAGAAGAAAATGCTGGAGAAGATGGCTGAATGTGCATGCAGACTTCTGAATGCTCATCAGCACCCATTCCAAGCTTCCTTTTTGGGTGTTGATGCCTGATTAGCACTGTAAAGCAGCACAGACAAGATAGTTAGCTTTAACCACTAAAAATGCTGCCTTTTCTGCACAGTGTTTCTAGACTAGACTTTTGTAAACAGCCAGATGCAATTTGGCTTCCAGAGATCTCACAATCCAGATTTTGGTCCCAACTAGCTATTTCAGGCCTATTTAGGCCCTACTGAAAGATGGATTTATAAGGAAAATGTTGACAGACCCTGGCCTCTCATATCACTACTGGGAGCCATGATAATAAGAATGATTTCCTTTAATAGTCTTCCATCAAATATTCAAAGCTGTAGCTTTTCCTTTGGTGCAAACATCAAAAATGTGGACAATTTTATTTTCCTAAACTTGGACAACATCTGTGTTTCCACCATTTCTGTGGGAATGCAGAACACCCTTTTCCAATTTTATTAAAAACCACCTTTTTGGCTAACATGCCAGCACTTTCATTAAGTCTCATATATCTTGTTCTAGGAAGTTGGAGTCTGCCTATTTTGATTATCCAGGACTTTCTTACTCTTAGGACTATAGATGAGAACTGTGTTTTTCCTCTCAGAATGCCTTCAAGTTGTTTGCCTTCTTAACCTAGACTTCTTAAGTGTTTCCAAGTAGTTAAATGACTCTCCAATGACAGTAATATTTTACTGATACTTATGATGCTTGTTGGCCCAAAGCAGAATCGATTTCAGAGATGACTGTAGTGAGCTCTGACATGTGGAAAAAATTATACTAAAGCCTGGCTGCAGATTAGTTCTTTACCTTTTGGGACAAGGCTCTTGCATTTGATCTGGGTTGGAAATCTCAAAATCAGCTTTGGATGTGCATGTGGAAAGAAAGATGTAAGAGAAAATGTAGGAGGATCTCATTGTTTCCATTGTTGTGTTTTTTGAATGCTGCCCAGTTGGAAGGAAGGCACCCACCTAATGTCAATGTAAAGGCTGAGAGGGCTTGACAGTGCAAGGTAAAAGTTAGATCTCAAGATGTGGATCCATGTCCTATAGTAAAACAATTTCTTCTGAATGCAATGTTTAATGCCTGATAGGAAGACTGAGCAAAGATCTATGCTGACTCATAGTATCCCACACACAGCAAGAAAGTGCTTTCCAAAGAAGGAACTAGCTTTTCTCTGTACATGAGGAGGGTAAAAGTTACTTACACTCCTCTCAGTCTTGCTTAAGAGCTTGTGAAAAGGCTTGGCCTTGCTTGCATGCCTCTCATCAGGAGTGGAAACAGGCAGCCCATCCGAGGGAGTGGCCTGCCTTATGTACATGGAAACTCTTCTATGTAGAAGAGGAGGCTGGTCCAGCTAAGGTGTGGTTTTATTTACATCCATGCTCTTCCCTTCTGATTGGAGAGGGTTTAGAAGGTGTGGTCTCATTTCCATCCTGCCTAGACACTCTTTGGCTCATCTGGATTCAACCCTTGCCTGTGACTGGAAAAGGAAGGAACTGCTGCAACCAGAATAAAAATGACTGTGAAAAAAAAAAAAAAAGACTATGTTCTGCCTCTGTTTCTTCAGTGTATGCATTCCTGCTGGTATGTACCTGAAAAAGGAAGGCCATGTTCTTGGGGAGAGGGTTTTGGGTCTGCATAGGTATGTGTGTGTATGCTCATGTGTGTGTATGTATTTCTAATGTGAAGGTGAACATACAGTATTCAGTGCTACTCTGGGTGTTGGAGTGTGCTGCAGGTGTTTCTAAAGGAGGGTCAGCAAGTTCTTATTCATTGCAAATGGTTCCTTTTTGTTTCTAATTCTTTCTCTTTTGTGTTTTTTGGTTGTATTTTTTTATTTGGGTGGGGTTTTTTAAGGTGCATGTACAAGATTTGCAAGGTGCTGCTGAGAGCTCTGGATGAAGGCCTGTCATCATTGTGGGTGTGTGAGACATGTTATGTCCCTTGCATCAAAGTGAAGCCTGTGTAAACACAACAGCAGCATTTTACATAATCTGAACCAGGATAGAAGACTACAGCACAGAATATGCAGGGGATCCAGGAACTGGCTACACTACATGCAGTTGCAATACAATGGTTTGTCTCTTCCTCAGCATGTATATAACATACTCAACTGTAGGGACTACTGTACCCTATAGTTAGGAAGCAATTCAGCTGTTGCTGGCCTCCATCTGCATTAACTTTGGGATGCAGATAACATTTTTTAGCAGAAGGTGGACTGGAGTAACACCTTGCATATGGATCATGAAGCATCTGGAATGCTTTCAAGCAACTGTTGGCTTAGTTGGTGTGAATTTGCTGTGATTAACTCTTCTTCCAGCCATGGGTGATCAGGCACCATCTTGGTGTATTCCAGGCAATGAGAAAGGCAAAAGGCAGAAGAGGTAGTTTGCTGATTTTTTTTTCCTTTTGGTCTAAAAAGGAAATGAAAGTATTTTGAGTCCACAAGGACTTGATGATTGATCCAGACCCACTTAGATGAACATCAGTGCTATTTTCACTGAGAACAGAGTTATTGTGTTGCTTTGATTGAGGATGGAAAGTGAAAAGAGAGTCCCTTTGACTTGAAGCTCTTATTTGTGACTGTGTCCAGAAGCACTGGATGCTGAAGGAGCTGCCACCAACTGGCTGCCTCTGCCATGGCCTGGATTACTTTACTGCAACATGCTGTTGCTCAGCACAAGATCAAGGCAATTCCAAGAAGAGAGCCTTGTGTGGGGATGTGCAAGTCAAAATCCCAAATCTCTAATTTTTTTCACTGCTGTCTCTGCTGCCTCTGATTCTTCTCCTGTAAGTCATGGTAAACATCTAGGCATAATAGCCTGAAGACTAACTTTTTCAAGCTAGAGTCAAGAGTCTTTTTCAAATTTAGATACTTCTGAATGTCTTTGTAGACATCTGGCAATGACTTGTTTCTCCTTTGCCTACAAAAACTTGGTGAACCTGGAAGTCTAGCTATCTACCACACTCTGGTTTAGGAGATGAAAGTTAATAAAATATTTCCTCTCTTTTCTGTAACCCAGGTAAGCTGAGGTGCCCAAAAATAACTGCATGCCAGTCTACCACAGGAGGAAAAGTGGCTGGCATTGTGTCCCTGAATTACAGACAGGCAGAAAAGCCAGGAGGTTTGTTGTCAGGATCCCTTGCACGTACTCTGGGGCCACAGCTGAAATATTTAAGTTCCATACATCTATTGCACAACTTCTGAAGGCAGCTCCTCCAGATGATGTAAAGCAAGGGAGTGATACATGCTAAGGACACCAATGTAAATGTACCTTCTTAGACCTGAGGAGCTGACTGGTCTAAAACATCATTGCAGAAGCTGTGTAACTTAGCCTGGACTGTGTGCTATGCTGTTCTACTTCTCCAGAGCCAAACTAGGCTGTTTAAATAAGGCTTGTGAGTCTCTACACTGCCCTGTATTCATGGCTGAGACTCCACTAGGAGCCATATGCCTCCTTTTTAAAATTGGCATCAGTTCCAAAACACAAGGGTGCTTTATAAATTTTTCTGGCTTTCTGATCTTCCTCTCCTTGAACTCTCTTCCTCAGGCTTAGCTTCCCTTCTTCATCCCCAGCATTGAGCCTGAGCAAACACTCTGCTTACATCTTTGTGGGCAAATGAAGGTGTCTGCCCCCAGCGACAGTTCTCTGGTGAACATCAAGTAGTTATTCCCCATGTCCTGAAGGACAGGGCAGACCTTTACCTGCTGAGCATGCACCAAAATAGGTGCCTTCCTCTGTCAGAAGAAAAGATGGCAAACCTATAACTCAAGGAAGAAGGATTTGTGGGAGATAAGAGTGTAAGAGCCATTACTGCAGCTCTATATTTGGAATTGGTTACATGTGTGTGTGGTAACCCAAATGATGGGTGGACTGCACTTTCCCATTACCATAATTACATTTCCTTTCATAGCTAGGGTTGGGGATGCATCCAGACGTTGCAGAACACATCAGTAGATTTAGTGTGGCTTACTCAGTCTCCATTTATCAGACTGTGTCCC
Organism: Galbula dea; assembly: GCA_013399015.1. NCBI lineage: Eukaryota > Metazoa > Chordata > Aves > Piciformes > Galbulidae > Galbula > Galbula dea. The sequence continues at coordinate 362,901 of VWZX01005643.1, forward strand.
AATTATGTTACATTTAGGAAACAGAATAATTTTCTGGTTATAGCACACGGAATTTGTGGCATTCTAATCCTAGTCATCCTGCTGTATGACCTTGGAGAAGTTGTTTTACTTCTCTTTGATGGCAAAAAATTAACTCACCCCATGGATGGATTTTAATACCATGCCAAGTTTAAAAAAAATCTGAAGCTAAAGTTAGCCTTCTAAATCCATATTTAGGGGCTAAATGGGGTGACTTGTTTTCCACAGTCCTGAGCACCCTGTGACTGTCTCCCACCAAGACCAGCTAGAGATTTAGGGTATTCAGCAGTCTGAAATATGAAGTAAGAGTAAGTGACAGCAGCCACTTGTGTTGCACACAAGAAGGAACTCACTCGATGTGGTGTGGTGAGATTGGGACAAGTCTGTCTTTCCTGGGTTGTTGTCACAGTCACAGTGGTGGGAAAATGTGTGTGGGATTAATATCACTAATTTTAGTGTCTAAAAGTGGGGTGCTCAAGATCTCTTTACTGGACCCTTTGGTTCAGCAGATCTGGAGCAGCTTTTGGTGGGGAGAGATGAGCATCCCCCAAAGTGTTATCCTGCCCACCTGTCCAGATATGGAATGAACTATCCTCCAGAGACATTCAGACACTCCTCCATGGAGTAAAGTGCTTCAAAAAGGCTTAGACAGCTTGCTTGTGCTCTGCTGATTGTAAAGTCAGTGGGTGACTTACAGTGCATTAGGTAAGTCCAAGAGTGTGGCAAAGCTGCTCATAGCCGTGTAGAATGGTGAAACTCCATCACAGACCTGAGGAGTTGGGTTGTGAAGGCTATGCCCAAGTGTAAAGCAGGAGGAAATAGTTGAGCCATGCAAGGAAAAGGAGACATAAACTTGACTGTAGTTATTGAAAACCTATTCCTTATTGCTGGTGTGGTTTGTTTCCACTGGAGAGCTTTGTTCTTCTGGGCAGTGTTTGAGGAGGAAGATTAATTTTCCCACGGGAGAAATAAGCTTTGAATAAGTCAGCGAAAAGAGATTGTTCTTATGTGCACCACACATTTGTAGGAGAAACAGAAGACGTTTACATGCTCCCTGAGGAGGAGCCATGACAAGCAGACAATTAAGCAATTCCCCTGGATCCCCAGATTTAAAGAGCCACGTAATGGCTTAATTGAGTTGAGCTGCTGAGAGTGCGGCGCTGCGCTGAGATTCGTGCTGTGAAGTGCGCGATTCCCAGAGGCATCCATCAGGTTTTAAAGAATTGACTTTCCATGCTAATTGACCCAGATGTGCTTGATTTTACCTCACAACCTCCACTTCATTCACTTGCTGTTAAAGAGAAGGGAATGGGGAAAAAAAAGGACTCCATTTGTCTCATGTACTGTATTAAAAGGCAGCTTTCCTGAAGCAGCATTTTGTAGTGCTGAACAAATTGTTCAGCTTGAACTGGAGCAGCATTTATTCCACTTTTCTGATTTCCCAAATGACCCAGCATGTGTTTTGTAAGGACCAGAGAATATTTGTTAAGCCACTCTGCTTGGCAAAGGAAGCATAGACATTGTCCCCAGAAGAATGAGAGTGGTACAGATGGATGGAAGGTGTCTGACCTGTCTGACCAGGCAGGGCTGAGCAGCGCAGCATGAGGGGTGAGTGCTTCATGGTTTGGTGGAGAGCTGGCCCACCCCAACCATCAATAAATGAAGGGAAAAAAATCATGGTTTAACTATTTTTGTCTTCAAGAGGGCAAGGAGCCAAGTTTGAGGAATGGGTTTTGCAATGTGAATTAGCAACTGAACTCCTCCAGGTACTAGGCCAGTAGGCACCTCATTTTGGCAAGCTATGGTCACCTTTTATGTGTGTGTAAACACCCTTGGAGCACACAGAGCAATTAGTGTAAGACTGAGGTTCCCAGTGCATTCTGTGTGTGTGTGCAGAACCTGGGGTTTTGTTCCTTGTCAGTTCACAAGCCTTAATTCATTTACAAATCAAGTATCTTTGTGTGGTAGGGACTGAGTCCACCTCTCTAGCTGCATTCCTGGAATACCACTGGAGGCTTTCTTTGGTAAAGAAGCTGCTCTCTACCTGGTTTATGTTTTCAAGCCTACCTCAAATAGTGCCAGCAGGAGGCATGTTGAGGAGCTTCTGTATATTCATATTTAAATAGGTTGTGTACCATTGATACCAAAGGAGTTCATCTGAGTTTGCATGGCTGTCAGGGTAGCAGAATTTGGCCCCTGATAAGCCATAATTTGTACCAACCAGTCAAGTTGTGGAGCTCTGCTGTGAAGATGTTCAAGGAGTTTGTTTCTTTGTCAAGAGTTTTATGCCATATTTGGTCAGTTGTGGGGATTTTTTTTTGCTGCTGTTTTCTTTTTTTTTTTTCCCCTTAAGAAGGCTCTCCTCCAAACTGCTGAATCATATTGCAACCATAGACCTGGTGACTTTTCAGAATTTGAGTCATAGCTGAGCTCTCTGGATGTCAAGCTGTGAAGCTACACATGGGCTCAGCACTTTAGCAACCACTGACTACAGCTTTGGCAGTATCATATTCACAGTCCAGATGTTGGATGGTTCAGCTGTAGCAGACAGCAAGAGAGAACAGAGCAACAACATAACTGAAAAGTGCTGTTTACTCTTCTTGATTTAAATACCATGGTTTGTACTGTTCTGATGACTTAGTCTGGATACTAAGAACCAGACTGCTTTTGATCTGAGCTTCATCCTAGAAGAAAGCCTCACACTTGCAGAGAAAAACCTCTTTTGGAGGTTTTACTCTTGCATTCTTCCTGCCAAGGTTCCCTGTGAGAAGTTGTCCCAGTTGGGCCCATTTCTGAAATGAGTTATATTCAGGATTAACAAAAAGCATCATCATCTTGTGGAGCCAGAAATAAAAAGTCAGGGTGGCATCTGAGATTTGTAAAGGTAATATGATCATGTTTTGATTTGCCCTTATGAGCTGCAGTGACTAATGCCTTAGCAGTAATTAGGAAAGAGAGAAACAATCCCCATTAAAGCAGGCTACTTTTTCAAACCTGTGCTTCTGCAGACTCAGTCAGTTGAGCACCTTCCTGCCTGTGCCTCATTTTAAATAATGTTCTATATTTCCATGGTGTGTTTTGAACTTGCTAAACTTTTATGCATGTGATACAAAAAACTGAGGAGAGTCTCCACAGTTCAATTCCTGTATCAATATTTCTTTAGGAGTATGGTACTTAGGCTGAGAAAACAGCTACTGTTGTTTTGCAGGGCACTTAGAAGAAAGATCTTTATTCTTTCATAGTGAGCACTAAATCTGGAAAGGAATAAACCATGAATCACCTTGGCCAAATTACTTTTTTATGTCTACAGAAAACAAACTGACAAAACTTAGTGGTTTTTTTCCCCCTTTTTTTTTTTGTGTGTGTGTTTAGGAAGTTTTTTTACATGTGTGTTTGTGGGGGGTTTTTTTGTTTTATATTGGTTTTGTGTTTTTTTTGTTTTGTTCTGTTTTCTTGAGAATGACTGTGAGACACATAGCAACAAATTGTTCATTGATTTGATCTAACTCATTTCAGCTAAAGCCTAAACTGGACACCTAAATAGAAATCAACATCAAGAACATGCATCCAAAGCACTTACACAATACAAGAATGTTCCTGGGAAAATGAGAATATTGAAGGTTCATCTGTCAGGAAGGGCCAATGATTGCCCTGTGCCTGTTGTGCTAAAGCTATAATAATATATTAATATATCTGACAGTTTTCTTCCCTGTCCAAGAAACTAAACTGAGCAGTTTTGTGGGAAGTAGCACTGGAATTGGAGAAGATTTGTGCTGGAGCAAGAGATATCACATAGGTGAGCAGCAGGCAACTTTTGTGTGCCAGTCTCAGTGCTGAGCAGATAGACATGAGGCTCCAAGGGGAATATTGCCCCAAAAGAAAGAAGGTATTTAGGGACAAGGAGAAGGGATGTTGGAAGAAAAGGGCTTCTTGGGGTCCATGACATGGGAAAGAGAGTACTTTTGTTGTCTTGGCATGGAAGAGGATTCTTAAAGAAGAAAACAGAAGAGGGGCAGAAAAACATGAAGGAACCAAGACAACTGTTTACCTTGTTTTGTGTTTCAGCAGCTGTGGTAAAGCTATGTTCCTCAGAGGAGAACATTAACTGAGCAAAGCAGCACAAGCCCTCAGAACAGAACAAAAGTGCTGGAGGGAGAAAACAACCCAGGCAAAGAATATCACTAGAGAGTTTCACTGGAGAATGTCACTAGAGGAGGAACTATGAATATAAGGGTGAATAAAGGCCTTGACTCACAGATTCATGGAAGTTCTTCAGTCTTCAGATGGGAGCAAGCTAGCTCAGATAACATGTGTAAGTTCAAGAAAAGTCCACTTTCAGCAGGTCTGTCAAAACTATCAACACAGCTTTTGTGATGTGTATTAATTATTATTTCTGTCCTATCCAGGAGTCCAGCAAAGAATGAACACAATCCCTGATGATCAGCTCAGTAGTTGACTTGTACATTAATGTGGTCCTGTTTTTGACAGAAGAAGGTCAGGTCTGAGATTGGGAAGTTGACAATTTATGTTGAGTTTAATATTGTAAACTACAAATATTTTGCTTCTGCACAGTCCAAAATAATGGTCCCAGGGAGAAGTCCCAGAACCATGTATGTGGTAATTCTATCCAACCAAAATATATTCCACAAGTTCTATTAGAAGAATTGAGAAGAAACCAGAGGAAAGTTTTAAAAGCAGAGAGTTTTGTTTCTTGGGAACCAAAACAACTGTAATGGAAGCAGATGCTTACATGGCATACAGGACTTACCACACATCCAAACAGCAATGCAGGAAAAGGCTTGCTGTGTTCCTGGAATGATGAGATACATATGAAATCCTTTTAAAATGCTTAAAATAGTCAAAGACTTAGTCATAATGAGTACAAAGAAATCTGTAATGCTGGTTCATCTCTGCCTAGAGTCTGAGCTGTTAAGTTTCTTAGATATTGTTAGTCCTATTCTGCATTTTATTTCTATAGCACAACATTCTTTTCCTAGGAATATTGGACATCTTGCCTCAGAAGTTTCATAATATGCAGTTCCTACAGATTTATGTGTGTGCTTACAGACAGATGCCATCACCTTCTGTCATGTAAGAAGTGGAAGTGTTAACTGTCAATATAGGCTGTGTCATTTTATAGTGGGCAGGAAAGGCAATGGTGTTGTTGAAATATGGAGTTAAGAAACAATAGGAGCTGGTTACATGGAGTGTGTTGAAATTTTAGGTCTTCACACATCTCTAGTGGAATCCTCAGTAATACCCTCACTTTCCCTTAGCACAGTGACTGAGGGTATTGCACCAGGTGCAACACAGGATTTAGCAGGAAACCTTACTGCCAAGTATTAGCCAGATGGTTCAATTTAAAGACCTTTTGAAAGGAAAAACAAATCCCAGAATAATTTCTCATCTTTATTACAAATGCCAAAGCCTGCAGTATGTTTGGAAGAAAACCAGATGTAGCTAAGGGATGGAGAATTATACAGAAGTCATGAAATGTCATTCCTCTCCTCCTCTCAATCAACCTCAATTAGCAACCAAATTAACAAATGGATTTTGCTACCCAAGGCAAGAAACATAGGGTATGTACTGAAAATGCTTAGCTGCAGAGTGGAACTGAAATGCCACAGGATTTTTCACCCTGACAAGGAGGAGAGCTAGGCCAAAGCAAGGAGGGGATAATTAAAGCTCTTTAGTCCATTGTGTAATACATGAAGAAGGAAACATATCTTGGGGGATATAGTGTATCACTGGTTGCTATATATACCTACATGTATGTATCTTGAAATGAGACAGTGGTTTTCTCACTGCTAGGATATAGTACAAAACAATTCTTCATCAATTTACCCCAGGATAGCTGGGATCTTACTCATTTCTTGGTTTCATTTTTGCTTTGTCATTGGTTTGGGTTGCTTTCTGAACCCCCCAATTTAATTGATTTCTCCCTTCCACCACCAGAACAATAAGGTGTATCAATTTTAGTGCTTGAAACTGAGAAAACCTCAGTTGTCCCAGCCTCTCATAATCACCCAGTGAGATCTTGTCAAGCCTCTAGGTTTGTTTTCCTTGGTGCTTGGATTCCCTAGAAGGTTTTGAGTAACAGTTCCATGCATTTCTTCAAGAGTGGAATATAGATAAATGCAGGAGTGGCAAGTTTACATTCAGTGAGATCAGAGTCACTGTAGGACTGAGTGGAAAAATGATGACTAGGATATTTAGGAGAGGAACAAGAAAGGTTAAAAGAGGTTCATGAGACAGGCATTAACTTTTCTAATCCACTGAGAATGATGAGTGAATTTCCTGGATCTGTGTTCTCCCACCCACATAGCCAGAAAATAAACTTCATAGATTAATTTCTAGGAGTATGGAATGGTTTCCAAAGAACATTATTATCTGGGAAATAGATTCTCTTTTCAAAGTACACATTCTGGCTATACTTAACCTAAAGAACTTGTCTGGCAAGCACATGATTTTCTCCTGCATTGGTAATGCAAGAATTAGTTCAAAGACTTTTTTTTTTCTGTACCAGTTCTGTTTCTGTAGGCCCTGCAGGAAGACAATTGTTGGCTGTTTTCCAGTATATTAATGGCAAAATATCCTTTTCAAGAGCTTTCTCCTCACTCCCTGCTAGAACACTTGTCCTGAAGAAGAAGGTATAACTTCACAGGAAAATGCTGTGCCTGATTGCAAGTAAATAATGAAAACATAGATAAAACTGTAGATACTCTTTGCATAGCCTCTTCATCTCCATGCAAAAGCAGCAGTTTTGTCCACATTGTTTGTGACTTTTTAGTGGAAAAGACTAGGTGCTCTATTCTCTATTGTATTTTAATGTCAACTGGCAACCACCTTCAGGACAGCATTCATTAATTACTCCACATACTTGAGAACAGCAAATCTTTTATGCCATGTGGAAGACCTATCCTGCATTCTGTGCTACTGGTTCTCCTGGCTTTGTAGGGAGGTTGGTTTTCTGGATGGTATTTGTGCAAATTTCTGAGCCATAAGTACAAGTGAATCAAGCAACACTGGAGAGAAGGGAAATCTCATAAAACCTTTCATTTCCATTCAGAGAACCTATTTATCTAGTGGTGATTATACCATTGTTGTATCACCACTGTACATGGGTATGACCATCATACTTTCTAGGCAAGAGCCAGCAGCCTGTTGCCCATTTCCCCTCCCTTTTCCCTGTACCATTGCCACAGGAGCAGTTGCTGATCAGATCATGTGAGGCTTGCACTGTTCTCCCACCTAATACCGCTTGCAGCCGCAGGCAGCCCTTTCATGTCTCCTTCAGCTTGGAGTGGTGGGTCTGCTGGGAAGGAAATCCAGCCACGAGACACTTTAAGTAGCAGTTTGATCTTTGTCAGTGAGATGGACTCAATTTAGATGCATACTGTTGAGAGGTCAGGGCTGTACTGGACTGTGTTAAGAGCTGTCAGAACATTGTAAGTGGGAAAAGCAGACATTGCCACCACCAAGGGCTCGATTCCTGCAGAGAGTCTTGTAAATGGGGATGTTTAATAGACCGTGGAGAAGTTAAAAGGAAGGATTAGACAACTGGTGGGGTCAAGTGCACTTCAGTAATCATAAATGCATAGGGTGGTGATATAATTAAAAATGCTCCTGGTTTGGCCTCAGTGTTGGAGCCATGCCTAGTACAAGCAGAACTTCAGGTCCAAGGGACACACGCAATTGATCCCAATTATATGAAAGCTTTAAAACTTATACATAGAGTTAGACCTAAAAAGTCAGGGAGAAAATACCTAATTATCCAGACTCTTGAATGAACAAATTTAACCACTCCATACTCTGAAGTGAAAGTGATAGCTGTATGGAAGGCAAAACTTTGTCAAAGCAGTTTCTTAAGACTCTTATTTTGTCATGTTGAAAAGAGACTATTTTTTGGTGGGTGCTTTTATTAACATGTTATTTGAAGTACACTGATAATGTTTGTCAGAAACACTTTGATACTAAATGTCTGTAAAAAGCATAAACAACTTCTGCTTTTTTTATAATGAAAGGGTGTTATTTATTGAAATAAAAGTTTCTCTTCACTATTTTTACTATCTCTAGCAAACACACAAGAGTTATGCAACTCCATGAATTGCTTAGAACAATATTTCCAATGCACACTTTGCTTGTTAAGCTAATGGAGTGTTTTCTTACACACCAGGCCAGAATCACATGATGAAATTTGAACTGATTGCTTTAGGCTTTCATTCTCTTGTTTGGGTCAGGCATTTAGAAAGAAGATGAGTCTAATATAAAAAATACTGACCTTCTCCTCAAAAACACATCTTTAAAAACCTATGAAAGTTGATGCCCTGTTCTTTGTGCTGTGCTTCTTGCTAAGTTCAAGCTCAGGTTTGCTTCTATTTTCTAAAGGACAGGAAGATGACAAATGTCTCTTCACAGCAGCGATGGAGGTCTATGAGCCTGAGGTCTGTAACTGCTGGAGAGAAAGAAGAGGCAGGAAAGGGCTGCCTGCTAATAAAAGGATTATTCAGAATATGGTACTTATGTGATCCAAAACAGAACTTCTGTTTCTCTCATATTATATTTCTTGTACTTGGCATGCAAAAATTCAGCTGGGATCCTGGCTTCCTAAGAACCCTTTTTACACGAAAAGAGAAGTGACCTTTCCTAAATGTCCTGGCCTCTCTTGCTCCTTATACAAGTTTCAGCCATGTGGAATGGAAGAAAATACCTTCTCCTGCCACCCTGACAAAGGTTTCCAGGAAATTGAAGTTAAGACTGGATCTGGAGTTTATATGGAAGCTGGGGGAGCTACAATGGAGCCTGTTTAGAAGCAGTAAAACTGATAAAGATTAACTGACATTGTATTACTAAGAATTTTTCATATACTTTTTCTTAATATCTCTCTATGCCAAAAGTAAAAGCCAAAATTACTCATATAGAGACTGCCTTGGACCACAAGTGAAACACCTCACAAGAACAGCAAGGCTGGGGAAGGATTGCAGAGGGACAGGGGGGAAGTTGTCCTCCTGGAGTCTTTACAGGAATCCTTAGGTATTTTGGACAAACACCTATTAGGTCATCAGACTAGAGAGAAAGAGAAGGAAGTGTAGGTTTGATAACACTTGAGAACTCATTTGCCAGGTGCCAATAGTGACATTTGAGGTGTTTTAGCAGGAAGTTCTCAGCTGTTTTGTGAAAATCCATAATCCTGCCTTCCTGTGTGGAAAATAGAGACCTATATTTCTTGCCAATGTGATATGCAGAAAGCATTTATTCTTATATTGTGTCCCTCAAGGGCATACATTCTCTTTGTACCATATGTTTTTTTACCATACTATGTCCAAAGAAAAGCAATGAGGCTGGTGAGAGATCTACAGCACAAGTCTTAAGAGGAGTGGATGAGGGAACTGGGGTTGTTTAGTCTTGGGAAGAGGAGGCTCAGGGGAGACCTTCTCACTCTCTACAGCTACCTGAAAGGAGGTTGGAGTGAGGTGGGGGTCAGTCTCTTCTCCCAGGTGACTAGTGATAGGACAGGAGTAGATGGTCTCAAGTTGTTCCAGGGGAGGTTCAGGTTGGATATTAGGAAAAATATCTTCCCTGCAAGAGTGGTTAGGCATTGGCCCAGGCTGCCCAGGGCACTGGTGGAGTCACCATCCCTGGAGGTTTTCGGAAACACATAGACATGGCCCTTGGTGACATGGTTTAGTGGCGTGGGGGTGTTGGGTCAATGGTTAAACATGATGACTTCAGTGGTCTTTTCCAACCTAAACAATTCTGTGATTCTGAGGTTGGGCAAAACATGAAATCAAAATCATGAGGTGCTGTATTTCTGCCTGGCTCTTAGTAAGATAACAGGGAGTCTCACAGGGAATNAGAAACACATAGACATGACACTTGGTGAAATGGTTTAGTGGCATGGGGGTGTTGGGTCAATGGTTAAACATGATGACTTTTCCAACCTAAACAATTCTGTGATTCTGAGATTGGGCAAATCATGGAGTGCTGTATTTCTGCATGGCTCTTAGTAAGATAACAGGGAGTCTCACAGGGAATAAATGTGAGCTGCTTTGTTACATATTTTCTTAACATTATTTTTTGCATTGTGCCCATTTTGAACAGTAAAGGCAGGGAAACAGAAAACTGTCCTTCCTCTCAATTATTTTGCATGCCACTGACAGCACATCCCCTGTGCCTTTTCAATCCTACAGAAACACTTCCAAGTTTGTACAGCACCAAGCACAGCAAGGCCTTGCTCTAAGGTGACAATTTCAGGCAAACAATTCACAGTAGTGATTTGCTGTGCAAAAGTAGATCCATTCTGCACCTATTCACTGCTGGGAGGAAGTCAAAAGGTTGCTCCATGCCCAGTGGGCATGGCGGTGGCCAGCCCCTGCAAGCACCCCCTGGCTGGAGCCTTGGGCTGACCCACCTCCCTTTGTCACAGAATCACAGAATGACAGAGTGTCAGGGGTTGGAAGGGACACCTGGAGATCATCTAGTCCAACCCCCTTGTCAGAGCAGGGTCACCTAGAGCAGGTTGCACAGGATGGAGTCCAGGTGGGTTTGGAGTGTCTCCAGAGACAGAGACTCCACTACCACTTTGGACAGCCTGTTCCAGTGCTCTACCACCCTCAAAGTAAAGAATTTCCTCCTTATGTTTGGTTGGAACTTCCTATGTTAAAGTTTGTGCCTGTTAGCTCATGTCCTGTCACTGGCCACCACTGAGAAAAGCTTGGCCCCATCTTGCAGTGAGATGCTGCCAAAGATGTCAGTCCTGGGCACTAGGGAAAGCTGCCAGCCTCACCAGTGTAGCTGAACCCTCTCCTCACAAGGAGTAAAGCTGCTACTTCACACCCCACAGGCTGCTGGAGGGTGGGTGCTGAGGGCTGGTCCTGAGGCAGTGCCATGCCAGGCCACAGTTGCTGGCAGCTTAAGGCACTCTGCCAGGGACAGACTGTGCAGTGTGAGGCCTCCAGGCAAGCATCCAAGCAAGGGTTAAAAGGGCTGGTTTGCCTGCTAGAAAACAGAAGTTATTTTCCATAGTCACTTCCCAGTTGTGGATATGTAGTCTCTAGTTACTGGAGGGATTCAGAGCTGGCACTGACAGCCTCTTAAGTATTAGGCTGCCCCTGTGTGCTTGGCACTAAATTCAGACAATTTTGAGAACAGTTCAGATCTTCTGGAGGGTTGGATTTTTTTGGTTTTTGTTGTTTTGTTTTGTTTTGGACTGGGGATTTTTTTTTTTCTGTAAGAAAGCAGTTCTATTTTTAGGATTTGGCCCAAATTGTTGAACCCAGCAGTCTGAGTTTTACTGTTGTTGCTTTTCCTCTCTTCAATCAAAATGAAGTGGTTCTGGCTGATCCCAGCCAAGCAATGCTGCTGCTTCCCTTAAAGTTATACTCAAGGAGTGTGTGCACTTGGAAAGTTTTTCTCAATATTCCTGGAATAAAAGGGATCTTTGCTTTCTTCAAATCTATACAACATGCTTGGAACTGTCTCTGGGAAGACTTGTTTTGTGGAACATTGTAAGGGGAGGCTGGCCTAAAATATGTCATTAAAGTGAATTTTACATTTGAAGCTTGTCTTCTCAGTCTCTTCTGTTTTCTTGCTTGCTGCAGCTGTATGCCATTGTGTTTTAATGTATAAAGTTTGCCTTCAGCCCATATGGATACCAGAACACCCCCTTTTACCACCTGTGGAAAATCAGGCAGTATAACAAACCTGTGACTATCCCCTCTCTCCTATATGTAGGTAGACCCTCCACACCCAAGTCAGCTTCTGGTTGAAAGGGAATATTGCTTCCTCTACATGGTGCTGTGCTTCAGCTAATTAGCTTTTTTTATCTATGCTGCTTCCAAGGGCTAAGGATTAAGGTTAACATGAAGAGCTACCCCTCTTCATCCTCTACATGGTGTGTAAATTAACACTTGCTCTCCCTTTGTCCAAGAGTATCTGTCCTGTTGTGCAGGGCATTTGAGCAAGCAGGAGGACATGTGCCTAACACTGGTTGGTTTGGGAGTTTTTCCAAGAAATAGGGAAGGACAGAGTCCATTTATCCCAATTTTGAAGCACCAAGGTGAGTAGCAGTAACTGCAAATCCATGTAACTGCAAATGTTGAGCAGGCCACTGTGAACCATCCTTTTGCAAGGCATGGCTGGACACCTCTGCTCTATGTTGTAATTTAGGCTGGTTTCCTACAGTCTAGGACTTTGGTTTGAAGAGGGAAAGGTGCCTTCCAATATGTTTGAGTACAACATGTGGGCCATTGAGGATGGAGGTAAAATCTTTATCTGTCCTCAGGGTTTCCCTGTTTGCTGGAGAGGCTCTTTACTGAGTGTTAGAAGCAGCAGAGCACAGGGAGGATGCAATTCCCTGGAGTCAACCCTTGCACAGTGCCTGGTAGTAGGAGCCCAGCATAGCAGGGCTGGGTACTGGCTCCAAACACCAGTCATTGCTGCAGTGCTGCCTCTCAATCACTTTCTGGTTGCAGACTTTTGCTCTTACTAAAGAGCATAGACTTAAGGCCTTCCTTCCAGGACTTAAGGGCATTTAAAAGATCTCAGGCTATTCTTTTAAACATTTAAGTGCTGTCATCAAAACCCTAATGGATTGCCAAACCATTTTCAACAGTGTCCAAATGCAAGTCTAGCCCTAGGTCTTGAATCCTATGCAAGAAACCAATGATATTTGTATGGAGTTTAACATTTCCTGCATCAGAAGCATCCTGGATTCTTTCTGCCTATGACCCTGACTTCTACAAGTTCAGAAATATGTGAAGCTCAAAACAAACCTTGGTTTCCCTTGATTTCCATTCTGCTTTCCTTAGACAACTATGGCATTTTTTCCTTCTATTAGCTTGACATTAATAAACATTCAAGAAACATTAATTCTATTGTGTTTGTGGGTTTTTTCATCCTAACTTGCCTTCCTAACAATGCAACTTTCACCTTGCAAGGAAACTTAGATGATTAGATGCTAAAAAGTACATTTTTTTTTTAAGAGGAGCAGAGGTGTTAGCTTCAGTTTCCTAGGCAAATTCTTGTAACAAGGAATTACATTCTGCCTGCTGCATTCCTCTGCCACTTCAATTGGATATGGTGATCCTCCCCAGTCTGTGCCCTACACATGCATAGCATTACTGAGTACTGTTAAATATTTGTTGTCGACTGTCCCAGCAGTGCCTTCACTATAGAGACAGTGATTAAAGAGACTACTGGATAAGTAAAAAGTAATATCATGTTCTTATAGTATTTACCATCAAAAACACTTGTTAGTCCAAAACTTTCAGAGTAAGACTTGTTTTTAACCATGACTAGATTTCCTTAGACCTAGGTTTCCCATGGGAGGAGGGAGAGAGGGTAACAGGGTGCATCTGTCTTTGGGTTAGTGGTCAGCCCAGTCTTGACCCTCATCACTAGAGCACATTACTCAGAATTGTGTCTTGGAGGTTTTTGAATTTCTCCAGGGAATGAGACTCCACAACCTCTCTGGACTATCTGTGCCAATGCTCAGTCATGCTCAGAGGAAAGAAGTTCTTCCTCATGCCTAGGTAGAAAAGTGATATCTGTGAGTGCTTTTTCTGTCAAAGTAACATTTCCTCTTTTGAGAGAGAAAATGTCAAACCCAGAGGTTTCAGGAGCAAAGGATAAGATTGCATTTGGGTACATTCCCAGTCAGGCTTGGGTCTCCCACTCTGCACATCCTCTCTTCTCAGCCTCTGGTTACCCTGCTGAGAGCCAAAAAGGCCAGAGAGTGGCCAACAGGCCAAGTTTCCTTCCACAACTGCTTGCCTAGTTTGTGCTTGCATAGTGTGTGCCTGTTGCTTATGCCTGATGAAGTTCTCTATGTGTTTTTACAGAACCATAGAGTAATTCAGGTTGGAAGTGACCTTTAAAGGTCATCTAGTCCAACCACTCTGCATCAAGTACATCAAGTACATCAAGTACAAGGGACATCAAGTACAGCAGGTTACTTAAAGCTCCATCCAACCTAACCTTCAATGATTCTAGGGAAGGGTCATCTAGCACTTCTCTGGGCAACCTCTTCCATTTTTTCATCACTCTCATCATACAAAATTTATTCTTTATATCTAGTCTGAATCTACCTTTTTGTAGTTTAAAACCATATCCCCTTGTCCTATAGTGACAAACCCTACTAAAAAGTCTGTCCCCATCTTTCTTGCAAAGATCCTTTAATTATTGAAAAACTGCAGTAAGGTCTCCCCAGAACTTTCTCTTCTCCAGGTTAAACAACCTCAACTCTTTCAGCCTTTCCCAATGAGAGAGGAGTTCCAGCCCTCTGATCATTTTTGCAACCTTCCTCTTAACCTGCTCCAGCAGGTTAATGTCTTTCTTCTGCTGGATGCCAGAGCTGGACACAATACTCCAGGTGGTGTCTCACCAGAGCAGAGCAGAAGGGGAGAATCACCTCCCTTAACATGCTGGCCCTGCTGCCATTTGTTTGGCAGAAATGGTCATTTCCCCTTGGTAAAATGAGGGGAAAGATTCACTGAAAATTTTGGAAATAAGTAACAATTTCATCTAATAAATAAGAGGCCTGCTGCTGACTGACAGGTTCCCTTGCCCTACCAGTTTCCCTCCCTGCCACTTGTACGATGCTGAGCCCACCATTCAATCACCTGCAGGGGAGGGGGGAGAAAGGGCATGTATGGGGTGAACTTGGCTAATACCAGAAAATAAAAGATTCCCTGTGCTTTTCTTTTCCAGGAGAATATTTTCCTTCTAAAATACACCTCACTACCACCTCTGAGTGAGGTGATATTTTATGAGCTACGGTTTTATTAGAAGTACCCACTATCAGAGGAGACCTGAGAAAGTGAATTGACTTGATAATGGAATGAAAATCTTATTAAACAAATAAAAATCCTTTTACAAAATGGAGACCAGGGAGGGGGGAGGAAGAGGAGAATTAAGTTTAGAACTTAATTCCCCCATGCTCAACAGCCTCATTTACAGGAAGAATACAACAAATCTCTTGTTTTTGCAGCACAAGGGCTTTATACAGGTAAACATGTTGAGAATGTTGCCTGTAGTGTTTGCCCAGCTAGACCATAAAGAATTCCTACAAGCAGGAAGAGCTAGTGCCATTGCACAGCCCCAGCAAGTTCTGCTTTCCTCCTGCCTCCATTCACCCCAGTGCCAAGGCAGGAGACCACTGGAGTCATCTTATTGCCGTGAAGCCATCCAGCACGTTTATTCCAAGTCCAGATCCAGTGGGCTTTCATGTTGCAGTTACAGAGGTTCCAAGTATATCCTGTGGAGCTTGCTTCCTTTCCTCCCCTGTGCCCTGCCACTGCTTGGGATGGCTGTAGGGGATATAAATGGAACAGGAAATTTGACCACGTCCAGGATCAATGTCATTAAAGACACGTCTTGCTTTAAAATCTAATTTTATATAACTGCTCTGTTATATAATATGCTTTTGTTTGTCCTCTTGATTTTTATCGAGGTAGTGTACATTCCCCTGGACCTTTTCATGAAGGAATGTTTATACCTGTGGGCAAGTGCTAATGGCAGTGAAAGGCTTGCATTCATGGGAACAGCATTTAGCAATTCATGGTTGCCAAGGTAAGCAGCAAAGGCATGCCCTCTGCCACTCCACTGCCTCTAAAAGAAACAGTCTCTAAGGTAACAGGCTAGCACCCCTTCAGGCCAAAAATCTTTAGCCTTTTAGACAGAAAAACACATTAAATAATACCAAGAAAAGCATTTTTTTTGTCCAGGCATTTTTTTTTTTCTTTGCAACAGAAAAGGGGCTCAAAGTGTTCTATTTTTGGTCTGGCATAGGAATTTAATTCAGATGCTGCCCAGTGCATTGTGCACTCAACACCCCTTTGACAGTTTAGTTTCAGGGGCACATAGGACTAATGAGCCAAGGCATGACTGCAGTTAGAGGCTGGCGTCTCCCAGGCCTGTGACTGTTGTTCAAGTGAATAGGCAATTTCCCTGATTAGCTTGGAATTTGCAGTATTATCTGGATGTTATTTGGCATGAGCCTTTTTTCCAGGATCACAGTCAATGTGAGAGATTGAGTCACCTGAAAAGGTCTGCAGAGGCAGCACTTGCTGGATCCTGCTTGTGATGGGACAGTAGAAAAGGCTTCTTTTCTTGACTTCATCTTCCTCTGCAGCTGCTTGCCAGACTCTTCTCTTAATGTAGCAAAGAGCAGGAGTAGGTGAGTCTCCTCATTTTCCTAGTGCAGCATTTTAATTAGGGGAAGAAACAACAGAGGGCTGGTTTTAGAGCTGAATTCTAAAAAATTGTAAAATGCTACAGCTGGTCACCTTTCTACTAATGGTGGTGCCTCTGAGACCTATTGCATGCAGAAGTCACCTTGTCTGTGTCGTATGAAGGATATTGATATGACTCTAACACCACTACAGTTTCCTGGATGTGGAGAAAAGCAAAAGCATTTCCTGCAATATTTTTTTTTTCTAGATGACTCAAGCTATTACAGTTGCTTGACAACTGTAAAATGACAATCCATGGACTGTAACCAAACAATACAGGACTTGTTGGTTGTAATATGTCTTTTTACACCTGGTGCAGTTCCCACAATTCCTGAGATTGAAACAAAGGTCTTGGAGCTCTTCATAAGAGGAGAGATGCCTCCTGGAACACTTTTGAAGCTTGTTCAACAGACTTGATGCTGACTTTAATAGGTTTTATTCAGAATAGAGGCAGACTTATAATCAGACCCTGCTGTATCTTCAGATGTGCAACACGTGCCTCACATTTCTTTGGGAATAAACTTTATCTTATTGAGCTGACTTAGTGCAGGAGAGATAATGTTTTACCTCTTTCTGGTCTGACAGAAAGGATACTGCTCTGATTGTATTCTAAGACAAGATATACAGCACTGACAATTCACTTCTCTGTTAGCTTTCACTTAATGTTCCACAGATTAAATTAGTTATGGAATAAATATGGACTTTCTAATGGTTCAGAGCATAATAACACAAATAACATTAATTAAGGAAATTAATTAGTTACATCATCCCCCCCAGAAGCACCCACAGTGTGACAATTTGCTATTATGCAAAAGATGCAAAGTCAAAGTCAAGTTAGGAAGTATCCAGACACACTTTTTAGGTTCAATAACTTGTCATGCCCACATTTTGACGCAGCACACATTCACATGCTGCTATGCAAGAGAAGTCCTACTCCATTTGAGACACAGCTTGGCTGTGGCTCAGTAAATAAGAAGGAATTTGATGTTTGTTCATTGCATGTCTTGCTCTTTATTCACATCTCAGATGCATAAATGGACTTAAATTTCACTTGAGGTAGGATGAAGACATGTAGCTGTCAAAGCAAACTGTGAGAAACGGCCTGTCTTCTGGGGCAGGGTCTGCAAACACCTGAGTAGACAACACAAAACACCCCTACACTGCCTCAGTTCTGGGTGTTTTGCTGTCCTGCTTGAAGATAATGGCCTCTTTTTGCTATTTCATAAGCTAAGCAGCCCTGTGCCTAAGTCCAATGGGACTGGATGTTGTAAGCAAGAGCTTAGTGTGCCTAGCACTTACCCACAGATCTGAGTTCAGCACTCAACAGCCACTTCCAGCTGAAACATGACCAAGTTGGGAAATGAATCTGGTCAGGAAAACAAAAGCACTGAGTCCTTAAGTTCTTGTATATTCTCAGGAACATCCTTCAGAACTGTCCATCTTGAGGGAGATATGCCACATGCAAAAGTTCAGTTAGATACCCTTTTACAGAAAATAAGGTTTTGTGATGTGATGTTTCAGACAGCAGTAGTAATAGGGAGCAGTATTAAAGTAATCTGTGAACTAGCAAATCACAAGATCTAGGGACTGAGTTATAAAACCCAGCTTTTTAAAATGCTGGCTTCAGTTTTCTTCCCTGAACTTACTGTTAATATTTATATTTATATAATATTAATATTTATACTGACTCTACAAAGTAGGTTAACATGAGAACTCTGCCTGTATCTATAAGTATAAAATAGCATTTGATGTTTAAACTATCATGATTTGCTGAACAGTCTGAACTCTTTTATTTTCTTCTTTTCCCAAATAACTTACACTTTCAATGTGAAAAGACAGAACCTTGAGAAAAATAAAGTAAAGTAAAAATTAAAGTGTCATACTTTGACACTGTGGTTTATAAAGCCTGTCTTTCAACAGTTATAAAACACTTGCATTCCCATGTTAAAAAGGTGAAAATATGCAACTGCCATTTGCTTAACCAGCTTTTAACTGCAGCTGGAAAATGTATTAATTTCATCTGACTTAATTACCATCACATTTGTCTTTCTCCCCAATCTCTATTCTGTGATCTGTACTTTTGCATATCCTAAAACACAGCATACACTTGCAAGCATTTTGCTTGAATGACTTTGCCAGTCTTTACCTCAGCATTTGCCAAGAAACCTCAAGTTATTAAACCCCAGATCTCTTACATGAACATGGACTAATGTAGTGATGCCTAATGATATGTGTATTAGCAACAGAAAAATAACCACAAACTGTGTTATCAAGGGCAGCTTCACTGTATGTCCTAGATAGTGGTAGATACTCATGAAGAGGGAGAGAAATCCTTCTCACAGAACAGTGTATTTATGGCTGGACTGAAGTCTAACTTCTGAAGTGTTTCTTTAAAAATACTAGTATAGATCATGTACTTTGTCTCCTTCTGGCTTCCAAAAAAATTAGTCCTGCCAAAGGATGCAAAATATTGCTTTTCTTCAATTCCATGAGCAATGTGTATGGTTGATGTGTAGAAGCTAGCAATCTTGTCCCTGTACATTGGCACTTACTCAACCACAAATAACACTCCTCTTTGTTATAAATGATCTGTGCCTTGTGGTGTTTTCCTGGCATTTGGGCTTCTCAAGATCTCCCTCATTTTCTCCAGGAATGTCTTACTGCAACTGGGACTGTTTTAGAGGTGATGATACAGGAGCCAGGAAGAACCTTACCTTATTTTCAAACCAAGAAACAGCTCATTGACCTGGCTGCTAAAACCACCAGCATCCTTTTGCTTTTATACTGAGGAAAAGTGATGGGAAGTCACTGAAAGACAGTAAACATGAACCACACTGAAATGACAACCTGGCTTTAAATAGTGTTCTGACAACACACAGAAAACTATTTATTTTGAGACTTATGGGACTTCTGCAGGAATTGGTGCAAATACAATGAAAATTGTAATGTTTACATAATCTATAAATAAAACAGTAAAGAAACCCAAGTCCCACCAGGATCACAAGTCAAAAAGGAGAAAGAAAAACCAAGATCTTTAACATACAGATTGCTGGATTTTTTTTTGCCTTAATAAACAATGAAGTCATTGATACACACATATCTACAGATATATATATATATATAGACATGTAAAACTCAGAGAAAATGAAAATGTTTATCAAGGCCCACTTCCCAAAATACTACTTATGAGAAGCAGTTGAAGGTTTAACAGAAAGGAACAGGTTTCTTGCATTTGCAACTGGTACTGTTTAAGAGAGTGAGTTAGACCAGAGGAAGACATTAAGGAGACTCAGATAACATCTTCAAGAGGTAAAATTGATCATAAATTGCAGCCTAATGCAGGCAGAAATACAGCCTCATACTATGTGTGTGAAACTGTCCACATCTACATGTGCATGCTTACACACACTCAGCCAAAACATAATGTCTTCTTTAAAATAAGTGACCTTATTATTCATATAGAGTAGAAAGATAACTTGGCAAATTGGGATGGAAAAATATCAACCTCAAGTGTTTGAGAGGACAGAAGGAATTGTATACTATGGTTCTTAAATATTCTAGGGAATGTTTTTTGACACTTCATCCAAAATTAATGGAAATGCCTCTTGGTCCTTTGAGTTCAAAGCAAAAGTCACTTTCTCTTCCTCAGAATCTACTACCCATAAAAAGTCAAAACTCTCTTTTCTAATCTTCAAAGGGAATTGTAGCTGATGGAGAGGTAATGCAATAAGCTTCCTTATCCTCATTTCCATAGGCACTGAATTAACTAAAGTCTATTTTTCTTGTGGACATACTAATATCTTTATACTAATGATATAGAAATAATCTTATTTTTGGTGAAATAAACATTGGTGAAGGATTCACCAGTCATAGAGATATAGCAAGGCTTGAAAAATAAAGATAATTTAAGTAGAATTAAAGAAGTCTGCTCTGGGATATGAGGAAGCTGAAGTTAATGACCCAGAATCCTTAAAAGTTTCTTCCACTTCCCACAGAGTTGGCAGAGAAGAATATAAATACATTTTAAAAGTTACACTCATGATCCCACTCCCCCAGCTTTCCACCACAGGGAATCACTGAACTAACTCTGAGCTGCACTGAATAATTTCCCCCTGTTTTACACAGAGGACACAATCACTGTTTTTGGGGTAGCTGTGGCTTTATTTCCCTAGATGTTAGTTAAGGACTGTGGCTGCTGGCATTCTTGGAACCACTGGTAATAGATCTCTAGGTGGATGACTTGAAACAATGAAGCTCCTTAAAGAAGTATTTAAGCAAGTATCTAGGATCATCCTCCTGCAGTGTCCCTGAGTGCTCTTCCCTTTCTCAGCATTCCTGGTTCCTCACACTACACCAAACTCCAGGATGTGTTGTCTCTGTGCTCTTGGCACATTTCTGCCTCCATTCAAGCACCTTCACCTCAAGCTGGCAGAGCACAGTGTTTGCTGGATGCAGAGAGGCAAATGTAGTTTTAATACCAGACAAAGTGTGGGGATAGAAATATGTTCGAGGGGTCATGACATGGAAAAAGGTGGGTGAAAACCCCTCAGTTTGGGGCCAGGTGAGCATATTAATCTGTTAAAAAGAACTTAATTGCATTGATATGCAATGTAAGTTGGAATGACAGATCTTAGGGAAGGTGTCAGTGCAACAGTGTTACATGAAACTAACTCACAGGTTCAGGTTGTTTAGAAGGTAGAATGCAAAACAAAGAGGAAAAGAAATATGAAACGTTTTTACAGTGACAATGAAAGAAAGAAAACAAAATTTAGGTTTATGTTAAGAGGAATGGAATTTGTAAGATGGTACTATAAGAGAGGGAGTTGTTTTACTCTGCTTGGCTTCTAGTTACAATAGTGAAAAAACTTTTTGGACATGTTAATATAATCCCCCAATATATAACATATTATAAAGAGGACAATGCACATTTGCTCTCCTTTTTGCTTTGGGAACAGGACAAGAATAGATCTATCTAAGTTTTGGCAAAGAAAGAAATTAGACCTTAGGTGAAAATATCTACTGGGGTTATTGACATAGTGGAAGAGATGTGAGTGGAGCTGTGGAGTACCCTTCATACAAGGATTTCTAAGACCTGTCAGGCATGTCCTGCTTTCCTGCTGGGAGGTGGCAGGCTGTATGTCAGGATTCACAAATCAGGTGGAAGTTTATGCATTCAAGAGAGCTGCTACATTTGCAGACTTTCATAAGAACTGGTATAAAAGTACCTTTTGTTAGGCTAATATCCACAGTGAAATGCAGATGACGACAAGCTCTCTAATTAGCTTGAACCATTTGGCCTAGGAAGCTTACAAAGTGCCTGCCAGCTTTTTTAAAACCTTATCAGTAACTATTCTAATATTGACAAGGAAAACTCTTACCCATTAAATAGGGATTTTAGTTTTCTAGGGGTTATCAGCAAACACCTACTCCTGAGTGAGTGTTTAGGCTTTACACCTTTGTTGATGATAAATGACTTCTAAAAGCCCTGTGTGACTGCTTGCTTCCACTTGCATTGCAGTCAGGGGAGACCTGCCTTTGGTTTTTATGGGCCCAGTACAAGGCTGATTTAAGAAATCTCTTTTTCTGGGCACTGTTTCTCCAAGTAATTTTTTTGCACTAACCCCAATGACTTTCTTATGACTTGGATGTTTTGACACAGGTCAAGCAAATGTGGAAATCAACAGGACCCTTACTACTAACTACACTGAGCGTAGAGTTAGACCCCTGAAGTTTTTGGAAGTGTCAAGCTAAAACTAACATGTCTGAGACAGCCTAACACCTGTCAAAGCATCACTCCCAAGCTCTCCATCCATATTCTCTCACCAGGGCAGGTAGCTAGAGAAAGGTAGTTTTCCTATGCTACTCTATCAAACTCATGCTCTCAGGTACCCTCACACAGAGTCAAACCATGCCCCGTGGTGTGCACTACTTTGACATCATGCTACAAAGGCACTGCTGCAGCAGGCTGAAACGTTCTGAAAGGTCACAACAATAAAAGAATTATGTTTTAGGGCCACAAGGGCTTCCTGGGGGCTCCAGAGGAGACAGCAGGTGAATTGCTGCACAGTATAGCCCTGAGCAGTATAGATGCAAAGTTACTCCATGCCACCTAGTGCAGGGTCTCTCCCTGGGGGAAAGACCTTAACAATGTGGTTGTAGTTGGTGCTGCAGTGATAAAATAGAGAGCTCCTAAACCAGGGAAGACACAGAGGTATTTTTAAAGATACTCAGAAGAATGAGGAAGGCTTAAAGAGAAAATAATCTTTACAATCCATTCAGACAATAAAAGGGATGATGGATGAAAGGCATGCTAGTTGGATAAAAGCAGCTCATTCTACTCCTGCCAGCACTTCATCGCAGTGTGCCTCAGCCAGGCCCTAAATAGTGATTGGCTCTACCATAATTCCTGCATTCAATTACCAGTGAAATACATTTATTGCTGGTGGTTAACATCCAGCCTTTGAAATGGTGCACTAAGTGCCTCAGTTTTGTATTATTTGGTCAGAAAAAGTAATAAATTAACTTTGTTTTGCAAGTATTCTAACAGACTGAGAAAGGCTCTTTTTATTCTGTTGTCCAGAGGTCGGGTGAGTCCCTTGCAGAATTTATGGCATCCAAAACCCAAGAGCTAAAAACAGCATCTTTTCTTCTTAAGCAGGGTGATATCCAACTGAAGGGTCAGCCCTCCTTCCTTCCCTGTACCCCAAATCCCTGGAAAAAGAAGAGGCAGAACAGTTTGTCAGACCAACACAAGGCTTTGTTCCAGAGACACTATAGCAATGATTGTGCTGTTCTGGCAGGAAACAAGGAACACATTTTCTTTCTGTTCTTGAACCTTCTCTTCAAAAAGTGACAAAGACCTGGGAGATGAAAGATCTGGAACCCCAGACCTGCTGTGCCCAGCACAGAGCAGAGCCTCCTGTGCACACCACCATCTGGAATATGCCACCAACTCTAGCAAGCAGTCACTTGCAGGCCTATGGGAAAATGGAAAATGTGCTACAAATGTGACAGTCTTGTTCAAGAATTTCTGCTTCCCAGAGAGCTTTGACCGTCCTACATAAGCACCAGTGTGCTGAGGAGTCTGGCTGGGAGCATCTGCAGAAACATGGGCAAGCACCATGACAAGCATCTTCAGTCTCCTGCTTGGCCTGCTAGCAGCCTATGTGGAAGCAATGGGATGTGGCAGTCCATGAGACCTCATTGCAGCAGTGATTTCCTCTGGAGGGATGGGAACTCAGCACCCTACATGTGCTGGCCACCAACTCTTGAAGTAACAGGGATTGGCTTGGCCAGATTTGATGGGTGCACTGACTATTTTACTGACCTCTGGGCTTTCTTAGCATGGAATTATCAGGAAGGGGAGGATCTTTTTCACTTACAGAAGAAATCATACAGAATTATAGAATAATTTAGGTTAGACAAGACCTCTAAGATCAAGTCCAGCTACTGACCCAACAACTCCATACCCACTAAACCATTTCACCAAGTGCCATGTGTAAATGTGTTTTGAATACCTCCAGGGATGGTGACTCCAGCAGTTCCCTGGGCAGCCTGGGCCAATGTCTAACCACTCTTTTAGTAAATACATTTTTCCTAATAACCAAAGTAATTACACTAAACTTTAAAACTGAAGCTATAATCATAACCACTTTGACATCTCAAGGAAGAGCTGTACACAACAGAGGACTGGTGTTTTTACATCACTTCACCTCCAGGACAGCACATGAGAAGAAGCACAGCCTCAGGCTTCTTCTTGGTGCATTCCCTTCACTTAGTAGCTTGGATTTTTTTATATTGGGCAATATCAAATTGCTGGGACAGCAAAAAAGAAAAGCCTCAAACTATTCCAAAGTCTGGCATAGTCTTAACAATTTGAGTACTAAACTAAATAAGGTTCCTCAATAGCAGCAAATAGTATTACTAGAAGTTAGTTCCCTTTAGCTGTGATTGACATGTACAGTTATGTACACAACAGCTTTCATCAGCCATCACTTTACCTCTAAAGTAACTGTACAATTACTTTACTTAAAGTCTGTTCTAAAGAACTAACAAGAATAAGAACAGTTCTGTAGGCCCTCCCTGATTTGGTTCTAATTGAAGAAATCTTAATTTATATGGACAATTTTATCCTAAAATGCTGCAGTCCTTGTTCAGGAAAGCTATTCTTCCTCTTTGGAGAGCTACTTCCCTTGCAGAGTGCATGTATAAATACATAAGTGTATTTGGAACACCAAAGATCTGTGAACTGGTCTTATTTATTTTGGTTTGGTTTATTTTGTTTTACTTTATTTCAATTTATTTTAATTTAGTTTTAGCTGCTCCTGCTTGTACGTGGAAACTGTTCCAAACTGAGCAAAACTGCTGAGGTGGGTATCTCCTTTGGGGAAACTAAGTAGAGTTAAAACATGCAGAAGTTCATTCACTGCTCAGGGGACATTCTGCACTGCCACTGCTTTCCTTGTGTCCTCTTCCTCACCTTCCTTGAACATATAGTGTGGCACATCCTGAAAGAGAAGTCTCCATCTACCACTCCCTTGATATTGATATAAAGGCAGCTTCACCTCCACCCAGATTCTTCTCTTTCCTCAGTAACCATGAAAACACAACATCCATCTCTCCCTCTCTCTCACTGGACTGTCAGCCAGGTAAGAGTATGTATGAGCTATAAATTGAAGTGAACTATACAGCTGGGTAAATAAAGTGAGAGGAAAGGGAGAAAAAGGGAAATGTGTTTCCTATCACAGTTTAAAAAACAGACCTGGCACACAAGGGGGTAAAAACAAAACAGGAAACAAGGTTCTACATATAAATTAAACTTTTTCACCCTGAGCCTTTTTAGATAGCCCAGGAGTAATAAGAATGTGTGTTTCTTGGACAGGCAAAGCAAGCATTCCAACACTAAATGGCTTCCTGTTCAACACGTTCAAAGCCAGAGACTGTTTTGGGGGGTTGGTTAGAAATATGTGTGAAGTATGCACTTTTACTTCAGGCCAAATCAAATGTTTTGAATGTCCTCCCCATTCCCTCCCCCACCAAAAAAAAAAAAAGCAAAGCAAAATGTGACCAAAATTTTCTCCTTCACTGAGGAATTTCAATGATTAGCCTTCAGCTGATCTGCAAACATTCACACTTCCCAGTACAGATACTTAAAAAGGAACTGGTCAGTGTCATTCTGCACTGGCATTTGAGGTTGTTGAGCTGTAATGAGTAGATGCATACAAGAACTCAAGAACTTGGACCCATACAGAGACAGGGGAACATCAAATATTTAAGGATGTGAAGTGTGTTAGTGACATTTCTCCCCATTGGTGTCAAGCCTATAATTCACAAGTTGTTTATCTGTTTTCTTCTTCTGCCTCATCAGCCTCACATGCCATTTAGTGCTGCATGCTTTTGCACATAGATCTTTGAAGGGTTTGGGGTTTTTTTTAGGTTTACAAGGTTTGATTACATACCCAAAAATGAAAATTACACACACACAGGAAAAAACTATGGAGCACAATATGCCATGGACACACCAAGGTGAGGAGGTTTTCCAGTTTCTCACTGAAGCCACAGGGTCCTTTCTGCAAAAAAATAATCACAAAAGTACACCCTTTTTATTTTTTCCACCTAGTGGCTAATAATTGCACCTAACTAAACTGATTCTATGACATTTAATTTGGGCCTCAGTTTGTTGCTTTCACCATAATTTCAGCAGTCTCACCAACTACTGCTTCTAGTAACATTTTTTCTCCCAACTCTAACCAAACAGAAGTCATGTAAGTGGGAGCTAACTATATTCTTTTAATTTTTTTTTCCATGCCAATGTTTTTGAGCAAACTTGGGATTTAAACAGCATTCTGTTTCAATAGTTGAAGGATGCTGTGTAGTGAGCACAGTCCAAGATGGTATGCTGTTGTGAGACATTGGTCTTTTCTGTTGCTGTTGTGCCACCTTGAATGAACTGAGTTGCATGCTCTGTTTTGATTCTTTCTGTCTATTTAAAAAAAAAGGAGATAAAAAATGAAAAAGAAAAATAGAAAGAAAGAGAAAGAAAAAAGGAAAGAAGGAAGAAAGGAAGGGAGGAAGGAAAGAAGAAAGAAAGACAAGGAAAAAACAAGGAAAAGAAAGGAAGAAAGAATAAAAGAAGGCAAAAAGGAAAGAACAAAGGAAAGAAAGATCATTAAGAACAGAAATCCAGCTAAATATGGAAAAAAAATCCAATGCAAAAGAAAGATTTCAGGGATAATTTATGGTAGTTTAAATCCCTATTTCTTTTGCCAGGTAGAGAAATCCTAGTCCTGTTATATGATCCTAACATCTTTCCAACTGCTTCAGTGAATCATTGCTGTTACCAATATGGGCAGAAATTTCCTATATCAGCTTCCCAGACACTGAACACAGTGTTGGCAGAGCTGACAGATATTATCACAGTGAGTCAGATAGGGTGTTCTTTTTTATCTCCAAAGCACACAGCAGCAGCTCCAGCCATGTCACCCCTGCAGCTGCTGCCGAGTGCTGGGCAGCCAACTGAAAAGAGTGGGGTTGCCACCAGTGGTTCTGCAAGACTTGCATGGGAAGTGCAAGCCATCCCAGCAGTTAATGAGATCATTACTGACATCCTGGCATGCTTCCTAGAGGTCATGTCAGTCATACTCAGGAATCTAGAAGAAAAACAACAACAAACCCAACAAATAATACCTTAGCTGTCATTGTAATGATACATAGCAGGCATCATTATCTCAGTTGAAAAGATTTGTCTTGAAGCTATCTTCTTCAGTCTCATAATGATTCCAAGTCTCTCTCACTGGAGCTTTGTACCTGTGACATTATTTACTGTGGTGAATTTCACCTTTTACTCTGTTTTCTTGCTTGTTTCTAGCATACACCACTTTCAGACACAGCTGCTAAAGCAAAGTGTTATTTCTGTTCTGGAAGCAAAGTCTTACATCTACTCTTTACCTAATGGGAATAGATTTTGCTCCCTGTCAAAAAATAGTCTGCATTTTTTCTGTGTCTCTGCTAAAGAAACAGCTAGGACTGAAGGTGACTGTGATAGAACAAAACAAGAACTACATTGTACTTATTAGAAACTCCCCAGGAAAGCACTCTGAAGGTGCTTTGAGGCAGTTGCATGTGCTGTGGAATCATTATATGGTTGACTTCTGCCAAATGGCATCAGTGGATGAAGTAACAGCCAGAGGCTCATGTTGCTCTTCAAGAGACATCAGACTTTGTTTTCTTTGATTTTTCCATTCTTCTCTGTTTTCAGTGTTCCATCCTTTGCATCATTTAAGAAGTCCAAGTTTCAAAACCAAATACTTGCTGAGAAAGTCAGGCTTTGCTGATCTGTAGCTAGGAAACTGCAGCCATTTCTTCCAGATGGATGCATTACTCTATGCTTTTCTTGTCCTTGGTCTTTTTCCCAGCTACCTTTGTCCCCCAGGTCAAGAGGGAATGCTAGGGGGATAGCTACATCTACTTCTCCTTATGAACAAATCTACCTAACAGAGTGCTCCTCTTCTCTGCAACTGTATTGTATTACTTTGGGCCACCCTATAGACACCTCAGTTTCCACACTCTGGGGAACCTTTCCTTTTCCTTTCCTTTTTCCTTTCCTTTCCTTTCCTTTCCTTTCCTTTCCTTTCCTTTCCTTTCCTTTCCTTTCCTTTCCTTTTTTGCTGTAGCATGAAAATTACAGAAAATAACTGCAGACCCATATATAATAAGTTCTACTGATGAAAACAAGCTCCTCAAATAAAACCCAGTTCTGAAGACAAAACAGACTCTGAATTGCTCTCAGAAGACCAAATCCATGCCCTTTCCAGCTATTCCCAGCTTACAGGAAACTCCAGATCACCAAGGGAAAGGCTGCAGGTCCTGACACTGTAACTTCAGGTTTTTCCATGAGTACTATACTGCAAGAACAACCAACAGGTTGGCTAGCAGTGGACTAACAGAAAACAAATTGCAAGCTCCTGCAAGGGTTTCTTTCCTAGTCTGCATAAATTCCTGACATTTACAGACAGGTTGCTTGACTATTATCCAATGGTAGATGTTAGGCTCTAGATGCAACAACAGTTCTGCTCCATCTGCAGCAGGCAGTGATTCTCTGCAGTCCTCCTCTTCCCTTCAGGGCATCCCTCAAGTGTAGTAAGTACCCTAACAGAAGATTGAACCAAATTTGAAAGCAAGGCCAATCTGTCTGATTGATTATGAATGATGTTTAGTATCTATTAGCAGCCAGGCCTGTTCAGGAACCCCATTAAGTGTAAACCAGCAACTGTCTCCCTTCTCTGTCAGTATGTAAACTCACACACCTGTGCACACCCACACCCACAAAAGAGCCCTAACTCGTTTTAGGAACACCCAGATGTCACTAAGTGTTCTGGAAAGTGGCATCAATGCTGATACCATGAATGTTATTACATTTGAATGCTGCCATCACTAGAGAAATGCTCCAACTTGGTAATTCAGGAATGGGACCTAAACCTTTTTAGCCAGCTTGTTATCAGGACCCCACAGATTCATAGCATATTAATTTATCAACATCTTATCAGAAAAAGGGTCTGGAGATTCACCATATCACTCAGTAGTGCCTGGGAGTACCTGACAGTGCTTCTGAGACACATGGAGCAATTCTGTCAAAAGGCATAGAAAGTGGAAAAAATGCAAACAGGAGCAAGCAGGAGGAAAAGAAACACCAGAACCTGACTCTTATGCTGGGTGTCCTTTCCCCTTTCATTCTGTGCATGAGGAAAGCAGCTGATCCCATAGGTTCTGCAAGCAGATACAAATACATCCACAAGAGCTGGGAACATCTTGTACACAGATGTGATTCAGTACTTGGCAGGTGGCTAACTGGAGTCAGATTTCCCACACAATAATTACATTTAAGAAAAACAGAAAAGAATTAAAGAGGCAAGAGAAAGTTGACTTATTTGCACCAGTTGAGAGCATGAGCTCTGAAGTGAAATTCCCTTTTCTTTCCACATAGCTGATGCTTCATCACTTCAGATGTTGGCTGCAGAAAACACCCAGGAAAGATAAGATGAATCTTAATGAGGGCATCTTTTTCTACATAGGTACAGATTGGACTTGAATCTTTGCTTCTGTCTCCAGGTTTCTTAGTCTGTTCTGATCTGAAAGCTGTACAGACATAACAAGAGTGTAATAAGATGCACAAGGGTGTTCAAACATGCCCTGTGGAAAGGGCAGAAGACCCCATTGTCAGGACAATCAGCCAAGGAAAATGGTATGTGATACACCATTTGTTTTATTGTTGGTTGTGGGCCAGAAAAACATTCCCACAGCAAGACTTCAAGTGCACCTTGAGGACTATGAACTCAGGCACCTCTGTTGCTCCTACAGCAACCAGCATTCAGCTGCCTCTCAGACATGTAGGACCATGTCTCAGGCTTAGTGCATGTGTTCTGATTTAAGCAAGAACAGCCAGATGTAGCCAGAACCACAGAGGCTTATGAATCTGGAATTGTCAGTTATCATTTAATTGCTGATGATCTCAAAGTTTTCTTATTCTCTGATAATCAGTCTGTCTGTAGCTGTTTGAAAATGGTCTTTTCAAAACCAACAATACATGAGAAAATGTTTACCTTTGGTAGAAAATCTATGTCTGCCTGTCTGCCTGCCTACCTTCCTGTCTATCTATCTAACAAATTCATTTGGGGCACAGGAATATAGATGAATCTTTGTGTTCAAATTTGTCTGATGAAAGGGCACACTCCTGGAAGGAGCCAAATCTCCTCTCCCAGTGAGGAGGCTATAGTGTGCCATGGAAAATGTGGTTTCACCAGACAGCTACGCCTGAAGAGGGGAAATATGATCATAAAGCCCACCAACTATAACATGTTTAAAGCATTATGGTTCAATTTATGTTTCCAGTGAGGGCTGAAATCTTCCAGTATTTTTTTCTTGTTGTTATTTTTTTTTACTAAATTTTCTGTGGAAAGTCTTTGTTACCTTTTTTCCTTTTCAACCCCAGTTCTCAAGGCAGCTCTAGATGTTTTCTCTGTTAGCTTAATGCAGGTAGGCCATGGAAAACCATGATGCATATAGGGTTGGATCTTCTTAGAAACTGCATCTGAGGCAGTGTGAGCCAGAGCAACAATCAGGCTATGTCTCTTCACAGGAAATTTGGATGTTATTTTTGCTGTAATGTCCTTTATCCTGCATGCAGCAGTCCAAAGCTAGGTGACTAGGAATCACATCTCCATGAGAGCCAGATATCACCCCAAAACCAGGGGGATGTAATACTTTGTCACAATAGTGCCCTATCTTGAGACTTGGACAACAGTTCAGAACAGGGTATAATTTTTATTCATTTTACTAGGAAGAAGAGGGATTTAGGGAGAGAAAATGTGCAGAAGCTAGCAGAGAGATTATATACAAAAAGGGCTCACAAAAGTCCTTGCTGGGAAAAGTGAGGTTAAATATTGCAAGAGATAATTAATCTGTTGTGATACTTGAAGACTAAAACAAAGAATTTTTTTTATATCCTTGGCTTCCTTCTCCTAAGTAAATTCATAAGGATACTTATGGCACACAGCATTACAGATTCCAG
Source organism: Galbula dea (assembly GCA_013399015.1). Lineage (NCBI taxonomy): Eukaryota > Metazoa > Chordata > Aves > Piciformes > Galbulidae > Galbula > Galbula dea. Next base: position 393,717 of record VWZX01005643.1, read on the forward strand.
CTGCTTCCCTTGATTGAAAGCTTCCAGGTCATGCAGCAGTTGTTAAAGGAAATGCTGATCTTGGCAGCAGGCAGGACTGTCAGTTCAGTCCTATGGCCTGTGGGAATCTTTTGGTCTACCAAAATGCAGCTGGATTGAGCTCCAGGGGATTTAACTTTCTGAGGCTCATGAGGATGCAGAAGTTCTTAAGCATACATTGTCTTTGGAACCATCATGTGCCTGACATAAGAAACAAGTCTGGGCCAAGAACATCATCCTAGGATGTACCCAAGGGAGAATGAGAAGCCCTTTTGCATGTGGTGCTCAGGCCTTCCTCAGATTACTTCCTGAGGTGGTGAGTCCATTCTGCCCAGGGAAAGGACACACAGGGTCCACTCATAGGCTGAAGAAAACTTTCAAAGGACTGGTAGTATTTAGCAGCAAACTCTCACACTTTGTCAGTCCCAGTCCCCACTGCTGAGCAAAAGTGTGATGAAGCTGGCAGTGAGAGTCTAGCCCCAGTTGTTGTTGCTTGCTTTTGGCCTTTATGAGGATACAGGCTATTCAAAGGGAAAATGTACTCCCTGGCCTGAAACAGTATCTCTGTTACTGGGCCCCATATGCAAAAAGACATGATATAAAAAGAGTGTTATAAAAAGAATGAAATATTGACCTGTTCCCACAGTGAATGGGTATGAATAGGCTCAAAGTGCTGTGCTGTTACTTTTGTGGATCTCTGAGTAGAGATGACTGTTTATAAAAGCAAACAAATAAAGAGGTAACTAAGATCTTTGCAAATCTAGTCATCTTTGAGCTTTAGGAGTCTGGATGTCAGCTAGTTCTGTACCAAGGGTGCTGTGACCAGTTCTGCTTTTAATCAATATCTTACACTTTGATGGGGGATTAGGGTAGGACTTATCCTGCCTTACTTACCACTCAAGAAGTTACTTCATCTGATAGTGCAGTTGCCCAGGCTATGCAGTGTCTGCTTTCACATGTCCTTCAAGAATTTCTTAATCATCTGGCTTTTGGAAAACTTGTTTTCCACAGCTTCTGTTAAAGAGCAAACCACATGCAATGAGGAATCCAACACTCACTGAGCCAGGAAGAGAGGGAGAGGGAGCATGACACTTAAGGGCTAGCAGGTTGCAGGGCAATTCTAAGTTTTACCCAACATTAGCATCAAATGCCTCACCCTTCTTTGGGCATCAGCTGAAAACTTGAGGAAAGCAGGTACTGAGTCTCAGTCTGTCACATCTGACTGGCTCTAGGCAGCTGTAAGTGATGCAGTGCAGGTGGTTTAGTGTTCAAGTCCCATGTGACCAGCTCTGTTGAGGCTTAGTACAAAGGAAATTGGAGACCTAAGCTTTTGGGCACAGTGAGAAAAAATGAATCTTGCAAGTCCTATGCTTCAAGAACTTAGTTCTGCTTTTGGATCTATTGTCCAGTCTGATCCACACACAGTGCATGTGTCCTATGCCTTAGTCTGTACCTGCATCTATTCCTCTCATCCCAAGCCTTGTCACTCCTGCTCCCTTGCAGGATTATTTTTATTTTGACCTATGACTTTTAGCAAGCAAGTATTTTTGGCTGGGCTGAGTTCTGTATCCAATACATTTTCCTTTTGGAACAAAAACAACAGAAGAGAATCTGTACTTCTCTCTCATGTCTCTTCCCCCTTAAGTGGACACTTGAAGGGTAAAATGTCCAGAGGTACCACATGGAGTTTTGTTCCTGGGGCACTGACAGGGAATCAGCACTTCTGCATAGGGTTCCTGTACTTCAAATCAGTCCTCATTAGTACTGTTTATTCTAAACTGAGCATAAAGTTAGACATGGAGAGCATATCACTAGCATCTATTAATACTGGGTCAGATCCTATCACACTTGCTACATCCCAAAAGTGCTCACTTGCACCAGCAAGTTCTGTTTAAAGTAATGGTGCTTTAATTCCTTTTTGGCTGCCTAATCTGGCCCACATTTAGGGATGCAACAAGATTTTCTATAGCATTTGTAAGATGATAAAAATACTTAATGGAAAAAAATGTTAAGCTCTTGAAGAAAGTGATAGATTATGTCATAAGTATTATACTTTCCATTTCCTTCTTATAGCAGTGTAGAGTGGGAATCTGCTGCTGAAAAGGTTAACAGTATTTCTAGTTTCACACTCTTTTCCAAGAGATTATGACCTTCCTACCACTAGTTTGAGCAAAAGGTTGTTGTGGAAGTGTTTTCTCCAATCTTGGAAGAGTGACATTGGATTTAAACTGCAAACTAAAGTAACTGCTAATGTTTGTTAGATATTTTCCTGAGACATTTGTTCATGTATTAAGATTACATGTGGCAGCAGTTAACAAAATCTTCACTTTAAAAAAAAAAGCACAGTCTGGATGGAGAAGTGCTGATCAGTTTTATTTTCTCACTTCTTTAACCATTGCAAGATGTCTGTCTTTGGGCAGCAATATGTGTTGTGTAAGTACCAAGAAGGGGCTTGAGTACTATGTAAATAAATGTGTCCACAGCACTTCTTTCAAAAGACCCAGGACTCTCTATTCCAACCTATTTTCTGTTGAATGCAGAGCTCTCAGCCTCTCTCCTGGGGTCACACATAAAGCTGACAGCAGTTAACTCTCCCTATATAAGTGGCTGTACCTGTGCACAATAAACCCAGACTCCTGCCTGTGCACACTGCAAAAAGGTGCTTCAGTGAAATTGCTGCTGCCCTTAACCTCATCACATTAGCCCTGCAGATATTTTCACATGGGAGGATAAGAATCTGTGGTGAATTTTATCAAGTCTCTGCTTTTAGTGTAATCCTTTTCTGTTCACTGTATGCTTGGGGACCTCAACTCCTGTGACCAGAATTCAGATTCATCTCATTTAACCATTGCCACTCAAAAGCTGGGATCTAGTCCATGCTAACTGTCTTGAGTAAGGCTCTAACTGATGCAGGGCAGTTCAGCTCACTGATCTTTTGGTGGAAAGACTTGTATCTTAACATAATGGTTTGTCTCCTTTAACTACTGAAGAAACCAAAGGAATTGACTTGACCAGAAGTCATAATTTTGGGATGGCTGGGTGAGATGAATCCTTCTCCAGATCTGGATAATACTTGAGTATTAGAGATGAGGTGATGCAAAAAGGTTTGAAGGAAGAGGCAATACTGCACATCACCAGTTCCATTCATAAGAAAAAGAAGGCATTGCTAAAGCTGCTGCTACTATACAGTATATTAACAGCAAAGTGCTCTCTGTGCTAAAAAAGGTGGGGAGCAAAGAGTCTCCTGAAAAGTTAAGTGGAGACTTGAACAGATTTATTTTTGGTGATTCAAATTTATTTCTCAAGACATTTAAAATGAGATCATCTAGAGATTTATAACAAAGATTACAATTTTGGCCTAAAGAAGGAGAAAACTTTAGTCTTCTTTCAATGTTAAAACGCTGTTTGGTGTTCATGATCTACCAAGACACCCTAACCTTATCAGGAGAACCTGGAAAGAAAATGTCTGAGAGTGGGTGTCACTAGACAAAAAGAAATAAACAGGGGCTAACATAACTCTGAAATTCAGCATGTGAAAAGATACTAGGCAGACAGTCAAAATTACAAGAACAAATACACAAGAAGGCAGAACTCCTACTGCCAACAATTACAGCAGTATTACATATCAGTTGTGTTCTCACTTATGCTAACATTGTGCTAGTACAGCTCACTTGGTCTTTCTGGAACTAGTCCTGATTTTCAATGATGTGAAAGCAGAATTATCTCAAATGTGCCTCTTGATTTTATTTCTCCTCACAAGTAAGAGCTGAGGAAAGTGGAAACTTCTTGTGGCTGTTGATGGAAGGCTGGGTTGAGAAGCAGGAGTTGAGTATCTTTGTATATATTCTTTTGTTGCACAAGAAATTATTTTTAAATGCAATCAAAACATTGACCCTGGATCCTATTGCACTTAACAGTGGTGTTAAGAGTTCTCTGCAAGCCAGCTGAGCAAAAATAATGAAATACTACTGAAAGTTCAAGGCCAGGCCTCTTGCTTCTGATGGGAAAATCCAGCAGAGTCTTCAAATCTTGGCTTTCTCTGGTTCTGAATTTGATAAGTTACTATGTTATTCAAGATATTTTAAAATTGTTTAATTGATTAAACAGTGCATTTTCAAACACCAAGTAGTTTCTTCTGTGAAATAATTAGAAAGTATGAGAATAAATATTTCTGAGTGTAGAAGCTAGTTTTACTTTCTTCTGCATGTGTCACAGTGCTGATGAATAGGTCAGATTTGTGCCTGGCTACTGCAGCCACTGCCATTGCTACTACAACCACAGCTATGCCATGGAGAAACAACCTGAGACAAGGCAACTGCATCACTTTCAACATAAAGAAGAAATCTTGCTACCTGAAGGCCTCTTTATGAAAAGTCTAGCATGAACAATGCCATCCTCCCAGTATTATCAGTTGAGGTGTAAGATAGACATAGGAGGAAAAAATGTCAACAGTCCAGGGAGGTTGTTTTTCTTCCTTCTGAGAACCAGGGCAAAAAGCCCAACTGGTCTATTTGCTGGTATCCTGAACCATTATTATTCTCCAAGTCTCATTAAAACAAGAGAAAACAAAACAAAAACCCTGCCTTTATCTCAGGTCATTCCAGAACATTTGCCTTCCCCTGTTATGTATCCAGGCAGGAAATGTTTTTCTTCTTTTAAAAGGAGCAATGCAAGGATATTGTGGAGAATGCATGTAGGGCAATATGCTATCAGCACCCTCCAGTTGTTTATCATGGCCATTTTCAGCCCAAACAGGGACACTCAGTTCTCTTGGATTCTCACTGTACTGGCAAAGTCATCTGTGTGTGACAACAAAAAAAAATCATCAAGCACTTCCTGATAATTTTCAGAGGATTGCTTTTCTCAGCCTTATCTCACAGTTTCATTTCACTGTTGAAAAGAAATGCAGAATTTTGCAGCAGACTTGCCTCTTTATATTTGTCAGTGATAACTATACAGTTTTGCCTTCTCACATGCTTTGCTTCTCTCTGGAGAAGACAATAAAGAGGACTTACTCTCCTTTGCACTGTGAATGGAGGTAGCCTATGTCTAAGGTCACTTCCAAACAAGAGATCCTCCATGCAGTGGTGACTAGGGGCCTTTTCTCTAAAAACACATTGTTTTGCTGGAGGCAGCAGGCTGGGCAGGGTTATGGCATGCCAGAGAGGCACAGGAATGTGAGGCTACTTCATAAGCACAGTTTCTAATCTCAGCATGTCTCTGTGGCAATGTTGTGTTATGAAATTAACAGTGGATGTTTTATGCAGAAGAACAGACATGGTGCCACTTAGGTGAGGAAGGTTTCTCTCTCTGATCACAAGTCACAGCCAGGGGAAGTCACCTTTTATTCACAAAGGAAAAGGAGAGAGCTGACAGCAGTGGAGTCCTCACACTTCCTCTGTTCTTCTTCTAAAGAAATTAATTTTGAGGGTAGTCAAGGTTCAGTGGTGTTGGCTGCTTGGCTATTTTATTCCCCAGCTTGTGACAGTTCTCCTCTATACATATTTTGCATCTGTCCACAAGAAACAGCACTTTGAATTGCACCTGAACAGAAAGCAAAGCTCAGTTTCAAACTGTGGGTGCCAACAGGAGAGTACAGGGCTTGTTTTCTTTCTAAAACATATGCTTTGTTCTTAGCCTTAGTAACTGCCTCCCAGTTCCTCTCCAAATCTGTGTTTGATGCCTGGTAGCCATCACTCTGAGGATATTCCTGATGAGAGGAAAAGGCAGGAGGATGGTCATGACAATAGCTGCAAATTTAGGAAACCTAAATTAAAATCTCTGTCACAGACTTCCTGTGTTATCTTGCACACATCACTGAGGCACAGAGCCACAACAGGCTGCATGTGCCTCTATTTCTGTGCTTTAGTTTCCCATTGCCAAACATGAAGCATGGGGTTTTTTAGGTAAATTCAGATTGTGAGGTTCTTAGCTATCTACTGTAATGGGGCAAAAGCCACCCTGCTTTTTGAACTGAGCTTTGGAAAGGGTCATTAAGCTACATGGCAAGAGGATTTGTTTTTACTTGTTTGTTTATTCTGATCATGAGGAAGCCCAGTCTGAGGACAAGAATAAGTGCTGTGGAACTGCAGAAGAGTATTTCTTCATCAGGAACAGATGAACAAATGCTTGCAACCTTGTTGGGAGAAACTGCTCCTCTCTCCTTAGGTTTTCCAGAAGAATAAGTATAAAAGAATTGTTGAAATATTGAATTTTTCTGAAAAAATAGGGTTTCCTGTTGAGTAACCAAAGGCTTTATTGTTTCTCAGGAAGAAGAGAGCTGCAACCTCTTAAAAAGAAGAATCAACCCACCAGTTAGCACAGACTAATAGAGTAACTGTTAACACTTGGTATTCATTTATTGGCATGCCTCTGGAATTGTGTTTCTTGCCTCTAAAAATTTCCTAATAATAGTTTTCTGACTGGTTTGGTTTGCTTTGTGGGATTTAGAGGCCATTGATATGAGGGTAACTTAGAAATACAGGGGGATAAAATCCAGTTAATTTCATTTCAATAATTATTTTGCTTTCAGCTTCTCAAGTACCTATGCAAAGCTATCAGCAGACTGATAAATATAAGTCCTCATCCTGAGAAATAGAAACGATTGCCTCTAGTCAAAGTTAAGACAGTGGGCTTTTGCAAATGACAAAACATGTCCAAGCCCTATGGTCATGGGTTTTTTTGAGTGAACCAGCATAAGGATCAGTTTGCAATTGTCTAATGCAAGTGCACTACTGTTGTGGGGAAGTAGCCTCAGTGATCTAGGGGTTGAAGGTCAGTGCTAGTTGACCAGCACCAGTGTAGTGTGAGCAGCAGCACAGAACTGGCCCAAAGTTTTCCACACTTTGGGCTCAAAGACCTCAAAGGTCTTTTCCAACCATAATGATTCTATGCTTTGACCCCAAATCAGCTACAACTACTGACAGGAAAGGTAATATTTCATTAGGACAATTATGTTTCAGTTGCTTTCCTTAAAAAAATGCTGCTCACTTTTGCTATCTAACAACCATAAACTCTTCTGCAGTGGCGACAACTTCAGAGTGATGCCTTTTTCCCACCCACCAATGTCACCTGCAAAGTTTTTAGAGAGCTGCTCTGGTGAGAAAACTTATGAGAACAGATATTTTAATTAATGCTTTTCTTCTCTAACCTTAATGTTATTAACTTCAAAAAGCCATTAGAAAGCTGGCATTAACAGGAGACAATGCTTATGGAGTTTAATGAATGCAAATGGGAGGAGAAACCCATTTTCATCTTCTAAGAAACAGAAGGGATTAATCTAAAATGACTTAATTATTCCAGTCAAGCCTTCTTCAGTGAGAGGCAATAAAAGCAGAGTCTGTGACAATTTCTATATTTCTAAATAAAAATTTTGATGCCATTAGCTAGAAATAGTTCAGTGACAGTTTGAAACAAATGTCTCCAATACACTTTTAATGTAGATTTTAAAGGTTCATTTTTCTTGGCTAATTGCATGCCAGTTGATCGTTAAAAACAGATTTTAAAAGGCTTAGGAAGCATGCATCCTTTGCATGAGTGTTAATCCTCAATAAACATGTTTCTAACAATCAGTTGGCTTACCTTATATATGCAGCAGGGAATTCAAGTCACAGAAGATAAGATGCTTACTTTAAAGTAGTACTATCATTTTCCTACTTATCCTGCAATGTCTTCTCTAATTAAATGAAAAACTGATTATTACATAGACACAGGACACTTTCCTAATTTGGCTTTTGCCAGATCTCCACTTTGCAGAAGTTCTTGTCTGATAGATTGCCCTAATTTAGTATTGGAAATGCATAAATGAGATGTCAGAAAAACAAAGTTTATTAGGAAGAAAAAATGCACCTCTTTGATTCATGCTAAGAACCATTGCATGTGAATGGATCCATATCTTCTGAAAGACATAGATCTGCCCTGAGCCTAGTGGTGACTAATTCTGGCCTAAAGGGTTTAGAATGGTGTCTCCAAAGACTGGAAGCAGATAAAAATCTGTCTAAGTGTCCTGTTACAGAGAAAATTCCATGGTGCAGATGCAAAAGATTCACAAACATCTGCAGCCGTTTAAATTGGTTGTGTCAAAACAAAAAGCCTCACTCCAAATTCTTCTAAGCTTTGAAGACAAAAGGAGGTTAAAAATCCAGATCTCAACTTTGTAGCTCAGTTGATCTCCTCCATTATCTAAGGCATGGGTGAGAAGTGTTTTCAGGTAGAAATCCTGTAAAAACAGGTGATGTCATCTGAAAATTGGGCAAATCTTGCTATTCTAGCTTAATTAAATTTGAGTTCTTGCCTCTATTTCAATACAAAATCCAAATCAAATGTAGATCTGGTAACATAAAGAACCAAACAGACAACAAGCAGAGCAAACCTCCTCTAATTCTAATTAGAGTCATTCTGTGAGATGGAGGATATTGAGGTTTTCCTCTCATTCTGATACAAAAGTATCACTCATGCAGTGCTGGTCATTTTTGGCTCAGTTCTTTACACTTTTACTGACATAATTAAATATTTCTACTGAGCTATATATTCAGCTATATATTTGTAGTTTTAAAGATACTTATAACTTGACACCTTCCAGCACAACTTGAAAAAGAAAACATATGGTTCTTCTTCCTGCTAACTGTAATGCTTTAAATCCCTTCTCTGCTCAGCTTTTTCTCTAATCAGTCAACACAATTATTCAATACAGAGGTAATTATTTTTTGATCTTTCAGTAACATTAAAAATATACATGTTTGTATGTGTGTCCCCTTACCCTTGGAGGAGGAGAATGTTGCATCCTTCTGCATGCTGTTTGTTCTGTTAAAGACCTGCGTGGAGGAGGAAAGGAGTTTGATTACAAGGGCTGCCCTGTGAGTTGACCCAGCACTGTTTGGTGTTGACTACATCTATTAGTATAGAGTGGAAAAATCCCTAAAGAGTAACTCTAGAGCAAAGCTTTCTGAGAGTCACAGATCTTACCATAAAGAAACTACAGAACCTGAGCATCTCTCTTATGGGGCAGGGCTGAGAGAGCTGGGTCTATTTAGCTTGGAGAAGAGAAGACTGAGGGGACATCTTTCAGGGAAAGGTAAGGACTTTTCACAGGTGAATAAACTACAGGAGACAGGGCTAGAGAAAAAACCCCAAAACCTAAACCAACTAAACAGATAAACCTCTTTTCCCTAGACTGTATGGTGTGATTTTTGGTTATGGTGCAGATATCAAGCAGATGACATAATGTTGTTTGCCTGTAGGTACCTTGTTTGCCCATCAGTTTCATTACAAGGGGTCATAGCCCAGCCAACAGTAAACTACCCTGCTTTGTCTTCCCTTCTTTTTCTTGTCCTCCCAGAATAGCTCAGACCTGAGACTTTCCAAGCCATGGTTACTTCACAGGGCTTTTTTCTATCCCAGCCCCGGGGTAAAAGGGCAGGTGCAATGCAAGCTTGAGAAGAAGCCTCTGGGCAGAGCAGTAATAGTTAGGTTGCTGACCCACTTTGCACAGCTGGCAAGAGCATGCTTCCTCTGAGGATGTCCCTGCTACAGAGAAGGTTTGGGCTCCCAGAGTGGTTTGTGTGTGCAGCTGCTCACGGGAAGTAGAGAAATAGACCTTTTTTGTAAACAAGTTGTAGTATGAGTCCTGAATCCAAACCTGACCTTTTCTTTTCTGGTGGAAGGAAAGACTGGGTGGCCCTTGGCTTCTCACAAATGGACATTTGGTTATGAAGATGTCTCAAGTGATGGTATTAATGATTGGTGATTAGTACATGGAAATATCAGGCACATGGCCTGCTCTATAGGGAGTCATCAACCTAGCCATGCTAGCTGTATTTCAAGAAAAAGCCTAATAGCCTGAAGGCTTCCTAATAGCATTAGAAGTTTTATGTTCTGGAGTAAAGTAATCAAATCTCATGCTTCGAGGCACATGCTGATCTCCACAGGAACCAGGAAGGCATTTCCCCCAAGAGCTTTATGCAGTTGTCTGGATGGTTTCCACCTTCTCCCAGAGTGATGGTAAATGGGGGCTGATGGAGGCAGGACACTGAGCTGCATGGAGTGACCCCCACATACCTGTGTCACCATGTAGCTCTTTAAGGAGCTAAAGATTTGGAATCCTATAGAAATGAATACATTATGACAGGAAAGCTCCAGCAGAAAGCCTTCAAAGTGAAATCCTGGGCCAGCTTTCAATCTCTATTAGGTAGGTGCAGTGCTCAGTGAATTCACTCCCAGAACAGAGAACAATACTTGGCAAGCTGCTTCTAGTGAGGAAAAATGATTAATGCCTTGTGTCAAGTGCTTGTGAAATGGTGTGGCACTTGTACATAATGTCTTTTCTCTTCTTAGGTAGGATGCTGGTGACTGCATCAAAGGAAAGTAGAGCATTCAGAGCATCAAGCTTTTGTTCTCCAGTTCCTAACACAGTTATACCAGCCAGCTTCTCTGTATGCCCATCTGATAAAATCTGTGTCCTGTTTTGGCTGCCTTCTGCTTCTCTTTTACTTTTAATTGTCTCTGTGGCTTTTTTCTTCCTTTTCTTTTTTTTGTTTTCCTTTTCATTCCCTTCTGCCCAGTTGGAGGAAATAATTTGTCAGTTGTTACTGAAATTTTCACTTTGATCTGGCTAATGTTAAATATTTGAATCCAGGACAGAGTATGATGCTGCCACTTTGTCCTTACCAAACTGATTTTCTTTTTCCCTCACAGAAACATTTCTATACACTTATAAATGCACTTAACAGTAGCATGGACAAAGGCAAATTACTCCAGCATGCAACTTTTGCCATCAGTTCAAGCCAAGACTTCCCACATGTTTCTTCCTGGAATGCAATGTTTAAGTATATTTTTCTCATGACATTAGAGTCCTTTTGACCCCACAGTCAGTATTTTTCCCTAGAGATATCACATATGTGTTGGCATTATTTTTCACAGCCTTGTAAAAGCTGTGATGTGAATTGAGATGTGAAATGCTACATCTCAAAGCCCTTGTTTGGGGTCTAGAAAAGTAATTGACTCCTCAGTCACACTGTGAGTTTAACCACTAAAACTACTTGAGTGTTTGCAAAACGAAACCTAGTCCTTTAACTAGGAGAAATTACAAAGTAGATAAAGCAATCTGTTGTTTCTCTTTTATTTACTACCTAAAAAGGGAAAATCTCCTCTCCTCTGTCCAATGGAAAATACAGAAGTAGTGAGTAGGTACAAATACAGTGCAGACCATAAGAGTGTTACCTTTTCATTCCACGTGCAAACAGCAGAATAAGGCAAAATAGTTCACAGAAAGTACTACTCTCAGAGAGCTTTCATTCTTCTTGGGATTATCCCTTGTCCTTGAACACAGTATTGCTGCCTGTTGGGATCTACTCAGACATGCTGGAGCACATAAGCTCTCAAAACCATTCAGCTTTGAGAAGAGGCAGCAAACAAGAGGTAAGGCAGGTAAACAAAATTGACAGGTAAAGAAGAAATGATAGCATGTTTCACATGATGGTCCCTTGTACTGTTTCTCCAAAGAGGGCCAAGGGTGATTTTATTCTGCTTTACATGTCCTTGTAAAGTTGTTTGACTTCTAAATTATCACAATCTTCTTTTTCTTCCCTAGGGTTTGATGCAAATAACAAATTTGAAAAGAAGTCTGAAGGAGATGAAGACTATTGATTAAAAGAAACCTGAAGGAGATGAGGACTATGCATTAGAAGAAGTAATTTGGGTAATGGTGAGTGATGACCTGAAGTGGGACAAGGTTGAAGCTGTGATTTGTGATGCAAGAGGAAAATGTTAGGAGGGACAGAGTTTTAAATGGCCCTGGAGAAAAGGACAAGAATTGTTACCTTCATGCAGGAAAAGAAGAAAATCCAGTAGAGAGATAAAAGAATATAATCAGAACTTTTTTTTAGTGGTTTTGCTTTTTGTGAACCAGAATGCTGCAATAGTGAAAAGCAGTGGAAGTGGAGATTATGATAAGCACAGCTGCAGATACATAGAGCAAAGCTGCAAACAGCTCCTAGAGGATGTTTTATTTGCTCCACTGCTTCATCAGAAGACCACCATACACTGAGCAAGACAGACTAAAAGCAGTCTGTGATCATCAGCCAGGCAGTCAGACACAACTCTCCTGCTTGGTGTGTGAGGGATGCACAACCTGCAGGTTTGTTGGTAAGAAGAACAGAGTGACTGGGCAGAGAGAGGTGTATGCAGCAGGGACATGTGAGAAGGTGAGTCTGTTCCACCTAGAGCAATTAAGGAGCCAGCTTTGCTGCCATTGCAACATCACTTACAAAACAGGAGCCAAATCCCTAATGAGCTTAACTTTAAAAATAAGAGAAAGCCTTTCTTGCCTCAGAGTCCTTGTTATGTACTCAGAATGTGCTGTTCTCTTTCCAAAAGCTTTTCATCTTAAAGTGAGTTTTCGCCAACCAGTCTGAGACACAAACAGCTCGGCAAAAGAACAAGACTGCGTGCCACTCAACTCTAATAAGTCATGGGAGAAGATATTGTTTAGCCTTGCAGAGTTTATGCTCTCAGATTTATAACTGTAAGTAATTAAAAGGAAGCAAGCCATCCTGGGACTGCCTATGCTCCAGCTCTTCCAGGGCCCAGTGTCCTGCATCTGGCACAGCTCAAGGGTCTGTGTCCTTTTTGAAAGGGAAGGGAATAATTGGGTTGGCTGCTCCTTGCTAGAGATGCAAGTGGCTTTGTGGGCAGCAGGGAGAGTTCATGAGGTCTCCAGGCTGGTTAGGGAAAAACAAGAACGTTGCTAAACTTTTTCCTTCTTGCAAAGCAGATTTTTTTGGTCTGTTGCTATCACAGTCACTCCAGTATTTTGGATCCCTGTGCGAAGCTTTGGATCCCCAAGATCTGGGCTGGGGTCCACATACATCTGCAGAGCTACAGCAGAGCTGAGGTCCCACTTTGCCTTTGGGAGACAGGTGTGACCAGCAGCAGGGAGAAGGCTAGGGAGGGCTGCAAATGTGGCAGATCTCCCTAAGAGTCTGCTCTGGTTTGTAAAATGCATGAGGCAGGATCCTAGAGTCCATGTGTGTACATGGTGGTACAAAATATACCTGAAAACATAGTAAACTCTTCTGGAACTGTAGTAATATTAGAGGTTAATGAAAACCTAACATAAAGGTAGATTAATGAATTAATAAATAAAGTGCCTCATGAGAAAGTTTGTACAGGCTGAAATTCCAGGCCTAAATAGGAAGAAAAACAAATCACCAGATCCCTATCTCCAGCTGTCAGATGAAGTAAACAATAAGGAGTGTCATCCTGTGGAGATGGATACACAGTGCACGTAAGAAGGTAAGGAAGTTGGAATAGAAGAGGGTTGCCTACACCTTGAGTGCTGCATGCCACTCTCATTCTGTCATCTGGAAAAGGATGTACCAGAACTGGAAAGAGTTCAGAGAAGAGCAAGAGGCATGTCTGGAGACACAGAATGCCTTCTGCATGACAAAAAATTCAATAAGCTAAAATTTTTCAGCCTGGGAAAGAGGTGACTCAGGTTCATGTAGTAGAGGTCCATAAACTGATGATTTTCACAGAAAGATTAAGTAGTGGTGGGTGTGATTTAAATGTCTCTTCTAGCAGTAAAACTAGAGGACAGCAAATGATCCTAGTCAGAGCCAAATTTGGTGAAAAAAAAAAGGGTTATTACCACAGTCGTAGCAGTCCAAGCTGACCTAAGTTCAAAGGGAGACTAGAGGAGTTCAGGAAAATTTGCTGAGAATTTCTAAACACACTGAAATAATATCTGCTTCAGGATGTCACTAAGACAGAAATATTTGGGGGTTATGACAGTATAATGGGAAAACATCATGCTTGCTTGCTTTATTTTTAGGATGTTCCCTCAGCATTTTCTTTAGGAGACTACTATGGATCTGTGATGTGATCCCCTGCAAGATCCTGTGTTATAGTGTGAGAGCAATTCTTTATGCAGATCAGTGGTGGGCAGAGGACTCTCAGACTGGGCCTGACATGTGCATCTCCTGGTGGGGCTTAGGGCTAGGTTGGGTACTGTCAAGACACAGAGTAAAGCTCTGAGGTTGAAGCAAATCTCACTGCCTTTCCCATCAGTGCTAGTGCAGCTCTCTGGAACAATCTATGCTGTGATCCAGGGCAGAAGTACAACTACTTACAGAAGGATGAAACTCACCCCTGCTGCATCAGTGCAGAGTTTAGAGGAGAACCTCACAAAGAGTTGCCCTGGCACAGCTGGGGTGGCAGTTGACCTCAGTCCAGAGGTGATGTAGGAAAGGGGAGAGGGAAACAAAATTCTTCACTGAGAGAAGGCAAGAAAAACTGCACCCTCCAGTGCCTTGTGGCATCATGCTCTAATCACAGAAAAAAATGTAATCTTGACTAAAAAGTGCACCTTTATTTTATAAGACCACTTTAAACCCCCATTTCTTTCATCTTGGGCAGAAAGCAACATACCCAGCGTGTTATGTTGGCCGAGGGCACAAGGACATAAATTTTGGTTGCTTCTTACTGCCTGACAAAATCTAATGTGGACCCAGTCTCCAGGAAATGAAGGAGCCATAGGGTTTGGAGATGGATTTTTTTTTGGAAAAGCTTTGTTTTTTCACTTAGCCACTGAGGGTACTAGGCTAGGTACATGGGTCTGTCTCTAAGAGATGGTCCTTGCAAGGGATTTTCAGTAAGCTTATTCACAACATAAATGCTAAGGCAACAAACAGGAAGCAATGGGAAGTTAAAAGAATTTCTGCTTTACATAGCCTAAATTCCAATCAAGTTCCTCATGAAAAAGCAAACTGATGAGCAGCCAGAACAGGAGGACACATTGATGATGTGTACTGTCACGTAGGACTCAATCACTGTATCCACTCAAAGTGATTTAGGCCTTTTCTAAGGTTTGTGGTGTCTTTTTCACTCCCTATGGTCACCAGACCTGAGAACTCATGAATATTTATTGCCAGATTTTTATTTTATTTTATTTTTTATCTCAGGGGATAAATTTAAAGCAAAAAATGTGCCATCTGAGAAAGGATTTTTCAGTCATTCTGGTACTGGGAAAGCCAGTGGCAGGGAATGCTACATATTGTTATCCAGAGTCTAGTAACCTCAGACACAAATACAAATGGACTCTGAATGTCCCCAAGCTGCTCTGTAGCTGAACAGATGTTGTAAAACACAGTGGAAAAAATACTGACAAAAGTGTCAGGTATCTAGAAAAGTTTAAATACAGCAGACCAAGTCTGCCTGGTTGCTGATGTAGAGTTCTGCCAGCTGGATTATGGGGTCTGAGTATCAGAAAAGCACTTGGGCTCAGAGCCACGGACTTCAGACTGATAGTATCAGAGCAGAAGATGATTTATTTTTGTTAGGTCCTGAACAAGGACATTTGCACAGTCATTTAAAGAGGGTAAGTACTACCCTTACAGAGACATGTTCATTTTCTTTGGCAAATTTGGGATAAGAATTAGGAACTGTGGTAAAACTACTCAAAATTCAGGGGCACCACTGAGGCAAAACACAGGCCTGAATTAAAAGTGAATACAGGATCAAAAGAAAGAAAAGGTGTCAAAAGTTCACATGGAGAAAGAAGTCCCCACTAAAAAGGAAAGGCAGTCAGTATCATCATGACAAAATTAAAGCAAGCTACCACCACCAAAAAAACAAAACCCAGACCAAACCACTCAAACACAAACAAAAAACCCCACAGAATACTCTCAACCAAGCTGTCAGCTATTCTTCTTCAGGAGAGAAATAAAGTAAATGATGGAAAGAAGGGAAATATTAACACATAAAGTGAAGATTCCTTTACTTGAGGTGATGGAGACTGTCTTTTTAGGGTATGCTTCTCTAAACCATCAGGTTACTAGCCTTCTGTCTGAGACCAGTGAGCTTTGATAGTTGCTGCCTTTGACATTCAGAATGGAAAAATAGCTAAGCTATACTCTGGATGTTTTTTTCATAGACAATCCACCACCAGCAAGAGTTTGTGCTCTTGGCTGATGTATCTTTCCCCAAGCACTCCTGCCATCTCTGTCTCCATGCACTGGGGAAGGCAGGACTGATATTAGGAACAGGTACACACCAACAAAAAGAACAAAGTGAATACCTCTGCCTTCTTCACATTCATTAAAAGCTGTTCATAGTCTTGTTTATTGCTCAGAGTATTTCAGAAAGCCTCTTTACTGCCTTTCTACAGTGAGGATCCCAACACCTTAACCACAATAACACATTACATCATGAGTAGCCTTACTGAAGGTGATGGACCCTTTAACACTCTACATACACAGTTTAAACAGATTAACTGTCAGGAATAGCCTATGTCTATTCTAACAAACTGTGTCAACCTGCAAAACAGAGGACTTACACACAAATTCCCTGATAGGAACAGTCCCAGGAATGTTCAAACTCCCTACCATGTCCAGGAATTGTTTGGGAGTGGTGGCTGGCAGGGTCCTAAGCATGCCTTGGAGCCCCGTGACAAGGAACTGTATAGACAATTGCATTCTAGTGCTTGTGTCTGTTCCTGGGCACAGTTTAAATTACAAATGTAAACAAAGCCTCATTGTCTAAAGTAGTGGAATCCAAGGAGTTTCTTAACACCAGGACACCACTCCCATTGCCTCCCAACCTTGTCTTGAAGTGAGAGAAAGGTGATCTTATGCCTTGACTGCTCTGAGGAGACTTGGATAGACAATCAGAAGGGTGACTCTCCAGATAACTGTAGAACCAGTGCATTTCATCACTGGTCCACATCCACCTAATGTGATAAGGCTTTTCCTCATTTTATGAGTATCCTGGAATACAAACCTACACAATAATGTTTGTGACACCAGGACTTAGCCTGCATCTATTTTACCCTTGTCCCTTTTCAATGGAAAATGGCTATGTTTGCCCTTGAATTCCTTCCAGAGCACTATCTGGGCATGAACTGCTCTGTAATTAAACCAAACTATTTCAGCTCACAGGAATAACTGGGTACAATTTATCTGAGAGGAATGATGTATATGATCCCTATGGAAGCCTGGAAAGACTTTATCATCATGTCAGAATAATTTCACAGCATAAGTAAAGAGGCCTAGAATAAACTCCACAGTCTTCATGATATGCTGTGTATTACTAAGAGCTTTGCTATATTATTTGCACTGCAGCTGCTTAAAAATACCCTGTATGGACATAAAGAAAATTGTACTGCTAATTGCATATTGGGCAAAGACATGAGAGTGATGTTTTAAGATCAACAACATGACTGCTGCTCAGGCTGAGAGCTGCAGAGGTCATCAGAACTGCTCAAATGATGGTAAGAGGAGCTGCATCTTCTTCTGTCACATTCATGATGTGCTTCACACTGCTAGAGACTTTAACAGTGTTAAAAGAGGTCAGAAGGGGTTTTGAATCTCAGAACATCTGTCTGTCAAGAACCACTTCTAGGGTCATGACCCCACTTCCAATTATACTGCCAAGCTTGTGCATAAAAGTAAGGTTGTGACCCTCGTTTAGGAACTAGTGGCTTAAAATAAGCTCTGGAAAGAAGGAATAAAAAACATTTACAAAGCAGTGTATACTTGGAATGCATGTCAAGTGTAGAGTACTTTCCAAAGAGACAAGACCAGGGTGAGGTCATGCAAACATGCAATGCATTGTATTTCTACTTAGGTCATTCTTTCTCTCCATAAAAGGGGAAGAGCTAACCATTCTCAAGACAGAGACAATCAGAGCAGCTGCACATGTTCTGCTCTGTTAGGTGATTTAGATCCCTGATCTATGTTTAAATTATTGAAGTGCAAAAGTTACACACCTGGAAGTAGACAGCAAGATTTTCCATTGGAAACTGGGAGTCCATTTGATGGAAATCAGGATGCAGTCTACCCTACAGCAGCTGAGGGTATTAGTCAATCATGGGATGACTATGAAACACAGATGGGACTAGTCCTGAGCAAGGTATACATCATCCTAAGATTTTAAACTGAAAGAAGGTAGATTTAAGTTAGGTATTAGGAAGAAATTCTTTACTGTGAGGGTAGTGAGGCACTAGAACAGGTTGTCCAGGGAGGTTGTAGATCCTCCCTCCCTGGTAGGGCTTAAGGTCAGGTTGAATGATGCTGTGAGCAACCTGACCTGGTGGAAGATGTCCTTGCCCATGGCAGGAAGGTTGGAACTAGGTGATTTTAAGGTTGCTTCCAACCCAAATGGTTCTGTTATTCTATGATGTTTCTTTCTAGCATGGTCTGGAGGTGAGTCTGGGGCATCTCGAGGGATTTTACCCCTGTCACTTAGTACATTTTCTCCAGCAAGGTGAATTTAAACAAAAGATGTACAGAGAAGATGATTGGAGAGGCCAGGGGGTGAGAATCCTATTTTACAAGGTAGAAACTGAGAAGGACTGGTTTATATAGCCTAGCCCAGTGAAAGGAAGGACAGGTTTGCATTCCTGGGTGAAGGAAAGCAGGGAAAGGAACTATCTAATCTTAAAGACCATATTGCACAAGCAAAAAGCATATTTGTTTGTTTGATTTTTAATATGACTGTGAATCACCCTGGGTTGGAAACTGAAAGAAATGGCAGTGCTACATAGCTTTAGCAGACGTAATGATTAGTCTGGGCCAAGGAACCAGACTGGCTTTAAGACACAGCTTGCTAATTGTGATTATATAGGAAGATGTATGCAGTATGAGGAAATAGACAGGGTAGTTAATATGAGCATTAAGAAGGTGGTGTTCCTAGTTCTCAGGGATAAGAAGAATATGATTAACCTTCTGCCAGTAGTATACCCTGGGTATTTTATAGTACCCAAAGCTCTCCCTAGCCTGACACTGGAACTCTTACAGAAAACTAAGGTGGAGTTAGGTCTGCTGCTATATAGCAGATTTGTCTCCAATAAAGAGGGTTGTGTTCCAGATATGAAGCCAGCATTTTACATGGCTCAGTGTCATTTTATCACTCATAATTATATGGAATTTGTCTCATCCTAACTGTGGGTAGTCAGTTACAACAACGTTCTTGTAGTGTTAAGCAATGTCTTCCTGTCCCATTTGCTCATTTCATTTTATATGAAACAAATGTGATTTTCCTCAGTTCTTAGCTATTTTAATTCTGCATATTCTTTTAATGATCAATTAAGTTCTTTTTACTGAGAAGTTTACACAGATTTCCAAGCAAATGCTTATTCCTTTTCCTCCCACTATGATTAAGGTGGAAACTTAATCAAGTTTACAAATGGTGACAGATGCTCCAGCCTACCTCATGCAACACACTGACCCTTTAAAACAGATTTACTCCAGAGAAAGGAAGGACAATTCATATTCAAATTCTCTGTAGGGATTGCAGCCCTGCTGTTCATGCTATGCAATTATGCAGCAGAGAGCAGGCAACACTCCTAAGCCCTCAATAATCCACAACTGTAATGAAACTCAGGTCCTGACTGGAGCCTGATCACTGGGCTCCAGTCCATCAGCTCTTTTTTTATTTAAACCAAGTTAATAAAGGAGTCTCTTCTGAAAATATGAATAGACTTCTGAAGTCTATGCCTGTCATCTCTGTGCCTTATCTCTTTCCTTTGCTCTGGATGTCTTAGTGCCCTTTTTCATATGGGTCTTACTGCCTGCAATTATTTTCCATATTTTACTTACCCTATGCCAAAGCTCTAGCTGAACAGCAAAACCCTTGGTGCCTCAGCTTATGTGTATTTAGGAAAGACCATCAGGTACTGAGAGTGTTGGACACATGGAGGGTGACACTGCAGAGGAGGTAGCTGGAGGGACATGCTTGGGAGGAGTTGCTTTGTGATGGAGGAGATGCCTCTGAGGGAATGCAGCTGTGAGTGAACCACACTAGGGCAGTGACAGCCCTGACAGACACATCCCTGGGGGACTGTGTCCCATAGATCACAGAATATCACAGGATCACAGAATATCAGGGGTTGGAAGGGACATCTGGAGATCACCTAGTCCAACCCCCAAAAGATAAGTGATAGAATTTACATTTTCTTTCTTCCAATCCTGTGGAACCTTCCTTGATCAGCTAGATGTGGAAAGATGAATTTCAAGTACCCTTGCAGTGACCCTGGCTGGGTACCTCAGCATTCATGAGTGCATGGTTTAGGTGCCATGAAATTATGCTTATGTATATGGGTAGGGCTAGGAACTTTGTTTCCTTAATGTTTGTGTAGTAAAAAAATGCAATTTCTCAGATTAAAAAATACCAAACAATCCAAAATATAAACCCAGAGAAACTGTTACTTGAGATGTGAGTCTTTCTCCTAATACTATTCCCAAACATTTTTTAGGAGTGCATAATAAGCTGAAGAACTCAGAAAGGACATGGCTGATAGAGGATCCCTCTACTTGATGGCCAAGAACAGATGGATGGGGAGACATCCAGATACCAGAAAGAATATTTTGGCAGGTTCTTATGAACAAAGAAGAAGAGAGCATGTCCATGTAAGCTTGTTGTAAAGTCAGAAATGATCCCAAGCATGGAAATCAGTAGGAACTGAAGGGACAACACCTACTAGGAGTGGGTCAACGTTTTCCTGCCCTCTCCAAGCAAAGTTATTTAGCAACCCAGGAACACCCCTGTTCCTTTTGGCTGCTTCTATTGCTTTTTTGGCCTTTTTTCTCCCCAGGTGCAAGGGAGGATGAGAACTTGCTGAGTTGGTTTTGAGAAATTAAAAATGTGAAGAAAGGGAAATTGGACCCTGGCTGTGGCTTGAATTGAAATGGAGATCAAAGTCCAGCACTTTCAAGCATAAGGGTGTGTATACATTTTGGAGACAGCTCTCAAAGTTTGATGTAAGTCAGTCTGCTTGTGTAATTCTACCATAGCTACCCCAGATGCCTGTCTGCAGTTACATTTATTTTAGAAAATGTCTCTGTTGGTATTAAAAACAATATCAAAAATCTTCTTTTCTAGCACAGTTAGTAGTAAAATCAGGATGAATATTCTGCTTCTGAAAAACAAAAGGTCTGTTAGCTGCTACACTAACACTAAGCTACTTCCTCTGTTAGTTTCTGATCTCATAACTGGACACATGTTTTTTACTTACTACCACAAAGCAGCACATGAAAAGAAGGGTATTGTAGAGGACTGGGTGGCTTCTAGGTACTAGGTGACCTCTGTTTACAACACCAGGTTGAAATGAAGTGCAATTGGGTGCTCCTAATGTTCATGCTGAAGCTACTACTCTGCCCCATGGATCCTACCAGAAGTGGGAGATCTGCTAGATGTAACTTCCAGTGTCTGGGGAAGAACATTTCTTCTGGTGTCTATCTTGTTTGTATGTAGAACAGTTACCTGTGATTGGGAGATCCTTTTTCACTTAGTACCCCTTACCTCTGAAATTGTGCTGAATTTGAAACCAAGTAGTCTTTTGCAGTTACTGTTGAGATCCAGAAAGGGAATTAGTGGAATAAAATAGGTCTCCAACATTACTTTTTATTTTTAATGTCTGAAGGGGGTGGATTGTTATAGCAAGACATTCAGAAAGCACTGAAAACCATGGAGTAATCTAGAAAATACCACACCAAAGGCCTGGTTTGTAGAACCTTGGGCATTGATAAGAATTACTTTGTCCTGGATGCTCCACTCACAACAAATATGTGATTGCAGTAAGTTTCCCTCTGGAAAGCTTTCTCTTCTGGGTAGGTGTCTGCCAAACTCCCCTGAAGACATGGGCTGACCTGTGTATTCTCAAAGTTAATAATCTGGGGGATGTAAGTCTCTCAAATACTTTGGTACTTGCTTTGCCAAAACAAGCTGAGAAATTTCACTCTAAAAATAGCTCTGTCTTTTGGCTCTATTCATGCTTTAGGTAACACATTCCTAAAGCTTAAACTAATGAATATATTTTTAATTTTTTTTCTGCAGAATCAAGGAACAAAGCTGAAAAGGATGATCATTATTTTCCTTTTTTGTTTTATTAAACTTGACTCCTTTAAAGGTCAATTTCTGACCAGATTTTTATTTATAGACAATGGTTTGATTTTTTTTTTCTTATTTTATTTTTATTGTAATCCTAAAGTCTTGGATTATAAAGATTCAATGAATAGAACTTCTACCTGGGAACTCTGAATGAAACAGGATGAATTTGAGGTAGAAGTGTTTCCAAAGAGGCAGTATGCAGACTAATTTATCCTCCCCTACTGAAAAGGAAAAATCTCTGACCTGCCTATCACTTATGGTTGCAGTTGAACTGGCAAGAAAAACCTGATGCCTTGCTTAGTTGAAAGTACCTGCTGAAACATTAAGCTCTTCCTACCACACAAGCAGAATGAATGTTCAATTGTTTGACAGAAATGTTTTTGCTGGGGGTTATTCTGTCATCCTTCTTGTCAGGAGATTGAGTCTGGTAAGATGCTCTTGAGATACTTCTATGCTATACATGTTTTACAAGTTATGAACTGTGAACTCTCCACAAAGAGGTGAGTTGATTTTGCCAGCTGAACAAGACTGGAAATAAAACAGAGGGCCAAAATCTGTAAAAGAATTCAAGACTGTAACTCCTTTCTAGGCACCAATACCCACTGTGACGTTGATGGAGCAGTAGGAACATAAATACCTCTGTGGATCTTTGTCTGAGTCTTACTGATCCCCATCCAGTGCCTTAACAGCTTTTCTTTCTCTAATCATCCCCATGTTTCCTTAGGTCCTGATTTATAGCTATTTCAAGATTCACCTTGTGATACCAGAATGAAGATAGTTATTTCTGGGCTCTGGTTACTGAGATCCTTTGTTGGATCACTCCCATGGGAGGTCTATCAGCACGCTGGCTTTGAAGGTGCCCTTGGACTGGTCCTTATGTGAACTTGGCTGCCTGTCAGCAGCATGACTGCACAGTTTTGTTAAGCTTGGAAAGTTCCTTTAAAGGCTTGCAGAAAGGAAAGACCTCATTTCAACACATTTTTACCAGTGACATAATCTCCTCTTAATATTTTTGTATATAAAGCATCATGTCATTTACCAGGTCAAGATATTCACTCCCAAAGAATGTAAACCTCTGACTCAAGGAGAGAGGGTTGAAAAAAACCCCAAAAATTGTTGTTGCTGTTCAGCAGCTTTTCTGGGTGTCCATTCTTTAGCTGATCCACATTCTTTCCCAGTGAGCAAGAACATGATAAGGCACTAGTGCCTATTTATAACTGGTAGGGAGAGATACTTTGTGATGCAGCACTCAGAGAATGAAAAATGAGAAAAAGCAACCCAGTCCCTAAATGCTTGCCCTGTGCTCTGCTGCTGCTTACTCCTCCTTGCTGGCATCCTTACTCTTCTTTGAAGGCCACCATGTGTGACTTGGCCTTTGAGAGCAAAATAAAACAGCATGTTAAGGACCAGGAAACCATGTGTGTTTTTCATCTCCCTGTAGCTTTTGTGTTTGATTTTTGTTGCTCTGAGAATGACTATGTGATGGTAGTATTTAGAGGTCCTGTTCCAAACTGGAGCTTGCATTGCCAGGCAGCATGCAGAAACATGGTGAGGGATAGGCTCTGCCCTTAAAAGTCAATGTTCAAGGTGACCCTGACAACTAAAAGATAGGGCAGGAAATAAAGATAATGTGACTTTCCAAAAATTATGGCACAAATCAACCACTTGCCAGAGAGAAGAATTATTTGCTTTTCATCTTCTCTCTCCAAACAGTTAATTACCAGGTAGAAGCTAGAACGAGCCTCAACTGAGAGAATGCCATTTCAATGAATCTCTCTGGTCATCTCCTGCTACTGCTTAGTGCACAAGAAAAATTGGGATCTTGGATCTGTTTTGGACAGGTGAGAAAGAGGTTTCTTAGGTGCATTTTGCACAGGTGTCCTCACTGCAGTGATATGAATATGGCAACTTTCCAGCCTTGCTGGTTTTGCAATTCTACTCTTTTTGCTTTCAGTTGAAATGCCCTACATTGAATGTATGGGGCTTCAGAAATGAATCTTTATCAGCTGAGTGGTAGCCTTCATACAGAACAACTTTCCTTTTAGCATCCTGTTCAGCTGCAGCTGTGTAAGAGCTGACAAGGAATGTACTCTTTGCCAACCTGGTAATCCAGAGTGCCTGTTTTCTAACCTGGCAGGAAACAGATGGGTAATATTATTCATTTTCTAAGAGATGGGAAAAGCTGAATATTAGGAAAGAAATATTAGGAGAAGACACCACAGATTTACTGAATTTCCAATGGACTGGACATTTTTCTTTCCATGAGGTCTGTATCCATATTGTTCCACTAGTGAGCACACAAAAATAAGAAAACAAGGCACCACTTCACCCACACAGGCTGCCTTCTTGCATGTCACTTCAAGATGTATCCCATGTGCTGATATCTCATGTAAAAGGTTTGAAGGTTATGATTCAAAGAAACCCAGTTATGTTCTA
Source organism: Galbula dea (assembly GCA_013399015.1). Classification (NCBI taxonomy): domain Eukaryota; kingdom Metazoa; phylum Chordata; class Aves; order Piciformes; family Galbulidae; genus Galbula; species Galbula dea. The sequence goes on from VWZX01005643.1 coordinate 418,053, forward strand.
AAGAAATTAGAGTACTGCTGGAATTGCTTTAAAATGTACTGAGTATATCAGTGGCTCTTTTAAAAGAGTTTTGTGGGATGATCTTATAATTCCTCATCACAGTCATAACTTCCTCACCAGAGATGAAGGAGGTGCAGGTGCTGATCTATCCTCTCTGGTGACCAGTGGCTGGACCCAAGGAAATGGCACAAAGCTGTGGCAGGGGTGTTTCAGGTTGCATATTAGGAAAAGGTTCTTCACCCAGAGAGCAGTGGAGCATTGGAACTGGCTCCCCAGGGATGCAGTCATGACATCAACTCTTACTGAATTCAAGAGGCATCTGAACAATGGTCTCACACACATGGTGTGAGTCTGGGGTTGTCCTGTGCATAAACAGAAGTTGGGCTCAGTGATTCTTGTGGGTCCCTTCCAACTCAGGATATTCTGTGACTCTGTGTAAATTCCCTTCAAACATAGTCAAACTGTGCTCTTTTCTGTAAAAAGTTTTCCTCTGGGGCTTTATTTAGGTCTCTGCATGCACCTGTAAACATTCCAACTAGAAAAATGTGAGGAAGTGACTAATTATTTAATTAGTTAATAACATTTGTTTATTGTTCTGAAAACTAAGTTGAGCTATGAATACTATTCCTGGAGAGTTGAGCATGTGACTGACAAAAGAGAAACTTCCTAATTGCCTGATCAATTTCTAATGGAAAAGTGAGCTTTAAAACCCCTCCCTAGTACTTTTACTAATCATACAATGCATTATGCTTAGGAGCCATAGTCAACTACCTGAAAGAAGGTTGCAGCAAGGTAAGGCTCAGTCTTTTCTCACAGGTTGCCAGTGAGAGGACCAGAGGAAATGACCTCAGGTTGCACCAGGGGAGGTTTAGATTGGATGTTAGAAAAAATTTCTTCACTGAAAGAGTTGTTGGGCATTGGACCAGGCTGCCTAGGGAAGTGGTGGAGTCTTTTTTACTGAAAGAGTAAAGAAACACAGTTTAAGTTGCAAGGAGAAAGGTGAAAGTAGTCAAAGGGATGGATTAGGAAAACTATCATTGTAGTAACTTTCTGCATGGCTAGGAGAAGGTTAAAGCTGTATTAATAAAAGCAGAGGAAAGAAATGGATATGTAATGGCTGGGTAGCACATCCATTGGATGGTAGAGCAGCTTTTCACATCCTTTTCATGCATAAGTGAGAGTGTCATGCATGACACTGTGGAACTGCCCAGTGGGAGAGGATCTCAAGGCATGGTAGCTCCTTTAGCTGAGACAAGCACTCATCCAACTAATACCCTATAAAATGAACCTACTTCTGTTGAATCTCTCTGAATGGAAAACACAGGGAACATCCTCATTTGTGCTCTATTTTCCCTTACTGGAGAGGCTGAGTGTCCAGGATAGGAGCTGGTGACAGGGGTGTGGGGAACGGATGGCAAAGCTCTCCCTGCAGTCTCTGAAGTGGCAAGAGACTGCTCTGGCTTGTGGGAATTCCCTAGCAGTAAATCCCTCTGCCTGGAATATATTCACTTTTGTGTAATGCAAGATGAACAAAATAAACCAGACAATTTGGCTTTGATATGTTATAATTGTGAACAAACTGTCCAGAACAAAAATGTTTAGAAGACACAAACCTCATAATCCTCCCTGGCTTTTGATTTTCTTTTCCCTATGGTGAATCCATTAATTTAGATCTTTTGAACTATGATTTAAGGAAGGCCTTCACTCTGTGGATACTGACTGCTACCAGTTCATACAGCTGCTCCATGGGTGGGATTTTAAACAATACCCTGAGGTGGCCCACAGCAGATTCCCCTTTCCCTTGTCAAATTCAGTGGGTACCAGGTGAAATTCTCTTTTCAAGACTTGCTTGCATTAATGAAACAAGCCAGGCTGTAACAAGCAACTGATGTCCCCACAGTTTGGAAAACACATACTTAAATGAAAATATAATGCAGTCTTCCTAGAAATGGTGAAACTAGACAGACTGCAACCACCTGGCACTCTACCTCTGGAAGAATATATGTAGAGACAATGTTCTTTCTGTAAGACTACCACCCTCTAATTGTGACCATCACAAAAATCCCCAACAAATTTCTCAAGATGAGCTTTATTCAACTTTCAAAGTGCATGTGAAAAACAAAAACATTAACAACTATTACATCCTTAAATCACACTAAATGTTTGATTGTGTTTTTATGGGCAAGAGTAAATATTGTGCATCTCAGCCCCAAAGCCAGCAGGATTAAACACATTGTGAGCAAGATTAAATATGTTGTAGGCATAGTGTAGTGTGGAAGTTTTAAAATCAATGTACAATGGAGTACATTGCACACCAACTAAATTTCCCCTGAGCTGGTCTAGATGAGGACCTCTACTTTAGGTTCCAAATCTACTTCTTCCTAGTGACAACTTGAGATCAGCTCCAGTAATAAGAGTCTAAAAATATCTTGGTGGCATCTGTAAGTTTTTCTGTTCAAGGTAAGCAAAACTGTTAATATCATCAAATCTGACCCACAGATGAAGACAGTCTTTGTGCATGAGTGGAAGATCACCTCTTCTCAGACTTGCCCTATAATAACTCACAGCAATAGCACAGAAGGAGCTGAGATAATATGCTTGATGGTGCATTTATTTATTCATTTACAGCTTTCTTTGTAATGAAAATCTTCAGGGGCAGAACCATCCAGAAGGTCAGTGGATGGAGTCACAGCTCGGAATCTGCAGGCCCAGCTCAAATTCTGACCTTGGATCAGCAGAGGAACCTGACAATCTTCTCTTAACACTCATTTTTGCTGCCCCATGGACTGACAGTACAGGTGATAGGCAGTTTCTGCTCAGAAGATTTTCCTTTCCAGCTTTCTAAAGGTGTTTCAGTTAACTACTAACATGTGCCAGAACTGGCCAGGAAAGCTTACATGAGGATTGCTTTTACATCTATTACTCCTCAGTAAAAGCCAAGAATGTGCCTAGTCTAAAATACATGCTTACTTGTTGATGGAAATGAGACATAGGCACATGTTAAGTGTTCATCTGAATAAAACCATTTCTTAGAAAGGATAGTCAAGGTGATTGCATCTTGCACTTAAAACTGAAGAAATTTTTTTTCTCAGTCTAGAAAGACTAATTTCTGTTTTGATTAGAGCTGGGCAGAGGAATACTCAGTTGAACATCAGTTCCTCTGATGTCTGGTGACCATTCAGAATGGAAAAGGCTTTGGCCATTTGGAAAATCTTCTGGCAAAAGCCAAGCAGTCTGCCTGCATGCCTCTTCCCTGCTCCCCTGCCTGCTTGGCTTCTTGTGCTTTGGTGGCTTTTCTGCCAACAATTCAGTTGTCTATCCAGACTGTACTCAGATTTGGAAAGGGCTAAGTTCTCTGTAGGAGAAAATTGACATTCTACTCCACACCACTTTCTGGTTACTTAAATTTCTGTAATTTATACAAGTAAGGCTATAATTTTACAATGTAGGGTTAAATGAGAAGATTGATAGTTTTAATAAATGTCTTACCTTATAGTCAGTCACCTTGTGGGTTATTGAATGCAGCTCACGTGCCAGTGTGGATGGAATAGGAAGTGATGACAAGAAAAGTGTGCCTTAAAAAAGATAATACCTATGAACATAAACTAGATTAAATTTTGCTGTGCTGAATAAGAAAGTTAGCATCAGTCTTCCCTGACATGTAATTCTCTTTTGTGGGCTGTGCTTTCACTGTGCAGTGAAATCTAGTTTCAGAAGGTATTCCTTTGTACTAACAAACAAGGTGCACACAAAGCACTCCCTGGTTTGAGTGCTTTTCCAGACTGCAGTAAATCTCTGGGGACCACTCTTAGTCTTAATTTTGGAATATTTTTGACAAAGCTGTTCTAAATGCCTAACAAAGTAGGTAGCTGCTCAGTAAAGTTTTCCAAAAGCTGATGTACCTGGAGTTTTTCCTTTGTAGTACAACAAGATCAAAGGTTTTGTTAACTGTCAAAGAGAATCCAGCCTTTCTGACTATATTTTATTTTTCTTCTTGTAAATAACTTTCTCCCTCTGGCAATATCTTTCCCATTTGTCTACAGAGGAAATTGCAGTATTATGAAGAAAAACACCAGAAATCAAGTGTGAGAAATCAGCAGTGCACAAATCAAAGTATTGCAAAGTAAATAGTGTGGTAGGCAGAGAAGTCTGCACTTCATTCTACGGGTAAGAAATGCCTATTTGGTCTCTGGCTTTGTGTTTGATTGTGGGCCAGTGTCTCATCCAGAAGTTGCCACAGATGTTTTGATATCTTGATTATTTTCCTGAGGCTTTTGTGCTACCATGCTTATTGATGAAAATGGCCAGATCATCCTTTCATGTCTAGGATCAGTAGAATACTCAGTTACCCTCTGGCACACCTAACTCTCACTTGCAAAGCCACACATAGGAATAACAGAGGATCCTCTAAAAATGACAGAGTCTCTTTAAGGATATTCTGAATAATACAAAAGAAACATAAGGTGTGATCAGCTCATCCTTTCCTCACATTTGCCTTTGCTTATGAAAGCCTCCTGTAAGTCAGCCTCCAAAGATTAATGGTTGTAGCTCTGTTTGTGGAAGGCAGTACCCTAGGTTGGGATTGCCACAGACATTTCACATTGTCAAATTACAGCTCTGGTTTGGCACAGGAATACAGATGAAAAAAAAAGGAAAGTGGTTGTCAAACAAGCAAAGGTAATGCAACTCAACTCCATTTTCAGGCATTGGTATGGAGAAAAATACTTTTGTATCCTGGATGGATTATTCTGTATTTCAGCACTTTTCATTCCTTTTATTGCTGCTTAGCCGACTTTGTCTGAATAGCAGCTTGACAAACACAGATCTGTGTGAAAAGACCATATTTCATTCTGGCTTCAAATCAGACTTCTTCTGCAGAAGTTTATTTTCATGTCTCCAATGAATTTCCTATTGTTTTTGACAAGGGTGGGAACAAGATCTGGCTACCTTTGCCCATCAGGTTTGTATTCCATGGCTTGATTATTTTACCGGATGTTTAAAAAATTGATTCCTTTTCTTAAAATTCAAAGTCAGGGCAAAGGAAATAGGAGCTGGCCACTCTGGAGAGCTGTAGTTAACTACAGGATTTATACACCTCCCATTCCTCTGCTGTATCTGTTGCTTTAGGGATCTGATGGCCAGATTTTGCAATCACATTCAAAATTTCCTTTGCATTTCTAACAGGACAGCGTTTTCCAGCATCTAAGAAAGTCACTTTTGGAAAGAGATAAAACATGCCTCAGTTTGTTTTCAGGATCTCAGCCTTCATTTCAAACAAACAAACTGAAGTACCAAATCAAACCAAAAATTATTTGAAGACTACAACAGCAAGTACTGCAATGCCTTGTTTTCAAACATCCAGCTTCCCTGTGGATTGTGTGGTAGCTGTCACCCAGGGTGGAGGACAAGCACCATCCCATGCAGGGACTGCCTTAGTCAGCATCATTAGTAAGCAGCCAGCAGGTTGCCAGAAAGGGACCTGCTGTGTGCTGTGGCTATTTTTCAAAGGAAAATGTTTATTTTCACTGCTTTTTGTGTCACTATACTAATGCAGAAAGCAAGTCCCTTTGGTCAGGGAGAAGGATGGTCTGCTTTCTGGATACTTCCTGTACTTATATGTGAGTTAGGCATCAAGCTCTTAGGATCATAGGATAGTTCAGGTTTGAAGAGACCTCTGGCTTGTGAGGAAACAAATTTAGTTACACAGGAAACATTAATGTCATGAAAAGGTCCACACAGGGAATTTAGCTTATGCCAGAAGTGGATTATAAATCTAGTTTATAATCTAAACTGAGATTTCCAGGACCATGTTTCTACAATTGTGATATACAAAAGGAGCCAAAGGGTTTAATTTGTCCTAGGATGATCTCTTGGTTTGAGGACAATAAGGTCCATGACCAACAGCACTATAGAAACCTCAGTGGAGTCTTTCCCTCTCCTCCTGTCAAGGTGACAAGGTGTAATGACAGTTGAAGAAAGGACAAACTCTGGACAGACTACTCATGGCATGTAGAATGTTCCAGAGAATTTTACTTTTCTTTTTGTTGTTACCAACATGTAAATGTCTCAGACATTCTTGTGCAACCATGTGCCTACATGGTAACCCTCAGTGCAGGTTTTACTGCTTACCCTCAAGCTTGCAGTCTTGCAGAGAATGCAGGAACTAGAAGTGATCATGAAAAGGCAGAAAGTCCTTTAGCATGCAATAGTATTTTTTTCTGCTTTCCAATGTCAAAACCCCAAATATTAGCATCTTGTTGGTATTACCTCAGTGATGTATAACCTATACTGTTCTTGCCTTGTATGATGCTGTCTTCTCAAATCTCTCTTTCATTACTTGGGTGCCTATGTGAGAGCAAACACACTTGGACTACAAACACAGAAAGAAACAGTAGTTCTGTAATGTGAATTGTCTCATTGATTTGTAGGATGCTAACTTTAGTTCTTCCTCCTGATACTGCAAATATCCATTTTTTAAAGATTTTAATGCTCAGCAGACTGTATAGTGGCAACTACTTTCAAAAATATGGAAAACCTTGCACTAGGAGACAAGTATTTCACACAGACAGCTGACATGAAGAGCTCTAAAAACACAGAAAACAGGTAGAAAATGAGTGCTTCAGAAGAACAGTCATATTTGTGGAGTATTTTGCAAAGAAAGTTAATGATTTCCCCAAAATACCCTTCAAAACCAGACCACTTGCACAAAAGTCTAGAAGTGAACTTATAGCTTTGGTATGTGGCACTCCTTTGAAATTCTCTCTGTGTTTGATCTGACAGGTACCATCATTACAGGACATGGTTTTAGTCTAAATAACACATCATTTAATCAAAATTACATGGGGAAACATTTAGGTTTCCACCACACTTTACAAAGTAGTAATATGTAATATACAAAAAGCTATCCTGTAAAAATATCATTGCATTGTAGCTGACTAGACTCTTCCAGGACAACTTGAAAGGCATGACAGCACACAGCTGAACACACCACCTGAACAAAGGGCAGTGGTCCCTGGGAAGCTTTCTTCTTGTGCTTTTATCCTAGCCAAGCAAAGTTCCCCTCAAAGAGATATGAAGTGTGTATTCTAGTCCCTGTGTACTGACACCACCTCATAGAACAGATGTGAGTCTCAGGGATACTCAAATTCATGTCCTGCAAACATGCTCACCTGGATGAGGAACCAGAATTCACATTAAAGAAGCTGCTTTTAGGAGCTCTACCAGAGCTGTAACCAGACAGAACCTTGCCACTACCAGCAGTTAATGCCTTTTTGCAGTCAAGTACCATTAACACCTTTATTGACAGGTTTTTAATAGAAGAAAGGATAAACTATGGACACTATTTTCATCCAATCATACTGAAAGATTAGAAGAGCCAGTTCATTTCTATGTCATGGCTTTGAGGTTTGCCATGTTATTATTCAGAGTGGGTGGCAGTTCTTCCCTGACCTCATAATAAGAAGGAAAAAAGAATGTCAGTATTGCAGATAAATAAATTTGCAGGCTTCCCCTGGGTCCAGGGTAAGAACTGAAAGATGAGCTGTATATTTACATGGCTTTTCTGCACTGGATTTAGCAAAGAGATATTGGCACTCACATGAAGGGAGCCAGTGACAGGTCTGGAAGCTAGCTAGCTATGGTCAACTCTCAGCTGCTCTTTTCAGGGGAGTCTCTGCCTATTCTGGCACCCAAGCAAAGTTGTTTAGGCATAACCATACTTATTTCCATCTTCAAGTAGCTTCAGCATACTAAATTCCACTAAATTCAGCACCTAAATTTCACTCGTAGCTGAACCTACATAAGCTTTTGGTCCTGAAGCTAGAAGTTAAGAGCAAATTAGAAAGAAAACCTTCTACAGAAGTAAATAGTGCTATAGCCATCTCCTTGTATCAATGTTAATGGAAGAGGAGTGAATATAACATAGGAAAGTGTTAACAGCAGTTGTAAATTACTCTCCACAAACATGTTTGCTACATTCACCTTTACATAGTTGTGTAGAGAAAGGAACAGGAGGAAAAGCAGGTCCTTGAGTGAATGTTTTATATGGGGTACTGTAGGCACAGGTAACTAGCTGAGAGACACTTCTACAATAAATGCAGTCTTTTATGGTGATGATGGAATAGACCTCTACCTAATTGCTGCCTTTGTGGCTTCCTGACTTCAGTACTGGCCAGAGTAGCTCAGGAATTATCTAAATGAAGTCAATAGAGTCAACACATCTGGTAGTGAAGAGTAATGACTCTGCTAATATCTGCTTCAGAAAAGCATTAAAATGGGCTTAAATGCTTTTTTTTTTTTTAAATGTATTTGAAGCATTCATTATCATTCACTTTGATGTATTTGAGGCATCCACTTTAGTCCCAGAACTTGTTCTGTATTATTTGCTTGCCTAATTTGCTTGACTGACTTTGGATTTGGGTTAACACTGCAACAACCTCTGCAAACTTTTCAAACAAAAGTATACAGAGTGCAATGTCTGAGGGGAATCTGCAGACCCAGCTAACAGTATTATGTGGCTGCTTTCTTCCCAGAGCTGCCTTGGATTCAGTGTTATGAAGGTAAAATCCTTTTGCTCTACCTGTGCTTTTTTCACTAGAGCTCAATAACGTTTCAAACTTCCTACAAAAGAGTTCATATAATTAACTGTAAGTGTAGATGCACTCTTTACCCCTGTCTTCCCTGAGTGAGCAGTTCCCTCAGGCACTTGTCAGGATGTAGGAAATCAGGTTCATTTCCCTCATCTTCTTGGAGAAATTTCCACTCCAATTTCCAAGATCTCAGGATTAAAAATTCTGATGCTGACTGAGGGTTGAGAAGCTTAGCTGAAGGAGGGGACACTCCATTTTTCTCTTGGGCAACGTTCTGTTGTGCTGAAATGATGCAGCAATGGGCACCAAGGGTGACAGGGGCAGCTCAAGTCCTAGCTCTGACACCCCTCACCCACTCCTCACTGAGCTGCTGTCAAAGCAGGGTATCCACCCAGCAGCTCTGCAAACTGCAGAGGTGGGAACACACCTAACAAGCCCATGCTAAACCAAAGCTATGAAGTGTTTGTCATCCATGTTGTAATCTGGTTTAATTTTTGGCATACTCAGACCAAAATCTGAGAAGCAATTTGTACAACATCCTCTGGCACATGGTGTGATTTTTGGGATCACTCCATTCATACACAGGAGATGGACTGGATCCTCATGGGTCCGTTCCAAATCAGGACATTCTGTGATTCTATGGACACCTCTGGGAGTCTCACAGTTGTCCATTTGCACAGGAAAAGTTTGTCCTTGTGTAGGAAATATGTTCTCCTAAACTTGTGTTCAGCTAGTAGGCTCCATCTCAATGGATAAGATGAAAAAAAATAAGATACTCAGGGTGTTTCTGAATTGAGATTTAGATATTTTGCATTGAATAATAATTAAACAACTGTTAAACATGTTAGACTGTTAAATAGGAGCAAATTTTCAATGTCACAAAATATTTCACTATCTTAAATGTGCATCTAACCCAAAATGCTTTGCTGGAGTAGTTCAAAGAAACCAATAGCTCTTTAGGACCCTTGTAACTCATCCTGGAATGGTTTAGTTCCTCCTCCTGTATTGCTGCAATCAGGTTTTGTCCAGACTGGACAAAATATACTGTCCAAGAAAAAGGCAAGGCCAAAGGCAAACAACTGCAATAGAAGATGTCTGTAATGATCTCCCTTAGTTTTACTACTATAATAAACCAAAAACTTATTTCCTTTCCTATTAATGCTTGCTTAAGTGAGATAGCAAGTTATTTTTCCCTTATCTTAATTAAAATTTAATTGTATTCTCACTCACTTCAAGCCAACATTATTTTACCACCTTCTTCTTATGGAAAGGTCTTCAATGATTTATAGGACTTTCAGCTACAGAAATTGAACCAAGATTATATCAGAGACACTGTTCTGTAATGCATGAAGTTCCACTTGAGAAATAAAAGGTGTGGGACAGTTCAGAACTCTCTGGAATTTGCTGTTTAGTTTCTCAGTCTCTACAGGAGATCTCTATAACTGTGCAGCTACATACTGGTTGACCACATTACTTTGTACACTTCTTTTAATGTCTCTTAATCTTTCCCCTAACCCTTGGCCACATTCTCCACTTTTTTATTATTATTATTTTTAATCCAAAATGTTCTTAATGGCTGGAATTAAACACATGAATATCCCCATGGATGCTGCTATTGCTATACTGCAGTGACCAAATCTTATATGCATGTTCCCATCATTAATATTACATTTTTTACTCTTTTTATCACAGGGGGAATTTAGACAAGACCTAATCAGTCTGGGTAATCTGATATTTCCTTTTGGTAAAGTAAAGCTAGCCACTTTTTTTAGTTATTATCATTACTAGAATTAGGACTGCAAAATGCCAAAAGCAGCATGCTGAAAGCATAGGTCTTCTTGTAACAACACAACATTGACTCCAAGAGGATTTAAATCAAAGTGTTTGCAAGGCACTGCCAACTTTTACTGCATAATTGTGAAAAAGTTTTAATTAGCATGGCAGACTGGCAAGACTGGAAGTATGTTGGGCAGCAAAAAAATGAATGTTGTTTCAAGTTTCTTTCCAGCATAACAGAGGAGAAATATGCTCTAAAACTATTGCTGTCTCTCATACATAAAGCTACCATTTTCAGTTCATTTGGATTTTAAAGTAACTTCCTCTTATTTAGTTTAAATAAGTATGTCTCCTTAGCAACAAATGTCACCTAATTAAAGTCTGTCACTCAGCTTAGAATGTCAATGAAAGATTGAAGGAGAAAGGGGACTGTGAAGCAGCTGAAAGCAAAAGGGAAAAAATGCATGGAATGCCAAGGGCCCTCCAGGAATATCAGATAAGAAAAGTCACTGAAAAATGAGCTCATTAAAGGAATAAAAATATATTGAACTGATGTTTGGTTTGAATTGCATATAAGCCTGGACTTTTCATTCTCTGCAGGTTTTTCAGGGTATTATGAGGAGTGTTTTTAGTTGGGTTTTTTTTTCCCCTCTCAGTAAGGGAAAATAATACATAGCTAACTTCTTTTAAGTAGCTAGCTTAAAACCATCCCAAAAGTTTGAGGTAGGAAATTCTTTTAATATTATTCACCATTCAGAAAACAGTGTGGGAAAGTTCAAGTTTTAGAAAGAAAAATACTTTATCCCATCATCACAAAAGTGGGATGGCAGGAGGAGGACCTTCAGAAATGCTCTGCAGTTTTGAGTGTCCCTGGCATTTCTATGAATAGCTGTGGGTCTAGAGGAGTGCTGGGAGCCCTTGTGAAACCCATTCTCCTGAGGAGTCTCTACAGCAAACAGGTTGAAGGCCAAATCCACAAACAACTGAAATCCCTGTGGACAGGAATTAGACATTTGCAAGGACTTCAGAGGCTTTGCAAGGGCCCCTGTGATGTTATGACACTCCAGAAACAGGTGTCACATCTAGATTGTTTTGTGCTGGGGGAAGTCTTGGGGCCAGTGAAGGTTTCACACCTGAGACTGTCTCAACTTATCTATGTGAAACAACATGAAATATGAGGTGTTCTCCAGATTTCCTGAGGAAATGGCCTCAAGTTGCACCAGGGGAGGTCCAGGTTGGAAAAATTAGGAAAAATTTCTTCACAGAAAAAGTGATTAGGCATTGGCACAGGCATCTCAGGGAAGCAGTGAAGTCTCCATCCCTGGAGGTGTTTAAAAAAACATGTAGATGTAACAATTTGTGACATGGTTTAGTGGGCATGGGGATGTTTGGTGGATGGTTGGAGTTGATCTTAGAGGAACTTTTCCACCTTTAATGGTTCTATGATTCTCCCTCAAGGCTGGGTCAGCTGGCTATGTGGGGTGTCTGAGCACAGACCATTCTCATGGCAAAGGTTTATAAGAAACAGGGAAAATAAACCAGGGAAAATAAAGGTGTGTTATCAAGCAAGACTGAGACTCTTCCAAGTGATTTCAAATACCTGGCTCTAGGGCACTCAGTTAGACTCACAAATGACAGTGGAGCACTGGGAATGAAAGGACATTGTGGCTCTCCTCTGCAGGTGAAATGAGTCTCCTTTATTCCTTCACTCTTTGCTCCTTAAGCACTGCTGAAGCTCAGGAAGAGCTAGAACCTTTCCAGTCTGAAAGTGGGTTGAAGCTGTTTGCTTGATGGCTTCTTTCCCCTAAACTTCACCTTGCTCATGGGTTTCCTCCTGCAGGTTATTTTCCCATCGTACATCTTCAGCTACTCTCCCCTTGATACAAATACCTCCTTGTATCTGCATAGGCTACAGGCAGCCTCAGTGCCAGCAAAGAACATCTGCTTTAGCCTAGCAGCAATTCAGAGCCTCTCTTCTCTGCCTTGCTTCAATCTTAATCCCAATTTTCTTGACTTTTGGGAAGCTGTACATTAGGATCAGAACTTACCCTGTTTAGGGGGACAGGCTCTGTAAAGTTACTGTGGATCCTCTGAGGTTTGGAAATGATGGTAGTACACTGCAACAATGATGGTTTCATTCTGATGTTCTGCAATTTCCACGACTTCTGAGACTCAGTGACTCAGTTCAGGCTGAAGCTCAGGAAAGCAGAGGCAGACAAACAGGAAAAAGGCTAAGAATAATGCAGTGATTCTCTTGGCCCTCCAGGAAAGTTTGAACTGAGCTCAGGTTTGACCCAAGACATTTGAGGAAGAATTTCTTACCTGAAGACAGTATTTACATTTGTATCACCAGCACGTTGTCTGGATTGGTTAATAACATCCCTGCTGAGCTCACTTTTGTGACCTCATTCTTCTTCCTGGTGTTTTTGTGGACAACCCCTTTCACAGTTTTTTATGGATTTGGGAGGCCTCTATGTACAGGTGATGAAGAGGTTTGTTTATTAAAGAGGACACTTTTGACATTCATTCTGCAGTAATGTTTTTTTTTGTGAGTTTGGTCCTTTTGAAAGCCATGTGGGTAGCTGTTGACTCAAGCCTTCATACGCAATTTGATTGTAAAAGTAAGCTTCCAAAATAAAAGCTTTTGGCAATTCCTTAGCATATTAAAGTAGATAACTGCATGAAGTTGTGACAGGGATTCAGTAAGAAACACAATATATTTTCTTCACAAGCTTCATGACTTACTACCTGGTAAAGGAGGGGCAAAATACAATAAATTGCTGTGATTTGAAAGATTTCATGTTCTAAGAAGACACCTTCACCTCACTGAACTTAATGGCAAAATTCCCATTTATTTTTGTGGATCCCAGAGTAGATTAGGCTGTCTTCTCCTATGAAGATCTAGAGATAGGAGGAACTCATATCCCTGTGGAATGATTTCATTTTCCATGGAGCATCAAAGCACTTCTGAGTATTTCCCTTAACTATACATAACAGGATGGGTAACATCAATGAATTAAGTGAGACTTCCAGAGTAAATCTCTGTTTAGGCAGTAAAACTACACTAGGTTTTGTCTCATTAGTGTAACTTCCCAGTAATGCCTGCTTCTCTGCATCCCTGCCTGCTCTAGGATCAAGTCTCTGATTACCACTGCATGCATGGACTGTACTAAAAGAGCCTGACATGCATGGACTGTACTAAAAGAGCCTTATAGCAGCAGGATGGCATGGAGCTTACACCATCAAAACATGGTAAAACACATGCAGTATGCTTTCCAGCACGTTTAGAGAGCAGAGAACACAGTGTGCTCCTTACTGGAGGATTTAAAACCCATGACACCTCGGTAAGCAGACTGTGGATACTGTGTAAATAACTTGGTCTTCAGCTTCCCTTGGCTCACTTAGCTCTGGATTTGTGTGCAAGACAATAGTATAAACCTGCTACTTGAAATAGAAGAGCATGACTGCACACACATACATGTACACCCAAACTCTGAAAGCCAAATATACTGTCTGGCCTCACTGGCATTGCTCAGGGTGCAGAAGCTTGGAGCACTTGTTTTGGATTTACTGCTTGAAAGCAGTTATTACTGGCTCTTTCCATTCCTGAATGATAAGTGGAGGCATGTGATTCATCTGGCATAAGAAGATCCCCAGGGTTTTTTCATAGCCTCACAGTTTGGATGCTAAACTCTTATCTAGGCATAAATGACTCCTGACTTCATGGTTACTGGATAAAAGCCTTTTGGGGGAATTAATTCCTCTTTCTCAATTCTTTCTAAAAACCAAGTAATTCCTAAAAGTTATTTGTGTGTAAAACAGCATTATCTTTGTGAATATGATAGATACTTTTCACTATCAATGTTATTAGAATATACAGACTTAAGTGGAACAAAAATCCAAGCATTTGTAAATCGTCAGTTTCTGATGTGATATCTGGCCCAGCTCAAACAAATCGGGATAATGTTGCATCCCTGTAAATGTGGAGCACATTGAAGGTGGGTCTAGTGCCAAATCCTCCAGGTTTATCTTCTTCCTGTTCTCTTTACAGAGCTCCAATGAAGAAATTCTTCTGGAAGGCTCATGGGAGATGTATTTCATCTCTGCATGCTATTAATGTTTTTCTCCTAAGCAGTAGAATGATAGGCACCCCTGCCAGCAAATGGAAGCATTTTGTTTCTGTGAAGGTGTAACTAAAATTTGCACCTATGCCTGTAATAACTGTTTGTCAGTTGAGAAAGTTCATAAAATCCTAATGAATTTATAACACATAAATATCATTCTGAGGTCCTGTTGCACAACTCAAATCAAAATACCAGCCTTTTGCAACACAAAAGTGCTTGTTACCTCAAACTAACAAACAAAAAGCCCATGGGCATATATGCCCATCATGGCATATTTCCTTTTGGAGACTGAGAAGCTCTTCACATACTAACATCTGTACTTGTTTATGAAGGTATAATAATCTTTTAAACAGGCACCTAGAAACTTTCAAAGCAGTTGTTTCAGACAATTGTATTTTCAGTAAGCTCTACTGCTCAGTCAAGTGATTTGCTCAACAACAGATAAGCATAGTAAAGTGGCTCTAGTTAAATTCAGTTATATGTATGTGTTTGTATTTAAAGTTTCAGTGAAGGAAAGAACAGGAGAACACAGATGTTCTGACTGCCCATTGCCTATTCCTATTACCTCTTTGCCACAGCTCCCTTTTTCATGGCCTGTGAGGTATCTGTTGGTCTAAGAATCTGCACTGACCAATTCAGGAAGAAAGACTGCAAATACTTTTCCCTTACACACAAATAGAAAGACATAAATAACTCTTCAAAGGTCAAGTCACCTCCTGTTAGATGGCTGTCAGGAGGATGAGATGACTTTGATGAACACAGATGACTGTGTTCAGTTTTGAGCCCCTCACTACATGAAAGACACAGAGGCATTGGAGCATGTCCAGAGAAGGGCTGGTGAAGAGTCTGGAGAATAAGTCTTATGAGGAGTGGCTGAGAGAACTGGGGTCATTTAGTCTGAGGAAGAGTCTGCATCTCTCTACAACTACGTGAAAGGAGGTTGTAGCAAGATGAGACTCAGTCTCTTCTTCCCCATTACCAGTGAGAGGACAAGAGGAAATGGCCTCAGGTTGCACCAGAGGAGGTTTAGGTTGGATATTAGGAAAAAAATCTTCACAGATAAAACCTTCACTATGTCTGGAAATGTTTAAAAATAGTATAGTTGTGGTATTTAGGGCATGGTTTAGTGGCATGGGAGTGACAGGTTGATAGCTGGACTTGATGATCTTAGAGGTCTCTTCCAACCTTAATGATCCTGCGATTCTGTGATTCTGTGACTCAATTTCTGGAAGTGTTGATTTTTTTCTAGTTGCTCTCAGGGGTGGCTGGGCTTATTCACTTAAATTTGCACACTTGTTATGTTTTTTCTAAAATCTTTCAGTCCTGTGAATGGAAAATCACTGTAGTTTTTGGTGACATCCCTATGAACAAACTCATGAAGGAAACTTCAAATTTGTAAGCTCCTGACCTGATCTTGTTATCAGCAAAAGCTTCTTTCCATCAATTCCTTCTGCAGGACAGCTGAAGTAAACAATGAGTTTGCTTATCTCAACATTAAGATACCTGAAGAACTGAGTAACTGATAAAGGGAAAGATTTTTTTTTCCAATTATGGACTCAAAGTAGGTAGAAGGCAAAGATTTGCTGCAAAACTGGAATCGTGCAGTGCTAGCACTCCCCTGGCCATGCATTTTTTGTCTATAGGATCTTCTCTCCACTTGCACTGAGTGGATAATGTGTGGCAGTAGTGATTTTATTATTAAATCCCCATATTTTTTGCCTGTATTGAGATATTTGTATTGTAAAGGCTCCTCATTACTTCTATGGGGTGAAAACATCCACCCAATTTCCTCTGCACACTGGCTAGGACTCCCATCCTGATCTACTCCACAACCCAGGTTACATCATCTTGAAAGGCTTCCTTTTTCATTCTTCTTTAATCTTTCATTTTACCTTCTGGGCTAAGGAATTATATGCATCTTGAAAAAGAAAATCTGAGCTCAGAAATGTGGAATGCAATGTGGAAAAGAGATGTTCTTACTTTTTTGTTTAGTTGTAGTTCAGAAAGGGACAACAGCAAATGCCTGAGAGTCAGCCAGATGGAAATGACTTCAAGTACTCTCTCAAGTGTAATGGGACTGAGGTGCTTTTAGCATACCGTCCTCATTAGGTACTTGTAACATCCAGTACTTCTAAGTGCTGGAGTCTGACAACTCTTTTGCAGGGTGTTCTGAAAAAGACAAAATATATAGTGCATTCTGTCACATTCAGAGGGGAATGATACACTGTTGAGGCACTAGCTCAGATTTAAGAACAGAGAAATACTTTTTATAGCCACATGTTAGCTCTGTGAGAATGTGATTTCACAGGATTGCTTTCTCACAGTCAAATTTAACAAGTAGAAAGGCATTTGTTTTGTATTGCAAACCAAATCATATCAGCTGCAAGGCTTTTGTAGCCTGCTAGTCATAGTAAACACCACCCTCGTTGATGAAAGGCAGAAGTTGTCTCAGTTTTGGCAGGAATATGAGTAAGTTTTCTATATTTTGCCTGTGACAAGTGTACAAGTTAAAAATGTGAATGACTGTGTGCTGGAGCACTTAAAAAAAGTATGGTGCTTATCTGTGAGATAAGAAAGTTTCATTCTGTGTATTTGTACCTCAAAGCACCTTAGAACCTCCACCTCACTGGGTGGAAGTGGTTCATTAACATCTGTTCCCAAACCAAAAAGATATGTATTTTAAACCTGCAGCATCACATTCAGTTTACAGAAAATGTAGGGGGGTTAAAAAATCAACAAACTGGAAGGAATTAAAAGAAGAACAGTAAGAAAAATACATTAAAGCAAGGAAAAAAGTTATTTTGGAGGGATCTGTATTAGTAGATCATTGTTTTGAAACCAGTTTATTAAATCTAAGGTAATGCTAGGCAGGCATAGGAACCCACTGATACAGATCTCATTCAAGACAGCACATAACTGGGGGAACATACACATGCCTTACAACAGCTACCTATCAGGGTTGTGAGACAGTAAACACCACAAAGATATAAGCTGAGCATGAATTAAATTAACAACATCAGCTACATGAAAACACAATAATATTATGAAAAATGCCCTGATTACATCTAGGGAGAAATTTCTGGCTCTTTAACAAGCTCTTCAGAAACAATGGGAGCCCTTATTGCTTTAAAGATAACTGAGAAAAAGCACTGGAAAAACAACACTCAGAGAACAAACCTTTACCAGGAGAGGAATGGAAAAATGAGTATATCCTCTTAGATCACTTAATCTGTCAATGACTTTTATGATCCTGTGAAGCCATACAGCTGCCTCAAAAATAGGTAACTAGAGGCCTCATTCAATGCATGATAGACACTTGACTAAGAAACATGCTGCCAAATATTTAGTCTTTTTTCCTACAGAAAATGACAATGTTCTTCCCTTTCTCAGATATTCTTTCACAGTTTATGTAGAGGAGCAGGGGCATGTAGTGTTGTGTCACAGCTTGGACTGGTGCCACAGGGAATAATTCAAAACAATAATAAACTATCACTTGTTTCATGGCAACTAATATGCCTAAGAAATACAGCTTAAAAGCCATTAATGATGATGGCTGCAATCAGTGCTATTGTACTTGTTAAAACACTTAAGAAGGTCAGTGTATGTATCCCTAAGGACAACTTATCACTGATTTTATTGTAGGCTGCAACTGTCTCTCTAGGGAAAAGATTCACATTAGCATTTTGCACATTAATCTAGCAGAAAAAAAGTATGGTATAAGTCAGTGTTTATAACAGAGGCTGGAGAAATTCCAGCTAGATAAAAAAATGTGGGATTCTTACAGTGGAAAATGAATCACTTCTACAGCCTGTACTTGGATGTGTGTGCATACAGGTGCATGCATACATATGGTGCATACATACATATATGTGTAGACACATAGTGAGGTGTATATGTATAGATGATCTAGAATAAGATACCAATAAGAATAATTAATATAGCAATAATTACATTAACATAGCTGTGTTAAAATATTCATATATTCTAGATAATTAATTATAACATGCAAAATATAACATACATAATAAAGTAGAGCATGTAATATATTATTATACAGCTCAATATAATGTCATAGCACAGCACAATATTATAATTGAAATACAATATGATTAATATGCACTGTGTATGTGTGATTTTGTGGTGAACACTGCAGCAGCCTTTGATCTCTCTTTGAAAGCAGTTTTGGAGAATCTCAACTTTCTGAGGAGAGTTTAGGAGCCTAATGGAGAGATCTCTGTGTGACATTTCATAACCTGATGCTAAGAAATAAATTCAGGTGATCATGATGCTGTTCTGACTTCATGACAGATGTGAGCTACAATTTGAGGAGCAATTGCTAAAATAATAAGCAATTGACATCTGTGCAGTGAAGCAAGATGGTCCTCTCAAAGTAGTCAAAGTGCCTAAATATCTAGATATAAAAGCAAGACAGCAAACCAAAACTGGCATTCAGCAGAGAGAACAAGAATAAGACATGTAAAAAGTTGAAATTGCATTTGTCCCATACAATGACTCCCTGTATTCTGACACACATGACAGGGAAGTATGCTGGTGATTTATTGGTCTTACTGTGATCAGTTTGTCTCATATAAAGGAAAGTAAACTGATTTACATAAAGAGTAAAGGACCTGGTGGGAACTGGTTGGAGTTATCACTTGTTTCAAAAGAAGCAGAACCAGGCCCTGAAAGAATAATGAATCTTTTATAGTCTGCAAAATATTCACTTCTGAACTTAAAGCATTTTTATCAGCAAAATTCAGCAAACTTTCTAGGTGGTTAAAGAGTGTCATCAGGATTTTGGCAGCTTTCCACAGTGTACCAGTTAGTGTACTCCCAAGAGCACTGCCAGGGAAAAGTCTAAGATGAAACAATGCAGTGTATGACAGTAGCATTTTGTAGTGGATAAACACATAAATAAAAAGAAAGAAATACCTGCCCCAAAAGCTTGAAAACAGAAAGCTTCAGACCTTATGCCTTAGCTTCAGAGGTGGAATTCTACATGATTCAGCACAGCATTAAACTTTGTTAGCTCTCCATCACCTGAACTTGTGTCTCATCCTCTCCCTGTAGGACTTCTACCTGCCTTCTCAAAAGAGGTGAGCTGTGCCTGGAAAACTTGTTCTGTTTTTCCATTCTTTGATGCTGAATATATTTGTTTCTCTGATGCTTAGGAAATACACACTTTGACTGAACTGCCTTTCATATAAAAGACCTCAGTGTACAAGTTACCCTTTCCTTCCAGTTGCAAAATATTTTGACTTGTGTTGATTAGAGTGGTTCAGAGAAAGCAACAAAATATTTGCCAACATTATATCTTTCTTCCTCCATCTCCCTTCTCTACCCTTAAGAAAAGGACTTCACCTTTCATTTACTGTTGATGTTGAAAAGTTGGAAATGTGGCAATGTCTCCAAAGTATGTTGAAGATTCAAGATATCACCAATCTCTTCTTAACCTTTAGCAAAGATATCATATAGTAACTACTGTCTTGATGTGTATATGTTATATTCATGTTTCACTACCTGTTCTGGTCTTCCTTTGGATTTCAGATGGAGCTCAACCTGTGAAAGACACAAATCCTCCCCCCAGAAAGAGGCTTTCCTTCTGACTCTATTTGCACAGCTGTGATCACTAGAGTCTTTTGAACAGAAGGTCCCTGTCTGTAAGAGCAAGGTGCTTGCTATAGCAGCCTGCTGAAGTTCACTGGTTTCCTGGGCTCTCAAACTTTTCATGTGCTATATTCCAGGGGTAGCCCATCTTAGTGAGTAGGCTTTTGGAGGAGGTTTGTGGCTTTGGCTAGGAGGTATGGAAATTTAATCATCCTGTAGCTACTGAGTTTTCATGATTCCACTGTATTCCAGAAAGTTCAGACATCTTTATTTACCTAGTTTGACTTTTAAGCTCTCATACAGGTGACAGGCATTTTGGGAGCCATCCACATCCCTGAACTAGTTGCTTGTACCATTTTAGGTGTCCTATGGTACCTGAGACAGGGTACAGCTCATGTGTGAGAGGCCCATGTTCTTCTGAAACAGGATACCAGGTAGGACACCTAACTACTCTCCTGCCAATTTAGACACTAATGTTCAGATACCTGAGTCCAAATCCCTTTCTTTCCCTTTTCAGCTTGTAATAGTTTCAGTTCATCTTCCTCCTTTGGGACTCTGAGAGTTTTTTTCCCCTGGAACATGCTCCTGAGATCTCAAGCCACTTGAATTACCTTGTGCTGAGTTCCAGATTTTCCTGTACAGGCACAAGACCCCTTAGAGACCAGAGTGTTTAAGAGTACATGAAAACTGGTTGCTTAGGTACCTGCTTGGATCACATTCGACTTCTCTTACCTTACTCATTCCCATTAAAAGGATGGGTAACTGAGTAATCTACATCTTTGCTTCTCTAGCACCTGAGGTGATTTAAGGGTTTTTGCCTGAATGATTTGTACACACAGTGCTGACCACAAGAGCTAGTCATATATTCAGAACTCTGAAGAACATTGCTTAGCCCCACAGCTCAGGTCTTCTGGGCACCTTTCTTTTTCCTGTGTATTTCATTCTGTAACTGGCTGCTTTAGGCTTTTTCTTTGTCATGCATAGTAAAGTTTATTTAATACAGAATTTAATTTAGTTCATTTAATATTGAATCCTTGGGCTTCTGTACTATTGCTTGCCTTTGTTCTTTGTGACCAAAATACACCTTACTGCTGGTGGACAAGGGTCACTCAGTGCCTGTGTTAGGAGTGGAAGAGAGCTCAATGGGAGAAGGTCAGAAGCTGAGTTATTTAGGGTGCCTTCCTCCCTACTCCTCTGCTTCTCCCAGTAGTGGCTCCACATGGGAATGGATGTACATGTAGAACCATGCTAGCACATGGGACCAACCCTTTCCAGGAACAATGTCCGAGTGGGGCTACCTGAGGGCAACTAGATTTTCTGACTTTTATTCTGATGCCTAGCAGTTTGGGGCAGGGTAAATAGGATGTTGTTTGTAATTAAATGTGTGCAACCATCCCCACCTCCTCAGAGCTGCTCTGTTGCCCACACGGAGAGCCCCAGGCAGTGCCGTCTAGCTCAGAAAAATAAACAAACCATTCAAGACCTTTGTTTGCCCGTGAGTCATGAGGGGGCTGCTCACTGGAGTATTAAGAAAGATAAACATATGGCAAAACTCTAAAGACTATTTCTGGAAACCTTGACTGGAGGGAACAGCTAATCCATTGTTCATAGTCTGCAGAGTATTACAAGGCTGGAGAGAGGAATGGGAGCAGGAAAGAAACAAAAACCCCAAAATCCAAGAGATCAAAAATTCAGAATGGTTGTAATTACTCATGTAAGCACAAGGGCTTTGTGGGGAAAAGGGGGATGAGTGACACAGGGGACTTGTGGGAGGGGTTGGATCTGTGTGCAGTCATAACAGGAGGCAGTTGTTCTCTGTCTCCTCAGGAAATAAACAGGGAATATCACGCATTATTTGACTGTTATTCCAAAGGGAAAGAATATTGGTTAGAGATGATTAACAATTACTTGCTGACTGAAGTTCACAAAATGCCAAGGAGTCATTTTCCCACACATGCTCCAGCTGAAAGGCTGGAGGGAATATTATACTTGAAAATGCAAAGGCTTCTGGTTTTGTTGTCTACCTGGGTTTTTGTTGAAAAGGAACATCGAGTCATCCATTTGATTTTCTGCTATTTGAGTACTTTTATTTATTACTGTAAATGAAAGCATCACAGATGTGTATGTAGAAGCTTGTGGCACTTCATGAAGGGTAAGAACTGGTTTTCTTTTATGCATCCTAGCACAGTGCAGATCCTTCTTACTCAGGGCTCAGGAGAAGCAACCTCAGCATTCTCTGAGGTGCAGAAACAATCTTTCTCCTCATGACAGTCCCTGAACATCTCTCTGCATCTCCCACGGGCTTGTGCAAGAGAGTCCCTGCTCTTTTTTTCTATCATACTGAAGAATAATGTGCAGCCACATAAAGTTAATAAAATAATTGCAGGTCCTCAGTGGAGAAGTGTAGCTTCCACATTTATTTTAATTATATTGGTCAAGCTGTCTGGGGTGAAACCTGTGAAGAGCTTAACAACATACTGGGCTGTTGCTGAGCTTCAGGAAGCAGCTAGGGTTGATGTAAACAGGACAGTACATTTAGCTCTTTGTCCAGGCAGGCACTTGTGAGTTGGATTAGTACTGAAGCCAATAGGAAACACTAAATCACATTATGATTATTTCCTCCAAGAACGAGGCAGAGTTCAGGAAGATAAGTAGTCTCAGATACTGTACAAATGTGGCTTGAGTTTGAATCACTAATTCCTAACTTACCACTTGCATGCAGCCACCTACTGCCTCCAATCCTGTTTTAACAAAACAATCATGCACAGATATAATTCTAATCTACCCAGTGCCTGCAGTTTAAGCAAAACCACACCCAGGCCTGAACTTCAGATCACTTACTCCACCCTGACACCGAAGTCTTATCCCTGGCCCAAGGCGCCTGCTCTGCCAGGTCCTAACCAGACCCCAAGACCTCTTTTCTCCCCTGCTTCCCTAGCCTGCATCACAAACAACCTGTAATGGTGGCCCTGGCACAAAGCCACAGGCAGACCTGCAGCTCTGCTGGCCCTGAGGTTGCCCTCTGATGGCATTGCCTGCCAGCCCCAGCTACATCCTTGCCTGAAGTCCAGGTGAGGACTGGACTACCTGCACTTTAACCCATAACACTGTCATCTCACCTAACTTTTTCTAGCCTGAAGTCACCCACTGGCCTGATAGCAGTTGTGTCACTAGGTTCACTCAGAAGCCTCACTTTCAGCCCTGATAGTTAGATTCAACAAGAACCAGGTATTGTCTGCTCTCTCCAAAGTTCTTATTACTGCAAGACTTCCTAGTGATCTCTTCTTTCATGCCAGAGCCAGGTTCCTTCCCTCTCCCACCCACAACACATTTGAGTCAACCACTCTGGCAGTACAATGCTGCCTGATTCACCAAACCCTGGCTATATGTTATATGTTGGATTCATTCCCAAAGACACCCACTAGCCCAAATCTTAAACCCAGTCTGGCACAGTTTAGGACCTAGCCCAGCTGCTTCACTAGCTTCAAACCTAGCCTCAGCCCTCTACCAGTTTCAAATTGCCTTACATCTAATCTTAGGTCTCAGAATGGTCACAGCCTAAGCTCCAAATGGCTAACCAGTAGGTAAGCTCCAATAAAATGTCAACTACCAGCTGAGTCCAAACTCTGTCTTAACACAGCTTCTTGGACTGCTGAAGTGTAATGTCACTTCAGCTCTTCATGCAGAACAAGATTTCACAAGTCTCACTTGATTGGAATTATATTTCAATACAATGGTACAAAAAGGCAGGACAGAAAGCAGAACAAAAATATCTATTCAAAATGGATTTTACAGAAGGAATACTTAAGGGAACTTTGCTATCCTAATAATTCAGATTTTTTTCCTGTTCTGAAATGGAATAGCCACAGTTTCAGGATTTTCTCCCTGTCTACAAGGAAGGTCTGAATTATTTTTGTATGTTTGCCTAAGGAAATTGGCTTATCATTTTACTTACCTGGGCTATCTTTTTGATCATCTCCAGTATCTTTTGGATACCTCCAATAATTTCAAACTGACTTGTAATAAAGTTTAAATTTTCAAGTTCTGTGAAATCTGGTTAGAAGCAAGGAAGCTGGATGAGTTCCTTCCAGAAGGAGAAGGAGACAGAGCTAAGCCTTAGGAGATTTTTTCCTGGCAGCAGCTGTCTGTTAGGTCAGAAGAGGGATGAGACAAGAAACCATCATTTATGTGTTTCTGGATGAACCCTAGTCCATACTGTCTCTGATCTGGTATGGCTATCATAGGATACAGAAAAAGGGGGGTGGAGAGCAGCAAGGAATAGTGGTGAAGGCATAGAGATGATTATTAAGGAAGTTTCATTTGTGTTAAATCTTACAATAACATTGTGGGGAAGGGGTGGGAGGGAGTTTCAGTAGACATAAATCAGGATTTATCAGGATTGTGACTCCAGAGGCTAGGATTTTCTTTTTTTTGGGGGGGAGGAAAGGTGGGGAGCCATGAAAAATATGTAGCAGTAGGCAGCAAAGAACAGGACTGCAAAACAAGAACTGGCTTTATTTTATGCAACCTAGCACAGTGCAGTTCCTCCTTACTCAGGGCTTTTCCATGCAGCTGTTACTACTAACGTTGTGCTGTATCAGAAAAGTAAGAGCAGTAGAAAGGAACAAGCAGTTCTTGCTCCTCATTCTCATTCTGAGATTACCTAAAATCTTTGGAGACCCAGAGAAGGGAGCAGGTTACGAAGCTGCATTTGCAGCTTTGATTCTCTCAGGAAGCATTAAGGGCACAGGGCTGTTATTCTGCTTGTGTGAATGGTGTCCCCTGACAAAAATAGACAGACTTTGCTGTCTGCAGTTTGCAGGGAGCAGCTGAGGGAAGCAAAACAACCTTCAGAGGTGGTCGGCTAGGAGTGG
Organism: Galbula dea; assembly: GCA_013399015.1. Lineage (NCBI taxonomy): Eukaryota > Metazoa > Chordata > Aves > Piciformes > Galbulidae > Galbula > Galbula dea. The sequence goes on from VWZX01005643.1 coordinate 443,022, forward strand.
CCAAGGGCAGCTGGAGGGGGAGCAAGTGCTGAGTAAAACCTTTGCAAAACTGGCAGGAAATGTCCAGGTGACAGTGTCTCTTTTACTGCTGAAGATGTTTACCTTCAGCTTCTTCCTCTCTGCGAGCAGGGCTGCAGGCAGGGCTTGTCTTTCTCCTCCAGTGACGTGGCCTCTCCTGCACTTCCATTGGTCTCCCCATGCCTGCGTCCCTTTCCTGTGGAAATAGAAGATATGGGCAGGAGAAAAGACATATTTGGTAATGTTTCTCTTCAAAGCCTCTTTTTCACAAGGCTACCTCAGCTGCAAAATGTTAAGGGGAAAGCAAAAAAAAAGAAAAAAGTATCTTGGAACTAACTCCAGACAGCCCCTAATGCCTTCAAATTTCTCTAAGGAAGCCAAGTCCAGAAAGGCAAAACATGAAGAAGGTTCATTATTTGAGTGCTAGGGACACACCAGTATTTAGGGTCTTCATATTTCAGACAGCTACTCTTTCATCTCCTCCCTCATCATCCTGCACTCCCACCCTGCTCACTTCTTACACTTCTCTTCCACCCCAGTAATTCCACTGCCCTTCAAATTGTTTATAGAACATATAAAATACAAAACTATGACTTACAGTCTGTTCACCTAACCATCTGGCTGGTGAAGGAATCCACAGCTCCCCTGATTGCTTCAGCTAGTTGTTTGCATGATGTTTGTTTCCTCTCCAGAAAGTCCAAAAGGGCTTGGTGGATCTCTTTCTGTTTTGTTTTAAGAAGAATTGACTGAGAAGGTGCTATGGAGATTAGGGCATTGGGTGAATGTCTCTGCATCATGATTCTACCAGAGCTGTGCTCAGGACAGGAGGTTAGTGTCAGCACTCAGTTTTGAGGTTTCTTGGGGAGTGACTTCTCCCCAAGATATTTTAGAGCATCACAGAACTGCTAAATTGATAGCAACCACCCCTGGCCAGGAAGGTTACCTTCCCTTCTTTCAGTACACATCCAAGGTACCCCCAGAGATTTGTGCAGGAGGAAAAAACATTCACAATTTGTAAATTAATCAATAAAACCATTGTGCTAGCTTCTGCTAAAAGAACTCACAAATTCAATCAAAATCCATGACTGGGTTTAGCAGGACAAGGATTGTACTTCAGCTACTCAAAATTGTACAAGAATAAAGGCAAAAGGAGAATTCTTAATATAATTAATATTTTTTCAGTGTGACCTATCACAATTCAGTTGGTCCTAATGTGATTTATGAAAGCAATCAACTTTTATCTCTCATTCTAAAGAGGATTTAATACTCCATAGTGCTTTATCAGTGGATATTTGAATAAAATGATCCTTTCTCCTATTGTTTTTTCAAGACTAGATTGATTGCCTGTGAAATGTAAATTACATACAGTAGTGAACAGAAACTATTTGCTTTTGAAGTTGAATACAGAATTACAAGGATTTTTTTTCCCCACAGTTTCCTCAAATCTAGTTTTGTTGTTCATGGATTCTTATTAGTATGTGTTGGTTATCATCCACAGTCTCTTCTAGCCTCTAAGAAGCTTGAATTTGTCCCCAAACCATAAACTACTTTGAGTTTCATGAGTGACTCCAGTACAACATAAAAACAAGGGGTGGTTAGCATGGAGGCACTTTGCATTTGTATTAAATAGCTTTGTTTATAGTACCCAAAAAATAGTTGTTTTCATAGCTTTTAATGCCAAAAATGGATATTCAAACATCTAGTTTGACCTCCCATACAATCCTGGCTGTAGAATTGGATTGTTTGGCTAACAAATGGTAGACTTTTACAGCACAACTGAGTAACTGTCTGCAGCTGCTAAGTTACATAAAACATAGTTTTTTTTCCTTCCTCCTCCAGTGGGCTGATGAAGAAACTGAAGTCTAGAAGTTATTTTGTAAGAATACTGTTTATAGTATGAGTAGGACAGACAGAAATACGAGAAAAGCTCTGGGGCTGCCAAAAATCTTATTTTTTGGAAGAGCAGCCCTTGGGCTTTGAGAAAGTACTGTAGGAAAAAATGTTATTTAAATGAGATAATTTCTGTCTAACTACAAAATAATTATTCCCTGACATAACAAATATTTTGCAGACCCCCTCCAGCCCTCCTTGCTAGGGACAGGCAGTGTGGCATTGCCTCTTCTTTCTGTCTCTGCAAATTCCTTTGTCCAATATAGATTGAAGAGTTTAGGGAGCAACTGACACTCATAGGTTGTTCAAAAATCTGGCATGTAAAGGTTTGGCTTAAATCCTACCTTATTTGTTACCCTTATCCATTTTACCTTATAGGATGAGAAAGTATATAGTATTTTTTTTCCTTTTGCTGGCCTAAAGCTGCAAAAGGGCAGGGCTTTTTAATCTATGTAGAAGGCTATCTATGACTATTACCCCAAGGATGCTAATGGCAGCTATGTGGTACACAGCAATGGCTATGACACATCCTCCCCCTTATTGGCTGTATGATTTGGCAAAGGATCTGTGGGCTTACTACTGTTGAAGTTAGAGACAAAATTGTCCTTTCTTTATGAGGTAAGAAGTCTGGACCAGCCCTGATTCCTCTTCACAGCTACATGTTCCCAAAACAATGATTCTTTTATAAAAGAGAACTAGTTTAATAGGAATAAATGTTGATACCTCTCATTTTACTGCTTCATGAATCATCCTGTTACACTTCTGTTGTCTTACTTTGCCTCTGAGACTGTCTCACACTTCATACTGTGTTTTTCAGACAATCTGACCCACTGGAGGAAGGGGAATCAGCCAGCATTTAGAGGGGTGAAAAATACTCATCATATACATATGTGTTCAGTGTGTATAGGATGTGATTTGGCTCCACATACCAACACCAACACAGGAGGAGGTCATATGAAAAGAAAGGGTGAGGCAGGAGCTGGTCTTTTGGTGGCAGTTTAAGGTTATAGCAGCAAGTGGACAGAATTTATTATTTCCCCTCTATACAGCACTTGTGAGGCTGCCCATGGAGTGCTGAGTCCAGTTTTGGGCTTCCCAGTGCAAGAAAGACATGAATGTACTGGAGAATCCAGTGTAGGTTCAGCAAGCTGGTCAAGGGCCTGAACCACAGGATATGTAAAGACAGGCAGAGGGAGATGCATTTGCACAGCCTAAAACAGAAAGGGCTCAGGAGCAACAGATTTAAAATGTTACTGGAGAGAAGATGGAGCCAAAATCTCCCTGGAGGTGCACAGTAACAGGGTGAAAGTAATAATCAAATTTACAATGTATATAGGATGTTATAGTATGAAGACTATTAATTCCATTAAATTCCTTTTGGGAGTGGGAAATGGTGATGTCTGGAGAGATATCTTGAGCTCTCAAACATCTTTGGGATCTTTCAGTCCAGAATCAGTTGAGGTCAGGAGATCTGTCAGAGGACTGAGTCTTTGTGCCAGCCTTAGACCACTTCCAGAGCCTTCCTGGTTGGGTGAGAAAATAGTTTTGGCTGAGTTTGAGGTAACTACAGGGTCTGTAAGTGCTGCTTTGTAAAAGCAGACTGTAAATGTGCTTTTTTTCCTGAATGGATTAAAGCTGTTTGGTACTTATGGTGGGAGAGTGTATTATTGGTATGATGCTGATTGTCAAGTGACATTTGGGTCTCGTCTCCTGTGCTCCTTGCCTCCCTCCCAAGCTTTCCCACTCAAATTAAGGATATATTTTATTGAGGATCCAGTGCCACAAGGTGTGTTGTAGGGCCATGCCTGCTGCAGCTGTGGAAGCTCCATAGAAGCCTGCAAAGGGTAAGGAGTAGCATAGCCCCTTAAGAGTGCTCCCACAAAGGGATAGAGATATGGCTGTTCACACAGCATGCACCTGCTCCGCTCTGCACTGCATTCATTTAGTGACATTCAGAAGACTCATCACCTCAAGTATCTCTTAAAAAGGATAAATGGTGAATTTACTTTTGCAAACTTGCTTCCACTAACTTTCAGTCTTGAAATTTCTTACCCAGGCACCAGTGAAGTCTTAGACATACTATTATAGTTCTTTAGTGTACACATCAAGAGACATATAGTTCAGGGATTTCCTCAAGGAGAAGAGGTATCTTTCAAGGAAAGGCAGAGGAAATGCAAGTTTCATGAACAAAGATTTCAGTGATTGCTCTTTAGACCCAAGGATAATAATAGCTCAATTCAGGGTGATCTTCCTTAAAATATTAGTGAATGTGAGATACGGGGGTTCTTCAGGAGCAGTCAGTGGATACAACAGTGGAGCAATATATAGGACTGCATCCATCAAACTGATGCTGATATTTATCAGCACTATTAAGCTATAGATTTTCAGAGGCCTTACCCCACATACATTTCCTAAGACTGTATCAGAAACTGTTGGTCCTGGAGATAAGACTTGTGTCCAAGTGAGTGTTCTATTCATCTTTCCATGCTAGAATGAGCACATATAGTCCCCTACTATAAGCCCCATGCCTCCTGCAGGGAGGAAATTCAGGCTCCTTGTCCAGATGAGCATCACAGGCTGGGCCCCAAATCCAGCTGATGGAAGAGCAGGATGGTGACAGTTCTAGAGGAAACCTTCTTATGAGTCTAATAATGGATATGGCCTACCCAATTTTATCTATACTGCACATAGACATAAGTAGAGCTCACCATCAAATGACACATCCTAATGTGGACTTCTCAAGTTACTGGAAAATAGGTTAAATCATTGAATTATTCTGTGCTAAAAAAAATGTTTGCATGGATGAATATTCTTAAAAGCAATTAACTCTGGTGGAAATATCTGGCTAACTGATACTATACCTGTGGGAAACAATAGCACATGAGCCTTGGGGTTTACGTAGAGTGTAAATAATCTCCAGATAGTTAAGATAATGTGGGGACACCAGACAGCTTCTGCAAACCAAGTACAAGAGATTCTCTCATCTGGTATTTGTTTACTTGAAGGAGGAAGTTTTGAAAACTTTGTACATTTATTCCACAGTTTGGAAGCTGTGGGCACAAAAACTGGAATGAACTGACCTTTCTGACTTTTATCACACAAAGACAACCTCTGTGCCTTCCCTGCTGTCTCCTTGCCTCTGGCCCCCACTCCCTAGAGAAATACAGGACTGCTTCTGTTCGTTTTCCCTTCCATTTTTTTAGCCCTTCCTTCAGTTTGTTTCCTTTACTACTCTGCACCTGTTTTTAAAATGCAAGTTACTAGTGTAGTTATTCCTTGCTGCTGGGAGAGACAGATGGACTCTGGGAACCAGAGCCACCGCATCTTCCTTGTGCAGGGTGGCAGAAGGAGCTACCATGAAATGCACTGTTTAACTAAACACAGATGGTCTCTTCATGATGGGACCTGATGACTTAAGAAGATGGGCAGTACCACACACAGGCATAAAGCAAGTAAGTCCCAGAATGACAGTTCTCCTTTAGGCTGTAATTACATGGGAGACAGCCTTTCTATGAAAGCAAGCTGTGAGGGCAGCGGTCGTGAGGATGCAGTGCAAATGTGAAATATTTCTTTGCAAATTTCCATTAAGCAAATTTGAGGAAAGCCACAAAACTTGTTGAAGACCTTGATCTAAAGCTTTGTATTCCTTAAGGTGGTCCTTCTTTCTGTCTGAACTCCACCATCCCATGAAGCTGTGAAATTGAAGCTGGGGTCAAAATCTGGCATGGTAGCTGCCAGTAATACCACGTAGCCATCTCCTGTATCTCTGATGTGTTGTCTGCTAAAGGACAGTATGTGGTGTTTCAGAAGAGGTGTACATATCCTGTCTTCTACTGGACACAGTGTCACATTTCTGCAACTATGTATTGTGAATTTAAATATACACAACCATGAAGAGCTCCCTAATTAGAGTGATGAGGAGTATCCTTGGATTCATGGAATGATTAAGGTTGGAAGAGACCTCCAAGATCATCAAGTCCAACTGTCAGCCTATCACCACCGCATCACTAAAACATCTCAGTTAAGTACCACATCTATAGGTTTTTTAAACACCTCCAGGGATGGAGACTTCACTGCTTCCCTGAGCAGCCTGTGCCAATGCCTAATAACTATTTCAGTGAAGAAATTTTTCCTAAAATCCAATCTAAACCTCCCCTGGTACAACTTGAGGCCATTTCCTCTTGCCCTCTCACTGGTAACCCAGGAAAAATAGCTGGAGATTATTTCTGTCTAATTCTGTATCACCCAGTAGTCACAAGGACAGTCATAGCTTGCTCAGCAACCAAATTGACTGCTTCTGTTATAAAAATATATGACTAGTTTTCATGAAATTTTTATCAAACCTAATGAAGTGCCCTCCTGTGTTTATGTATCTTTAGCATACAGTAGTGTTTGGAGTTTTCAGCTCTCGTTCACTGTCTTGTCAGCAAAAGTTTAAATTTCTGGGAAGACTATTCAGATCTTATCAGATATTACCAACAGCCCAAATACTGCAGCATCAGTTCATGGTTAATTAACTACTAGCCTTAAGAAGGGTATTGGGCAACAGGGAACACAGTAGACTAAAAAGATTTTTTAATTGGTTTGCTGTCTGTTTGATTACTATCTGCAAAAAACACATGGGGGGAAAGTCAGCAACATTATATGTACAGAAGTAATTTATAGGCAGCAGGAGGAGCTTGAAGAATTTGAGCTCCCAGACCCATTTTGTTACACTGCTCAATTGTTATACTCCACAAAAAGATTTTTTGAACCAGCAGAAAATCTCTCTATGCATGTAGTTTTTCCTTTAGAGACTAGAAACCTATCACAATGTTTTGTTTTAAAAAATGTTGACACAGAATGGTGCTGCCACATGTTACAATTCTTAGAAATTCAAATGTCTGGTTTTAATTTAATTTATTTTTTAATATTGCAAGAGCATGTGATCATGGTGGTAAAATGCAGAACTTGGATTTTCCTTTCAAATGTAATCTAAATTCAAGCAGTCTCTTTTCTCGTGTTGCTTGTGATCATTCAATAGGGAAAATAATATCTAAAATCATGTTTAAAGCTGTCAAACAGGCATCACACTTTGGATTTTCCTCAGACTGGCTATTCACAGGATATGTTAAATATGCATAACCTTTGCCAAACTGGTTCATCTTTCTCTTTTTCTTTTTAATGTGAACTAAAAAGGCTTTAGATACCCTCAAACATGTTAAGTTTATAAAGTACATTGGGATTCTCTGATGAAAGGCATTCTAAAACCACACAGTATTCTTTCATAGTACAATTTATTGATGTGGTTTATTTGCCACCTGCCACATTTAAATGCTAAGGTATGCAAGAATTACAGTTTAAAAGAATAAGATGACTTCTGCTTTCTAGTGTTATACAAAGTGTTTATTGCTTTACTACAAAAATATCAAATGTGATAGAGCTCTCTGAAGTATATGCTAACAAGCCCAACTAGCTAAGAAAGCTGCTGTTCTGGTGTCTCCAGAAAAGCCTCTTTTCTCAAGTGGAAGCAAATCTGATGATATTTTCAGTACAAATTATATCTGACACAGGGCACATACATCCTGAGGTAAGGGTCATTCTGTGGTGTAGTACATGAGTCTTTAATACACACCTCTTGAACTTGTGGATAAAAGGTTCTTTCACAAGTAGATAATCCTATTAAGCCATCCTGAGCATGGAAAGAAAGTCTAAGTATCCTAGTAAGATACCAACAAAATGGTTGCACAATGATAGAACCTTGGTGTTTCTATAAATAGAACATGGTTCTCATATCCAAGCCCTTAGAGTTAATTCAGTCAGAACATGGAATTGTGGCCTTTGAGTAGAGATTAAAATATTAATAAAGTTGGCTGCATTTATTACACACAGGAAACAGACTGAAATGAAGGTGCCAAGACAGTTGCTTACACTCCTACTTACAGCTTTTCTGCAGTATATTATCATTTGTTGGTGTTTCAACCTTTGACCTTTGTGCATCTTGAAAAGATAGCAATGGGCTTTGGAACAAGCCACTGCAAAGGGGCAGAAGGAGACAGATATAAAGGGAAAATACCAGGGCAGATGGCTACCTAGCCTCAGAGCATTCCAGCTGTGAGAACTCTTGACTCAGCATGTGAAGCAGACATGGCAGGTGAAAAAAGCCAAGGAAACAGCAGCTAAAATTTCCTGGAAACAAGAGTTATTTGCCCAAATACCAATGACCTACATCATGTTTTTGTTGCCTACACAATAACTAACATGCTACCTGTTCCAAGTGATTTAGTACTGGTTTTTCTTAGAATTTTTCATCTCAGATGTTAAGTCTAAATGGCCAACAGGTTGATAAAGTCAGGCTGTAGCAAGGCCTGACTGTGAGAACCAGTTGTGGCAGCTTCAGATGCTGAAACTTGAATTCAAAATGCATTTTAGACTTTGGGCTTTGCATTAGATTGAATTAGTCAGCTGAGCTATGAGGAACAACTGCTTTTCACAAGGCTGGAAGATAAGTTCCCAGAAGACAGGCTTTAATATAATATAAGGTCTGGGGTGGCATTTCCACTATTTGGGGGTGACATGTCTGATTAGCTCTATTTACCTGTGCCTTCACAATATACTGGAAAACCTAACACATCCTTAACAAAGATGGAAACGTTTGAAGGTACTTAATTGCTGAATCCAGCATATACTGGGAGTCCCACAACCACCCATACTTCAGACTAAATCACACAGATCAGTGTTTGTATTCTTTGTCAAAGCTACTGAATGCATCATTCCAACCTTTGAGTGAATACAATGGCTTGTTTCTGATGCATGTTATCTTCAGGAAACACTTGGGATCTTTAAATTCCTTCTGCAAGGTGCCAAATTAGCTCTTCTGAGGACTCAAATCCACAACCCACCCACAGAAAAGACACAGCCTTCATCTTGGCAGTCAATATTTCCCATATTGCCTTCAGATGTATGCCATTCCTGGAAGGAGCAATTCCACAAATAACTCTAGCACATGTTTAAATTCCTAACACATGTTTAAATGCATCCCTTTTGAGGAAAGCATATGCATAAATTCAGCATGTGGCCTAAGTCCTTAGGTGAATAGCAATGCTTTCCTAAACTGGGGACAGTAGGAAGGAGACTATGAGATATCCATGCCCAAACACCACCTGAGATGCTTTCAGTGATGTGGGTACCACTTGGCCCTGTACCAAAGCTAACAAGCTGTCTCCTGTAAATCACTAAGCAGCTGTCAATAAGTGATCTGTGCTGCTTGTTTGAAATATGCCTCAAACTTACTTTCCTAACTGAAATTTTGGTTTTGGACTAGGCTCTTTTTTCTTGTTTTTTTCTTTATAGTACAGGGTTTGTCAAAAGCAAGTGGAATGAAAGAAAGTCCTAGCTCTTTGCAAGAGCCTCAATAAGGTTATAGAAGTTGGAGGGGAAGTTTTAGTTTGCTTTTTGTTTAATGTTGTTTTCCTAAATGTTTCTGAGACTCAGGAAAACGAACCTCAATCCTTTAATGAGCATGGGCTTCCTGAGGTTCCCCCTTCCCTGCATCTGAAATACTTCTCCCTGCCTCTAGTCAAAAGGGGAACTGTTTGGCTTTTTGTGGTTTCACCATCATTTCAGGATTTTATTCATTGACTGATGTTTAGAGTGTCCCACCAAAGGTCAAAAGGAATCTTTTCTTTCTGCCTTTTCTGGTTTTGTTTTTAGAAACACAAGATAGGAAGTTGTCTTAGCAGAAAAATGACTTCTTAAATTAGTCAAACTATTATGATTGACCCTGCTTGTTTGTTCATTAAAAAATGAAACAGAATGACCAGTCTCTGCCAAATAAAACACTCTCAGCTATTTCAATTACTGTTTTAATTGGCTGGACCTGCCTGTCAGATTATCCTCTAATCTGTACATGAATGCTGTTTGGAAAAGATGAGGCATGTCTGATTTGAAGGCCACATTCATCACTCCAGCACACTCTGGTCCAAATATTGTTCTGTTAATGCAGTGGAGCTACATGACACAGAAAGTGGTAGATCCCAGCTCTGCTTTCTTCTGGAGACCCCATGTAAGATACATTGCCCACAAGATTGCATGGAAATGTCTGAGAACAGTGATGTGAGACACAAAAGTGAAAGCTCTGAAGCTGTGCAAATGGCTGCATTTGGAGGTGTTTGTTTAGATGTCATGAGAACTGCCATTAGTCTGAGTTTAATAGCTGCTTCAAGAAAATATGTGAAAAATCAGTCTTGGGACCTGTGAAACTTGACAGAGAGCTGTCTCTGTGATTTTGACCTAGGATCTACCTTGTCAGTTAATCTGTCTTCTATGAACATCAATATTCTGTAAGAACAAGTTATATCAATGCTGTGCTGTCCTAAAATCTAACATATGTACCTGCATCAGACTACTCTGCTTTTCAACTCAGGAGGCCTGGCTTCCTTTCCATATGCCTAATGTCACCATTAAAGGCTGAGAAAACAACTGAGATTAAGAAAAGTCCAAACTATACCATTGCATTGCATTTTAGGCAAACAGAATTGTTTCAAAGAGAGGTACAAACCCAAGGATTGTAAAATATAGGGATTCATTTGCAGCAGACTTCACTTCTGGCACAGATTTCCTGCATTGTCTTGGATGATCCTCTGCAGTGAGATACTTCTCACCATCTTCTGCTCTGACAGAGTGGGAACAGTGCCCAGGTTTTATGCACCTTATCCCCTCGCCCCTGAAGACAGAGTTGCATACTAAACACATACTGCCAAGCACAGTGCAGACCTGATTTCAGTGGAAATGCTAAGATCCCACTGAAATACTAAGTCTGTGTTTTTAGGCTGATTTGTACTTAAGATCCATATACATGGAGAAAAGGTATTGAATAAAGTGAGAGAAATGGCATGGAAAATGATCATATCTGTACAGAAACTTTATGGCATGGACTCAAAGCTTAGTGATGTACATAACCATCTTTGCCATCCTAATTTGCCAGGTTCAAAGTGAGTTTTTTGTGGGAGAGAGAAAGTGTAAAGGAGGGGGATGTATTTTTTCCCCCCTTCCTATATTTGCTGCTTTCTCAGACGATTGCAGTGATTTTCCCTTCGTGCTCCAGATCTGTCATTCTCACAGCTACTCATGTGAGCTGCTAACTGCTCCTTAGACAAATTGGAAAAGGCAGGAGGGAGATAACTTACAAGTCCTTGAAGGGGTCAAAGGAAGACCTACCTACTTTTAAAAAATGTTTTAATAGAATGATGGAAAGGGACATGTCACAGAGAAACTAATCTGAGGTTTAGTTCTGTGCAGAAGTAACATGTATTTTGGAAGCAGAATTATTGTATTCCACATTTATTGCATCTTTTTTGTTTTGTTTATGAACAGGTGCACACCATATTTACAATTATTACAAATATGTGCAAGTTCAGAGTCAAGCTTTGGGGTCAATACTGACATGTTTTATCATAGGAACACAATATACTTAACATTTTCAATGGGAGTGCTTAGCAGAGGGGAAGGTAAGAACCACTGAAAAAGATAAAATGGCAAAATGCAGCTTAGAGACTATCAAGTGGAATGAACTCTGGGTCCAATTTTTTTTCTTCTTCTGCCTTTTGGGACAGTGAAATTCAAGAATCAGTGATCAGCTCATAATGCACTGGCAAAAGATAAAACAAACATAGAGTTGCTATTTTTGCAATGAGCAATTAGTGCCAGCTCACAGATCAGGGAAATGGTGCTAGAGCAGAACTGGTAACATGCCAATGAATACAGCCATCAAAAGGCCAAAACTCCATGCTCAACTTTAACCTTGATAATTTACATATTTAAATGTTAAATGACAACATGAAAATATACTTACAGCCCAGTAAGCTATGGAAAGGCAGATTTATTTTTCTACAGCTCATGCAACCTGGACAAACTGAATCTTAAACCTCCTTGAGAAGACCTCTTTTTGGAGCAAGTTTTCACCTGTCTTCTTAAACTTTATGACAGAGCCTGTGTTTTAAGGCTTTCATTCTTGTATTCTGTATTTATGTAATGCAGAAAAACAGGAGAACCTTTCAGAGGGAAACAAGCTCTGTGCCCTACAGCCTTGTTTTTCAGGAGTCTTATGGTTAAACTGCATAGCACTTTTTCATATCTGTAAAACAGGCACAAGTAGAATGAGGATGAGCATGGAGACATAGCCACAGCTCATAGATAAATGCAGCTTACAGCACTCAATGATTTTACAGCATTTAAGTGTTGCTCAGAAGTGAAATGGGTTTGAGTATTTTCAAACAGTAAATTAAATCCCTTTTTCTGGTTCTTAAGATGCAAAGTTGAAGGTATGTAACAGCTAATAATGCCTGAACAGTGATGCTGATATTTATACAACTCTGTTTATGTCGATGTTTGACATCAGCAGGTAGCAGAGCAAATATACATGAAACAATTATGATCTGTAACTTTATTTGGTGACTGTCTTGAGTAATTTGTTGAAGACAAATTTTATCTGCCTGGGGTCATCATCCAACTGTGTACTGCCAGCCATCACAGTTGGATAGGAGGTACACTCACATCAAATCAGGACCGGTATCAGAACCCATAGTGGGAATCCAGGACCTGCTAGATCATTTATCTTTTTCAGAGGAAAAGCTTCTTGCAGAAGATTCAGTTTATGCCTTAATTTTGGGTGCAGGGTGGGGTAGACATTTTATTTCATACTTTTTTTTTATCTGGTTTCTTGTCTGAGGCACTAAGGAGTTGGAGATTGTGTTGCATGTTCCTCTGTCTGTCAGATATTTCGGTTCGTTTGAACCCATCAGCCAATTTCAACCAAGAGGAGCAGACCTGAAAAGAGATATGATATACAAGTAGCAGAGAGATGAGTGCCCACTAGCAAGAGGCTGCAGTGAGCTAAACACCAGCTAAGCCACACAGAAAGGGAGATCTGATGAAAGCCTTGCTTCTGGCAAAATCATCAGTAAAGTTTGTACCTTCTTTTGTACCAGAAACCTTGCTTCTCAGCCAAGGTTTCTTTTTCTGTGTGGGACTAGGACTGCAGAAGAGTGGTTGCTAAAACTTTAATAATGTGAATCACATATTCAGTCCAGAATGCCTTCCATCATAGGAGAACTGCAACATCTCCCACTGACTTTGTTTTGATAACCTTGGATAGAAAAGGTATACTTGAAAACTATCATATAACTTGGTTTGCATTTGATGTCAGGAAAAGGTAGGCCTGAACTGAGCTGTGGCTTTTTCCTCTCAGGAAAAGGGGATTTAAGGAAAAACACAAAACAAACCTAAAGAATTATTACAAATAGAAGTCCAGAGTTCATCTATCCCCTGGCACCCATTGTTGTTACCCCTGCCACTGAGATCAGGTTTGATCACACAACACTTTCTCAGCTGAGCAGCCCAGAGCAGCCCTTGGGAATCTTACAGACAGATATTCTACAGGAAAGTCTATCAATCAGAGCCTGAAATTGTCTCATTTTCACCTTTTGACCTGTTCAATTTGACAATAAAAAACTCTATTTCTTTCATGAATCTTTACAACACATTTTTTTAAAGCCAGTTCAAAGGGGTTTTTTCCCTCCAAAACAAAGCAGCATTATGAAGTCAACAAAACAGTTTCCACATCAAGGACAGACTCCCTTGGCATAGAGTCAGCTCCAAAAAAGACCTAACCACTGATACCTAGCTGCCAAAGAGTTTCAGATATTGTTTATACTTTCACATGCACACATATGACCAGAATGAAAAGAAAGACAATGGACCTGACCTGAACCTTCAACAATCTTTATTTACAAATACTTCTTATGTTAAAGATAATAGTAATACAGTGAAATGTGGAAGAAAAGGAGCTATGAAAGTGGGTTGAAATTGCTATATATTGATTCCATTATAATTGGTATTATTATTACAGTTGCTGTTCTATAGATCTTCCTAAAGGCAACACAAAAAGATAATTTTATGAGGAATTTTACTTAAAAAAGAGCTATTAAACACAAGACTAAAAGAGATACTTTCAGAATCACAGAATATCCCAAGCTGGAAGGGACCCACAAGGATCACCAAGTCCAACTCCTATTTAGGCACAGGACAACCCCAAAGTCACACCATGTTCCTAAGTGAAATGTCCAATTGCTTCTTAAACTCCATGAGAGTTGGTGCCATGATAGTCTCCCTGGGGAGCCTGTTCCAATGTTCTATCACTCTCTGGATAAAGAAGCTCTTTCTAATATTCAATCTGAATAGCTATATAAAAGTGTGAATTTCAAGGAAAGATACTTGTACCCTATGCAAAGATGGAGAAAATTATTTATGTGTAGCTAACTGTTTACCTCTAGTCAGAGTCTGAGCAGAGGAGACAAAAGAAGAACCAGATTGTGTATGTGGATGACAAGGAGAATGGTGGACTTGGCAGCCACAGAAAGCAGGATTGGAAAGTGTTTTGGAGAACATGATAAACTTTAAGCATACCTTAAAATTTTGTTTGATTGAAGGACCTGCTTACAGTTGATCATTCTGGGCTACAACCAAACAGCTTGAATTCTCCTTAAGTGTTCTTGCAGAGGAGAAATAAGCATACCTTAAAGAATCATTCAAAGATGGCATGTTAAGCAAAATAATAATTAGAATTAGCTAACAGGAAAAAGCAGGCACAGATACTTTGCTAAAATACAGCATGTATTTATGCACTATCTTGAAGAGAAACTGGCTTAAGTGTTTATCTAAGTGCTTTCCTGAACCTAGACTTTTGCTCATAATTAGATATGAAATCAGTGATGAATAAGCACCATGTTGCATCAACCACTCTCTCTCCAAGTATTACTTTAATTAACAAATAATCCTGTTTGACCTAACTGAGCTCACTTTGGTTACATTTTTAAAACAGCAGATGTGAAATGCATTTAGGGACAGGCTGCTTTATTAGCACATTATTTATTGTCCATACTACATGTGCTTTGGGGAAAACATATTAGTGTCTTTTTAATCCTTTTGTTTATTTTTATTTTACTTTATTTTAACAGGAGTTGAATATTTTAACACTATTTATAAAGCCACACATTTTAGCATGCAAAGCAGTCAGGAACATTCCATAGGCATCTGCTGGGACATGGGCTACTGCTCTGCCAACTTTCTGTGGGCAATACATTTTTTTACTGCAATGAAGAGAATTCCTTTGAAAAGAACAGGCAAATATATGTGTGTAGTTTACATACTTTTGTGGTTCACATATTTTGTGGCTAAAAATATCCAGAGCCCATATCCCACCTTCAGATTCAGACTTGGAAGCAGATCCAGCTGCAGAGTACAGCTCTCCTTTGCGGCTCACCTTTTCTCCTGTGTGAAAATGATTTATATAGAGACACTAAAACCAAACCCAAAACCAATCAATCAAACAAACAAACAAAACAACCAGGAATCTGAATCAGCATGACTATTCCTTTCATCATTTCATTTCAGAAGATGATTAGTCCAACTGTCTCTCTATATACATGCATATCTTGGACAGCACCTGAAAAGCTAAAATCTGAAGACTTCCTAAAATCTGACATTTGGGCTGACCAAACTGAAGGAAAATATATCACTTGGCTTGAAAGATTGCAGCATCACAAAACCAGACTCTCCTAGGTTTCTAGCAGGTTCCCTTGCTTGTTCTTACTGTCCCAATGATTTTCTCAATATGAAACAAAGAAAACTACTTTTAGTACCGAACTAGGATGTTTACCTACAAATGGAGATGAGTTACCTGGAGGGAAAGATCCCAGTTCTTTTCTTTTCTCTAGACAAAATGGGGAAAATGGGAACTACTGCTACAAATAAAGTACCATTTTCAGGTAGAAGACTGCCATTTTCAGCTGACAATACTATATTATTCCTTGTCACTTGAAGGTCTGTAGTTATGAAGACATGCCTACCATTTAAGATGGGAACAGTAATTCTGACCAGTTCTCTTTAAAAACAATTAGCTGGTTTTAGACACATGTATAAACTGTTTTTAACACATGTATATCTGATTTACACTGAACCCATTTATTTTGCTGATTCTAAGACCTATTGCCAACAGAAGTACTGCAAAATAAGGAAGTCTTCAAGCAGCATTTTTCTTAGGGTTTGCTGCTGGCATTTTCAGTGTGTGTTTGGCATGCTGGAGCTCTGAACATGCTGCTCCTCCAAGCACTTCAGTGTGCACCAAGACTAGAAGATCAGCACCAGCACTTAAATAGTGAAATGTTGTTCAGTAAGGAATTGCTTCAGAACAAATCCCAGGTAGTGCCATTCCTACATACCTACAAACTTTGCTACCAGAGGAGACCATCAGGTCCAGTCATGCTGTGGCAGCATTTGTACTACAAAGGAGTAGTCAGAGCAACAGGTGATTACTGCAAAAAAGATCAGGAGCTCCCTAATTCAAGCTGTGAGGCTTTCATTTTATCCACAGAACCCATAATTCCAGAATAGAAAAAGTGCTCTAAAGCCTTGGCAAAACTTCCAAAACTCTGCCTCTGTTCTTCATTGACTGGAACAATCAGAATCTGTGTGGCTAAAATATAAATCCAATAAGCTCTGTCTTTAAATCTGTTCAACCACACAAAGGATATTAAATAAAAAATATCTAACAAAGGATCTCACAGTTTGCAGCTTGCCAGGCTTTAAAGTTATGACAGTGGAGTTTCTTGGTTTCTTCTTGGATGGTTCCATAGATTATTATTACCCAATGAGAACTGCACCCCATTCAGGAATGCTTGCTTGGAAATCTCAGACAATAAAATGTCATATTTCTTGCCTGAGCTATAGCAGAAATGAACACTTCAGCAGAGGGTCAAGGGAACGACATGCCATTACTGCAAAAATTTTCTCCTGTGGCTACTCTTTATTCTCTCAGTGGGATTCTTCCCAGGATAATGGTGGAAAGCTGTTTGCACATGAACTGCTTCCCTTTTAGATCTAGCAGGCTGACAGGAATCATTCCTGCTCTAAAGACCCTGAAGTCAACTGAGCTGAACTCTGTTGGAGTGGGGCTTTAGTGCTCACAGCTTTTCTATTGAAAAATAGTTCTTTATAGGGTGAAAGAATGGAATTTTCATAAAATCTGTTCATCTTAGGTATAGCAAAACTCAACTAGAAAGCAATTCACAGACATGGGAAAGAAAATGCAGGCACAAGGTACTCTGCTTTTTAAAGGTCTATGAATGAGCAGCTTAATAATGTTGGTGTAATAGTGCACAGAAAATGGATGCTTACACCAAGCAGCCCTGAAATGGATGGACCACTTCCAAAAAGCAGTGTGGAGACAGCCTAGCACCAGTCACATGCATTAGGTGTAGCACCTGTAGTGCCAGTTTGGACTATGTAGGTTTGGAAGGCAGGCTTGGGAAAACAGTGTAATGAAGTTGTAGATGAACAAAACAAAGGAGATACAGTTTTGTCAGAGAGCTATGCTGAAAAATGCTTGTTGTAGGACAACAAAAATGATTAGGGGACTTGAACACCTCTCTTACAGGGAAAGGCAGAGAGAGCTGGGTCTGTTTAGCATGGAGAAGAGTAGGCTGTGGGGGGATCTTACCAATACTTATAAATGCTTAATGAGTGGGCTTCAGGAGGATGGGGCCAAGCTTTTCTCAGTGGTGTCCAGTGACGGGACAGGAGGTAATGGGCACAAACTGGAACATAGGAAGTTCCATCTAAACATAAGGAGGAACTTCTTTACTTTGAGGGTGGTAGAGAACTGGAACAGGCTGCCCAGAGAGGTGGTGGAGTCTCTCCTTCTGGAGACATTCAAAACCTACCTGGATGCCAACCTGTGCAACCTGATCTAGATGAAGTTGCTCTGACAGAGGGGTTGGACTGGATGATCTCCAGAGGTCCAGTTCAGGTGCCAGTGCACTGGAGGGGTTTCTGTGTGACCTGGTCCAGGGAATCCTGCTGTGGCAGGGGGGTTGGACTAGATGATCTTTCCAGGTCCCTTCCAGCTCCTAACATTCTGTGATTCTGTGACTTTGTGAAGAGAGAATTGTCCCACTGGCTTCTCAGTGGCTCCCCCCATGCAGAAGCACGCAGGAGGAAGGTTTAGGAACTGCAGAGGAAGACATTACATAGCTCTGTTTTTCTTGTAGGAAACCTTTGCTACTGAGCTCTAGGGGGGAAAGAAGAAGGAATGCTTCCTGACTCTCTCACTGTGCACCTTACTCTTGTCAGGGGATCTTCAAGAAAGACAGAAAATGCCACCCCATTAGTAGGATGTGCAGTCACTGTGGTTCATTGCAGCCTCCTCCCTACTCTAGGTGTCTTGTACTCCACCAACACCTGTATGACCAAGCAGCTAGTAGACATACCAGCTGCAAGAGAGTCTGCTGCTGTGCCAGTACCTGCTCATCCTGTTCTTTCCCATACATGTACCTCTCAAAGACCTCAAAACCATCTATCTCACTTCTCCACCCTACTGTCACAGCAGTTCCTTCATCAACCCTGTCTGCATCACTTCAGCTACCAAACACACTCCACCTACCTTACATCAGACAGCTAACACCTGCACTCCTTGTGCTGATATGTCCCTGATCTCACAGCCTGAATAAGTGCCAGACCTGAGAGATCCTTGCAGCAAGTTCTGACAGCTGAGTAGCTGGGGAGCTGGCTGGCTACAGGAGATCAACAATGGATTTCAAAGTGGAAACTAGAGAAAGAACATCAATGATCTCACATACAATAAAATATTGATAGTTTCATCAGTGACAAAATCTGTATCTCCACACAGAGAATGGCATATCTCATTATTTTTAATTTTTTAAATCTCATTATATCATTATTATCAATATGTCCAACATATGGCTAGACAAATACATTCTGAGATGGGTGAGTAATTGGCTAACAGGTCGAGTTCAAAGTGTGGTGGTAAATGGGATTGCACTGAGCTGGTGACCAGTCACTAGTGGGATTCCACAGGGATCCACTTAAGGGCCAGTGCTCTTCAATATCTTCATAAATGACTTGGATGCAGGACTGGAAGATAAGTTTGCTGGTGATACAAAATCAGGAGGAGCTATTGGCAGTCTTGGAAGCAGGAAGGCCCTGAAGAGAGATCTTGACAGACTAGAGGATTGGGCAATCATCAACTGTATGAAGTTTAACAAGATGAAGTGCCAGATTCTGCACCTGGGTCAAGGCAACCCTGCCTGTATATACAGCTTGGGGAAGGAGAGGCTAGAGAGCAGCCCTGCAGAAAGGGATCTAGGAAGAATCATTTAACAGTGCTCCCTGGCAGCCAAAAGGGCCAACCCAGACCAGGGATACATCAAGCACTACGTTGTTAGCTGGTCAAGGGAGGTGACAGTCTCACTCTGCTCTTCACTGGGGCAGCCTCACCTTGAGTATTGTCTGCAGTTTTGGGCATCACAATATAAAAAAGATATAAAGCTACTGGAGAGTGTTCAGAGGAGGGCCACAAAGATGCTGAAGGGTCTAAGAGGGGAAGCTGTATGAGGAGAAACTTAAGTCACTTGATTTGTTCAGTCTGGGCAAGAGGAGACTGAGTGACTTTGGCCCTGTGCAAAGAAGAAGGAGGGCTTTGGAAAGAGAGTGTGATAGGGTGGGGGTAGAGGGGGGTTGGCTGCCCTGATGAGCAGCAGTTTTGCACAATGGACAATTGTCTTCCAGGTGTATTCATTTGTCTCCACTGAACAACATTCCCCAGAGCACAAAAGGCTTCAGTGTGGGGACAGCTAAGCATAACAAATGACATACCAGACTTTCCCGAGGTCTTTGATGATTATAAGAGGTCTCTGTTCCACCGTTATTGACTTTGCTGTCTTTGTGTTACTGTCTTTGTGTTTAAAATGGACTTGGTATGTTGCATCATTTCAAGTTCTGGTGCAGAGTTTGTGCTGGAAGGTAGAGAAACTGGAGAAGGAAGAGGAACTGTGAAATAATTTTTAGGCTGGCACTTTCTAAACCAGTCTGTTAGTTTGTTGTCTTTCTGGCTGCTGGTTTTGTTGTCTCCACTCTTTTTCTTACAAGGCAAAGGTTTTTACAGAGTGAACAATCTTATCCAGCTCCAAATAACCACTTATTTTGGTAAAATTTATAACACCAGATTCTACTTTTAGCCAGGAAATGCAAACAAAGCTTGGAGACAGCTTGTTCCCTGACCCCAAATTCATTCCATGTTGCTATAGCATCACCCCCTGAGAAAATGGGACCAGCTCTTTTCCTCTCCTTAGACCTGCTCAATGGGCTTTTGTCAGCTGTTGAATTATAGCATTAAAATTCAAATACTAGGGATTTAATGGAGGATTATTATGACACCCTGGTGCATTCTTTCTGTTGCTCTTGGCAACAAACCCAAGGAATGAGTGAAAGAAATAAAAACGAAGAGCTGTCTTGTTAAAATCATGCTGGTGCTGCAACATATTTAGGAGGGAGAAAAATGGTTCCCTAACTTTGACTATTATTGTTGCACCAAATAGACTGAAAACTCTTTTCAGTTGGTAAGCATGACTTGCAGCTGCACTCCATTCCAAGGTTGTTATCATCTTCTGAAAACAGGTTTCTTTCTACCTTGTGCACAAAAGAAATGGGACCAACAGTTAGGAGAAGGGGATTGCATCTGTTTATTACTTTCCCTTGCTCATCAGAAAACAGCAACACTTTTTAGCATTCTGATATGTCAAAAGTGTCAGAGAAATGATCTTAAAGCAGAGAGCTCAATCTGCCTCTCTCAGTCTGTATGGGTTTTTGTATCTATATATTGCATATGCATGACTGCTACACAAATGCTTAAATTGCTCATGTTTTCCTCTAGTGTCTCTAGATTTCAGGGATGTTTTATAGAATAACCCTCACCTTTTTCCTAGAAGAGAGTAGGATTTCATCTTAGTCTTTGAACAGGAATTGCATTCTGGACCATAGAGCCTGATTGTGCAGTGAAACATCAAAGAATTTGTACATGGGGCACACTCCTTGCTGATCACCAGATCTCCCTGGAGAAATTGGGCCCAAATTGACCTCTGAGATAACTGCTCTGAGTTGAAGGTGGTTCCTTAATGTGTCCTTGTCCTCTTGAGAGCTTCAAATTGGGAACTGATATTAAGCCCCAGGTGCTTCAGGAACAATTACAAGTTTAAATTCACTTGAGCACAGCATAGCTGTGGAGTGAAATCAGTGGCAGGAATTGTGCCAGAAATCAGGCATCTGCTGGGAACTGCAGAGAAAAGCTACCTTGCTTACAGGGCAAAGGGAGAAGAGGAGCTTTCAAAGAGGCTCAAGGAGTGGTGAAAGCATCTGAGAGCAGAATTCAAGGTAGTGTGGAACACAAGGAAAAGTTTTGAACATGCTTTTTCCATCATGGGGTAACCTCTTGTATTTTCACAGTACAAACATGCCTTTCAAATAATTGATTTTACTGATACCTTCCAATGGCTGGTGAAAAAATATGTCTAGTATGTATTAATCTAAAATGTATGACAATGTGTTCCAAATAACATTTTGCTTAGCCACTCTGGAAGAAAACCTGTAATGTATAATGAAAGTAATGACTGTGTAGAATGGAAGCAATGACCAACATGATGTGTGGAAGAAAATAGACGACCACCAGAGCAGCAACTTAAAGAGAGGCCTTGTTTTGCCACCTGATCTGTTTGCTCTGGTGGAGATGCCATTTCTGCCAGAGAAAGGATCACACCTGGCAATATAAATGTTTCTGATTTCCATTATCTCCATTTTAGCTCCTGGGATCTTTCCTTTGTGTTACTGCAGAGTCCAGTATCTCCTCTAGTGTCTGCTGCTGGCTGCACACATTGGAAACTAGACATGTGCAGTAATTTTATAAACATAATAAATACCCAACCAGCAGCTATCACACTCTCTCATAAATACCTTCCTGTTTGTGTTTCCAGACTGTCAGGAAAGATCTTTTCAGAACATTGCATGGCTTTAACATCTGATGAATTTTCTTTGCACACCCCCACTAGAAGGCTTTAGGATGACTCTGTAGCTTTTCTTATACATGGTGCTGGTTAGAGAGACACCAGGAACATACAAAAGATGTCTGGCTCTGGAAAAGCATCATCTTTCACAATTACAAATTCCTGATAAATTTAGTGCTAGTATTTTGTTCCCTTTTTTTGAACATTTTTTGTTACTGATATTTGTAGAACCTGTATATAAGTATGTATTTAGTTTATGGACATGGTGAATATTTTAGAGCCTCTATACCATCTGGATTATCCAATTAAGCCCCTATTCATGGTTTTAAATTTATGATTTCTCTTGAAAAGGTACTCTTTGCTCTTGATTTATATCTCAAGTTACTGTATATAGCATAACTACTGAATTAACAAATGATTAGTTGAAACTTCCAAATTGTAGCAAAAATGGTTTTCCCAGTAAGTTTTTTCAGCCTTTTATTTCTGAGATTATTCCAGATTTAAACCAATTCAAACAAAATCTGATTCAGGGCACTAGTTTTATTACAATTTCCAAATAAAGTGATATTCCTACTACAAAGGTTAACATTTCCTGTCAACAAGAAGCAAATCACAATACTGTGGGAAAAACAAAGAGTCCCACATACCTGGCTGACCTCAGAGGAAATTGCCTACTGAGAGGGAAAAAAATATTATTTTACTTCAGTAGGAGTCCTTTTTCCTTTCTCATATCTTCTTCTGATGCTGAGACATGGCTACACTCAGTAGCACCTGTGGAACAAACAAACAAGTCCATAAATAAGAAAAGCCTCTCTTTAGAATGACAGAACTTTGCTCTTTTTTGCTCTTCTTTTCTTCAAGACAGCCAGCTAGAAGTACTGGATATAAGCTTCCCTATCTTTTCTGGATTGGCTTCAGCTAAACTTGGCAGAGAAGCCAAAATGACAAAGCAAATGGGATTATTCTTCAGATAAATACTATGTTCCAAAAAGCTCTCAAACATTACTGCATGTTAGCATAAGTACTTTCAATTGCTTCTGGCTATTTTCTGTTTTCTCTCTGGCAATGAACAGAGCAGCACCCAGCTTTTTACCTCTTGCTCTCAGAACGTTCAGTGAAATGCTTCTTCCCTCTTGTGACTTCACCTTGCTCTGCCCACTCCAACAGCTTACTCTAAAAGCCACTTCTTTCCAGTTGCCTTGATAAATCCTGAGGCAAGTCTACTTCATGCCTAGGTGTCTGATGTTATTCTTCTGCAATGCCAGTTGTGGGGAACACATCTGCTTTTCACAAATGCAAGTTTACACTGAGTCATTGACTAAGGCACTGGCTGTTTTCTACACGTTCCTCAGGGATTTCAGGAATCTGTCAGGAGGACAACTGCAAAACAATGCTAGCCAATGGAAATAGATGTTTTCAATGGTTGTTATTGAACACCTGGCATTTAGCATATCAAAGAAATACACATTAACAAGTGGGTTTAGCCCTCTTTATTATTCTGGTGGTCCTAGATCACACAATATTGGAGGTTTTCTGTGACAGATGTCACATAAGCTCAGAAGGCTCAAATCCTCTCTCAGAGAATATGATCCATATTGAGAACAGAAATAAGAGGTGGCAGAAGAAGTAATCAGAAAGTGATGATTTGACTTACTGAAACTTTGGGAACAGTGTAGTATTTTGAGAACAGACTACACCTCTTGTTTATCTGCTAGAGCTCCTTGAATATTCCATGGAAAATAGCAGCTTTAAGGTCATTCCCAATCTCCTACTGCTTAAGTGACCCATTTTCCCTCCAACATTCTACAAAATATTTGCCTATATAGATCCTGACATAATCTCCAAATTTATTTCACAGTTTTTCCAGCCAAAAAATGATTTTTCCAAGATGAAGTTTACCCTTTCAATAAATAAGGTTGCAAAAATTATTAAAATGGTTAAAGGAAAAAAAATGTGAACAATGTTTAAAATGTCATTGGCTATTTTCTGAGTAATTAAATCTAACATGGATATGAAAATGAGCTTTTTGGAAACTAGCCTACTGCTGGGCTGTTTTCATTCCTGATTATCTAACCCAGAGCCCATAATCTTCATCAGGATAGCCCAGAAACTTGTCAAATTCTTCTGCTCTTTCCCACCTTTCCCAAGGACAATAATACAACCTCAGTAGATCTTCATTTTAATGAAGCTAAGAGTTTCTTCTCTGTGTGGAAAATATGTCAAAGATCAAGTTGAAAAATCTATCTTATTCAATTGTAACATCATTTTTTTTTATTCCATTGCTGCCTTTTTCTTCAAAACAGCATCTCTCCCTCTAAAATGCTGAAGTATATTTAGCAACCCCAACCTTTCTCATGTTTTGTGACCATTTTCTGATGTTCTGGGTTCTTTCAATGCCTTTAACCAGTTGTGTATTCTCATGCATTTTCTTTTTAATGATGACATTTCCTTTTTATTTACTTATTTTCCATTTTCTGGCTCTTGCTCCAAGGCCATCTCCAAATTTGGTAGCAATGTCAATGGGATGCTTCCTGGCAAATGTATTGCTTGCATTTTTGTTCTGTGATTGCATTCACTAAGCCCCTGATAATATTCCCAGACCTTGGGGGCTGGGGATATTAAAAGCCTGTTTTCTGTTGCAATCATGTTTTTGGGCAATCCATTTCCTTCTGCTGAATAAAGAATTACTTTGTCCATAAAAAGGTCTCTACTATTCTTGTAATTAGGAGCTGATGTCATGGTAGCAATTTAAACAGTTCTGGGCAATGTTTTTCCTTCATATGAGCATATGGTCTGATCTACCAACAACATGCACTGGTGATTCACCAGAAGGGCTTCATTTTCATAGTCTTTTATGTTGTACTAGGCATCCATCTAGTCTGGAATAAAGTGAATTCTTTAGTCAGCTCATATCTGAGTGTGCTTTCAGAAGGACAACTCCCACTCCTGCAGTGGCTATGCAACTACTCCATGTCACCTTTTCTTTGACTTGGTGACAGTCACAATAATTGCATATTTCAAAGCCATTTGCTGCAGAAGGTTTTCTTCCCTTCCAGTGTGGCTAATTTATTCCACCCCTTGTTTGTTCTTGCTTTACAAACTGTAACAGCATTTTTCTATTGTCACAGGTCAGGCATTTCTTTTCCTCTCCCCTGTGCTGGCTTTGTCATTTGACCTGCAACATGCCAAGTGGGTTTTCACAAACATTTCATTGATGATAGAATCATTAAGGCTAAGCAGATCCTCCACCTGGTTGCACCTCATGCAACCTCTGCTGCTCTCTGATACCAGTGACAGGCTCTGGCACTCCCTGATTGAGTAATTTATTGTTATTTCTACAAGTTTTATTACACTTCTCCTTTGGCTATGAGATCATGACATTAAAAAGAAGATTTTACCCTTCTTTTCTTGCTTTTCTGCTTAGTGTATTTTTATGTCTGCTAACATTTTCACAATTTATTGGAATATTTTATATCACCCTGTGATGTCTGCTGAACAATGTAATTTGCAGTTATTGGAGGGAGGGTATTTCCTTGCAGTTTCATGTACTGTGGACATCAAAAATAAGTTCTTGATCATGTTAATAGGACTTGAGACAAATCTCTTACTCAATTTTAGCTGAGAGATCTACTTGACAAAAGTATGTGATGCATCAACTTGCTTCACTAGGAACTTTCTCTTCTGCATAGGTATATCTGGATTTTTACATGCAGTATGCTTTTAAGTATCCAATGTATCTGAAGATTTTTAGTACACTGCAGATTTGGCATTAAGCTTTGTCCTGGTCAAGTTATTCCCATACATAAATGTTGCTGAACTGCCCAGATCTCACCTGTTTGGTCATAGATATCTTTCACTTCAGAGCAATGCCAACCATTTTAGGTAAGTCAGCACCCATGATCCTGCATCAGTTTTCATAGAATCTCAGAATCTCAGCATGCTGGGGGTTGGAAGGGACCTCTGGAGATCTAGTCCAACCTCCTTGCTCAAGCAGAGTCACCTAGAGCAGGTTGCCCAGGACCAAGTCCAGGTGGGTTTGGAATCTCTCCACAGAAGGAGACTCCCCAACCTCTCTGGGCAGCCTGAGCCAGTGTTCTGCACCCTTACAGTAGAGTTTTTCCTCCCATTCAGATGGAACCTCCTGGGTTCCAGGTCTAGCATTGTTCAGTGTTGCCTGTTTCAGAAGGATCTCTGCTAACAGCCTCTACTGGAATAAAAAAGTAAAGGTCCTTCTGAGGGAGCAAAAGCCTCCAATGGAAAGTTTCAGCAGTAAACAGCATTTCAAAGAAATGTGCCTCATCTTAGGGCAGTGCCTACTCATTGTGTTCTGGAGGTCCAGATTCAACTGAAAGACAGCCTCCTGTTCTATTTTGCAGCTGAGTCTTATTTGGATTAGATTTGACACAGTTGCACTTGTTTTCATGTCCTTTGAGATGAGGTTCTGGATAAATATAAAATGGAGAGAGATCAACTGTTTCTTGTCTTCATAAAGCCTGCACCAATTATCAGGACATTCAAATGGGAGAATGGTGTTCAAAATCTTACCCTTATTTATAGCCACTTCAAACTATTTTCTGGAAGGGATGGCATGGGTACAACTGTTTTTAAAAAGTAGTTCCCAGAGAAAACAACAGCAGGAAAATGGTTGGTGTTTTTTTCTGGAATCATTCTAAAGCTTTACTGGAATCAGATTCAGTACTCAGAGTAACTCCAGATTTTCAACTCTGCTCTTGCTCAGCTGGTTTTCAGCCAGACATCATTATTTTTGGTGAGCTCATTTAAATTTTACTTTATTCTTCAATCTGCAGACAGCTGGAACATTAAACATAGATTTCAGCTCTTGTTTTTCTTCAGATTTTAGTAAATGTCTGTGCAGTTAGCCAGGCTGTTAACCTAGACTCACACAAGGGGAACAGAAGCATTACTCCTCTACCTAAAATCCAACAGCACAGGAAGACAAGGGCTGCCCTAGGAAATCAGAATAAAGTTTCCAACAGCAATCTCCAAAGAATATTTGTTAACAATGTCCTGGAACCAGTTGCCACAGACAATTTTACCATTTTTATAGCAGTTTTTAAAGCAAATTTTAATACCACTTAAAAATCCCACTCTGCAAGCATGACCTTTCTTACTTATATTATGAGGAACATCTTAACCAATTTACTGTTCAAATACTAAGTGGAACAGATACACTCTGCTGAAAGGGGAGTCCTTGGAGCTAGACATGAGAGTAGCTACCAGGGTTTTCACTTTATTTTGAATTTGCCTGGGTTCAAGCTGTTGACCTCTGTGCTGTCTAGTGTCAGTGAGTTCCTCAAGTTAATCAGGAGAACCTTTCCATTTGCTTCACATCTGCTGCCTTTTGATTTCCTGGCACAACACCTTGCTTGTATTATGAAAAAGGCTAAATATAAGAGCCCACATGCTTTTTCTATAACTGCCCATGTTTTGAAAACCATCACATCTGCTCAGCATTCCTGCTCTCTTCACTGTTTCATACAAAAGAGGTTGCCTCTGACAACTGCTCTCATTCTGATGGACTCCTCTCTATGTTTTTGTCTTCCCCAGAACTGATGTGGTAATTTGTATAAGAAGGTATTGACAGGTCTCAGAAAAAAACCATTTGCAACTTGCAGACTTGTTTCTTTCCCATGTGCTCTTGGGCTGTTGCTAAAGATGGAGGATTTCTGTGGCTGCTCTCAGAGGAATTCTTCTGATTGACAAAAGGTGTCTTAAAGCTTAGAGATTTTCATAGCAATGGCTTTCTCTCTTTGGGCAGCTCATTACTGAAAGACACCACCAAGGAAATGGTTGGATCAGGGCAACTCCATATCAGCATTGCTTCCTGTGTTGTGGCCATCTCCCAAAAGCATAGTCAAAGATAGCTCTGACACACAGTCACTGAACTCAGAAGGTTTTCAAACTAAATATTGTGAAACCAATTATGGAAAAATACATGACTGTTTCACCAGGAGGGGAAAAAAAAATTAGTTATTTATATTTAGATCTCAATATTGGGTTCTGAGAATCCCTAATGTCAAAACATTAACTTCAAGGAAAATGGAGGCAGTTTTATTGACAGTTCAACCAAGTGACAATATTGTGATATTCCTATAAGGTTTCAAGGAGTTAGTTGTGAGTTAATGAGTGATTATAAAGTCACTATTTTTAATTACTTTTCCAGAAGGACTTCAAAGCCTTCAGATGGAATTTCAGTGGGTTTGGATAAATATTGGCAAGAGTTAGTGTGAAAAATTGGTTGGGCAATGGGCAGGCATTTTGGTGAGATTTCTAGTTCTTCCATCTGGTCACTTGGAAATCTCAAGACTAGGTTCTATCTTGCCCTTTTCTGGCATTTTTAATGCAACTTAAAACTAGGAAATGGAACAGCTGATGAAAACCAAGATGAAGGTAAATAAGCATGTTGCTGAATTTAGATTCTTGTTCTTTCTACAAAGATGTTAGTAGCCTTAAAAAAATAAATAATTTGAAAAGTGTGGCATATTTTAAAGAAGATATCATTGCTGTTTCTGTGGCTGATCACAGAAATAGAATGCACCTGATTAAAGTACTGAAACACATGGAAGAGCTTCAAATTTTTACTTCATAATGCATATTAAAAGCCATATGCACATTCTTCATTTCCTAGACTGAAAGTCTCAAAACAACACCAAAAAGACCACCAAAACCTGAGTTTGGTCATAGGCAAGCCAATAACTGCAAAATCATGAAATGTAACAACCTAACAAGACTCTAGCTCTGTCTTGCTTTTGGCAGCTGGCTGGTTGAATAAGTACACACTGAGTGGACCACTAAGTTCTCAGTTTTAAAGAGCAGATTAGGTTATGCAGCAAACAAAAACATTAAATGTAGTGTCCCTGATAAATATTGACTCTCTGGCTTGTTTGAAACCCATAACTCTAAATAAAATATGCAGTTTCTTAGTGACACTTGACCTATGAAGTCAACTCCAATAATGTTAGAATACATTGGAACAGGAACAAAAAACAAATTAAATGTCTCCTGGGGCCAAAGGATTACAACAGGTTTTGCCTAACTTTCTTAATTTAATTTCTCTGCTTGCTATTTGCAACCTAGAACTCAAAGCTTGTTTCTTATGTTATGAATGCCTGGTTTTCCTCCTTCTGTAGATTCACAGATTGAGTGTAAATATACACAGCAGTTAAATAATTACAATAAGATCTGATTAATAAAATATTTTGCAAAGGCATGAAGGGATATAATACAACACTGTTGCAGAAGTACATTTGAAAACAAAGTGACCCAATAAATAACCCTTTACATATTTTTTTTATGAAGATAATGAATATAAATTTATGCAACTCATAAACATGAAACCTCCATAATCTGATTTGGGATAACCCTCTAGCATCACATAATCTCCTTCTATACTTTGTGATGTTCAGTAGTTGTGTTTACAAAGCTCATTTTGTTTCCAATAATTCTCAAGGACAAGAGCTAAACCTGACAATAAAATTAGCCACCCCAAATCAGCAGAAACATTGCATGTGCAGCTATGATCTCTAATTTACATAATTTACAGCCCTATCTTGAAACCACTGCCACAGAGAGGCTATGGTCCTACTCCATAAGTCTTCTGAAAAAGGTACTGCTGAACTTAATGAGACTATCTGAGAAAGGGGAGAAAAGTCTAACTTTTTTTTGGTAGACTGATAAATTTTTGCCTTTCTGTGTTTTTCAAGTGTTTTCCATGAAGTTCCATAGATTAGGAGAAAAAAAAAAAATACTAAGCCATGACCTTTCTTTATTTGATCTTTATTTTCTGTTTCCAGGTTCATGGCTACTTTGAGAAGAGTAGCACAAAGCATCCCCTAGCCTATACCTTAGCTATACCTGATCTTCTCTTTAAATGGGTCAATGAAGGGTTAAAACTTTGGCTTCCAGCTCCATGGTGTTACACTGTGGTAGATCTGTTATCATCAGGTACATGTTGTGGGCCCACAGAATATGACAGCCTTCCTTTGGGGATGAGCTGTGAAGCACAGGACCCCATAGACCTCCCCAGCAACCATGTAGCTTTGCTCAGGACTGGGTGTAATCCAGCTGAATTCAGTTATTAGCTAACATATCCAGTTCTGTAACCTTCATCAAACAAACCTTCTGTTGGGTTTTTTTTTTGTTTTGCACAAGATTTCCAAGTTCACTAAAGGACCCATTTCTAATTTTGGCTAGATGCCACAGAGGTAAATGATAAAGTATTAAAGTAATGTGTAAAAAGAGTCTATTATAAACAGTCATTCAGTTGAGGCTCAAATTAAGTTTTTCCATGTATTTAGAACTTTTACAACTAAGTAACCCCATAGCAAAAATCTCTCTGTAGAATACAATTTAAAAAGGAAAAATCTTGCTGCAAAGTCAGAAAAATCTAACTGCAAAGTTATCTTGCTAACAAAATAACCTAAATGGAGAATACTCTGTAGAACAAGGAATTAAAAATATCAGGCTTATAAAGCAAAATATTTTAGTGTCTCTTTCAAATGTTTCATGATTAGGTATTGAGAATCAGAACTAATGTATCAATATAAATGAATGGGCTGTAAACTAAATGCATATTAAACAGACTGGAAAGGAAAAGGCTTCCAGTACAGTGACAGACTTAATGTATGCTTTAAGATATATATTGAACTTGTGTTAAGTGAAGCAAATACAAGTCTAAACCATCACTGTTTTTAATGGTCTGGGTCCAAATTAATGATAAGAATAGTTATTCATATATTATATTTGTCTTGTTACCTATTTAACTTAAGCTTTCAAAGTGGAAAAAAAATATAGTGTGTATGCCAAGCTGTAGCCTGCTGTGAATTAAAGTGTCTAGGTTCTAAATTAGCTGCAAAACAAAGGTTTTATTAGGAATAGCATTTGACCCTTGGCAGTCACAGTGTTAAGAACTGCTGTAGCATTGTTACATCTCTGTTCCCTGGGCACAGTCTTACAAGTTATACTACAGCAACCATTAGAGGATTACTCAGTCTCTTTACCTAACCCTAATTGCATGCTGGACTTGTGGCTCCCATAATAGTTCTCCTCAGAGGAGATGTCAGTGACAGCACCAAATCCAGGCCCTGCTGCCTGCACAGACCAATAATGTTCTGCTTACTAGGTACCACCCACGCTAAGGGACAATATTTTGTTTTTCCTTCTTTCCCTTCCGAGCTGGCAACCAATTCCTGCCCAAAATGATCTACTCCTGGAAAAAATCTGCTCAAATAATAGATGCATAAACTACAGGTACAGTACATACTGTACTTCATTTCTTGGTATTTGTGTGAGACAGCCACCCAGCTGGAGAAGGAAAGAATAAAACATATTAAAATGTGTGATACAAGGCAATGTTTTCACATGAGTTTTCTGGAAATCATCTGCACAATAGCAGCAGATCTTGAGTGGGTTTTTGTATCTCACACAGTCTTGAATATGCAGAACTTGACAGTATCCAGACCAGTGTTTTCATACCTGTCTACCTTTAGTTAGGCAAGCAAAAATCCTTGTAAATTGTGTCTCTGCTGTGATTTTTCAGAGAGCAAATCATCTGAGAGATTCCTGTTAACATCTGCTTGGTATCACCTGTCAAAGATAACATCCTACTTACCTTGCAAGCATACAAGGCAGCTGTGTCTCACTGTTTGCATAATTGGGAGGTTATGTGACTAACTAATGTGACTAATTGGGAGGTTATGTGACTACTGATTACTAGTAGCAGCACTCCAAAATACTTAATCTGGCTCAAAATCCTCTTTCACCAGCTGATGGACAAGGAGGAAGTATGGAGAGTTTCTCCTGCAGAAGTTTTTCTCCTGCAGAAAAATGATTGTTCCTATCCAGGGAAATCTGGCTCCCCACTTTTGACTCTTCCAGTTTACCTTGTAAAACTTCTCCCCAAGGGGAAAAAACCATCTGCTACCAGACTGCCCAGTGCCAGGCCAGGTCACTGACAGTGCAAAGAAGAAGCAGCTCTCTGCCATCCCATGAAGCCATGGAAATGCAACTGCCTTTCAGTGGAAATGTGCCTGCAGGAGAAATCCAGCCCACACAGTTTCACATCTTGTCTGCAGAGTCATCTCACTGGCAAGTCAGACTGGGTAAGGGAATTAGCTACCTCGTGGCATTCCACATGTCATACAACAGATGGAGGTTTCTCAGAAATTTCTCTGGCATGGTTTCAGCAAGGGAAGTATCTGCATGAAAGGCAATGGATGTGTTAAGAATTTTAAAAGGTCTCCTAAGTTCTGTGCTCTAACAGATTTGGTTGCTAATGAGGCGTTAGGCAGAAAAGGATGCAGCATACTGAGAACATACTGTTACCTCTCCTGACTTGAAAAGTTAGCCTAGCTCAGAAGTTATTCCTAACTTACAGATGGATTATGGATGTGGGCAAAGCAAGATAAAATAGTGTTTGCTCAGTGTTCAAAAGCTTCTCTCCCAAAAGCATTTTACCTGAAAATATGCTCTTTGCCTTTCCCTCTCTTGTCAACTTTCATCCTTAACTTTACCCCTAATTCTGATACTTCACTACATGCATTTGACCACCTTTATTGTTTTCTTCCTCCCTCTTACCCTTTCCTACACAACATGCTGTACAAGTAGCAAGATCCAGAAGCAGCTCCTGGATATATATTACAGTTTTTATACTGTGAGACAGTTCACTAATGTCACTTTTTTCTCTGGAATTTTTTCCACATTGCCAAGAGGAGGTTTCTTGTTCCTACATACTCAATACACCTCTGCTTCCATGGTCATCTGGTTGTACAAAGTACTTAGGATTATGATAGCCTCAGTGGGCAGTTGGAGCTCTTGTTGAAGGGGAGTAATATAATTGCATAATAAGAGTACAAAAAGGCACAGTAATAGTATAATTGCTAACAACTAAATTAGAGAAATATAACCAGCTGAATACATAATATTGTCTCTTCTCTGTGTCTCTAAGAATTTTCTGCAGTGGATGGGGAAATTATTGACCTATTAGATGTAATGCTATTGTCTGCTCACAAGTTGCCTAATGTAAGGATCTATTTTGCCTATTATTTAAACTACAAGATGAATTCATTGTTTACCCAATATGTTCCCTGGAAATATATTCATTCCAGAATTTGCTATTCATTGATCTCCTCTTAGTTAGCTAAACCCTGTGATATTTTTTCCATTGCTTCAGTGGCTACCTCGTGGTGCTTGGGGACATGGCTTAGTGGGAACCATGGTAGTGTTGGGTGGACAGTTGAACTTGATGATCTCAGAGGTCTTTTCCAACCATAATGATTCTAAGATGAAACTGGAATAAGTCAGTATTAATTTCTTCACAAGAAGCCTTTGCATGGAAAAACAACTGCACCTTAGTTACAGGCATTTAATTTCCTATAAAAACATCTGGAAGCACACCTTTTGTGGAGTGGTAATAGTTTCCATCAGCAAGAGTTTATATCACTTGACCTACTCCAACACAAAGCAAAGCACTATGCTACTCAATCAGTCACTAAGGAAAAACATGGTGAGGGGAAATGTGGATAGTAACCACAAATTAGAGTAATTGCTGCAGTATAAAGGCAGAGGTCACGTGCCTTGCTGCAACACAGCAGAGCCTGGCCCCCAGCTGGGACCTTCAGGAGCTACCAAAACACATGTAAGACCCAGAGAAATCTGACTTGGTACTAATGAGTGATGCTAAACAAGCACCAGGTGATGTCTGCCTGAGGGCTGCTGATGGAAGCTTGGTGCTGCAAAAATCCCAGCACCTGCCCCTAGAGCAACCTGTGTTTGCTCTGCCACTCTTTGCACAAAGGTCAGCATGTTAATGAGAGCAGAGGCTAATGGGAAAAGCAACTGAGTTGGAAATGAAGAGAGGTTTTGAAGTGAAGCTGTCTGCCATCAGTGACATTACAGTCACTCACAGGTGCTGGTGGTGACAACCCTCAGATAAGTAGAGCAAGGTACTCAGATTCTTTGTTCTCATTCAGACAAACTCCTTGTGGCTCCAAAGGAAGTTTGAGTGGAAACTGGATAAGGTGCCTGCTATTCTGCTTCAAGTTATTAGAGCTGGAAACAGCCTATCAGGTTGTGGGGGAACAGTATAGAATGTCTATGAAGGTTTTATCAAAAGTACACAGGAGCAAAGGAGCTGCAGGCAGATACTCATCCTCTGTGAAAGATTAATCATAACCAAATCTTCCAGAGCTTGCTCCTACTGCTGATTTCATGTCTGCTGTCTCTGACTGTGCTGCAAAAGGATTTGTGAGCTCCTGTGAGACAGTACCAAACTGCAGGTCTATATGCTTCCTTTCAGCAGCATGACTTCATAGCCTAGACATCTACTGCCAACCAAAAGTACTGGCCAGCCCAGGAGACAAAACCAGTAGTCAGTCAATAGCTGATTGCAGACATCTGCCCTGCTCAGGAGCAGCATTCAGCAGTGTTTGTATTAAGAAGCTTTTGTGGCTAGACAGCAGCCTGACTCAATCCCAGCCTGCTTATGCTAACAGTCCCCCAAGACAATGATGCAAGGCTCAAGAGAGGAAGCAGGTTCTCTGATGTACAAACCATGCTCCTCCTCTTCTCTGCCAAATAACTGGAATGTCTAATTGGACCTTAAGAAGGGGGTGATCTGTAAGAAAAGTAAGTACTGATTGTAGCTTACACAGCTACTGTCTATTTGCCTTTTGTCTGTCCTGCTTGCACTTTATGTGTTTAGCCACTGCCCTGGGCAGGGAACTGTGTGTATCACTGCAGGACTGGTCCTAAAAGGCACTGGGATTCAGGGAGACGGTGGTTTCCTAAGTCCTTCTGCAAACAAGCAGAGTGTTTTGGTGTCACCATCCATAAGCAGGGAGCACTGTATCTTCTGTCACAACAGAATATGCCTGGCCCATGGCAGGGTTGGTCTTCTGAGAGCTGATACTTTCCTAACACTACCTTCTTTCCTAAACAATACAAGGTTTCCTCAAGACTCCAACAACTGGCCCATTGAGTGGTCTGGATTTCTGATGTAAGTTGGATTTGTGAATATTTAGTACATTCACCATGGTTGCTGGCTTATTTTGGTTTTGAGGTGCTGTAAAGGAACTTTACAGCTGTAGCCTGTCTTTCTACACTGGTGCAATTTAAGTTGATGAGCTGTGTCTGAACACTTTTCCTTAGTGCTTCTCTAAGGATTTGGCATAGTAACATCAGAGAAGACCCTTCCTAACACAGTAAAACTGGCAGAGATAGTCAGCTTTCAAACATGAATTTATTTTGAAAGCCCAAAATAAAGCATAAGAGCAAAGAACAGGGTCCTGCAATGTGATCTAAAACCTAGGGAAACTAACTTTTAATGAGTCAGCCTTTAAACCTCCATCATCAATAACCCTTCACCCCCCTAGGTTCAGAGAACAGCTAAAGTAGGTCTGAATTACTGAAGATGGCAAAAACATAAGAAAAATTTCTGGCATATTTAATATTTTTAGCCAAAAATCTGTTGCAGAAAGCTCAGTTTCTGCCTGTGTATTCAGCAATAGTATTCCAAATGCTGGTAGTCTTGCTTGTATTATTTGGATTGTCATAAATATTAGTTTTTTCTGTTTAGCTTTCATTGTAGGGGATGGGATCTTTTCTCTACTTTTTGGTCTCTGACTGGACTGCTGAAAAATCTCTAAGCAAATTAATTATTTGTGCTTAAGCACCCTTTTTCAGTTATAGATACAAAGAACTGTCATTTCTCACACAATGAAATGGGGGGGGAAGAAAAAAAGTAGATTCTCTGTGTGAATATGGTCAAGGTTGGAGAGAATTACAGACAAGTTGAATGCTGGAATGTGAACAAATATTCTCCAACTCTGTGTTTGCCTCTTTCACTGCAAGAAAGGCAGTCATTCTGGGATGCAGTGAAAGGCTCTCAGGTTTAATCTTTCACTATTTCTGTGCCAAACAGGTTCACATAGTTTGGGCAACTTTTGAATAAGCATCAGCCTTTTGAATACTTATCTAAGACAAACTAGGGAAAAATTTCAACTGCCTCTGTTGGAACTAATTAATCCCTTGAGCTAAAGCCAGTCCAGAGAGGTTGATGCCATTTTCCAAGGGAGAGAATGATTACATTAAAAAAATAAAATAAAAAAGGTTTATCACTACATTTTTAACAAAAAAAGAACCTAGGATCTCTTATTTAATAGAATAGATCTCTGCTATGATCCTACCAAACATTATGTTCTGTGGGGTTAAGTGTTAGACTAACAGGTGGCTGCTGACACAGGGACTTGTCCTTTCTGAAGTCAGAAGTGCAGGCTCCAACTGTTACTGCACCTTATCTAAAATTAGATAACATAAGCAAAAGAAAGGGTTTCTTTCTACTTTCCCCTGAGGCTTTTCTCAGAAGAGATCACATATTTCTCAATGCCTGAAAAGCCAAAGGGAGGCAAATACAACAGCTATTTGAGAATGCCAGTGCTCAATTTACTTTTCTTCTACTGGTACTAATCAACAGCAAAGGATTTTACCTCAGACTCTCTAATTCTATGTTCAGTGCAGTTACCTTGTTTTGCTTCTCTGTCAGAGCAGCCTACCTCACCACACAAATGCTGGAGAAGTCATTTGCTGAGTGCATGAGTGAAATTCAGATCTGAGCTAAAGGTGTTTGTGTGGACTGGAGTACTCCTTCTAAAGGACATCTTCTCTTGTAAAGCCAGGCAGTGGGGGAGGTAAGGGGTAAGTGAGTCAAAAACATGCAGAAGTTCAGAAGATGTCTCATTATATGTCTATATATATCATGTCTAATTATATAGCAGAAATTAGTTTTCTGCAGTTGAAAGCAAAATCTTCCCCATATTTGTGACAAAACTGAGTTGTCCTAGTCTTTGATTTGTTTTGAATTGAACCTCAGTTTAGTTTTTCATCTCAAATGCTTTCAAGTCAGAAGAAGAATGGACTTTAACCCCAACATATCTGGCTAATGTATTTACCACCCAAGCTGTGTTTTTCTTCACTGGTCTTGTTTCCATGAAACATACTGGTTTCAGTGATGTGACCAGTTTCAACTGCAGCTGTTGCCTATTGCTTAGGATTCTTCTCAGCTGATGAACATTGTATCTACACTTGTTTGTGATGTAAAGACAGACTTCCAAAATCTTATGGCTCAGGTATGCTTACATAAATGCATACTTATCCTATTACCTTCCTTCTGAAAAAAAGAAAAAAAAATAAAATTGGATAATGTGTCTGGAAAAACAAATCATTTACAAAAGAAAGATTCAGCCTTGTGAATTCTTCCCTTCTGTTCTATGCCCTCTTCTTATCCGTCATCATGAAGTACATCACTGTCTACCACATTTCATGAGATTTCATTTACCTCAGGAGAAATCAAAGAATCATAGAATGGTTTGAGTTGGAAGTGACCTTTAAAGGTCATCTAGTCCAATGCCCATGCAGTGAGCATCTTTATCTTTTGACATCTTTAACTGATGTTGCTTAGAGCCCTGTCCAACCTGACCTCGAATGTTTCCATGGATGAGGCATCTACCACCTTTCTAGGCAACATATGTGTCAGGATCTTGTCACCCTAACAGTAAATAATTTCTTCCTTACATCTGGTTTAAATGTCTCTTTTTTTTTTTTTTAGTTTAAAGCCATTACCCCTTCTCCTGTTGCTACAGGCTCTCCTATAATAACTGTCCTCATCTTTCTTTTAAGTCCCCTTTTTTGAAAGGCCACAGTAAAGTCTCCCCTGACCCTTCTTTTCTCCAGGCTGAACAACCCCCACTCTCTCTGTCTCTCTCTGTCTCACCACGGCAGAGTGGAGAGGTGGAATCATCTGTCTCAACCTGCTGACCATCTTCTTTAGATGCAGCCCAGGATACAGGCTTACAGTATTTTTATTTTACTTTGATTCAGGCAGAACTGATGTACTCTTTTTTAAGCTACTTCTTCTTGTTCTGGGCTACTGAAGGCCCATCTTGATAAAAAGATTTCCTCAGAGTCACAATGTTGGTCATAGCTTGGAGCAGAGCCTCAGGTATAGGCACACAGACCTTTTAGGGTGAGACAGGACATCAGCTGGCAGAGGACACCTCTTCACTTTATATCCTTGCCCAGCAAGATATCCCCCTTTTTCTTCGTGTAGGTGTCAGCTTGTTCCCAATGACCTCAGGGTGAAAGACTTCAGCCAGGGGTGCTGATGTGGTGAGTCACTCACACTTACTCAGCTGGAGGCTCAAGTCCTGCAGCATCCCTGTTTTCCCTTACCAGGCTCTGCTGCCTCCCACAGGCCAGCTCTTATGCAAGTCCAGATGAGATCATTTTCTCTTTCACAGGTTTTTGTAGGTGATCAAAATCAGAAATGAGTTTTTTCAAGCATAGCATATATGACCCTTCTGGAAACTGGACATCCCCTTGAGATTAGAGGTGTTTGATTATTAGTTGCTAGTAGTAATTACCTTTTTTTTTCCTTTTTACCCTGCTTTAGTAGGGAGATTGGACTAGATGATCCCCATTGGTCCCTTCTAACCCCTGCCATGCTGGGATTCTGTGAAAGATTCAGGCAGGTGGATAGTTTGATACATTCTGAAAAAGCTCTAAAGTTCCTGATGTTTATCTCATCCCAACTCTGAAGTTTTATAATCTTCACCACTGAGTTCTTGCTGACTTTCAACTAATGAGAACAAGACAAAGGCCACCCATGATCTTTTATATGCTTTGTTTCCAGTGCTGCAGTGACTATTTACCTTCAGAACATATTATGCAAGAGTGAAGATAGGTCTCCAAAGACAAATGCAATTCTGGTTTTAGCAAAGACCTCTGATCACAGGCATAGGCAAAGTAGAAAGAGATTAATGAAAGTTACCTTTTCCTTGGATTCACCCCTTTGAAAACACAGGATTTATGCAATGTCCCATATACCCTACATCTCTGCTATGAGCTAATACGACATTCACATGACAGCAAAGCTCAAATTTAGCCCTTAAAAAGCTGCTTGCTGAGGTCTGAGATGACGTGAGGGGAGTAAAACCTCTCTAATGCTTAAATCCTCCTGCTGCTTCAGAACAGTCAGCACCTCATTAGCCTTAGCACTTTCTTTGATAGGGAATGTCAGCTCACCACAGGAAATCTTCTACACCCAATGGCAGGAGCATCTGTCTCCATCTAGTGTTCTTCTGTCTGCTTTTGTACTCTGCTGCCCTGCCAAGGAAGCCACAAATAGGAGAAGGGAGAGCAGGGGAAATGTGTTTGCTCAGTAAAACGTCATCCTTCTCCCCCATGAGATGTCAGAAGTACCTGTTGCAGTCAGAGGAAGCAGCTGACACATCAACCTGCTGGTGAGCTGCTGGGATATTCATTACTCTCACCTTCTTCTGGAGCTAGAAGAGTGGGAAGTGACAAAAAAAGGTTAGAAAAATCTTGTCTTTTAAAAGTATTCTTCTGCCCATGACCAAAGTTACATTCAGGCTCTTTCCCTTGTTTAATACCAAGGGAATTGCTTCATATGAGAAGTGAAATTTTTAATTAAGGGGGAACTATGATGGAAACATTTCTAGGAGTGCTTTCCACTGTATCTCCCAAAGTACTGGATAAAAGCTACTCGACTTGCCTCACAATGTGAAGAAGAGAAATGCCACACCCTTTGTGGGTTGTGAAACCAAGATAATCTTCCCCAAAAAACCTTCTGGGTGATTTGAGGGCATCTGAAATGAAATCACAGCTGCACTGTCACCAAGGTAGCCCTCCACTCCACAGACTCATTTTTTTGCTGTGCATCTTGCCTGATCATTTGTAAGAGAAACCTGTGTACAAAATCCAAGATAACCATTTTGCACTGGTACAGGCTAACTTGAAGGTGTTGATAGACCACACAGGCATTTTTAGGAGGAAAATGAGTTCCTTCTAAATATTTTTAGGATCCTAGAGAGCCTTCAGGCTGGCCAGCTGGAATGGGACCCAGCCTGGAGCTACTGCTGAAGAGGTATTGCTGAGGCTAAGCTGACCCCTCAGCCACAGAGACAATGTCTTGAGAAACACAGAATGGATATAAATATGAATTCTTAGTTTTCAAATAAGAAGTAGAAGAAAGATCCTTCAAGCACACAGTATATTAAAAGCCCTTCTGGAAGCCATAGTCTTCATGAGGTCTCTGCTAGTCCTATAAATGCTGAAACAATTACTGGCTGAAGACAATTAAACCCTAACCTCTATTTCTTAACACTTCTATATTTCAGTAAGTGGAACAAATTCCAGAATCTCAGAGAATGATCTGAATGTCAGTGGGGTAAACCCAAATGATTTTGATGAAAGCCAAGAGAGGCAAGCAAGGAAGTCATGGAGCTCCAGCATGTTGTTAGGACTAGTACCAGCTTTCAGTGGCTTGGATACTGTCTCTAGGCCAAACAGATTTACAGCAGCTGTTAACATGTTCATGTTTTTCAGTTTTCCTAACTGACTGTCTTCCCAAAACATACTAACTCATTGACATGCAAAGGATGCTGAGGTGTGTAAAAGTGTGAGGGACCCAGGCTGCCTCTCATGGTGGGAACCAGAGAAGAAGGAAGTACAGAGGGCCTCAGCAGGAAGAAGGAATTTAAGATGAACAGATTGTCTGACCTATGGGAACCTAGCAGGGAGTTTCTGAAGAGGTCAGGTATGGGGAAGTGCTGCACAGGATGCTTCTAGAAGAGGTGTGGGAATGCAAGGAACTCCAGCTCCAGCTTAGAAGGAGCACCAATGTGAGACTCCAGGAAACAATGCTATTTCACATTCCTTCTTTTATTTGAGAACTTGCTCTTTTTTGTTCATACTCTCTTCTTTAATGCTCAACAGCTCTTCACTTATTCTGAGGGCTCATCTCAATTATAATTTGCACCACTGAGTTCTTGCTGACCTCCAGTTAATGAGAACAAGACAAAGACCACCCATGATCTGACTCATGCAAACCCTGCAAGCGCTGCTGATGTTGAAAATGGCTGTAAGTGAAAATAGGTTAAAGCTGTCTGTAGAAAGAAGAGAAGCACTGGGATAACAACATTCATACATTTTATCTAAATCTTATTTTTGTATTCCACTGCTCCCAGTTTTTAAACTTTTCACAGTGTCAGTTTCACCTGGCACCAATCATTAACACCCATACTGCAAAAGGTGTTCAGTTTTGGTTAAGCAACCAATATATTGGATGCATATACAAGCCTTCCTGGTTTGGAAGTAGGTAGATATTTTCATCAGATCTGGATTTCCTGAATGAATTCCAGGGATCCTCTGTCTCAGCCAGCTCAGAAATGGTACAAAGAGAGTCACTAGAGTATTTCAATAGTCATCCAACTAGTTGACAACAGACAGATGGATGCAACATATGATGCATTTTACTATTATCATCTAATTTTATCACTACTACAACTAGTATTAGTTGTGTGTTTATATACATCTTCCAAACATCAAAATGTTTGAGCTCTGGAGTAATTCTTACTTTTGTTGGACTGCATTGTCCCTTTCTAAGCAAGAACAATAGTTCTCTTGAGTAGGCAAATACATTCTTGTGGGTATAAGTATAATTTAAAGTGAATGTTGTGCTCAGAAATAAGACTGAAGTTGTAAGCATTAAGTCCTTTATAAATTCCCAGAATAGTTGCAGAAGCAATGCTTTCTCATACCACCAACATAACCCCAGTCTCTTCTTGTGGAAACAGACTATGAGAAGACAGTCCTGTTTCTGTGGCAATTCAACTCCCAGCTTCTTCACTGAAGCTGCCAAGAAAGTTGTTTTAGAGGAAGAGATGCCTGGTGAGGGTTTGGATGTGAGCAAGGGTAACAGAAAATAAATGGTAACAAGGATAGCATTTGATTTTGAGTAGTTTGAGTCCTGGCAATCTCACAATGCCTCCTCCTTCAAGTGCACCTACATTCAGTGTACTAATACCACACTGTGCCAATTTTTGGAGACCATCTTCAGTCATCTGCCATGTTTCAGTTCCTTCGATAGGAAGGTACCACATAGCTGCCATGGGTTAGCAAGGGCTTTAGGACTTAAATAGGAAGAGGTCAAATTACAAACCTCTCACCAAATCGACAATTTCTCTTAATCAGTAATGATGACACAAATTAGTCATCTGTTTAGTATTTAACTATGTCACATATGGGTTTTATTGCTTTCATGTAACACAGGCATGAACCTGAATAAACTGATGTGTGATATATGAAGGCAGACTTTGACTCAAGTGGAGCTCATGATATAATGACTGGAAAGAATGGTGATTTGTGAGAGTTCTGCCCAGATCTATGAGAACTGCTAGGATCTCTTTTCCCAGACTAATGAGGCCTGGGCAGCAACAGCTTGAGATGTTGAAATCAAGAGCATTTTTGAGGTAGGACATTTTAGAAGAATGGTATTTTGTTACTGCATTTTGTAACTGTGGAGAATAAAGTGGAGACTTTGTGTGGGGGTTGAGACTGTTATAAGTAGGATGCATCTCACCTAAATTCAGCTGTCTTCAAGAAACATACTAAGCCTGAACTGGTCACGTGTGATTTTTCTGTCATCAATGGTTAGACAAGTCTATAGCCTGTATGAAAGATTTCTTGATGACATCTATTTTAGAATATGATGCATTATCCTTGTAGGTGTCAATCATTCTCCACTCAGTAGCACCTAGAGAGGTAGATTAGAGAGGATTCTTATTTTTTAAGAATCCTGACTACATTTAGGGGAGACAAATTCTCCTTTTCAACCTCCCAGGAGAAAATACTGAGTATTCACTCCAGAACCTGTGCTTAGACTGCAGTTTTATTTCTGCCTGTGTTAAATTATTTGTCTTTGATTGATGGAAGAATAATTTATCTTACATACTGTGGCCCTGAAGGTTATAATCCAGCAGTACAGACTTGCTTTTTGCTAATACTCGGCCCTTGCCCCTGGGATGGGGTGAGGAGGTGAGCTGGTAAACAAACAGTCTGTATTGAGTAAAGTGAGGCTGCAATCTCTTCCAGTCAATGAGATGTTACCTTCTCATGGGAGACCACAGGTCTTTAGTCACCTGCACTATATCCCCATGGGATGAGCCTCTCAAAATATCAATGGTTATCAGTACTGGAAGTTTCATCATTGCCACTCTAGTTAAGTACATACATTTTTTTATGGTGCAATTTCATTTTCACTGTGCTTATAGCTCCAGAAGAACCGTGACTTCTTCCATACCTTAAGTGTAGATCTTCCTATCAATTACAGCTGCTCATGCTAACTACCTGGACCATACAAAGACTTAACTAAGGCAGCTGAATAAAATAGACAAGGAAGTTGAGTCCTACAGTTTAGGCAGGCATTGTTCTGGTCACAGCAGCCACATTATTTTGAGCATAGAAGGGGGAACAGCAAGAAACATATTAAGAATGGTGTTTTCTATCTTTGCTGGACAAAGTTTTGGAGAGACTTGTATTTTCATTCCATCATAATGACACTGATACCCATTGGCACTAACCCGAACCACTGCTCTTTGCAAACTCTGCTATAGTTTCAGGGAGGGAGCAGACTATCTTAGCCAGCTTCAGAAGGTGAAGAGAACAAATAGGTCTTTGTCCACA
Organism: Galbula dea; assembly: GCA_013399015.1. Taxonomy (NCBI): domain Eukaryota; kingdom Metazoa; phylum Chordata; class Aves; order Piciformes; family Galbulidae; genus Galbula; species Galbula dea. The sequence goes on from VWZX01005643.1 coordinate 486,377, forward strand.
GACTCCCTTCTCTTGAGTATAAAGGATTTGCCTTAGCCAGAAAAAGAGAGATTCTTCTCAGTAGTTGTGCAGTCTGTACAGAGAAATAGGCACCCCCTGGAGTCTGATCCTAGACAGGCATCTGGCACAAGAAAGATGACTCAACTTTTGGAAGTGTCTGTCTGTGCAGAGTGATGAGCTTATGTGGGATGAAATAACTTACATGAGATGAAGTGTCTAGCAAAACTGTGAATCAAACACAGATTTCCCAAGCCCTGACCAACTAGTGATATCACAAACCCATTCTTTCAGATGGATTAGTACTTAGCTTTAGATGAGTTGCTGTTATCATCTGTATCTAATAAGCTGTGTTTATTTTAACAGTGAAGGCACTAACCAGACCATCTAATTTATTATTGCAAATCCATCATGCATAATTGATTTCTCAGTTCCTTGGAGTTAAATATAAATGAAAATGATTTCTGAATAAAACCAGAGTAAAAAAAAAGCAATATCAAACACTTGTCAAATGAAAAGCATAAATGAAGTTCATGTTAAGTGAAATACAAAAATTGAGATACTTTGTAAAAACTACTCCAAGTTTAAGCATTTGAGTACTTTTAAGACCTGTTTAGTTTCTTAATGAAATTATTTTTTGTAAAGAAAACTTTTTAGGGAGGCTTTTTATCTTCCCTAGCAGGAATAGCTTGACAAAATACCATAACTCTGAAAATTCAATCTGTAGCATGAAATCAGAGTTTTATTTTGAAGAGTTCCACCAACTCTAGTATATTGAAGCTGAGGAAACTAGAAAAATGGCTGTCCCTGAAAAATTCACTTAGAAATGAATGTGCATGTGTGGGACAGTGTTCACACTCATGTTCAGGTGATTCCTGTATCTCACGAATGGTCCTTTGATTCAGTGATGTAATACTTGCCATAAAAGAAACATTGGATTCACTGCATGCTGTGGCAAGGAATCCCCCAGGTAAGTCTGACATAGACTTGTCAATAATTTATTCAGATTACAGCAGGTGGCTTAGGCAAAAAGGAGGTAGTAAGCCAACAAAGGTGTTCAAAAATCTCAAAGACATGAGCAAATCCAACAGATTTCACTTAGATTTTTCACTTCAGAATAATTCCTTTTTAGTGGCAAGAATCCACCAAAAATGATAGGACCTATCTGGAGCTGTGCCTGAGCCTTTGGAATATCTCTGTGTTCCTACAGCAACAAGATTACTGCTCTCATTCATTCCCTTTCTCACCATGAGTTTCAGATCCTAGGTGCTCTCTTTGTCATGCAAAAGTCTGAAGGTTGAGAGCTCCCAACTACCAGTCCTAAATCTACATAATGTGAGTGGCATGGTGGCTTGCAAAACTATCCCTGACTCTCAGGCCAGGCTCCATCTGTGAGCTGTAAAATTATAGGTCCAAAGGAGACCAACGGACAGGGAAAAGCAAAGTTGCCTGGTTAACAGATCTGGATCTGCCTTATGACAGTCCACTTGGAAAATAAACAACAGCAAAGAAGCAGTGGACTGCAAGTGTGAATATGGTCATCTTTCCAAAAAAGTGTAAAGAGCAGATGGGTGAGTGTTGTGACAGGACATGACCTCTCCTTCTTACAAGCTGGAAAAGAAGATTGCAAGTAATTATCTGAATGTCATCATACTTAGGAAATATTCTGGCATCTTTTCACTCACAATGTTCATTTCTGCCCAACCTCCATCAATGATTAGAAAACATTTTGTGATGCCAATAGATTGTCTGAAGGAATTTTTTGAAGAAAAATATAATTGATGGAAAAAAAACACAATCCCTTTTAATCAGTTCCTCATGCCAAAGCTTAGCAGTGATCTTGACGTGTGCAACATAATCAGTCATAATCAAATGCTAGCTGGAGTAGTACCTCAGATGTTGTTAATTGTATTCCTATTAGCCTAAATTTGATTTACCCATTAAGTGCTGATGGAGGAAGCAGAAACTTATTCAGAATAGTCTATGTTTGCCTTAAGCAGCCTAATGAAATGGTTGGAAATACATAGCAATGGAGCACACAGGGTGCCATCTTAGAAATGTCCACAGCAATTGAATTTCTTGCTGTGTTTTCTCTCACAGAGAGTTTGGCTGATCCTCCCTCCTTCTGAGCTTAAAGACTTCAGACTGTAGCTGAAAATAACAGCATCTTTACCAGCTATTCAAACTATTCTTCCAGGATTTAATTGTGAATTATGGAAATCCCTACATCATTCTCACAGTACTTCATTAAATTCTGAAGGTTTTTCTCTAAAAATATGCAGACTCCCAAATGTTTCTCTTGGCTTTTCCACTGACCTGAGATTTAGGTAGTCTGCTAGCATCTGCAGTTCAGCATTGTTTCAGCCTACAGGATTTAATGTCTCTGCAACCTCCATCAAACATGCAAGGCTCTCAGTTCTCTCTGAGACCTCCCACAGTGGTGAGGAAATATTTTTGCTGAAGGTCTCTGATATTACTTATTCTCCTCACCTTAGTTCACAACACTTCTTCCCCCTTTTTCTCCTACACTCTCTTTCCTACTCTTACTCCATTTCCTGTATTTTCTGCAATGTTTTATCAATGTAACTTGCTCTGGAATTATGAAAGAAAGGGCATTTTCAATGCTTGTGCTTCTCCTTCACAGCTGGGCTTTAGACCAGTGCACATGACTGAGACCTCTGCATCCTGCCAGAGCACAAATAGAATATGAATAATAACATCACAACCTGTAGTCCCAAAAAAGTACCTTCAGCAAGTGTATGTAAACTTATTAGTCACTTAGGGAAACAGAAGAGTAGCTGGAGTTCCTTTAAGGAGGAAAGTTTACTAGTAAATGCTTTTCTCATAGCTTAAAAATGCTCATGGGTGAAATTACATGATAATAAAGGTTAAACTGTCACAGTACAGAATGCTAAACTTTGTTTCCACATGCTACTTTCCCAAATTTTAGCCCAAATCCAAACAATAGGGCCACCATGCCTGCTCCCTCTATTATGAGATGCTGGTAGGAAATACCACCTGCTTTATAAGACTACTGGGTAGCTACTAACAATCTCTTCTTTTGGTCAGCTTTATCAAAGGAAAGACTCATGACTCTGGTCAGATCTTAACATCTATGGTTAAGGAGGTATCACTTCACCACTTCTTCCAGCCTATTAACAGTATTTTGGCCTTGTTTTCCACAGCTCTGATACACAGCTGCATATTTCTCTGAGATAAGAAAAGTTCAGATGTTTTTATATATGCTTGAAAAGATATCAGTACTAACAGTATTTCAGTTTGTGATAACTAAAGCAGCAATGTCTTGCATCATGCCTCTTACTACTGCACTTCTTGTGTCAGAGCTAAGACAGAACAAGTATGAGACACAGTAAAGGTCCAAATGTCCAGTGCCCTTCTCCAACTGTGGTCAATACAGAAAATAGAGGAAAGCATAAAAGCAGAGGGGGAAAAAAATAGAGGTATTTTACCAGAAAAATCTGCCTCTCTATGGCAATTTGTGGTCAGATACCTCTTGAATCAAAAGTGTTATCATTGTATATGTCATTCCTTGGTGGATTTTCCTCCCAGACTAATGCAGAAAACATCTGAGCTGAGAAGGGAAGAAAATTTGTTAAATCTAATTCCCTACCTCTCTGAAAAATAGTCTGTGAAATTAAGACCTTGGTGCTACTACCTGTAGTAGCAATTATACTGTGTCATGACAAGGACTATTCTCAGGAGTTGTTAACAAAATGGAGAACACTTTTTTCTCATCTTGTTTTTGTGAACACACCTTTCTATTATTTTTGGTTTAGATTCAATTTTGAACATCATCTTGCATAAGAGAAAAGGCATCAGCAGAGAATTATTTGGAATACATGTATCCTTGGTTTTCAAAGAAGAGCCTCTCTACAGTCATCATTAGGAAGCATGGTTGGTCTCATCTTTGCTCTCAAAACATGGTTCAAGTCTGGTTGCAAGCCATTCTTCCCTGTCAGACATTGTGCTGATTCTGCAGCCATGTAGATGGCTTCTGAGTCCTGCTTTCTGTTTACTGTTATGGTGCAAGTGCACAACAACAACATCCAGGTAAGCATAGCTTAACCTGGTTCATTCTGGCTCAGCAAGCCACCATTGTGCTTTTGGTGGTTTACAACACTAGTTACCTCAGGCTCTTATGTTAGTCAACAGTAAAACTTCAACAATTAAACCTCAAGGCTCTCTTGTTAAATGTTATCCTTTTGTGTTGCAGGTCTACAAGGTCTTTAAAACTGGTGACACCACAAATGGGCCAAAAGCTTCTGTGCAAACAAGCCCAAGATTTTCTTGGATTATTTTGGTATTTAGGGATTTATTTAGTTTTTGTGCTGCATGAACCAGGTCATTTCTAGTACAGAAATGGCAATGCACAATAGAAAAATAATAATGTCAGACTTAAATCTGCACCACCTGCACTAAGCTATGTGTTATCACTGCCACATGATGCTTTTTATTCACACTGATCAAAGAACTCCCCAGTTACCCTGCTCAACCCTCCATCTCCAAACACACAATGTGGCAGGGAAACTCAACATGATTTTAAGACCTCCAAAGTCCCTGCTTGTCTGCTAATATTTCTTCTTGGTATAATCATTTTTCCTTGCCACTGAAATGTCACTGATGTGCTACAAGGAAGAGATTGAATTACCATTTAAATTAATGATCTGGTTGGCAAGCTGTAAGTTAATCTTTTGTCTTTCTTCTCCAAGCCTTTTCTCTGCTACCAGCCAAACCACTTCAGCCAGTGCTTGCCATAGGTTGATCCTTTAGTCTGTGGAACAGTAGACAATGTGATCCTACACACAGGTACAAATGGAAATCAAAAATTAACACCAGAATCCCATCATTTTATAGTGTGTGCCTACATATAACTTTAGGAAAAGTCAATACATGCTGTTTGGTTCATCATGGAAAGCAGAAGTCATGAGTTCTTGAGTCATCCACCAAGGAAATAGGATATCACAATTATCTTAGTTACTTCATCTTTTTCTTCTGCTACCACATAAAATATTATCTGCCTCCTCTGCCAGTTTCACAGCCCCACTATGAGGACAGCAGTTACCATCCAAGAGATTTTAAGAAAGGCTTACTATCTGTATTTTCTAACTTTACTTTTATCTCCTGTTTGTTATTACAGGACACAGCATTTAGTAGTCTTCATCTCTAAAGTGAACCTGACAAATGGGTTTCTTGTCAGAATACCAGAAGTGGCTTTTGTGCTGTGTTTTACACTAATATGAAACTTTGTAAGTTAGGATGGACTGTGTTTTTTTCATTCAGGAACACAAATAGAAGAAGGAAAACTAGGAGAAAAATGAAACAGGAATCCTTTAAAAATGTTTCTTCTGCAGATATTAACTGATCTTAGACTGAAGGAAACTAAGTTCTGTTGTCCCTTAGTGAGCTAAGATCACATTTGCAATAGGGTGTGGGGAGATTGATGCTCATCCTCTTTATCCAGTAGATGGAGAGAGAGAGAGATGCATTTGCAGGTACCTAGAGGAACCACACAGCCTCCATTCATGCTTTCTCCATTCCCTGTTCAGGAAACCAGTCTGCTTTCAGAGGGTGTCTACCTCCTCCAGAAGAAAATGGAAGGTACTTCTGATGAGCTGGTATCCAACTACTTGGCTACACCTGCTCCAAGCCAATGGAGCAGGGTCCTGGCTTTGATGCACTGAACTTCAGTTCATTTTTCAGTGATGCTTGAAAAGCAACCAGTAGAAATTTCAAACAGATCAAATGCTTAAGTATTTTACCCAAGGAAAAATAGGGTTACACAAGACCTTCTGAAATCTAGCCACTGGTATGCCAATGCTGGTGGTGGTGCCATGCAATCTTGGGTGAGATTTTTCCAGTAGCTGTTGAGGATCAGACGCTTCCTACACTTTGTCAAGTCTGGCTTTTAAACATTCCTAAAATGCAGGGGGATCATGCAAAAATCTGTGCAATGAGGAACTTGCCATGTGGTGAAAGGAACTCAAACTAAGTCCCTCCCTGAACAAAAACAGATGGAAAAACACAGACAGACCACATCAGTGCTCCATGACCTACATCAAACCTCCCTCCAAAACATCTTCTAAACCATTCAACAACCACATCAGAATAAACTTCCTATTACTGAGATCTGTCAGACCAAAAGCTTACAAGCACTGGGGCATGACCCAAATGTGGGTCACCAGAGGACACCCACTGGGTTTCATCCCACCAACTGAAAGGGCAGTAAATCTCTGTGGTTGCTAAAACCAAGCTGGAATTTTAAGCCCAGTGAGAAGGAACAATTCCGTCCCTTACCCACACCTTCTCTTCCTGTTCCAGCTGCCCTTGCTCTGGGTTTCATCTTCACTTGCCCACCACAAAGCAGATAACCTGCTCTTCAGTTGCTCTCTCACCTTCTCATTGTTCCTGCCCAGCACCAACAAAATGCCCCCTTGATCCTGCAGTCCTGTGATAAAGAAATGTTGTCTAGGTGCTGAGGAGCATGGAAATAGCCCTGTTCCTTCTCTACAGAGTCTTATTTTGTCAAGCCAGTGGCCTCCAGGGCTCCACACTTTGCAAATTCAGACATAGTGGTTTCCAAGGGTCTCAGCTCATGTTTAAGTCTACCAGGTCCACTTTGTTGCATAATTATGTTTCTCCACATTAACAGTCAACTCCTCATGAAGCAGAGCAATGTTTGTATTTGATATGACATTTATCATGCTTCTGTTTTTGTTAAATGGGAGGAGGAGGATAGCAAATGTAGTCACATGTATGTAGCATCTCTAAAAGTATAAATAAACAACCAAATAGAAAAACTAAGAGAGTTGCTAGGTCAGCAATCAAACAGAGAAGTCCTGCATTAGAGTAACCTTTTAGCATTTTAACAGAGTTGACATTTCTCTAATTGATAATGAGCAAACACAGCAGCTACATATGGGCTCTGTCACTGGAACAGATGGAAGATATGTCTCCCAGTCTTTTCTGTTTAGGAACAAATAAAAATGGAGCCATTTTGACTTGATATTAGTTGTTTTAATAAGTAAAAACAAGCAAAACCTAAAACAATAATAATAGTAAGAATGTTTACTTGCCCAGTGTTGTGTCCTTGTGCTCAACACAATGCAAATAGAGAGTGAAAAGTGTGTCTCTTCTCCTGTTTGTAAGGAAATTATCAGAAAATAGCACACCAGGAGACAAGAAGCCAATATTTGAAGCAGGGGTTTGAATACTTCAACTGTTATTACACTTTTCCCTGAATATCATGGCAGAAATCCCAAGGCAAATCCTGCTGGAGAGCATGTATTGAGACTGCTGGCACCATGTTAGATTCCAGTAGGGCAGGGATAGGTATTTGTGTTATAAGCACATAAAATACTGTTATTAGGTACAGGGAATTATGTTTAATGCTGTGTTAATACTCCTCTTTTCTCTTCTAAAGACATTTAGACTCCAGTCTCAAGCTTTTCACAGGTTTTATGGTGTTAACTTCCTGTGACATCCCTGAGCAGCTGAAGCACAGATAAGGTTATCTTATGGATAACAAGCATGCATGTGAGTAATCCATTTAAAGTTCTTCCCTGAGTTATCTCTCAGTAGTAAATGTGTTTAAAAATTAATCACTCTTTCTGTTGTGTTTTGCTTGGTAATCCATACTTTGCTTATCAGTATTCAATAAAAAGCTTTTCCAATTATTAAGATAAATAAATATGCTGAATGGAGATTTTAAAACACTGCCTGAAAGGAATTCATAAATATACATTTTGCATGACTAAACTTCTCTGTTTCACTACTGAGCTCTGGATGTCTACATTGACACCATATAATTGTGACTCAAATCCTCTCTACCCCTTGACTGTTGTGTCTCATGCTACATACACATGCTTGATGTGGTTTTTTATGGTGTTTACAAGATATTCATAAGGTCTCAATGTGTTTTATTCTAGCAGTGATATGGTTTCATTTGTTATTTTTCAGGGAGTGACCAGTTTAGAGTTCCTGTTGGCTGAATGGGTGTATGTTCATCATTGCTGGGAACAGCTCATGATTTCCTGGGATACTGAGAAGAGCAAGAAGAGTGAATCCAGGTTTTGAAAACATTCTGTCTTTGGAGAATGCTTTGGAAAAAACATATGCTATTTAGATAAAATTATCTGAAAGGCTGCTGCTTTCTCAGAAGAGCTCTAGAGCTATGCACAAACATGGTGACACATGCAACTCAATGCAATAGAGATTTAAATGGCACTGAGTTCCCATAAAGTAGACAGTTGGCTTGGGGACTTGCCAGGTGCACCACCATCTTCCTGTCATGGGAAGCCTAAACAAAAAATGTAAAAATTCAGAGAAGCCCTTTTTCTAACTCTTGGGTAAACTGATTGCTGATCTCCCATGTTAAGAATTCCTCCTTTTTAGGGTGAAGAGGAAATCAAAATCTCTGTTACATCATCTTCTAATTGCCTAGAGCAAGGAATGGGGGTGAGGGGAAAACCACAGTCTTGTGTTTCCTATATGTTTTCATTAAATAATGGAGAATATTCCTGCAGTGTCTTTTAGCTGCCTCATTAAAGACTTTTCATCTGCTCAGTGTAACCACTGCAGATTAGTTGGTTGCTATTTGAAAGCAGAACTGCTGTTAGGTTACTCTCAGCTAAGCATATTTTCACTGAAGCCTGTTGATGCTCTTTACTTAACTTCAGTACCCAGCTCTGGTTATGTTTGACATGAAGTATCTAGAAAGCAAGATTTAACCTGTAGATGATTTAGTGTGGTGGATCTACATCCTAGAGGATGGTAGAACTACTGTATTGTACCATACCACACCATACCATACCATACCAATCTTCCACTCCTCAACTCAGGCCTTGTGCTCAAAAATATCTCTGAGTTTGGGGAAAATTGAGAGATCCATTGTGCCTTTTAGAAACCAGATATAAATTAAGCATAGAGACTGATCTATTTTGTACATGGGATATGGTTCACCTTCCTTTGGTGTCAGAGTCAGCTCTCATATTCGACCTCCTCTTGAACCTGTGCAGTCTAAAATAAAAGGAAGATCCAAAGCTAGACATATAAGTATGATTCACACAGAGTACTTTCACAACTCTTTGGTCCAAATACAGCACCAGGTTGTTGAAAATCATGATAGAAGGCTGTTACTTACTATATTGCAGCTGTTGTCATAAAAAAAACCATTCTGCTTTAAGTAAATGCTAGTAAAATATCACATTCCTTCCTTCAGCAATAAATTAAACACTGCTGTGAAAATATTGCAGAATTCATAATATTTGGGAGGACCTGTTTTTTCATAAAACAGCTGGAGCTACTAGTTTTGCAATTTACAGCACCACCTTGACATCTTGTGAAGTGGGACATAGTGGTTAATCCCCAGCTGGGTGTTCTCCTCCTTGCTCCACTTCTTGCTGCAGAATCCTATTGAATGGATAATCTCAGAAAGGAGAGAAAGAGCCAGTATAGAGGTTACATGGTTTAGTGTTGGGTGGGCTGTTGGACTTGATGACCTCACAGGTCTTTTCCAACTATAATGATCTTATGATTCTATGAAAAATAAACAGCTAAGAGATCAATGATCCAATGCATATTCATAGAAAGATGTTCCCTCTGTATTTTTCAGATATCCTCTTTTGCTTCTGTGCTGATCCACTGTTGTGGTATTAGCTGTTGCAAATGCATGAAATCCTGTTTTCTTCTCTCTTTGAAGTTGGGGTATGACTTCAAGGAGAAAAAGCTGATAGAGCTTTTTGTAAGGTTTACTGCAGGATCTGTAAAATTAGTCATTATTAAGATTAAATAATAATTACATTTGCAAGCATAACACACAAAAAAGGTCTGGAGTCTACTGCAGAGAAAACAATCCCTAGAATATGGGTTAGGTACAGCACTGATCTTCTGCTATAAGTGTAGAGGTTAGGAGAGCAAACAGGTCTATTAATTTTATCTATCTTTCCATCCTTCTGAATAAACAAGAGACCATGCCAAACTGAAATTGATGGCCAGTGACTTCAATAATTAGATTGTAGTCTCCTGACACAAGGCACATCATATAGTAAACTGAGCCAGGGCCAAGAATAATGAACAGAGATCTCATTAACTGAGATTCTGCAAGTTTCTAAATGTTATTAAATCATTTCAATGTCATCTCTCACCACTAAAGGGCAAAAATAATACAGTGAAAGCACTCTGTATTTGCAGTACTAGACATACCTAGCATACTCCCTATGCCTCCACAGAGCTCATAAAAATACAAGCAAATATTTGTGAATCAGACCCAATTAATACATTCTTAATCCTTTCCAAGATTTCTTCAATAATAATACTGGTGCTTTCCCTGGAAATTTTCTATCACACATGGAACATAATTATTTATAAAGTTATAGGAATGTAAATGCAAACATGCTTTGCAAATGTGTTGAAAGTATGGGCAAGGTTATAATTTAACTTGAACTAAATGGAAGAGAATCCAATCCTGCATAATACTTAAGCTAACACATTAGCCTATGTAACAAACAATTTTGTTGTGCCACAATGCTTCAGTGAATGATAGTTTAAGAATCTGGGAGCAAAAGGTTGATGGAGTTAAAATATAACTATAGTAGAATGTCTGTGGCTATGTAGAAAAAACCTAAATCTTTCCACACTACTTATCTACATCTGTTGCCCACATTTGCTTTGCTGGTAGCCTTCTAAGTCTGATCCTTGTAAAAGTGGATCCACCAAGGAGAGATTTCACATGGAGTTGAAGAATGATTTTTCAGGAAGTAGGAGAGATGGAATTTGACCAATAAAGGGAGTATATCATTCCAGTGCTAATAAGCAAATTGAAAGAATATTTATGTAAACACAGGCCAAGTTACAGAGGTTTATCATTTCTGTCTCTGGAAGCTGCATGAGAAATGAGCAGTAGACTGAATTATGATCTTCCTCAGCATAGACCACCTGGTGATACTCTGATACTTTCTGCATTATATCCATTTCTCCTTTTCATTGTCTCTCTTTCTTTTCCAAATATCTAATACAGAAATTACCATCCTGGCTGACAAAAGAAAAGTTGTGCAGCAGCAGATGTTCAAGGTAAACTGGATTCCTAAAATGTCGAAGTCAGACTCAGTTTCAGTTCTGGGCTCTGTAGTTCCACATATACTCCTCAGAGATGTCTGCAAGGGAACCATGGCTGTTCCAGTTCAGCTTAAGCAGGTGACAATTAGTTCACAAACCCATACAATGCTGTAAGGGACATTGCAGTGCATTCCACCTGCACAGGGCTTGCAAGTATTAAACTTTGCAGTACTTCCCTTCATTCTCCAAAGGGTTCCCAGCTTAATTCTGTTCTTTTGTCTGCTTGTTGTAAACCTCTGTATGTCCAGCCAGTAAGTTCTGTGACTCAGTTGCATTCCTCTGGCTTCCAGCACCTGGCTGGAACTCCTTGGCTAGGAGCATGATGTCACTAATGTCATCTATAGATGATGAAGGAGGTGGCTCTGGAGAGTGACTCAGGCCATGCCAGAGACATCTTCTAGATAAGGCCATCTGGCTTCATTTACTGCAAGATAACCATGGTCCTGACATAATCCCCACAAGCAGGTGACAAGAACTTGTGGGTGACTCAGGTGTCTGGTTAAGCAGAACCCTTTCAGCAGGCTCAGGGCTGTGTCCCATCAGTCTGTATAAATGTAAATATGCTGATCCCATAACCTCCCTGAGTCCCCCTTGCAGTGCTGGAACTACCACCACAAGGAATCCTTCTTCACCACTAACTGAACTTGCTTCTTGCCCAGATGGATACCTCTGGCAAGCCTCTGCCCTTCTAACTCCCAAACCACCTGTGATGAGCCCAGGACCTTACTCCAGGCCCCTCTTGACACTGTAAAACTTTTCTACCAGAGCCTATGACCGCAGTCATATTCCACAAACACTCTGAGCAACTCTAAACCAGATCTGACAGGAAATTTATGATGTGTCTTATAGGGAATAAATCTCTTCGTGTTTGGAACAGCCTACTTCAGTCATCAAAATCAGAAGAGTCTGGAAAGTGAAAAGACTACCACATCCACAAACCAATTAACTTGGCTTTTTCCTTAATGGAAACTGAGAAAGGGTCACCTTTCTGTTGACAGCATACCAGGCTCACAAGAGAAGAATTGCACCCCAAAACATCTGCAGCATCAGCATGGCAGCATAGACAAACAAAAGTGGGGATTTTTTTATTTTTAAACTGTCATTTCTCCTTTGCAATTAACTGACTCTGGTATATGTAGGTTATGTATACAGTTAAAAGAACTCAGATAAAGTTACACAAGTAACTGTCACAGAAATGCACAGATAATTGCATCTTATTCACAATAAAGATGTTACTCAGAAGCAATTCAACCTTTTGACAAAAGCATGGCTTCTATCATCTCATTATTCATAAATTAATGCCAAACTTTCAATTCAGTATTGAAAGAGCTGTATGTCCAAACATGTAACTTACACATCCAGTGATAATCAGGGTGGAAAGTCACAGTAATAACATGGAGTTTTAAATATGACAAGTGTTGTGAAAAACTGTAAAATCTGGATGCTTATCCTACCTCTGTTACAAAACCATCTGAACTTGATGCAAAACTGGGCTAGAAATACCACAAGAACTAGTATTCCTATCAAAGAAACAGATTGTGCTATCTTAAAAATGACTTACTGCAAGATTTCTTTGGCACAGGTCACTCTCTGAACCATGGGCTAATGTTAAACTGACCTCTCATTAACCAATGTGTTTCTTACTTACAACTAGAGTCAAAGAGAAGTGAAAAGCAATCAATGAGAACAGAGCAAGGAAGCCTTCTCATCTGTTACTCTCCTATTCAATATTGTTTTGCTGTATAAGTGTACATTGCCTCTTAACTGGCATCTGTTTCCATGACCTTGGAAATATCTGACATTCCCATGCATTTTGTAGATCTATTTATTTGGTAAGTTTCTTCTGAGCTACACTTTGTTTGTTTGTTTAGTTTCAAAGAACAGCTTTATTTCTGCAAACAATCACATAAACATGTGTGATTTAAAAGTGTACCTGGATTTTGCAATTGATAACTCAAGTGAGGAGATAAAAACAAATCCATTAAAACCCAGTAAATATAATGTTGGAAATATTACCAAAGAATGAGTGAAAAACCCTTTCCTGCCAGCAGATCACAGAACTGATTAAAGAATCTAGATGTTCCAGTGCCTCACCACCCTCTGGTTAAAAAAACCTCTTTCTAATTTCCAGACTAAACCTCCCCTCCTTCAGCTTATATCTATTCCCCCTTGTCCTATTGCAATCTGACCAGCTGAAAACTCTCTCCCCTTCTATCTTGTAATCCCCCTTTAGGTACTGAAATGCTGAATGCCTCCAACAGCTTTAATTAATTATTTTGTGCTAGAAATAATTCTCACAAAAACCTGGGCCCAAATTCTGGCCAGGCTTCATCTGAAAGGTGTGATGGTTATCATTTTGTCAGCAGGTGAGGAGACTTTTGAAACAGCCTGTTCTGCTCTGATTCTCCCTTGCTGAACACGTTGCTTGCAGTGGAGATAGATGTTCCTGGGCTGTCACATCACACACTGGGTCTCCCATCAGATTACAGCCCTCAGTCCACAGAGCAGTTGTGCTGCTTCAGTTACATCTTAGTATGTGTTCCATGCAAACTGTGGTGTTTGAGTCCACCCTGAGGATCCTGACAGAACATAATTAGAAGGACCCAGGGGCCCACCATCACCCAGGAAAGGTGGGTAGGCTGCACCATTCCTTAAGGTAGTGTTTTCAAGAATCTCTTTGATGTGATTTACACCCACAGAGGTGCACAATGAGAGTGTGGAGGCTCAGACCTGCTGTGATATTTGTGCAAGTGGGCACAAGGATAGAAACTCTCTTTGTTCACTGTCCTCTCTTGCTCCCATATTCAGCTTTCAAATGTGAGTGTTGGACTCTGATGGCACTTTCCAACACCTAAAATGATGTGATTGATGCACTTTAAGATCAAACTGGCTAGCCTGTTTGCCAGGCTGAGATTTTTCATGTAGCACCTCATGTTTAAAAATTCATTGGAAGTTAAAAGTTCAAAGTGGTTTCAAGTGATGTCCACCTCAAGAAGCAGCCTGCAAGTGAGCACATTAGAGATTCATTTTTCTATAGCATCACCATAGAAAGCCTCTCACTTAAGTTTCCTTAGATAGAAAATGGCAACACATACCTTGATCACTTGCTGTATCAAATGTGACATGCACAGTATTGTGATGCTGAGTAATTGTGATGCTGAGTAGTTAGAAGGCATTATCCTCTTATTATGCTACATTTCATTCCAGTGTCACCCTTTGCTGCCTTGAGAACCAATCTTTACCCAAACATCAGAATATTTTCATCTCAGTGTTAGTAGCCTGAAGTGAATGGTACTTTGTTTTCCCTTTACAGTAAGGTCAGAGGGTGCACAACTGCTACATCAGATGAAGAATCACAAAGGCCATGTCTTCACTCTGTGGCTTCCAAATATTTATTCTTAATATTTTCATCACCATAATTTCAGAATTTATATTGTTACACCTGGTCTAAAAGACATCATTGGAAGAAAAAGACTGAGATTAATTGTTCCCTCCAGCCTCACCTGGAAACTCTCCTACCCTGTAGTAAAGTTCTTACTTAATTGTCATTTCTCTAATTATCAAGTGCTAATTGATTCTAAATTAACTATATAAGCTACCATTTTTTTCTTAACTTCTAGGGAGAGAGGATTTATACCTCTTTAGCTGTACCTTATAGTTTCATCCCTAAACTCACCATTTCCTTATCTCTTACAGACAATAAATTTAGGTACCACTTTGCACCCAGAGTCTCTCATGAGGGGAGTGCTGTGCTATATCCCTGCAACCAGTACCAGGCACTGTGCTGCATGGGGTCTGGAAAACAACAGGGGCAGGTGAATGAAGGACACTTGTGGCTCAAATTGTCCTGTGAGCAGCCTGGAGAGAAGGGAATGGTGCTGATGTGGGTGATGCAGGTGTATATGTGTGTTCCTAGGGAGCACATTGACATTCAGCTTGGCCATGAACGGCTACTCTTGAGCAAGGGTTGGGCTGTTATTCATCAGACAGGGGAAATCTGAAGACTTTAAATCAGTAACTTTTTCTTTCTGTTAGTTTTTCATTTACTTGTCAGGTGCAACTTCCAGTTAAAATAAACTTGGCTTTGGGGTAAGAATGAAAGATAATCAAACCAGCTCACTATCCCACATCAAGATGTTCCCTTCCTCTGCATCAACAGACTCTGGACAGCTTAAGGAACACACCCTGAGTGTTCCTGCTGACAAAAGCTCTTTTCTTTCTCTGTCTTGCACTCCTCTTTCACTAGTGATAAGGATATTTTACTTGATCTCATTTAAGCAGAGTATTGTCCTCCTGTCACATACACAGAAATTCTGCAATGGAAAGAGACACTGCAGGAGCATCCTCAGGACAGTGTTCATGGTGGAGCTGTCCTCCTCTCAGACACAAGTTTTAACATCTCTTTTTAGCACATTTAGCAGGAGTTCTTTTACTTCAAAAGAAACTGAGGTTGACCACACCTCACTAGTGATGCCTGCCTGGTTGTAGAAGAATAATAACCATGCTAATTACATTAATTTGCAAGGTGATAAAGGGTCATATAACACTCAGGAAAATGTTGCCTTGTAAGATGGATGAGAACGAGGAATTCTGACCTTTAAGACTGAGCGTAGCCCTCCAAATGTGCTTTTGCTAGCTCTGAACACAACATGAATTCCCAATAAATGGCACTGGCTAAGGAAACAAAGAGATCCTGGGAATGAGACTGCTGCCTTTCACCCAAAGAAGCCACTGTTATCAAGAGAAGTGAGTGGTCTGGAAGAAAAATTGTTGATGTCTCTCTTCCCCGAAGGTACTTCAAACAGTAAATGAACACACAAGATCCTGTGTTTATTTTCTTTTAAATATATTTTTGAAAATATTGTGTGATCCAAAATATGTGTTTTTCAATTTCACATGCCATAGCCCAGCCATGAGTGATGTATTTTATCCATATTCATAACAGTGTACAAACTTTCTATTCATAGCTCTCTCCACAGCATAAATTTTGGTGGGCACGCTGGAATTTCCTTCTGTGGCATATGGTAATCCTTTACCTGAGGGCTTGCTCCAAATAAATGTTTACATTCCTCTGACAGCTCACTTGAAATGTAAAGGAACAAGGTATGTGAGTCTTCCATTAAATAACTGACTACATTTACATGGCCAGGGGAGGAAGGCACATAGCGTTCCTACACTGGACCGGTTGCAGGAATGTCCAACCTTGTTTCCTCTCATAAATATTTCATAATAGAAAAGACCTTAAAAACATGCCAATCCAAACTGTGGATTGACCCTTCCAACTCCAGGCACTGTAGCTAGGAGGGACTGAAATAAACACCACAAGTAAGCAGTGCCTGCAGTGGGCAGTCATCTGTGGAAACCACAACCTCCTCTTCGGTCCTGGGGACCATCGTTTCATTCGGAGGCTATTCCAGGGAGGGCTGGCTGAAAGGGAGGGTGGTGGGTGGCAAGGGTCACACATCAAAGGTGCCAAGGAAGGTGGAAACAAGCTGGAGAAAAACTTCCTAGTCTGGGATCAGGTTTTATTTTATTTCACCGAGTTCAAGCAAATAAAGTTTTTACCTATGTTGATGAAAGGATGTCTCAGGAGCTAGGGATAAGCATGCTGAAGCAGTAAATAGGAAAAATGCCTATACATGGTCTATATATCCAATTACTGAACTAAATGTTTGCTTCTGGAGTACCAACTCTACTCAAGATCCCATGATTCCAGTTAGTCACATGGGATTTCTTTAGCCTTTTCATCATTTTTCATATCACCAGGTCTATTTACTTGGCCACCCCCCTTTAATCTGCCACCAGGCTGGGGCTGGCAGGTTACCAAAACGTCCCCAAGAGAAAGCGCAGCACGGGAAGTGGGGAGTTTGTTATTCTGCAGGAATCCAAACCCACAGCTTTCCCTGGTCACTCCTGCCCACCTTCCTTGGCAACTGAGCTCTGTTAAGATATCCTTCAGCTGTCTTTGATATCCTTTACTGAGGGGACATGTTTAGCTCCAGGAGGAAGGTAAAACACAGAGGCTCTTTCTCCTGTTACTCACATTCCCACACAGTGAAATATCTCCTGTTTCCCAGTTATGAGTCTTGTGTTTGCCATAAGAGCTCATCAAGAGGACCATACTTCTTGCCACTCCTTTTGATTGCTACTAAGAGTACTCACAGGCCTCTCTAAATGGACATAAGGAGCTTGTGCAAACTGGGCAGAAATAAAACTAGTACTGGAGACTCACAATACCCTTCAAAAGCTGAGAAGTGCCTGAGTGACAGATTGTCCAGGGCACTTAGTGGCTGATAGGTACCCAACAGGCCTTCTTGAAATGAATGAAAGCTTCGTGGATGTTATGTGATTTATACTGGCATAAAACTAGGGGAAGTAAATGGACCTAGTAGCTACAGTAAATGATAATTACCACAATAACAGTTTGCAATAAAAAAAATCTCTTCCTTGAGGAACAAAATTGCCTCTGCAACCTTTAATTAAGTTGGGATCTGAACCCTTTGTGGGCTAATTTCCTGCACAGTCCCTAATTTAGAGTGTGGAAATCAGGGCACGTATACATAAAATAATTTGTCCAAGTGTCACAGAGGAAGCCAAAGATAAAGCCAGGAGCGGAAACAAACCAGACCATAATATACATGTGCACAATTCCCACTAGAATCTGAAAGCACAGTCATTGTAGCCTAAATTTTACTCTTACTTAATAGTCCTGTGCTTTAAAAACAAAGCTTTCCTTTGTGTTACTGATGTTCATCATTCTCCATGTCACTCCATTAGAACTTGTGCTTTCTTCCTAGCTCCCCAGTAAGATATTCTTGGCAAATATAAAATAAAAAAAAAAAAGAGTGACTATGTCATATTTTTTATGCATTTTGATGTTTTAAAACCTGTACAAGAGACAGGAGTTTAGCTGATAAACAGCATTTGAAAACCATCCACTTCTTCAAATTCTTCGTTACGAATGAGATTTTGAGTGGTGTTTGGGCCCTGAACTGAAGACAGCTGGCCACATCTACAGAAGCAAAGATGTACATGAAAGTGAGTAAAACTTGTAAGATTTCAGTCAACAGGACCTTAAAACATCCAGCACTTCAGAGGAGTGGATGATACAGAATCATAGAATCACAGAATCAATAAGGTTGGAAGAGACCTTTAAGATCATCAAGTCTAGCCATCAGCCTATCACCACCATGGCACTAGACCATATGTGTTATATCTCTTAAAAAAACCCAAACAAACAAAAAAACCCAAATATAAAACAAATAAAGAAGATTGTAGCTTTTCTATTAGTGAAAGCTACAACAGAAACAAATCCTTGTTGCATCCTGCTTCAAAGAGCTTCTCACTATGCCTTGTACTGCATTGTTTGCAGAACCCTCTTCAGGCTTGCTGGAGATGGGCAGCAAGAAGCCCTCACTTTGCCAGGCAGCTTCTTCACAGAAACACTCAGCAACAAAAACCTGGTCAGTTATTCTTGAATACACTTATCCTTCTTTGAGCTGGAGGTCTGAGGTCAGGGATAATCATGTCTCCCATTACACACTGCACTTTATAGAAGCTTACTTGCTGTGACACTGCTCTCTGGCATCAGCAAGTGAAAGAATAATTCATCCTTTGTCTCTTATATTATTTTTTACCTCACAAGGATGCAGTAGCTCTTTTCAGGAGACTGTGGGTCATCTCAAGAGTCATGCCCACAGAGTCCAGTAGAGCATCTCCAAGAAGACAGCCAGGAGCCATCTCCTTGGGATTCAGCCTGACCTCTTGTTCCATAATCTGAATTGCCTCATTCAAACACGCCTGGGGAGAAGAGTTAAATATCAGCCTTGAATAGTGCTTTTCAAAGACAGCCACATCGTTACTCATTTTAAAGTAAACAACTCTTGCACTGCACAGTAGAATGAGCTACATATTTCTTGTGCTGTCTATAAATTGTTGGATTTGTCTCTCTTTTCTTCTTTCTTTATTTCCTATGGATAAAGGTCAGTAAACTGAACAAACCTGATTTCTTGGTGTATACCTTCGGACATGGTTATGGCTCTGTTGAAGACAGATATAATCTCACTATAACTGTGTCCTGCTTGCCTTATGTTTGCATATCCACCATTTCCTTCCTCTTCCCCTAGATTTCTGTTTTATTTTTCCTCTTTTTCTTTCTTCTTAGACTATTACAAGCTCTTTCCTTGCCTCTCTTTTCAATGATTTCTTTTTGCAAAATCCTACTTTTCCTGAACCCAGGTAGTTCAACAGAGCCATCTTCTACCAAGAAGAAGCCAAGGAAAGACAGTGAAGGCATATCTCCAATAGCCAGCTTAAACAGTGAGTTTGAAAGGATCATAGATCCCTTTTGTAGTTCACCCAGACTGGTCCTACAAGCTGGCAAAAAGAGGATCTTCTGCAGACATCATTACTGGTGGTATTAATGATCTCATCTCCTCTGACGTAGGAGACACAACAGCTAGTGGTCAAGGTGGCTGGGAGTAAGGAATGTACTGTATTTTTTAAATGGAAGAAGACCAAATGACCACACAGCCACTGCTGCTACTTTGGAGGGAAAAAAGAGAAAAACACACTTTTGCCTGTGTTTGTGCACTGTCTTAGGGAAAGTACTGTTACTATATGTGTAATTTTTGAGAAAGACAAAATATCTCTGTGCTTTATGGCACTTTCAGTGCGAATTCAGAGTGAGTGAGAGGACCTGGGTGGCAATGGTTCATGGCCTGAAATCTCCTTTATATTCTAAGGCATCTCTGTTTGAGATGCCCCTATTCTGTGAAGTGTTAGAAGGACCATCAGAGAGCATATACCCTGCTGTCTTCTTCAGAGAAGACCATGCTTCTACCAGGACAAACCAATTTGATTTGTGTCATGCAAAAAAGGATACATGAGAGCAGATTTAAGCATAGCATTCTATTGAGTTACCATAATAATGTCTCTTTTCTCTGAGTTTGAAGAAGCAACACATGTCAGGTCTGGATCATGGGAAAAATACAGTGCTGATATAAGATGCAGGAAAAGCAATTCCCAGGCCCCTGGGTTTTTCATGGGAAGATTGGCTGCATGATGGCCAAGGAACATTTCAGTCCATCAATCGACTGACTGTTGTAGTATTTGTCGTCGTGGTGCTTATTTGTTTTGCTGAAGGAAATGCTTCAGCAGGGAGCACACACACAGCCTGGCACAAACCAGAGTGTGCCCACATCCAGGACAATGATGGTTTACTTAGCTGGGCCAGGGAGGTTGTTTTCAGCTGGCTGTTTAGAGCATCAATTTTTTTTCCTGAAAAGGGGGAAATATAATAATACCATGGAGAGTCGTGGATTTGAGCAGCCTGATTTCACCACCAGATCTGAATACTTCCAAAACAAAATACCTCAAAACATCCAGTGGGCAACAAGATGTGCATTTATGCATGGCTGTGGATTAGTTTTCCAGGGTGACCTTCAGCCAGCTCAATATTACAAACCCAGGCTCAGTAACCTTAGGTACCCATTGATCTCTAGGCTGTTATTCTGGCATAAACTTTTTCTCCAAAAACTCAGCTTTGCAGTGCATAAGAGTTTTGTACTTCATGCATTAAAACCCTAAGGGGTGGGCTAAGGATATGTGCAGATCATTTTAGGGGATAAGATGGCTGAGGTGCAGAAGGCTGGGGTGGTTCAGCTGGGAGATGAGAGGAGGGGTATGACCAAGGTTTGTACAACAAGGAAGGCGGTGGAGAACATGAGGGAGAAAGTGTTCATCCAACTTCTTTCCTAGTAGAGTAAGACTCAGTTTAAAAAAGGTAAAATTTACTTTACAGAGCAGGCAGAGCACTCCTGGAACATGTCACAAGAGCCATGGTGAGGAGTCAGAGGCAACCTCCAGGTTCAAAACAGAATTAGGCAAAATAAAGCAAAATAGGTCAGAAAAGATACCATTGGAAAATGGAAGGGATGTTCCTTCTGGCTTCCCCAATTCAACTTATACTTTAACACAATTGTTAATCTAGAAAAAACAATCTCCCTGGGCTGTCTTTTACACAGCAAGTCAGGGAGGATCCTCTCTCTCCCCTGTGTCCCTCTAGTGAGATCACAGGGTTGGCTCAATTGGGGTGAAGTTAGCTTCAGCTTAAACCTCTCCCTAGGTAAAGAAAATTTCACTTAATGAACCTGTGACAGAAGTAAAATGTCATATAGTAAAAACAAAAAGCCAACATTTTGACCTGTTTTTAGAGCAAAAATAAATGTGCAAAACACAAATGAATCAGTGTTGGGTTTTTCTCCCACCATGTCAGCCATCCACTGACATAAAGGCAGAGTTCAGCCACCGTGGCTCAGCTCTGTTTTTGCTCCCCTGTGGCAACAGGATTTGAGAAATTGCACAACTTCAGCAGAAATGGCCAGTATTGTGAGCCAGGTTCTGTGTACTTTTGACTGCTAGGAAACAGCACTGCTACTCTTGTTTAAGCTGGTGAGTGAGAACTAAGTGGATCATATTTTTCACATGGGTTTCAGGAATAAGATTATAGCCTTTGACTTGGAAATGGCTTCCAATATCCATTGGAATCCATTTCTTTGGATTTATCAAGACTAACTCCTCCAGCAGTCAGTTATTGTTTTACCCACTAAACCCATGCCACAAATTACTTTGGTATCCTGCCTTTCAGTTTATCTTTGTTCACAATAACCCCAATTCCCTGTTGAATGGCAATCCATCTGTAAGCTGCCTGTGAAGAGGAAAGATAACCCCTTACTGGAAAGGGTACCCTCCAGAATTATGACTCAGTCTGAAAAACAACAAAAACTGCCTCAGTGTTTTGATTTTGTCACCTCCATTGTGTAATGTTAACCAGCCTTGATAATCCAGGGCAATAACACAGACTGCCCCATTTCAAGTTTTCTTTGCAACAGAACTGCCAAATTCATTGTCAATTCCTGCTTCTGCTGCACCTTTGGGGTCTCTCTGCCTTAGCTGCCCTCTAATTAGCATAGTTTATCACCTAGAGAGGAATCTTGTTTCTAGCCTCAGACAATCCCTGGCTGCAATGTATGGAAAGGGTATATATGGATAAAAGTAGGTACCCATAATACAATATACTCATATAATAATAATATCTACCAATGATATAATAATGAATAATACTATATACCAACAAGATAATAATGTAAAACAGTGATCTATGTCAGTAATCTCTCTTTTCCACCTTTTATTCACCTCACATGGTTGTAGACTCCCCTCCTTTGATGATTACTATTAGGTAGGAAAGAAAGATACAAAATAGTTTTAATAAAGGGACACTGTCTTGTCTGCTGGTCCTAAGACAGACCAAATCTTCACCCTCTCCCTCTTCAGAACCAGGTGTTTTGGGCCTCCTAGGAAAGATTTTTCATGTGTAAGGATGCTTTCTGTATTTACTTCAAGCTTATTCTCACCAAGCCACAGTGTGCAAAGGAGCCTATTTGTTTTCTGCTTCAGGCCTTGCTATGAATCCAGGTTATTACAGGTTGCCTGCTAGTGCTGGGATTTGTTGATACAATGAATGTCACCAAGTTTACAACTCCAAGAATTCTGTCTTGGAGGCTAACAGGAAGTGAAGGAAGAAACAGTGCATGAAATGAAAAACATTCTCTTGACTACTGTTGGTATAAACTGTATTTTCATTGAAACTAGTCACAAGAAGTCATCCAGAAAGGAACCAGAAGTAAAATTAGTCATCAGCTTGGTAAAGCTCTTCTTACTGAGTCCTCTTTGTATGCTCCAACAATGTACACAGTTTAAAATAATAGCCACTGGAGACTAAGACAAACATGACTGGTGCTGACTTTGTATAAGCAGAAATGAAACAACATAAAAATTAAAAATTACCTCAAAGAAAAAGACATCTGTTTGTCCAGTAGGAGCCTCTCATTCTGCAGGAATCCTTTCTTTTTGTTCCTGTTCTGTTCTGCTTCACCATCCCAAACAGCATCCTGACTTTTTCATTTGATTTTATTTAATAGAAGAAACTTCTTTAATGACTTTCTTTAACTTAATTTTCAGAAATGTAAATGGGCCAGGATTAGCATATTCATCAGTCTGCTCACTCATTTTGCCTGCAGGAATTCCTTGGGCTGGGACAGTTTTGTTTCAGACAGTTTGTTCCCAGCATATAGGGCTTCTTGACAATAGGGAACTCAATTAACAGTTGCACGTAGGCTGTGGCCAGAAGACCCGCTTGGGCTGTAGCTGCACCAGCTGAAGAGGGTACTGAAGCAGAATCTCATCCTTATGCACTTGTCCCCTAGTCTCTGTGGCCCCTAACTAACATCCATCAAAAAAAGATGAGTGAATTTGAAGAATGTTGAAGGATCACCATTCCAGCAGCTTATTTTGACTGCAACAAGTTCTGGGAAGCCATGTGAGGAGCCTGGCCAGCAGATCAGAGAGGATAACTTCCAGTAGCAGAGTGGGGTAGAGGTTGGGGCACTCACCTTTTTGTTGGCACAGCTGCAGCTGGAAAAGAGCATGTATCCAGAGGTTTGCACAAATGCCAGCTGCAAGAGAAGAGATGAGAAACCCAGAAGAAATGTCATATAGGCATGCCAATGTGAAAGCATTTTAAAGCAAAACATCTTGGGCTTGTAAAGAACTTATTCCCTTCAAGACTGTAGGACTTTTGCCATTTACATCTGTAACAGAAACAATTCTGAGTTCCCAGGCTTATTTGAACTGCATTAAATGAAAAAAGAGTTTATCATGCATCATAAGATGAGGGTCAACTTGCTAAACCACATAAGCAGGTCATGTGTTTGAGCCCTAAATTCTTGCTTGTGCACCTAAAGAAAAAGATTGAATTTCATAAGCACATCCAGGCACCTCCTGTTGACTTAGTCATTCCAAATGCAACTGTAAGGTACCCAAATTTGGGGAAAATAAAACCATTTATATCCTTGCACAAGGGCCAAGGAACCTACTTTTAAGTGCATTTGTATGAATCTTTCAGCTTGTGCAACTCAATGCAAGGAAATAAAGGCCATTTGGAATGGCAAACTCTAAATATTGCCTCACTTTTTAAAAAAAAATACCCTACAAATACTGTAAAAATATTCAGACAGACTTGATTTTACAGCAGCACAATTACAGTGCTTTGGATGACTGTGGCAAGATCTTAGCCTACTGCAGTCATAGTTAAATTTATTCTAGGTAAGTAACCTATTTCTTCAGAGCAGAAAGCAGTTATTCCTGTCAAATGTAAATCAGCCTCTAATTTATAAATCTAAAAGATGTCAGTCACTTCAGCAGCTCTTGTCTTTCAGATAAAAGAAAGAAAACCTTCCAGCCTTTAAGTTTAGTCATAAAAGAACCTCTTTAAATAGTCAACAGCCATCTCTGAACAAAACAATGATGTTTTGCCTCTTCCCTTTCACAGTGGGGCTGCCCCAGTGTCAGGGATGGAAAGCTTGATGGTGATTTTGTGCTTTCTACTCAGAAGCTCCATCAGAGTAAGGCACTCTCACAACTTGGTGGTTTCTAGATTTGAATGTGCTTGGTAATGGAGACCCAATTGTGTTTAACCATAGGAGCACCTTGTCCAACTTCAGTGCCATTGATGTGGCAGCTGTAAGATGCTGCAGAGAACAGTGCAATGAGTACAACAGAACCAGTGCATGCCTCAGTGTAGTGGAGGCTCCTGACCTTGCAAGGGATGGAGATAGGGAATGAGGAGGGTGAAGTTATGAACAGTAGAAGACATACAGAAAAAACCCTAAACTCTCTTTATGTACTGCCCATACTGAAGTCTTTTCCATTACATCAAATCCAGGTACAGTATGTCATGGCATAGCCATTTTTACAGGCAAAGTTGTAGATATTACAGTATCTCACTTTCCAGCCCTCCTTCCTAATCTCCTTTCCATATGCTAGGGCAGTCAGTGGTGCAGAAACAGATCTTCTGTGCACAACTCTCATACATCAAGAATCTGAGAGGAACAGGAGGGAAAGGCAGCTGTGAACTGCCTTTATCACTTCCCCAGACCCAGATCAGCCAGTGTCTCATAGTGTCTGGAGAGAGGAGGCAGCAGTAACCTGTCTTTCCTCATTTATGCTGCCTGCAGACATCTCTTGGGGAAAGCTGTGCTGGCTGAAATCTGGAAGGAACTAAAATGATGTGTGCCTTGCCCAGACAAATATTGCCCTGACATCAGCCAGGTCCTCCCTGACCCCCATGCCCAAAAGTGTTGTTCTCTCTCTGCTTGCCATATGACATCATCAAGCAGTCAAACCCTATCTGAAAGTCTGTTCAATATATTTTTATTTAATCCAGAATTTAGCCTAACCATTTGAAATTTACATTTCATTGGATCCCCCTCCATCAAATTTTGGTATGTTTACATATGCATATATGCTTGCATTGTGTGTATACATGTATATACACATACTTATCTGCACACACACATATATAAAGGTTACAGTCAGTTACTACCATTATACATCATGCAAAGTGATGTCTGTTATCAGGGACCTGTCATCTCAGGGACTACTTGCATCTGGAAAAACATGAAAAGCAGCATGATGTTCTTGCCAGCCTTCCCCCTCACCTCTCCCTCATGCTTTGACTCATCTTTGTTATCCCTTCTTTCAGTGCACAAACACTGTGCTGAGATACTGCATAAATCCATTCAGGTCATGTTTAAAGTGGAAACTTCTGGACCAGTGTTAAGTGAGCTCTTCCTAGGTGAGGAACCTGACCTCTAGATGTGAAGGGGGAGGGGGATAACAATATTGCCCATCTTAAGTGCATGTACACCAATGCACAAAGCATAGGCAATAAACAAGAGGAGCTGGAAGCCATGATGCTCCAGGATGGCTCATCAGCCACCAGTGTCCTAACCTGAGGTGCAAAATGATGCTCTCTGGAGGGGGAGAAAAAACATCAAAGTTTACTTCATATTTGCATTGCACTAAGCATGCATATCTGGCTAGTGACCATATCTCAGCTGACTCTTGGCATCTTCTTAAAAACATTATCATTCAATTTCTGACTATGTGAGCATTAAGGCTGGGTTCAGAGGTAGATTTAAGCATATAACTCCAGCTTAGTTGTTTTGAAAGCACCTAATTTCCAAATGTGATCCCTCTTGGCCTTTGCTCAACTGCTTTCAGGTGCTGCAAGCATTTCCATTTTCTGTCTGTCAGATTTCTCAACCTTAATCATAGAATCATAGATTCTATTGTTGGAAAAAAACACTGAGATTATTGAGTTCAACCATCCACCTAACTACCATGCTCACCACTAAAACATATCCCCAAGCATCATATGCAACACATCTCATTCTAATACCAGTCTGCTTCTCCCATCTGATCTAGTAGGTGTCTCTGGAGCACTTCTACTAACAAAGTGTCACCACAATAGAAGTGCTTCCATCTTTTTGCCTCATATCATATTCATGTCCACCCACCTCTTGCCACTGAACAAGAAATCTCTGAACTGCAATGCAAGAGAATCTGGCTTAATTTCATCCTCTTCTGAAAAACCATTGCATGTCCAAAACATTTGGAGGTGAATCCAATAAATGCCAAGCAACAGACTACTCTGAGATCCTCTATGATGATTTGAATAATAAACTTTAATGAGAAACCACATGCTCATTAGTTCAGAGAGAGAGAATGAATCATTTTACAGACTCTTGGGTCATTTTCCCCATTGCCTGGGAAGCATCTCACATGCCATAGTTCCTTTCTGCTTGACTGCAGTGCATGGAAGTTTTACCTCTGGAAGAGGAATGCCTCTTTCTTGGCTCACAGCTTTCCCAGGC
Source organism: Galbula dea (assembly GCA_013399015.1). Lineage (NCBI taxonomy): Eukaryota > Metazoa > Chordata > Aves > Piciformes > Galbulidae > Galbula > Galbula dea. The sequence continues at coordinate 513,283 of VWZX01005643.1, forward strand.
TCTGCCCTGTAAAATACTGCTTTTTGCCATAGGCTGTCTCAGAAGTTTTCTTCATGTAGTTTAATGGTTAGCCAGGAGTTAAGAAATACTGCTTCCAGTTCTTATAAGCCAAGGAAAGGAATTAAATCTCACATGCTTCTCCTGTTTGGTCCTGTTCCTGCTAGCCCCCATAGTGCTGCAGAAAGGTCACCATGGCTGTAACCTGTGTGAATTTAGCACAGCACAGGCAGCTGGAGATGGAAGAAAGCTCAAGGTAGTGAATTCTGATTAAAAAATCACCAACTGCCTGAAGTTTGGAGACTGGGAAGAAGTAGATTTTCAGGTAATATTTCCTCTTGTTTATTTATAAGCACACTGCCTTCTGTGGATGCAGCTGGTAAGGATTTAGACCTCTTGAGGGGAGGAATCTTACCTTTCAGGCAGTGGAATTAAGACATCTAAAAGGGTAAAGCTGTGGTACCACACTGAAATCCCATCCTAAACATTAGTCTTCTAGGAATCTAGTTCCCATTGGTTCACATAGTATTGGTACTTTTTAAAAGTTTAACCCTGCAGCCTTAGGGCACAGTCTCTCCAGAGCAGGGACCAGATAGTTCACCTGGCCACAGTGCACTATCTATTCCTGGAGTTTACAGCACTAGTGAATGCAGTGGTGTTCAGCAATTACTATCAATTTAAGCATGGAGTTTACCACCTGGCCTAGAAGTGTTTGTTTCTTCTCTCTTTCCTCTTTGCATGTACTGTTGCATGCTGTCTGAGAGCAAAAGATTCATCACTATCTCCCTCCAATGGTAAACTTTGGTAATTTCTTTTGCAGAAAGAAAAAGAGATTCAAAACTACTACAGCACCCACTATTTACAGAGTTTTTTTTCCAGTCTGATGAGGGAGAGATTGACAACTTTAAAAGTCACATACTCATTAGAATGTGCAGTCACTTCTAAAGAACAATTCTCACTTACTGTGTAAGTGCTTATTTATATATAATGGAATCACAGGATTGAGCCAGAGGGTCATCCAGGCTGAACAGGAGCTCAGGACATCTCTGTTCCAAATTTCTGCTTACAGCAGGGCCAGCTGTATGATCAGACCAGGCTGCTCAGGGCTGACACCTCTCCTGTGTGGAAAATGCCTGAGAGGTCCATCATCCTCAGCTCTAAACAGCTTTTCCTTACACCCAACATGAAACTCTCATTTCAACTCACAGCTGTTGTCCCTCAGCCTCTGAGGTGATGCAACCATGCAGCACGGTGAAGACCCTGGCTGTGTCTTCCCAGCCATCTCCTATGGGTGCTGGGGGGCTGCTGGTAGTCCTGCAGCATGATCTCTTCCCCAGCAGAACCAGCCTCATCCTTCAGCTTCCCCACATGGGAAGAGTGCTCTGGCCCAGCCACTTCAGAGGCTCCTATTGAGCTTGATCCAGCTTGTCTTTCCCACATGGAGGTCCCAGCTGAAGGCAGCACCTACTCGTGGTCTGTTGAGTGCTGAGCTGAGAGATCACATACTCTGCTGTCTGTGTTCCTATTAATATAATGAAATATCAAGCCTGAGAAGACCTCATCATGTTTCTTCCATGGTAACATGAATTGCTGGATGTCATCTCTCTCCTTCCAACATCTGGATGAAGACAGCTGGCAGCAGGGCCCCACTGATGGTCAGAGGGCAAAGGAGAGTCACCTTTCCTCAGCTGTGCCAAAGAGAGAGATACTTCCATTGCATCCCTAGTCCTTTACAAGACCTTTCCTTTCAGAGTGTGAAAAGGGGCTGGGACAGGACAGAAACTTTCACTCCCAGCATGTATTTTTAACTGAAAACGTGGAAAAAATTAATATAGCTCAGCTGAGAACAGAGATCACACAAGTCAAGGTCAGGTCTTGCTGTGTTTTCACCATTTCCCAGTATCAGTTGCAAGAATTTCCATGCTTTTCTGATCTGAGTTTCATTTGGAAAGTATGTAAATGGCTATTTTCATTGCTTGTACCAGCTTAGCCAGAAACTTATGCTGAGGAAGACAGGCATTTTCCAGAATCTTCCCAAACAGCAAAGCCATCACAGTTCACTCAAGAGATACTAAAAGAAAGAAGAGGTTTGACAGCATAGCTGTGAGACAGCTGCTGGTTCAGATATTTCAGCATGTGACACTGGGAGGCCAGCATGTGGCAGCAGAAGCCAAGCTGTTGGACTCCAAAACATCCTTATGACTACCTACATATTTTGCTTTCTCTACTGATACCCTATTCTCCTTAAGCCTTGCTGTGATTTAGTCAGCCACATAATAATCTAATAAATAATAAACCACTAGCATTTCAAATGACTTGCCAAAAATACTATTAAGTGCATGTAGTTTTTACAAACTCATTCAAAGACTCAGACTTTGCAACTCATTTCTGGGATTAAAATGGTGTGTTTGGCATACCTCTGTGTGTGTGGATATGGTAAAGACATGGAGTAAAGTTTAAGGGATAATTTAGTCACAAAATCTAATTTGACAAAAGAAATTTTCAGAAGCATCTCTGAGAACTGCAAGTCTTGGTCATAGTCACTGTCAATGAGACTGAAGTGTGACTCCAGCTGTCTCTGGCAAGGAGCTATCACCTTTGAGATACTTAAACATCATTAAATCTCAAAACTTAAATGTGCAGAAGCAGAGAGAAAAGAAAAAAACACTGCAAGTAAAGCCAAAGTAAAGTATTTTGGTGCCCATGGTGGAATACAAATGAAGTTTTCCTCCTGCCCCAAATCTCAGTAGGCACCAAGCAGCACATGCAACATCAATACCATTAAGAATCAGGTAATTTTGCAGAGAACATCTGACTATCTGAAATACATGGAGAATCAAACTTTGCAGCTTTCTCTTTGTCAGAAGGTGGCTGAAAACTCCTTAAACTGAGGGGCCCAGAACTCTACTGACCCATGGGGTTGGTCTTTCCCAGGTGCAAAACTTGACACTTGGCCTTGTTGAATTTCACTCAATTTCTCCCTGCCCAACTCTCCAGCCTGTCTAAGTCTCACTGAATGGCAGCACAACTCTCTGATGTGTCAGTCTTCTGTCAGATGATCCAAGATGATGCCTCTGAGGACATAACACTACAGTGTTTCCAAATTAGGTGAATAAAGAATCAGTAGGACAGAGCTCTGTGTCTGATTCTTGAAGATACATTGCTCTGGGCTGAACTTTAAGCATGTAGTGAACTAGGTGCTGGTTTTCTTCCTATCTCTTTCTGATGTCTTTAGTCTGTTCCTGTTACAGATTGTCCCATTTTCTCCTGCCTCCTTCTGTGACAAGTTAAAATCTGAGAAAGACAAATAAGCCAAACCTAAAGGATGACTTATTTAAATTTTTTGTGGTATGAGAATCTCTCCCCTAGCCTTTCACTGTAGACTAATATTGTTCAAAAGCCTAAAAATACCAAAATTACATTATTTTACAGATGCAGATACTTAGACTGAAATCAGAAACAAACCAGTACATTAAAATGAAAAAAATTATAGAAAATATGAATTATTAATTGAGAAACAAACCCTCATGTACTGTTCACCCTTAATAAAAGATTATTTTTACCATTATTTCTTACCATTGCAAACAGAAATGGTAAATTTTAAACAAATGTTTAGGTCAGCAACCTGAGGAATGGTGTGAGAAAGTGTTTATTCTAGGTAGAAATTTTTGGGTAGTATGTATGATTTTATACATTGCAGAAAGAAAAGATATAGCTTTCCAAAGGCCAAAGAGGAAGATGACATTTTCAAATGAGGAGGTACACACAAGTTTCAAGCTGGGACCAGTATTTCCTAGTGCTATGGTTCTCCCCTCTGGACATTTCCCATGGTCTGAAGAGCTTCTTGAAAACTTCCTTGAGCAAATTTTCATACTCAGCAACCTAAATTTCAAAAAGTAAAAAACATGGTGATGTTTAAACAAGAACACAATGGATTCTTGGTGAGGTTAGGCTCTAACATTTAAAATGCTATTAGTGAACAAACTAGATCATCTAGCCATGATGATCATTTCATGATCTAGTCATGAACAGGCTGATCATTAGGTGTGAGGTAAGCTGGGGACATGTAATTCTTTGACACCTTGTAATGGCAAACAGTAGGGATTACATATAACCAACCAACTCTCATGATATATTTTCTCAATGATATAAAACTAAATGGGTGTGTGGTTAGTCCATGTGGTACATTCTTACCTATATTCCAATCTCTCTTTTCTCCATCACTTCAGTTCCTAAATATTGCTTGGATTTTATTGGCTCTGGGCTAACACCCTGTCTGGTGATGTGTCTGAATGCATTTCAGCACAATAGAATGCCAGCCTTTAGAAGAATACATTGTACTCTATTCAATATGCAACCTATGGTTTCTATAACACATGATGCATTAACAGAAATACATTATCAAGTTTTTTTTTCCACAGAAGCAGTGAAAATGGGAAGGGAGTCTAAAGAAAATGCCACACTAAACAAGCAGTCAAAGGTCTGAACAAGTCCTGCCATGGGTGGCTCTGAAACATATTATAGCACATCGTGTTCTCTATGGCAGGATCCCACAGACATACAAGAGAGCAAATATTTATTTCACAAATTTGGATCCTGCAGTGGAACATAAACATTTTGTATGTTGCCTGTAACTCATTCTCCCAGCTCCAATGTTACATTTCTCAGAAATCAATCACCTAAGGTGCACTTTGTACCGAGATCCAGGGTAGGCAAGGAAGAATAAGGCTTTGTATTTGAGGATAATCCAGATGTAAGTATAGGTGTATCCCCCAGCAGCCTGCTAGAGAGCTCCAAGTACCTTGACTATGGGCCAATCCCACCAGTATTGTACTGTTTACAGTCAATTCCTCACATTCACAGCCAGCCCTGGAGTCAGCTCTGTCTGGACAGTCCAAGAGAGCTGGGTGTTCTTGGCCAAGGAGCGGGTGTTTTTCCACAGCTGGGATAGGAAGGACTCAAGTGGGTACTCATGAATGGGAGGAGAACTGGGCAGGTTTCTCCTGCTGGGAGGAGGTAATTCCTGGTCAGTGGTAAGCTCTCAGCAGAGAAAGAGCTATATGCACATGTCTTTCAGGGAAGAAAAGACAGAAATCTTGGCAGAGACTACATTTGTTTCTCCACTGTAAAGTCTGATATTTAAGATGCCACCTGGAGGTCTCAGCTGATAGGCATGAGGGGGTTTGTAGTCCTGTAGGCCTCCAGACATATTTCTACACTCTACAAAAAGCTGAGATGCACAGGAGTGAACCACATCTAATACCAAACTAAGACTAATTATTCTTTTTTCCAGTAATTAAAGGCAATGCTTCTCCAGTCACAGCACAACACTTTGCAGTATGAGGTAACTGGGAAATACCCACTCTGTGAATAGATGGAAGAAACATCTATTTCATAAGCTGAAAGAAAATATCCTTCAGTCTTTGAAAAAAGTTATTCAACCAACTAAAACCCAAGTGTGCACTGGACTCTTTAAAAATGTATGGCATGGATTACTTAAACTGACTACAGAAAAAATTGACAATATTTGTTCTTAAATTATTGCACAGGAATAACTACAAATCACTCTTTGTGTCATGACAGAACATAACAGAGGAAGTGTTTATGATCTTGTTTTCCACAGATCAAGTTCCTCTCACCTCTTCTGAACCAGCCATGTGCAAAGTTTACAGTTTTTCATGTTCTGCTGTAGCTCACCAGATCACTGTCTCTGCCTCAATCCTATTTGTTAGCCATTTTCATTCTTGGCTGCAGTGGTGGTCCTGGTCTAGGGAATCCTGCTGTGGCAGGGGGGTTGGACTAGATGATCTTTCGAGGTCCCTTCCAACTCCTAACATTCTGTGAGTCTGTGACTCTGTGATACTCACAGCACAAATTAGGGCAAATTTCTGAGCTGCTCTAGCTTGCAGTGTCCCATCCATGATACTAAACTTTTCTATTACCTAGAATGACCAGGAATAAACCACCCTTTCTATCAGCTGGGTGAGGGAATAGAAGACAAGGGGGTTTTGTGTCTTTACAATGCAAACTTGTTGTTTATTTAAAATCTGTCTACTGAAAGGGTACAGTTGCATCTAATATTCTAAATAGACATATACAAAGTCTTTTTCTGGTGATTGCTTCAATTGTTTTCACTTTGCAGCTGTTTTTCACCTTCAGAGATATTTCTACTCCCTCAACCACAAGGTGAAGACCAAATGATATTAGTCAAAGGGAATTTCAACTGTGGACTCACTGATTTATTATTATGCCTATAGTATATGAGCTATCATTTTAAAAAGCCACACAGCCAGAAGAATAAAAAGAAGGTTTTTAAGTGGGTCTCCCTGAATCTTTAAAATCAGAAATGTGTCCATGAACAAACCAGGGAGGTACAGGCCAAGATGTCTGGTTCCATGAACTGGAAGGAACTATGGTAGAGAATGGATCCAGTAAACTCATGCACAAATATGGTACAGTGGCAGGAGATGACATGCTTCAAAATACATGACTGCTCTGAAGAACTGAGCATCATCCAGCTGTTCTGGGTGGTCAGAGGTATGCAGGGGCTTCCAGATAATAAGTGAGTGAGTAGACAGACCAGAGAGGTGGAGCGAGTGAATGATTGAGATTTATAAACTCATGAATGGTGAAATAAATGTGAATAAGAAATGATATTTAGAGACTGTAGGCTAATTTTTAAAGGTTATATGTGTCCAGAGTCCTTGTCAGGCTGAATCAGAATTGTTGTTTCTGAATATATATGAAGGTATGAGAAAATTTCTGCTTCTCCTTGCCAGTGCTTTCCAGCATTCCCTTTGGGACAAATAATGCATGCCTGTGTCAGAAGTCCAGGGCATCAAAACTCCCTTCAAGGAAGTGGAGTAAGTGACCAGGTGCTCATTTCAATAGACAATCAGGAGGCAGATGGCCTGAAATTGTCATGTGAAACTTCAGGAAGACAAATTCTTGAGATGTTTTTGTTGATAGTTTTAATTATCTTTGTTGTTGTTAATTTTGAATGCCTCAGATCACCAGTCTTGAAGATGATCAAATTTTACCCTTTAAATACACTCCTGAGACACATTATAAAATGCTATAAATCTTCCTTGTATTGTTTTAAGATTGTTTTTTGCAAAACTTCTGTCTTGCTAGAGATGTAGTCATAAATTCATTTCAGTAAGGCTAAATCAAGTGCTTTTTCACATGTTTTATAACATTTTTCTGCAAGACTGGTGATTTAAAGGGAAGCCTATGTAGACAAAGAGAAGAAGGTGACTAAAGCTCTCATTTAAAATTGGTTTAAACCAATTTGAAGATCACAGACTGTCTGGGTAAGCTCAGATGCAAACAGAACATTCTGACTCTTTCTGCATCCAAGTGCCCAAGGAAAGTCCAAGAAATTCCTAGCCAGAGGCTGTCAGATGTCCAGTTCTTTCTTTTCTCCACCTCTCAGCAAAACTTCAGCTTCCAGCCCAGGGCTTTAGCTGGTGAAGCCACCTGTGTGCTGTTGTCCTGCTTACAGTAAGCCAGTCATTCAGTGCTGCAATTGTGATATGTGGTGAGAGAAACAGCATCCTGAAGATAATGAAGATTAACAATTCTTCAACAATGTGTGTGTGTGTATACACAGAGAAAAATGAAGTGTGGGTGTTATACAGAGAGGGAAAAAGAGAAAATAAGACAGAGAGGAAAGATAGCATTTGCCTTTGATTAATATTTACTGTAAGGTCAGCCCCTGCACAGAGAAACTATTTTCTCCATGGGAATTCTTTTACAGTTCTTTTCCAAACTGCACCTTGAAGAAAACAGGAAGAAAAAAAATCCCTTCATTTTTTTTCCAGGGATCATAGCAGGATTCCAGCCTTTCCCTAGGTCACCATATCAACTCTGCTGCTTGTTCAGCCTCCTGTGATCTGCGTAAGTTGTTTTAGCAGTTGTGTACCAACAGCAAACATTCTCCTTCTGCCTTCCTCTGTCACTGAGCTTCTCTCTTTGCCCAGGAGCTCCTGGCCAGCTGCCACAGACAGTAGACTCACCATCTTGACTTGGTCATGCTTATTAACTCAGTCTAGATAAACACAGCTGATCAGCAGCAACCAGTGGACCTTACTCAGCTCTTTTTCCTGACAAACTCTCTAGTCACAGGGAGCAACTGAGTTATTGACTTGGAAGGTGACTATCTCCACAGAGCTCTGGAGAAGGATGTGTTGTTAGTTTGTGCAAAGTGCAAAAACACAAGCTCCACAACAAGCCCTGTGAGCCTCTACAACTCCTAGGAAACAACCTTGTCCAGGCTGACTGATAAAAGCATGAATTAACAGACGTGAGCTTAATTAATTTAATTTAATTTACTGGTTCCAACAGAAAATGACATTTCTTGGCCTGCCCAAAGAAAGGGAAGAATGTGACTTTAAAGAGGGGAAAGTGTTACAGCCAAAAGGTCATCATTGTCTTCAGGAAGGATGATTAATTGCCAGAGAATTACATGGTCTAACAGCTGATGTATAAATGTTTAGTAAGCACTTAAGGCCAGTTCATAACAAGCTCCCTTGAATGACTTTTGCCACACTTGTCAGCTTTGCTTTCTGCTTAAAGATGTAAGGATGTCTTGCATCAAGGCTGCAGCTAGAAAAAAGGATGAGTGCCAGCAACTAATACAGGTATCTGGGGTAGCTGCTGCAAGGAAGAGAGTGTCCTGGCAGCTCTTTACCTCCATAGAGATGTTTCTCATCTGCAGTGACTCTGAGGTGGGCAGAGGCACCTCAAGCTGGCATTTACCAAATGAAAATATTAGGAATCAGAGAGTCAAAACAGTGAGCAAAATGACTACATGCTGTGACCAGTCTGTCTGCAGTTCAACTGTGTCCCTGCACTGAATCACTCTGCCTTGCACTTTCTGCTTTACTAAACAATACAACTGGCTAGATGCTTTCTGAAATTCTCTGTGTGGGAGTATTAAAGCTCTGATAAACAAGCCCTAGAAGAGGTGAGTTAGTTTGCTGGGTGCTGCTCACTGAGTTCCCATTAATTCCAGAGATCTGTTGTGGGAGGAAGGAGAATGGAATCTTTTTCACTACTGACAGCTGTAGCATAAATCTTCATTAGTTTTATTGTGTTTGATTAAAATAGGTCTCAGCTGGGCTCCTTGTGGAAGTCCAGGCTACACATTGCCCCTGTTTTTCATCCTGAATAGAGATTTTGTTCCTCTGCTCCTCTGATTTTACCCTTGATGCAAAGCCCACTCACACTCCTTCCCTGAGTGCCAGCAGCATGGGAATGGGCACAGGGAGATGAGGGAGCCTGTGTGTCCAGTCACCTACCCACCATGGCATGGGGCTGGGCAGAGGAAAGGAAGATGAATAGAGAGCAGTCCAAATCCCAGTCCAAATGAGCTGAATAAAGTTACAGAACTGGATAAAACAGTCCCTCTTACCTTTGGACCTGCTGTCTCAGCTCTGGAGGCAATAACAAGCTGGCTTTGTTTTCCTGATCCAGCCTCTGGTTTGTGGAGGAAGGCTGGCAGCCAGCTGCCCTTGCCCCGTGCTGCCAGAGGAGCTGGGGGATGCTTTCTCCAGGAGAGACAGTGGGGAGGTGAATTTGGATATGTTGTGAACTCCTCAAAAAGTCTTCATTTTCCACTGCTTTGATGTTGTTTGGTCAAGTCTGAACCTTTCCAAGGAATGGATGGTACAGCAGAAACAATATGCAATATTGTTCAAGTAACTTTTCCCTCACCTGCTGTCTTAAAAGAGAAGTTGATAATCTGTTATTGGCATTTACCTTGTTCTATAGTGAAATTACTTGAGAATAGAGCAGAAAATAAAGGGAGGCAAACTCTGACTGCTAGTGATATGTCATTTTCCAGGTGATTTGTATTTAAAGTCTTCTTGTTCATAATACAAAACCAGTATGGGACTTGTTGACCACAAAACTCCCAAATGAATTAAGAATTAATATGTGTTGTACAGTCTGGCTAAGCCTGTAAAGTGGAGAAAAATACTGAATTTCAAGTTTTTAGTAATTCTTTCTTTTAGTAATCACAATTAAGAAAAATCTTACTAATTCTTCCAGATGTGATAAAAATGCTGAAGAAAAAGATGATCATAGGGAGTGGTAATATTGTGTATTAGCTTCTGAAAGGAGATGTAAAAGTGCACTAATCTGTCTCAGGTACTGCTATGTATGTTCAGAGGAGGTAAGTTAAAAGGGAGGTAAAATCAGCATTGAAGAAAAAAAGGTAAAAAGAATTAAAAAGAAAAAAACCTTCATTGAATTACTCAGCTTTCCAGTAGGATTATTGTAAGACTGCTAAGGTTTACCCACCACCTCCCATTTGCAGGTCCTATTCTCTGTTGTGTATGTTTCTAAATATTTTATTTGGACAAAATTTTCCATGTCTAGTGTCTGCTTTATTCTGCTTTACTTGTGGAAAAATTCAGCCAAAATGATTCACTGGTTTCCATTTAAGAGCATAGTTAAAAATACATTGTTTTTTACCCAGTAAAAATGTTCTGATTGCTTTTCCCAGGAGGCACCAAAGCATCCTTCTCCTTTGAAACCTGGAGTAGAAAACAGGCTTGCATCAAGGCTGAGAGGGGAAAGGTGCTTAGGCAGTACAAGTGGGCTTAGAGCACACTCTGATGTTTTGGTAGTAAACCAACAAGTCCAGTAGTCTCTCCTCACTGGGCTGCTGCTAGCAGATGTCCATCAGATCTGTTGATTTTACATCTTTCCCCCCTGTTCCCTGTTGTCCTGGTTTGAGCTAGCAAAGAACTAAATCTGTTCAGTGATTTTACCTTACAGACCAGTCTCTTCTAAGTAACTGCACTTTCTGAAGCTAATGGCAGGTTTTTGCAGACAGTGTCTGCTTCTAGAAGTGATAATGTTCATTGTTTAAAGTTAATACCAAAGACTGGTGTGCAGAAAAGCTCCTGCTTATGCTTGCTTCTATGGAGTCCAAGGTCAATGATAAATCCCATGTGCTGTGTTGGGGATGAAGAAAGTAAGAGGTCACACCAGTGAGGAGGAGCAGACAGTTCAGGTGACCCTAAAGTGACCACCTAGGGATTCCATTCCACATAGTCAGAGCAAAGGGACACTGCCTGGACCCTCCCAGCACATCATAAGGCAAGAGATTGGCCCTATGGGGAGTGAATAAGGGTGACATCCACCACAAGATTAAAGGGAGAGGTTCAAGGGGAGAAGCTCTTGTGAGCATACCATAGCCTGAGGGGGGCTGTGCCTAGGGGTATGAGGGTCATTACAGGATGCAAGAGAAGAGCATTTTTGAATTTACTAGTGGATGTTTAGGGGAAGAGTTTTAAAAACCTCCAGGGATGGTGAATCCACCACCTCTCTGGGCAGGCCATTCCACAGGGAGGAAGAGAGCTCGAGGTGGTTGGACAAAAACAAGGGTGGAAAAGCACAGGGATAAGAAGCCAGTCACACACAAGCCTTTGTGAGGTCATGTTTTGTGTTGCATCAACACAGCTCATCCTGGTTTCTCTTTTAGCTCCATTTCTAATTCCTGTCCCCTGGCTGGGGTGGGATCTAAGTGCCAGCACCTGGAGCAGGACCATGTGTGTCTAAGTGCTAGCACCTGGAGAGGATGAGTGTGTGTGTGTGACCACAAACCAACACCTAGCTAGACTGGCTGGTGGATAGAACAGAGAGCTTGAGAGTTGAGATGAGAGGGTGTGTTTGTGTCTGTACCTGTGGGCATCTGAGCAGCAGCAGCAAATGGAGCAGGAGTGTGGGCTGAGGAGCTCTTCAATCCATGGACTAGTTACTGGATGGATTCACATTACATTTGCATATGTATTTACCACTGATGGACCTTCATCCTGAACTGCTGGAGGAGGGAACAGGACTAGGCTGCTTATGCTGCCTGTCTGAGGGTAAGTGTCACTGTTAGAGTTGCTTTGTGGGGCTATTTATATGGTATTTGCATGTGTGCATACATGATGTTTGTGTGTTCCTGTAGAGGATACATACTCAGCCTTGCTCATAGCTGGACCTGGGAACATGCAGAGACAGCAGCCTCACCTCTGTCAAGCTGCCAGATTTGGCAACCTCAAATATGTATGGTATTTCTTAATGTAGAATAAGTACCCTGGGTGCTGATGGAGAGATGAAGATGAAATGGACAAATAGATAAAACTGATAAAAAAAGGTTTAACAGTTGCAATTAGGTGTGTACAAAATGGTACAGTATTTAAACCTCTCCCATCACCTGTATTTTCTTTAAATGGCAACAATTGTTGGTAGGTTTAGGGAAGGTGATTCTGTTCCTCTGCTCTGGTGAGACCTCACCTGGATTACTATGTCTATCTCTGGAGTCCTCAGCACAGGAAAGATATGTTAGAGCAGGTGCAAAAGAAGGGCCACAGAAATGATCTGTGGGGTCTCCTGTGAGGAAAGGCTGAGAGAGCTGAGGTTGTTCAACCTGGAGAAGAGAAGGCTCCAGGGAGACCTTTACTGTGACCTTTCAGTGCATGAAGGGGCTTTATAGAAAGATGAGGAGAAACTTTTTAGCAGGGTCTGTTGTGACAGGAGAAGTGATAATGGTTTTGAACTAAAAGAGTGGAGATTTAGCCTAGATAGAAGGAAGACATTTTTTTTACAGTGAGGGTGATGAAGCAGTGTTAGAGATTGCCCAGATTGATGGTAGATGCCCCATCCCTGGAAACATTTCAGGCCAGGTTGGACCAGGCTCTGTGCAACCTGATCTAGTTGAAAACGTGTTTGTTCACTGCAGGGGATAGTGGACTAGATGACTTTTAAAGGTCCTTTCCAACATTAAACATAATATAATTCCATGCTAACACAGTGGTCAGGGCTGACAGGGACCTTTGCTGTAGTGGGAGCAGAGCCCTAGGAGAGCATCATCCCTCTCGAGCTGCTCCAGGCAGGTGAGGTGATGAGATCACCCAGCACCCCAGGCAGACTCTGCTCAAGAGAGGGACCTGGAAATATGGAGAATAAGTCTTATGAGGAGCACCTAAGGGAACTGGGATTGTTTAGCCTCAGGAAGAGAAGGCTCAGGGGAGACCTTATCTCTCTCTACAACTACCTAAAAGTTGGAGTGAGGCAGGAGTTGGTCTCTTCTCCTGGGCTGCCAGTGAGTGGACAAGGGGAAATGGCCTCCAGCTGCACCAGGGGAGGTTTAGACTAGATATCAGGAAAAATTTCTTCACTGAAAGAGTTGTTAGGCATTGGCACAGGCTGCCCAGAGAGGTGGAATCACAGTCCCTGGAGGTGTTTAAAAAGCATCTAGATGTAGTACTTAGGGACTTGGGTTAGTCTTGGGGACATGGTTTTATATGATGGGGATAGGTCGATGGTTGGAATTGGTGGTCTTAGAGGTCTCTTCCAACATTGATTATTCTGTGATTCTGTGGAAAGCCACCCAGCACAGGGCTGGAGTCATTCTCCCTTGGTACCACAAGATGGCAGGGCCTTAATTTTAAATCTCTTTCTACTTTATTCTGCTTTTTTTTTTTTTAATTTCCAATTTCCTTTCACTCTGGGGCTGTTCCACACTCAACAACTATTTATGTTATTAAGCTTAAATGAGGTGTTTAAATGAGGCTTTTTAAGTGATGAGGTTTTACCTGCATAGCAGTTTTGCTTTAGCTCTGGGATGGGTTAAACACTTTGAAATAATAACACTGCTTTCCTGGTATAACTTGGTGTAAGTGAATCTGTTTGGCTTCTTTTTGGTGCCATTTATTTCCTTTTCCTTCTGGGAATAGACCAACCACTGCATCTATTTTTATACTGGTATAAATTACTAAAGATCTAATAGTTTACACATAAAATCATTTTAACACAAAAAGCTTCTGTCTCTGGACAAGACCTTAGGAAAAAAGATTTTTCTTTGAAGAAGGTAGATTTTGGGGTTAGAGTTTGTGGGTGAAAGGTATTTTCTCAAGTGCACTGACCAAGCTCAACACAGTAGTTGCCTGATATCAGCTCCTCCCCTCCTACACCTGACCAGGATGTTAAATAGGTAGATTATCCAGGTGGGACTGAGGAAGGGGTTTAATGCATGTGTGTATGCTGAGCAGCCTCTTTCCCTCTTTCCCTCTTTCCCTCTTTCCCTCTTTCCCTCTTTCCCTCTTTCCCTCTTTCCCTCTTTCCCTCTTTCCCTCTTTCCCTCTTTCCCTCGTGCCTGTTTTAGCTTTGAAAACCTTAGAGCAGATGCCAAATGCAAACCTCTCAGGAGGCAGCAGAGAGTGCTGTTCAATAAGCAGTTATTTCTTCAGGCTGGTTCTCCCTTTTTTTTTGTCCCCAAATTTTAATGCAAAATTGAAGAGGAAAATGTGCAAGGAGGAAATAAAAAAAAGTAGTACTTGATTGCTCATAGGAAAGAGTACTCTGTCCTCTGCAAATTATCATGGAATCATAGAATGGTTTGGGTTGGAAGAGATCTTAAAGATCCTCTAGTTCCAGCCCCCCTGTGATGGGCAGGGATGCCACACACCAGACCAGGCTGCCCAAATGAAATAGTGTATTAATATCTGCTGGTATAGGACCAAAAAAAAAAGGCAGGTTGTCTTCACAAGCCCTACATCTTCATGTGTGCTTGACAAGTCCTTTTCTCCTGCCTGGGTGTCACAGCCATACATTGTTTTGTAAGGGCCACTGGATGGGTGTAGGGTGGCAGATCCATAGCATAGTGTGGGGAAGGTGGCAACTGTCTGCTTCCAAGTCCAGAATTCAGCTCTTTAAAATTCCTCCTCTGCTGCTAGGCTGCTTTATAGGGATGTGAACTCCTCTTGATCTGGTAGTCATCAGGGCTAAACAAGCAAAATAGCAAAATATTATAATTAAAGTAATAATATGTCTTTATGCCAGCCAGAATAAAGTAAGTGGCTCTTCTTAGATGACAAAATAAAAATGAAAACTTTAGTAGTAAAAGGAAAATCAGCAAGGGTCTTGTGTAACATGTGAGGTAGCAGAGGAACAGGAGAATTCTAGCCAGGGCTGTGGAACAGAAATAAAGGGAGGGAAGACTAGGAAATGCAATTGTGAAACAGTGAGATGGGAACTCACAGACCAAATAGATGAATATAAGCCTTAGTCCAGCAAGCACTGATTGAAAGGGAACAGCCCTGCTTTTCCTGTTAGTGCAGAATTTGAACTTTGGGAGTTTTCAGTTAAATCTAAACTTTAGAGAGGGCACTGTATAGCAAGATCTATTTTCCTGTCCCTGCTGGGGTTGAGGTTGACTAGTGAATTTAACATCTATATTTTTTTCTATCTGAAATCTTGGCCCAACTTGAAATTTCCAAAATATCTAAGCTGTTCTGATATGATACAAACACTTTTTTTAGAAACAAGTATATAAAGACACTCTGTGAGCCTATATTCAAACCAACCAGACAAAGAGAAAAGAACCATTTCTGGGTATCAGTTTTGGCAAACAGATACTAATCCTTTAGCACAATTTTGGTTATGGACATGTTGCATACAAAAATATACCTACAGGGAAAAAAAAGGCACTTGGAAAAGGCATGTTTAGCTTTCTGTTTACAAGGGGAAAATCTTACCTGGTTAGCAGACTATCCCCTGCCAATACAGGAATGTCCCATAAAGTAGACAGACTTTGTCAAATCTCAGGTGACCTTTCCCAGATAATAAAGCTCTAGAATTTCACACAGGAGATGAGCAAGCAATTGGACAGATTTCACAATCAGTAAACCTTGGCTAACAGCTTTTTCCAGCCTTTCATACTTTTAGTTTGCCTAATTGTCCCAATTTCCCTTTAATAATTCCTTCCTCCTCTGTACCAATACATTCCCAGTTCATTTCTGACAGTTCTCTTACCTCTGTGGCATCCAGCTCCCACATGCACATTTTCAGATCACTGTTGCCCTGTTTGGAGTGGTTTCAAGTGTCTATTGGTTTAACTGAACTCATGTTTCTGGTGATGGCATGGGTAGGCTGCTGAACCCAGCACTCCTAAGCTTGCTTCAGTGAATTAGGTATGAAGCCAGTTGGACTTTCCATCATGCCTTTCAAAAACACCCACAGATTTCACACATAGGCATCTCCCCTCCTTGCAGCTCAGTTCTTCCCCACCCCAGCTAAAAAGCACTAACCTCTGGAGGTATTTTCAGCTGGATATATTTGTCTTTTTTTGCTGTCTGGTTCCTGTGGTGCCTTTCTGAGCTTTCTGACCTGCTTTTCTAAACCTTACCAGCCTTGAAGGGCCAAATCCTCTGCTGTTGAAGGATGAGGTAGACTCATATAGCTCTGTAATGGATTTGTGTCACCTTCCATCAGCAGTGAATCCAACCTGTCAAGTCTAAAAATGTGTCCAGGTTCAGCATTTCAATTACAATGTCCCCAGAGAGGCACAATCTGGGAATAGCCTCTGCCAGATTTATTACATGATGCCACAAATGATGGCCAGCACTTCAGCAGCATTTATGACACTCACAGCATATTGTAGACTTGTAACTTGATGTATAAAAGACAGAGATATTTATAGAAGTGTGCTGTATTCCCCAGAAATGCCTTGAAAAGTTTTGCACAAGTTATGAAGAAGTTTTTAAGATGCATCTCCTTACTCTCACAACAAGCCAATTGTGCAGCCTTGAGAGAACCAGTGAAAAAGAGAAATACACTGCATGATATCTTTTAGTCCTGAGAGTAGAAAATGTTGGTAAAACCAACAAGAGACCTGCAAAAATGCTATTTGCCTTGTTCTGATTTTTACTGTGTTTTCTACTGTGCTGATATTTTGTGCATAAACAAATCTGAAAGTCATTTGAGATCCTCACATTATTATTTGTTCCTTCAACAAGCAAGGCTCTGGCAGTATTGTGTCAAGCTGTAAACCTTTTATTGTCTAGTCCCTGTGTTAGAGCAAGGGAAGGAGTCAGCAGCTTGGATTTTCCTTTCAAGAGATGAGAAATTTCCAGTGAAAACATATTCTTAACTTTCTTACAACTCTCTGCAGATGGGAAATTAAATTGTGACAATGTGCTGAGGACAAGGTTGCTCAAGCCTACAAAACTAAGAGTAATTCTTTTTTGCCTTACCACTATTTCATAAGGGAGTTGTAAACCACCTGTAATGGGGCTGCCTGGTGGGTAATTAGTGAGAGAACCACAGGCAGCTCCCAGCTGGTTTCTTCTCTCATTAAGATGGAAGGAGCTGGAAGCCTTTACAAGCTGATGTATATGTAACTCATGGGAGATACAAATAGTAAAGGAGAGAAGAGTCTTACAGAAGGCAATTTACTTTACCAGCAACTCTCTTAATCTCCAGGAGTATTTATACAATCTCTTTGTGTTTTACAGTAAGAGGTTTTCTGTCTCTCAGAGCTCACCTCAGCACCACCAGTGTTAGTTGTCATTGGTAGTGAAATTGTAATTGTTCCAGGCCAGATGTGATGCCTCAGGTTCACTCTCACATGTGTCTGCTGCATATAGAATAGGTGGCAAGTGTGAAATGGTACTTGCTTCAGGTAAAAATTTTGTTGGTATGACCTTGTGCAAGGTATTGCTTCAACTGAAATAGTGTCAGGGGATAGCTGTCCCTCCAGGAGGCCCCATAGTCTGCACCATCTTCCTGCTATGAAGAGCAACTAGAAGCCTCAGCTGTTTTGAAAGTAAGTAAAGGGATTAACATTTGGTGTCATTCAAGGAGTTCTCCATATCCCAGGTAAAATCAACAGTATGTAGAGATGCACAACAGCTAGGGAAAAGAGGGCTCCCTTTTGGACAGTAAGTACAAAACCCCCCAGCAACACTCAGATGCTTAATTTGAGGCTTAAATACAAGAAAAATGAATTAGTTGAATGAAAAATGTGTCCCACTGCATATTCTGTATCCTTTACATTATTAAAAGGTTGTGATATTTCAAGACAGATGGTCAGCCCTCTCCCAAAAAACATGTTCTGCAGACTAAGGACTGCTAGCATATATAAACACCTATTCAGTTATCTATGTGCTACCTGTGACATAGGACAAGTTGATCCCTGCATTATGATCTGGACATGTTCTTAATAATTAAAAACATCATGAAAAGAGTTTCACTCAAACTAAATAGAAATAGTTTGGCCCTAGTAAGTCTGGGAGGTGAAAGCTTTTGCCTGTCCTTGCTAACACAAGCCCTGCTCTGTCTGTGCTGCACTCTTCCAGTCAAGGGGGCAAGCAAAAAACTGCACAATGACTTTATTCTGAACAAGTGATGATAAGGGAGTTGCTACCATCTCAGCCTGTGACTTGATCACTTGCAGACTCCCAGCACACCATCCTTCCTCTTTCTGAAGTCATTTATTTACACATTTAGAGTTTGTTCATATTTAACTGAAAAGGTAGATACTTAATCCCAAAGACCCTAAAAATCCTAACACCACAGTTTAAACTTCAGTAATTTTAAAAGGACACTCAGCAAGTATTTAAACAGCCACCTCTACACCATTCATCAACCTTTCTCAGGACAGGTCACCACCAGTGCTACAAAGACTGGAAAGATAGGGCATGGAACAAAGTAATGTTGCTGAAGTCAATGGCTCACTCACCACAGTTGTCTGGGAAAAGCTTCCCATTCTCTGCTTAGTTTTACAGCTGTGGTACAGGTAGTCCTGAAAGCTTTTACAGATTGTCTTGAAGGCAGCCAGATGTAGCATAGGTTTTGGAAGCAGGAGTGAGTTTCTATCTTCCTCTGCCTCCTTGCAGTTACATAAACCAGGGTGAAGTTGTTTTTAGAAAGATTATGTTAATGACAGCATTTAAAAATCATTTTGCACCATTTAACTTTGGCACTTGCACATTATGCAGAAGAACATTGTCCTTCATGAGCATTTCCTCACATTGGCAATAGTCACCTTGAGGAAGAGCAGGATGAGTAGAAGAAACAGTGTCAAATTTAGCAGAGAAAGGTGTTTGCACCTGGAACAATTTTGCAGTGTGACTGTACCTGTTAAAAAGACTTTTCAGCATTGAAGTCTGTGGATATAATGCAAACCAAGTGGGGAATAGGGAGAGCCACATCTGATGATGTGGGATCATTCAAGTGGTGATTCTTGTTCTAGTGGTTTGGAAGAGTTTGGTACTGAATATTAGCATGTCTTTTGTTGAGCAGGATGCAACAGCTTATCCTAAAATAGCCAGCTCTCAGAAGCAGACTATAAGTTGCATTTTTAGACATCTTAAATCATCTTTTACTCACCAGATATCCTATAGTTATCTTGCAAACTGGAGTCTGCAAAACTGCAAAAATTCAGCCTGGAAAAAATATTCTTCTTCTCTAGATTTGATGTAGAAACAGAAATTACATTCATGCCTTTATCTTAGGTGAGTGCACTAAGCACCAGGCTTTAGGTTTATGCAGCTGGGGGCAGGTACCTGCATCATGAGCACTTTGTAGAGGCTGAAGGGAAATTCCATGGCTGTTTCCCCTCCTTTGTTCATCCCCTGCCAGGCTCAGTGTGCCTGCAGGACACTGATGTCTAGGGGGCCAAAGCTTCTGGGGGTACCCATGGTCCAGGGAAACCTTCATGGGGATGGAGAAAGCAACCCAGAAGAGCTCTTTGTGGCACAGATGTCATTCTCTTCTCCTAGCTTCCCCTCTGCTAGAAGGTTTGGGATAAGTATGCTATCATCTCTCCCTCTCATGCAAAGACAGGGATGTGCCAAAAACCAGAATTAAGAGGCAGAGAGCAGAAGGAGTGGAAATTCTTAAACATTCCAGAAGAAATAATTGGTCCAAAAATAACCACTTTCTGCATGAAGGGAGGAAAGAGGAGAATGAGTCCAGTGTTTCTGCTAGGTCTTATTTATTAAATGTGCCTCTTCAGCATCTGGGATAACATGGCCATACAGTCCCTCTCTTGAACCAGCCACTCTGCTTTCCAAGCCAGACCTCCCCAGTGAAAGGGCTTATGCTCAGCACAATCACACTCCCACTGCCTGCAACTCTGCTTTCATCCTCCTGTCTGTCTACACTTGCACCCAGGTTAGGTGTCACTATGATGCAGGCATGGGTGGGCTGACACAGAGTCTATGATGGGATATGAGAAGAGAGAATGAATCTCCTACAGGGGCAAATTAAGGAGTGACATAAACTCCAACACTCCCTTCTCAGTCTTCCTGCCTTCCTTCAGGTTTTACAACACAAGCAAAATCCCAGATTGCTGTTGATCCAGATAACATGAATATTTGAGGAAAGCCATATGTTCATGAAATGGAAGCTTCATGATGAAGAAATAACAAAACCAAAAGGGATTAAATAGCAGCAGTGTATCTATAGATAATCTACAGGTGACAGGCAGCTGGACTATTTTATGGAGTATCTGATTCTATGAAGAATGGGACTTTCAGCTGCTATTCCTGAAGGCAATTCCTTATCCCACTAAAATATTTCTATTTTTAGCTTCTCACTAGAAACTCTTCACACATTTTTTTTTTTTTTCCCCACACAGAAACTCTTTGATTGCCAAAATTGTTAAATCAGGTATCATGTTTGGTCATTTTGTGTTTATCATCCCTAAGTTGCTGATTTTCCAGTGTATAGTCAACACCTTTACTTCTGCCATGGTTTGCCATGTATTTACTGTATTATTGCAGTATTGCTGTATCATTACAGTACATATACATATAGATATTGCATGTATTTACTGCATATATTGCAGTATTTACTGTATATACTTCTAAAGCTAACTATGAAAGCTTTGGGTAACAATGCAATGCAAAAGTATATGCATTGTTAAATGCATATTACATAAATGTTATGCTAAATGTATATTGTGCTACAACATAGCATAATGTTGAAAGAAAACCACAGAAATCTGTGCCTGAGAGCTTTTTCATGTGCAGTGTGACTGGCTTTTTGCCTCACCTGTTTTTTTCTTCAATGGCATAAAGCACAACTCATGACATTTCTCATCTTTACAAAAACAAAGAAAATCAGGTTCTCCTCTTTTATTTCTTATTTTCAGTTTCTTTAATAATGTAATATGCTCACATTTCTTTTGGATCCTTTTAGTTGGAAGTATCCCAGAACTGTATCACCAGTCTCTCTTTTTATTTGCCTGTGAAGCAAAATTTTCCTTTCCACCCCTCTAGAATTCATGAAACAGTTTCAGGTTAAACAAAGATGAACTTTAAGTGTATATGGCAGCTCTTCCTGACACACTAACAGTTATCTCTCACAGACATCCTTTCTGAGCCAGCTTGGCTTTACATCATCTCATGGCATAGCTGGATGGCAACATCAAACACCCATCTGTTCAAGTCTTCTTAGGACAGATGCCCATGGAAAGGAAATCCCTGTAGATAAGAAACTGCATCAAATCAAAGAACAGCCAAGGGAATGGAAAATAGTCCTAGATCTCCTTTATCTTCCTTTGCAACCCAAGTCAACGTGGAACTGATGCCAGCAGCCCACATGTATTAGTAAAGGAGAGACAGCACTGCATGGGAAGGGGCTCCCCTGTCCAATACAAATACTCTTACTTCATTCCCTATTATTTTTCTTCTTGTTTCCTGACAAAAAGCTGTTCAACCATGCCTGCTTTAGGCATGGGTTTAAGTGTAAGAAAGGGAAAGGCCAAGGCTCCTGCTGACTGCTTTTTAGATTGAGATGCCCCCTGGACTCTGTGATATCCTAGATGAAGGATGCCCTAGCTGTACATGTTCAGAAGAGACCTGTACAAATCTTCACTTGGAAGATTGTTCTGACTGTAATTCACCATGACAGTCAGTTGTTTTTCATTTGTCAACCAGTTCTATTCAGGAACATGAAATAGAAAAGCATAGTTCTTCTGGCAGGAAGGAGACACCCAGATAGTTATATTTCTTTATTGAAACTTCAAGGGTTTGAAAAAACAATAAAATCCATAGGTATGCAATTTGGTACACCCCTTTTCCTTACCTTATCCAGCACCAGTGGGAAGGAGAGAGCAGAACACTCCATTGTTCAGGTATAGTTAAAGGAAGCAGCTGCCCAATAACAATGAAGGAATTTCCCAGAGTTTGATGGGAGTTGCTTTTACCCCACCTGCAGGCTCAGGAGGATTTAGTAAGCCCTATGAACCTCTGTCTTCACAGCTCATTTTAAACCCCCTTTATGCATAGATTTTGTAATCAGATTGTTACAGCTTCTAGAGAATTAATCTATGCTTGAGTAATTCTCTCATCTCTACTTGAAGCATTAGCTCCTTCAGTGCCTCTATTCTGTGTCAATTATCACACAAGTTGTCATTTTTGGCTACCCATAAAGGAGCCTTTACCAGCTTTCTGACATTTTCCTTCTCACTTCTCAAATACAGAGAAGACAGGTCCCAAATCCTCTCCCTTATTTTCCTTCTTAGGTGATGTTTCTTTGCATCAGATCAGTCTGCCCTCATTAAGAAATCCAGCTGCACAGACAGGTATCAGCCATAAGAAAAATGTTCACAAAACCAGTTTATCTCAGCTCTGTCAGATTCTGCACTGCAGGAAAAATAGTGTGCTGTAACTGGAGTGTGGCTATAAAAATAAGGGACTTGTTTTTGTTGGATGTTCAAAGTCCATGTCTACTGTGTAGCATGATTTCATTGGGAAGCAATAAATTAGATGTCTTTCGTGAATCTTCCCTACCCAACACCATCTGAATAAAGAAGTTGCAGACTTCCAAATAAATAAACAGATAAATGGACATGAGACACAAAAATAACCTCTTAATCAACAGTTTGTCCTATTGTGAAGCTCAGCAAGTGCTAACAATAGCTCCTGGCAGGCTCATCCTCTGGTTCCCTGATCATGCCAGAGCCTGGCTGCAAGCTAGATCATTATTGCTACTGCCATCCAGGTCAAATGAAGCAAAGGTTGTGCCTGCTCCTTGCCAAAGCTTTACTTGCTGTATAAAGAGCTTAAGACAGAAGAAACACACTGATCTGCCAAAGTCTGGGGAAAAGACATCCCTGCCAAGATGAAGGACTTGCACAGGAATCTCTCATGGGAAAATCTGGGGCTCTGCATCTCTTTTTATCCTTTTTACACCCACAGCACCTGCATCTTTCAGGAGCTGAGATGCTTTGCACTGTGTTGTTCCCAGAAATGTCCTCCCTGAATGAATCCTTCCTGTAGCTTTACAGCACATGACCAAAAGATATGTCTGCAAGACCTGTCCATAGAACAAGCATTTCATAACCTGCAGATGTCAAGAACCAAGACAAAATAATACAGAAGACACCAGGTTGAATATACTTAACTAAGTTGCTTTTAGTTTATTAATTTGACCCATATACATAGTTGATGTTGAAAGGACCACATGAAAGAGCCAGGACAAAGTGTAGCAAAATGGTATGGGAAAGGATCTCAATATGCAATGTGCCAGTGTACCTACTGTGTTTTATACATACTTTACATTGAAAACAAAAAAACAAAACCCCCCCAAAAACCCAAACAAAAAAATCCAACATAAACCAACCAACCAAAATAACAAAAAACACCCCCACAGTTTCCAGAGGAAGTACACATTTTATTTTGAACTGGCAAATTTAGTTTATTAATATGTAAAAAAATAAATCTACAAGAGCAACAGTGCAAACACATCAGAACATGTATGGCATCCAGAACACAAAGGAATACAAATCATTATACAAAGGGCTCGGTGTTTCCTATGGTACTGGCTGTGACATGCACAACAAACAACAGGCTGAGGAATAAACTGTAATGTAAACAGGAAGATGAGCTGCATATTACTGGTTCTGTCTTGTAGGGTCTCTCTATTTTAGGAGGTAATGCTGTCATGCCTTGGATCTGCAATTAAAATAAGAAAAAAATCATCAGTTTTGTCATATGAGATTAGAAATCTTTATTTTGTTCTCTAATTAGTTGGCAGCTTGCATGAGAATCTACTGTTGGCTTTGTACTTGGGTTGTGACTCTTACTGTGGAGACATCAAGCCTGCAGAGTGACCACACACTGGTGGAGTTCACAGTTCTGAGGGACAAGGGTCAGGTGAAGAGTAAAGTCATGATGCTGAATGTTAGGAAAGCAAAATTTCAGCTCTTCAAGGAGTTGGTCAATAAGACCCCCTGGGAAACAGCCCTCAGGAGCAAGGGGGAGGAACAGAGCTGGCAGGTCTTTAAGGACACTTTCCATAGATCACAGGAGCTCTCAATCTCCAAATGTAAGGAGTTGGGCAAGGAGGAGAAGAGACCAGCATGGCTGAGTCATGAACTGCTGATCAAACCAAAGAGCAAGAAGGAAATACACAGGCAGTGGAAGCAAAGACAGGGATCCGGGGAAGAGTATAGGGGCACTGCCTGGCCATGTAGGGATGTAGTCAGGAAAGCCAAGGCACAGCTGGAGCTGAACATGGCAAGGGATGCTAAGAACAGTAAGGAGGGATTCTACAGGTATGGCAACTAGAAAAGGAAGGTCAAAGAAAGTGTGTGTCCCCATTGAAAAAGACTGGCAAGTTGGTAACAACAAACTATGAGAAGACTGAGGTGCTTGAGAACCTTTTTGCCTCAGCCTTCACTGCCAACCTCTCTCCTCACGCTGCCTGAGTCAATGGACCACAAGAAGGGGATCAGGGTAGCATCCCTCCTACTGTAAGTGAAGATCAGATTTGTGACCACCAGAGGAACATGAACATTCAATCAGTCTACGGGACCTGATGAGATGCACCCCAGAGTCCTGAGGGAATTGGCTGATGTCATTTCCAAGACATTTGAAAAGTTCTGGCAGTCAGGTGAAGTGCCTGGTGACTAGAAAAAGGGAAACATTGCACTCATTTCAACAAGGCCAAGTGCAAGGTCTTGCACCTGGATCAAGGAAAATCAGATGCTCAGCCAATGTACACATCCATGTTCTCAGGTCAGGAACAGCTGTATGCACTGGCATCCTCTTCAGTAAACCAAAGTTAGGCTTTTGTTCATTGATCTGTATGACCTTATTTTCCTTTGTGGGATTGTTCAGTTGGTTTTGGTTTTGTTTTCATCTTTCTGGCTGATAAAAATGGAAGGTTACAGTGTTACAGTCCTATAAAGACTTTGGATTGTATTTTAAAAGGTTCATTTGCACACACAAAGCTTACACTTGCATGTACAAGACAGTTAATTGTGTACATATTATTTCATGGAATCACAGAATGATTGAGTTTGGAAGGGATTTCTGGAGGTCATCCAGTCCAATGTCCCTGCTGAATCAAGGTCACCTACAGCAGTGTTGTATTTCTATATACTGAGCATTTTTTACTCTTCCATTAAAACTCAGTTCCATTTTTATGGAGTTGCACATAACTACCTGCCTGTCGCAGTTTTGACACAAAATTAGAAAGAACTGGGTACACTGCTTGGCTATGCTTTTCTTAAATGAACTCCTTATATGTTAAAGAAAAGAAGCTCTGCAAAAAGTGAGGTTCTGGCCATAAACACCTTTGAAAGTTTGGATGCCCACTTGCACAGCATATGTTTGCTTTAGGTCTTTTCTATGTTCAATTATCCTGCATGCAGAAAAGAAATCTAAATATTGATTTAATCTTAGCAAAGACAACACAAAGCTAAAACAGATCAAGAGACCATCTCTCCAGAAAGATGAAGGTAGTTTCAACTCGCTTCCTCTGCTTCAAATTTTTTCCTCTTTGTAATAACTCACTAATTTTTTGCCCATTTGGGTTAAATCTGTTCTTGCTTTTGATGAGGATGGCTAATTTAATGTAATATCACCAATAAAGGAAGGGAAAGGAAAGAGTCCTAATCTTTGCTTTGATGAGTATGGTCTAGTTATTTGAAACAGGAAACTGTGACTAAAAGGAAGAACTAAGGACTCCCAGTGAGCTCACTCTTGACCACATTCTTTAAGCCATAAGTATTGTTCCTTTATCCTGTAAGATAAAGGGGAACAACACTTTTCAGAAAGCAAACCATTAAAAATAAAAGAAAAAGGCCTATCCCCTCTTGATAATATTCCCATGTGCTCTTCATCTTAACTTGTCCTCTCACAAATAATCAGTTCAAGACTGACTACACAGCTGCTACTAGCCAGCAGTTGCAAAGGTCAAGAAGTTTAACCAAAAGTGGTGAATAGTCACATGCACTGTCAGTAACTACTTTGCCCAGAAGGGCTGCAGTGAGACAAATATTAGGGAAAAAAACAGAACCTCTTTGATTAGCTACAGCACTAACTCTTTCATTGACAGCCAAAGAGAAGAACAGTCTGATCAAGGTTGGAAAGACCTGAGAATGCTTCTGCAGGAAGGGCAATTTCCCCATCATCTGAAAGCACTGTGTGACCTGCTATGAGGCAGTGTGGCTGTTTTGCAGGACAATGAGGCAAAGATCCTTTTCTAGGAAGTATTTCCTGAGTAGTATCTTATACTAGCTCTGGTAGGCTGGCCTGAAGTCATATTAAGAGATAAGGGAGTACAATGAGACAGTCTCCCCTTCTCGAGCAGAAAAGTTCAAAACAGTAAAATAGAGTCTAGAATTTGGATTCTGTAAAGAAGTTCAAGGAAAAATAGATATTTTTCAACATCTCCTTCAGGGATGATATCATATGGACTAGAAACTCTTCCTAAAAACACATCAACACTAAAGATGACAGCTTTTCCCAGCAGTCCTGTTAAAATACCAGTAGACATTTACAGTAAATAACAACTTACTGGGGAATTACTTTCTATCTTACCATTGTTTTCAAGTGAATTGAAAAACTATAACAGATAAAATCTTCCAAAGGTGCACAAAGAAAACAGACAATCCTAATGTACTTTTGTTTTGCCCCAATTCTGTAGACATCTCTAAGATAACAAGACCAACAAAAAAGTATGAGATATTGGAAGACTACTCATATAACCTTAGTTAGTCTAGATCCTTAAGTTAAGAAGATTCTTGAGACTCTCTTTTGCAATCAATCAGCTTCCCCCTACAGAGTGATTCAACGAAGAAACCTGATCTAGAGATTTTGAATCATCCATTGCAAGACCCTAATGTAAGTTCCTGACAATGAAGGCAGTCAAGGGAAAACAGTGTTCTGGCTTGGTGACCTAATCTGGACACATATGGCTACTCTCTGATCAGCCCCAGACACACTGAAAGACTCCATACTGCTGTTACCCATCCCAAGTACTGATCAAAGCTCTGACTTTTCCATTCTTTATAAATACTTCTAGAAATCAGAGTAGGTGAAGAGATTGATAAAACACTGTCATCATTTCTTATTGTATGTAAAAGTAATATAGCTGTGTAAACAGCCTGAACATATTTAACCAGGTGCTTATTCATGTGCAATGAAACACAGTAAATCACATTAGTTTTGTGGCATTGTTGCCTCTTTTCAACACTGAGACTTACCGACCACTCTGCATTATCTGTTTTTGAGCACCTCACATTCACTGGTAGCTTAAGAACAAGTTCATTGTAAGAGAGCCCCTCTGTTCTGGACCATTTGAATTTGTTCATTGCATCCATAAAAGACAGGTTTTTATATTGCTTAGGACTCTTGATGATGAAAGGCCAAGTCCTAAAGAAAAATAAATAAACAGATTTTAAAAATTAGATAATACTGTCAAGTAAGAACTGATGAGAAAAAGCTTTTGGAGAATCTAGTCAGAAAAACAAATGTACTATTAATTTGTATTTTATTCCTAACTCATATTCTCAGCTAAGTTCTCTGCTACTGAAAACTGATTCTGTTTCATTGATTGTTAACAGACTTAGGAAAGTGTGTCAGCAGTTGAGGACTTGCTGCCAGATGCTTTTAGAAACGAAGGACTTTAAGTTAAGACAAAGAATTAAATTGCTCTTCTCTGATCTACAAACTGAATACACAGGCAATACAAACCAGATCTTTGTTGTAGCTTCTCAACAGAACCAAACCAAAACAAAAGCCACACCCTCTACTAGGCTTGGCAGAAGTGTGTGGCAAAGAAACGTTTGCCATCAGAAAGCTGCTTCCAGATGTCTCTGCCAAGCTCTGGTCATAACTCAGCCAACAGGCCAAAACTCAGCCTAGCACAGGAGCTGCTCTAACATGCAGTGATTGGGTTGGCAGCAGTGCCCAAAGATCTAATGAGAATGACAGGTGTTGTGGATGTTGCCTTTTGGCATGTCCCCACATGCTGGCTGCAAGGGGACTTTTGGCCATGAGTGGGATAGAGACCTGCTGTGAAAGATCTTACTATTTACACCCATGTGGGAATTCTGCCCATGAATTAGTGAAGCCAATCCTATTTCTCACCAGCCAAAGATAGGGAAAGGGAAGGAATGAGATTTCTTGTCTCTCATTTAGCAATGAAAACTCAAAAACAATAATGAAGAAAAATTTAAAAAATAAAACCAAAAATAAGCAAACAACCTAGCTAAAGAAAATCTTTTCAATCGTTCTTGCTTTCTCCTTGTCCAGCTTTACTGGGGTGAATGGAAACAACTTGATGGACAGGTCAAGTTTCCCATACAGCTAGTGGAAAATGAAAGTAACTAAAACTTTATGTAAGTAATCTAATTGATATTTTGATTGGAGCATGAGTTATCTTTTCAAAGCACTTTAGACACATCTGTGTTATCTTGCAGTAGGCTCTCTCCCACTCACTTTGGGTGAAGTGCCAAAGTTCTACCCAACAGCTAGGCACAGGGGACATAATCAAATACTTATTTTACACTATTGTGGCCCAATCGCTTTCATCTTAGCTCCTCATGATTTATACCACTGTCTGTGCCACCACACTGAGAAAAAAATAGAGCTTTAAAGTGAGCCACAGTGCCTTGATCCTGCTTCCAGTTTGCCTTCATGTGTATGTCAAGAGAGACTTTAGAGGAGTCAGTGAAGCAATTCCAGTGTAAGACTGACACAAGAGAGATGAGCATCAGGTCACATATCCTTAGGCTGACAGAGCTTAATGAAACAAGAATTGTGGATTAGGTCATAAATACTAGAGGCATTAATAATCTCTTCTTCTAATTACTATTCCATTTGTGGCAGACAGTCTGCATACTTACTCTATTCAAAACATCTTTATTTCCCCAGGCCAAATGTGCATTTTTTCCTTAAATACAGTTATCATGAATGAACACTCAAGAGAGCATACATTTGTTAGAACATTTTCTTTCTAAGCTCAGAAAGACTCTTTTAGCTAGGGCTAATTTAGAAACAGTGTTCTCCCTGTAGCAGAAGAGAATAGAATAGAAAGAGTGTGGAAAATGAAGCAGACGTCAACTGCATTGTGACTTCCTTCAAACACTTCTGTCTTGGATATAGATTTCAGAACTAGGAGCAGTGAGCCTCTACATCAAATTACTTTGCAATGGTAGTTTTATATGGTTTTATTAAGATAGACTGTATAAGGAAAGACAATCTTTAAAATGCAACTGTGATAACACACTCTTAGTCTGTCCATTTTATGTAAAATCTTACTACCTCCCTAGTTTAGGAGGATAAGCAACTAACAATACAAATGTAGTTTGCCTTTCTCTACCAATAGTGCAGTCTACTTTCTATTGTTTGATTATCTTTCTGCATTTCATTCATCTGGGAACTTTCCTCTTTAGACTTTTCTCACTGTTTACAATCACCTCCACTGTTGATCTGCTATTGAGATGATTTAATTCTGAGCACAATAAGGAACATTTAAAAACAGAAATATGCTATTGATTGTATCTTTATATGCACACCTTTTTATCCTGTCTACAGTGGGCTTCCATCTCCTAACAAAATTTGAATTCTATTTTAGAGTCTGGAAATCACTCTTTCACTTAGAGGCCAATATCATTGTGCAGGTCATCCCAATGATACTGAAGGGCAGAAAAGTCAGATCCAACAACTCACTGGGAAGCATTTTGTTCTTGCCAAGGACTCTCAAGATGAAGGACAGCAAGACTTCTGCTGTCTTACCAGAGAAACTGTAACATCTTGTTTAAAATCCACCAGTCTGTGGTTTACCCCAGGGGCCAGATGCCACTGGACTTGCATGAGCCTTCATGGTAGTTATTAAAGATCCTGAGTTGCCTAAATGGTACCAGCCTTCACTCCCTACCATTCAAAGAGGGGATATTTGATGTTTGTGGAGCACTGAAGTAGACAAGTGTAACAACAAATGATATTAGGCCTTTTGAGCTGAGCACTGGGCCAGTATTCAGATTCTCATGTGTTGTTTTTATGAGGAAGGAAAACTGATGAATAAGCTGTGGGGGTTTTTGTTTTGTTTCTGACATGAATTTACAACTCCAAAATGTGCAGTGTCCTTCTGCTCTGAAAAGTAGGAGTCCAAGATTCAGGAGACAGTGTCTTTGCACAAAATTGCAAGCCCCTGAAGCCAACTGTTCACCTAAAAAGCTCTTTTCTTCCTCTTGGCTAGATTCCTATCACTGGTTCCATGGTTTTCTGCAAGCAACAGTTCTAGGATCTGGTTGCACTGACTGACTTCAGCAAAATTCCTGACAACAAACCTACCCAGGGTAATTTGATACCCATGTTCCTAACCTCCTTTTTCAACATTATGTTTATATATGCAAAACACAGATATGTTTTAATAAATTAGTAGATTTTAAGTATTGTTATAACATTAATGCATGGTCTTTTTACAATGGTTGTGGTGAAAAAAATTGCTGCTGTGAGAAATACTATTCCTTTAACAGAAGAAACTGCATTTCATTTAAAAATAAATAAATAAATAAGGCAAGATAATTTGGCAGCAGAAACAAGTAGCAGCAGAGTGTATTGACTAAAAACAACCAGTACGAGTGACCCTGCAACGTGTTGCACCACCAGCAAGAAATAAAGGTCATAGAAAAATGTCCCTGCAATCCCACAGACAAAAATAAAGGTGCTAGACATGTTCATAAATATTTTACTTGCCTGACTGGTCTGTAGATTTCCTTGACACCAATGAAATGGAGCTGTTCCATGATATCTGGAATACTTGCACATCGGGTGAGGTTGATTCTCGGGTAATAGAGGAGATATGACAGGCACATTTCATTCCTAGTGCTCAGACCACCCTGAAAATGGGATTTTTCTATTAATCAAGATAAAATTGGAATCCCACAGATCAAAACACTGATTAGCATTTATATGCTAATAAAACATGTATCAGGAGGCCCAGTTCAATAGGTTTATCTTGCACATTACGTTATCAAGAGCAGGAATTTATTACATAATTAATTACCAAATACACTGCAAGCTCAAGCAATAGCTCCCAAGCTCAAAAGATAACAGAAAGAATAAGTATCAATAAAATAAAACTTCTATTATATTGAATACTACCTGAGAATTCAGGTTTATTCTCAGCTGTCTCCAGGGTACTTATATCTACCATGTTTCAGAAAAAGGGCTTCAAAGTGGAGCAGAGGTAGAAAAATTCTGGTTGGATAATTAGATGTTTTATAAGAAATAAAGTCAGTTTTGCCTGGGAAAATGGAGGCCAGAGTGGATTATGTGTCTACAGGGACTCTGCTTGTAGGTACATACACAGGCAAAGAGTAAGCAAGAATGGAGTTACTCAAGTTAACAGCTGATGTTGACTCAGGAACAAATGAGTACTAACTACTAAATAATTAATTAGTGTATGATTTTTAGGTATCAGAAGAGACTCTTAAGCAGGCTTCCTTCGAGAGCCATGGGGCAAACAAGTAATTTAAAATTATTCTTGATAAATATGGACAGGATTTTGAGCTGCACATCCCTAAATCCCATGTGGGAACAGTTCCACAGATCTCACAGAACCACAGGAATAGGAATGGGGAAAACAGAACACACAAACTAAGGACCAAGAGCTAGTGTGGTCACCACAGAGGAAAACAGGACAAACACTCAAAGCCTTCACTCTCACTCTTTTGGTTTTCTTCACATACCTACTGCATGCACCTACATGCAAGCCATGCTTCAGCGAGCAGTGTCCTTGTGCTCTCTGGAGTGACTCATCCTTGTTGAACTGAAACCTTCCAGGCATCACTTTCTGGAGGTCTGCATCCAGCATCTCCAGAGCATAAGGGCTCAGCACCTGGTGAAGGCTGGGTGGTGGCAGCTACATCCCTCCCATAAACATAGTGGGTCTGGCAGTACTCTCTGGTTTCATATCCAGCTGGCACAGTCCAGCTCACGTTCCCACATCTGAATCTGCTTCACACCCAAAACCAAGTGATAACATCACAATGGCTGGTGGCTGGCATATGCTAACCTAAAAAGCTGCATCAGGGAGACCATATGCTGCCATGTGCCAAACCTGAGCCCAATGCCCTCAGCCCCAAAGGGGTTGCCCACTGCTGGCCATGGCTCTGCTCTGTCCACAGCCATGGACATGCAGGTGGAGCTGCAGCACAGCTGCTCCTCATGCCTCAGATGCAAACATGCACAGATACTATGTGGGCTCCTCCAGCACTGCCCTGGGGGCAGCAGCTGTCTGGTGGGTTCTCTGCTGCTGGAAAACCCACTGCTTGAGAAAGGTGATGTGCACAGCCTCCTTATTCCAGCCCAAAAAAAACTGCATTCTGCCTGGATTCTAAGTTAGGCACAGAGCAATGGGTCTTATCTTGGTCAGGGCATAAGTGAAAATCAATACATAAGAACTGGCAATTAGAACTTTGGGGGAAAATGAATAAGTTCATAAAAATAATTCATTAGAATGCACAGAATTTGCATGTCAATACCAGTTATGAAGAGAGCACTCCTTATACTAACTGTCTGATTTCTACAGATCTTTTGTGGGCTAGCTTGCTTATTTTAATAAACTAGTCATATGAATGCCTTATGCAAGAGATCAGACTATGATCAAAATAGCCCTGATGACTTTAAAACCTAAATATCTATACAAAGATACATTTATACATAGATAATACATAATTACATAGATACATCTGTACATAGATAATGCACAATTACATGCACATAGGCATTAGCCAGTTCACACTTTTTAACAGCATTTTATGGACAATATTTTAGTCCCAATACTCTCTGTGTGCTTATTTTGAGCTGTTAATACTTTTCTTACCCATGTCATGCGAATTCGGTCCACGGTACTGTAGTGGCATTCTGTGATTAAGTTATCCCCCTGAAAGACAAGATTTAGGAAGTTCACAGTTCTGAAGTTTATCAAACCATGCTTCAGGTAACCCCAGATGACAGCAAACACTTAAGAAATAGAACTCAGAGCAGTGGCTAGGTCTTTTTGAAAGTGCAAAGGATTAGGTAATTGGCATATGCTAAGGCCTTGGCACTTAGCATTCATATTATCCCAGATCCTTAGGGATCCCCCATGGATTTAAATGGAGATTTATTAAGTGTCTTGTGTAGTTAGGGGTTTTTTTAAATAGCAATGAAGGTGCCTAGTTATAATTTTATTTTTAGGAAAATTATATATGTAGATCATGTATACATGATTCTTGCTCCAAAATTCAGCCAGTGCTACTTTGGATAGCATTCCCTGGGCTAATTTATCCTGCCAACTTCAATAGAAATACTTGCCAAATGAGGAAAATAAAGTTTTCCACAACTATTTATCTGCCAAGCCTGAGAGTAGAGGAGTGGCAGGCATAGACCTAACTACATTGACAGATATGTATGGGAAAGGCTGAATACTTAACCTTCTCAATTACATACAATTATCTTCTTGTTGTGACAAACTAATCTACAGTTTGGTAGTACCTTTATTCCCTGTATCTAATCAAATACAAGTCTTAAAATCACCATGATAAACAAGTGGAAATTAGAATACTGAAGAGCATAGCCAGACATCAAAAATCTGATATTTTGGGGCAACTTTATACCACAAGGATGCCAGTGGATTTTTTGCTTTGGTTCATTATAGAATCATAGAATCACCAGAGTTGGAAAGGGACCTTAAAGATTATTAGTTCCAACCCCCCTGCCTGGCAGGGACACTTTCCACTACATTAGGTTGCTCAGAGCCCCATCCAGCCTCGTCTTAAAAGCTTCCAGGGATGAGGCTTCCACAACCTCTCTGGGCAACCTGTTCCACTGTCTCACCACCCTCATGGTGAAGAACTTCCTCCTAAATCTAATCTAAATCTACCCTTCTCTAGTTTGCATCCATTTCCCCTGGTTCTGTCACTATCTCACCTCCTAAAAAGTCCCTCACCAGCTCCTCAGAGCCTTCTCTTCTCCAGACTGAACAACCCCAACTCTCTCAGTCTGTCCTTGTAGCAGAGGTGCTCCAGTCCTCTGATCATTCTCGTGGCCCTTCTCTGGACTCACTCCAGCATTCAATATCTCTCTTGTTGTAGGGGCTCCAGAACTGGACACAATACTCCAGGTGGGGTCTCAGGAGAGCAGAGTAGAGGGGGAGAATCACCTCCCTCCACCTGCCGGCCACACTTCTCTTGATGCAGCCCAGGATACTGTTGGCCTTCTGGGCTGCAAGCACACACTGGCAGCTCCTGTTCAGCTTCTCATCCACCAGCACCCCCAAGTCTCTTTCCTCAGGGCTGCTCTCAAGCCAATCTTTTACTATTACTGTTATAATTAATATTGTTCCTTCAAAGGCTGATTTCTGCTTTCCTGTGGGCTGTCTCGTTGCCATATCAATGCTAGCACTAACTGTACTCCAGGCTGCTGGAAGAAGGTGTGTCAACCTCATGTCAGCCAAAAGGAGATGGAGGTTTCTGGAACAGCTTCACTGCTCCCAGTAGGAATATGTTGGTTCCCACCAGTGAGGTCTCTGGCTTTCATGGCTTATGGGCTGATAGAATGCACAAAAAATATTCTTTCTCTGAGATTAAATCTTTAGTTTCTAAATTCAGAAGAGAGGTCTACGAGAAAACAACCTGGACTTATACAAGCTTAAAAAAGGATACAGCCTTGGAAGAGCTTGCAGAAGGAGAGAATAACATGAACTTTATGAAAAATTTTAATATTGTTAGTTAATTGACTAGACTGTGGTTGGACTTACCCCAGATGATGTATGTAAAGCTGTACTGGTAGTTTTGCATAAGATGAAAACAATAAAAGGCATGAAAAAGGCTCATTTTAGAGAAAGAATTCCAGCTTCTATTTGAGCTGTCTTTTTTAAGCCACTGATACAATCAAATACCTCTTTTAGTCCTTCTGCTGTCTACTCCCTTTTGTTCTTGAATTTTAAGAGGCTTTGCCCTATAATCTGCATGGATTTTCCTAAAAATATTACAGGCTTCTCTGGAAACCTGTCATCTGCTGCCAACCCTCTTCCTAAACCCTTCAACACTTCTTTCCTGGAGGAGGTAACACCTGTTTGTCTTTGAAGGACCTGTGGAGTACAAGCAGTTGGACTTCAAAAAGTAAATGCTGCACCTGAACATCCAGGTTTTGCTGTAGAAATTAAATTAGAAAGTTAGCATTTTAGTTTCTTGCTTTTAAAGGACAAATGTCAGAGTCTCCCAGAGTGGGAAAAGAGGCATAAAAGAGAAAGGGACTTGACAAGAAGCCCAGAAGTTTAAACTATGAGGCTACTGAGCATACTCTTGAACTTCACTCATTGTAATGATCTTTTCAGTTCCCTTTAACTTATTGGCTCCCATTGTAAACAAAATCCAGTTGTTTGATATTTTACATCTGACCAATTCCATCATGTAACAGGCTTGTTCACATGCACCGGGACAAACACATCTCCAGCTGCTCTGCTGGCCAGATCCAGAGCACCCTATTTTAGCAACACTAAACTGTCTGTCCTCAGGCCAAAGCTTCAAAAAACAGATGCTGGCTGGAACTAACAAAAGATGAGCAAATAACTTTTAAATGAGTGACTCTTCCAAAAAAAAATACAGGTTCTTTTCATGCAACAGCTATAGATTATTAAGGCTACTGTTTTATGGTATAATTGTAGTTGGAATGTTTCTGGAAGTTAAATTACATTATTCTCACAAGAACAGCAGATACAATAGCATCATTTCGTCTTCCAAAAGGATTTTTTTACTAGTGAAACCTCATGTGGAACATGCAACAAATAATGTGAAACAAACAGAAGACTTGATTTATAGACATGTTTGCAAGGCTTGGTACTTGCTGTGGGCAAATACTCAGGGTGTACTACTTGGTTCCAGCGTGGTGCTGTTTCCATTCTTCAGCTGGCTGGAAGCACAAAGATGGCACAACCAGGCACACATGTATCTACTCTGTTCAGGCATTTGTGATGGTAAAATTCAAATCAAGTAATTGTGGACACCAAACACACCCAAGGAGTAGCTTGAATTGATGGGCCAAGCCAGGTCTGAAGTGAGTTGAGTGGATGCTCCTGAGGCACTGCAAGTTTAATGCATTAGTCACTCTGTGGTAAGTGGAAAAATTAAGGAAACATACAAGAGTTCTATGGCTCTATGACAAGAAATTCTGTAGCAAAATTAATCCTAAATGTGAATCAATACAAGGCACATGATCTCTTAGACACTTTCAGGGAAAGAATTAAGAGTGTCCTACTGGCAAGATGGTTCTTTCCTCTTTCAGATACTGAAACTCCTGAAAGTTGAAGTCAAACTCTTCATCATAAGCAAGCAGCTTCTGCTCCTCGCCTTTGTGGAAGTGACGCATCCTGATAGCTCTGCCAGCAAGATGAGCATGGAGAAGCACTGCAAACACATGGATCCCAGCAGGTCTCTCAGCACCCAGAGCCTGGTCATGAGAAAACAACAGCTTCAGTCTGCTAGATTTAAGGTAATGCAATGCAATGTACAAACAAAGAGTGAAAATGTAATAATAAATGCATTTTACAATCCCTCAGTTTACAGAAAAAGGCAGTCTGGAGCAAAACCAAACCTGTATGTGAAATTAAGGCTTTATAGATAAAAAAAAAAGGCTAGGTTAGTTTCTGTAGGTTCATTGGGGGCTTTTTGTTTGGTTGCTTGGGCTTTCTTTTTTAAATAAAACTGTGGGTTTACTCCTAATGCACACAGTTTTCCTGAAAATCAACTGAAGTCCCACTAATTTTCAACAAATTAAGATTTTCAAGGACATTATACTAAAGCATACACATTATTTTAGTGCTAATGGTTGATACTGATGAATGTGGAAATTCACATCAAACTTTCTTTTCCAGGTCAAAACCATTTTTTAAAATCCACTTTTCCTAGTTGACACAAATCTGACATCACTCTTATTCTAGCTGAGATCTACAGATCTGAACTTTCAGTATGCAAAGCACATCCTTAAAATTAGCCTCACAGTAATAGATTACTTGTTTCTAGGCTGAAAAATGCTCTGACAATATGCAACATTTAACTCTAAGAACAAATCTAAATTCCATATCTAATTTGCCCTTCCCTCTAGACCACATCACAAGCACTGATTCAACCCTTCTCTATAAATGGAGAAGTATAAGAGAATCTCCTGTGACACATTAATTACAGATTTTAGACAATGTTCCCTTTATCTATAGAGGTATTTAAATTGTCCTAATGAAACCAAGCATTTAATGAATGCATAATTTTGTACTTTGGGCCATACAACAAAACCTTTTCAGGTTTCATTTCTGTGGTTGGTCTAAGAATACCTTTCAGGCATTCCCTTCACCCTCAGGAGCCATTTGCACATGCACAGATCTTAATTAGTCTCTCTCAACATTTATTCTGGGTTAGCTATTAATAGTGTTGCCATAGAAAGCAAGGTATACTTATATATTAAACACACACAATTAAAACCTCACAAGCACTGTGTCATTCAGTATTACTCCTATCAGTAAAGCAATCTGAGTGTTGAGCACCCCAAACACCCAGATCAAAAAGACTCAGCATTCTGGAGGGTGACATTTGGCAGATGTCTTTGCTCACACAGTTTTAATGGGTGACTATCAATCTTCCCAAGAAATTCAAGTGGCTGTCCAAAACTGTTTCTAAGAATGAAAACCAGTGGATTTATGCAGGAGACATACCTCTTGGAGACATTCCCTTGTGCAGTGACCCTCTGACACAAATTCAGGCATGCCCGGTGGGATATTGTGGAAGAGGCTGACCCAAAGACCAGCCTCAATAACCCCAGCATCATATTTCCTTAAAACTGGAGTATAAATTAACCTCAGACCAGAGTTATCTATCAAGCCTGCAACAAAAGAACACAGTTATCCAATCCATGGCTGTAAATCAATATTTTAAGGAAAAACAAAATCCAATTGTTTCACATTATTCAAGGCTTGACCTAAATTTGCTATATGAAAATTGAGAAATCAGCCCCAATAACCTGGAAATGACTCAAACCATATGCAGGAAGCAATAAACAGAAGCAGCTCACAGGGGGGTTGTTAAACATAGTATCTTGATATATGTGGTGTTCAGATGAGAATGAAAAATATGTGCTGTCTGCCTCTCTTTTGTCCCTTTTGCTAAGTTACCCAATATGGACCTCAGAGAAAAGAAGTTAGATCACAGGCAGAGTAAAAAAATACAAGAAAATGATATGTAATACAAGAAAATGATTCCATGTAGGATTTTTAAATTAAATAGGTAAAGCACAGCCTTCACCTTCAGCATTAGCATTAATTCTATTTTTTCTTTGTTTTGGATTGCCTGTCACATTGTTTCATACCTCAGATTACCAAATACAGCCCTTTTACAATCTTCCCAGTTAAGAGAGCACCAACTAAACATGACAACTGGCTTCCAAAATCCCAAACTTGAAGATAATACCAGCACCTCAGTAAAGTGGCTGGTACCTTTTCCAATCTTGCATGTTTTGGAGACTGTGAAGGTACAAACCTTCAGTGTATGATGGATTGTCATAATGCACCTCCATAAGAACAAACTGAGGGTCAGCTGCTGTGCCAATGGATAAACCAACGTGAGGAGGGTAGGTGAAGCCCTGGAAATCAACACACACAGTCAGAGTCAGGTATTTTGGGTTTTTTGACATAGTTAAGAGTTAATTTCTTTTTAGAAATACATTATTTTTTTTTATATATACAATTATATTAGTGATAACAAAGGTAACTTCTTTTAAATCTTGCTGAACATGACATTGTGGCATAACAAATTTATTATATACTCAATGCACTTAATAACTGTCAATAAAAAATAGTACATCCTGTGCTTGCTAGAGGATAAAGCTCTGACCCTGCTTTGAGTAGGAGGCTGGACTAGAGACTTCCTGAGCTTCCTTCAAACCTACATCATCCTGTAATCTTATGATTATTCATCTTGTATTTATTGCTTAAGTGGAAAAGGAAAATATCATTTTAATTATCTAAACATTACATCATCAAGCAGCTTGTCTGACAATACAGCCTTTCTGAAAAAGTGAATCTACATTTTAAAAGATTCTGGTTTCTAAAAGCTCTTATTTCCAGGGAATACTGAGGTTGTACATCATTGACTGTTTTTCCTGCACAAGTCACTGAACAATAAAAATTATCTTCATGGCTACATTTATATCAGCAAGCTACATATCATAGCATGACAGAATGGCTGGGGTTGGAAGGGACTCTAAAGATCATCTGGTTCCAAGTTCCCCTCCATGGACAGGGATGTCACCCCCCTAGACCAGGTTGCCCAGGACCCTATATAGTGCAAAAGAAATAGCTCTGTACAGCTTGTGCTGGACCTACTGTCCCCAGATGATGTTCCTTTGGACAAGCCCTGGTCAGATCTCATGCACTGAACTCCATTTATTGGTGGGAGGTGCTGGGTTCACCCCTACACATTCAGTTTCTTTGCATTCCAGAAGGAGTTCTGCAAGTTCTCAAACCACTCATGATAATAAGAGTGATAAATATGATAAATAGAACGTGTTGAGTGTGGATGACTGGGAGATTTACTTGAAAACTCACTCCTGATTCAAACAGAAGTACTGATATCTTCTAAGTGAATTAATTTACCAAATTCACTTACATAGGAATTCATCTGTATCATTTAAAAATACATAGTTAGTATTTTAATATGAAATTTGAGTTTCTAACTTTCTGAAATTTGCAATTGCAATTTGAGATCCCAAATTTCTGATGCTTGCTGGACACTAATGAACTAATTGTAGTCTATAGTATTAAATATTAATCCCTCCATTCTTCATAAGGTAAACTGAGGTAAGTGAAGTGAGTACTCCAGTAAACCTGAATGTAACCCAGATGTGTCAGGTTCCTCTCTATAGATCTTTAACAATGTGATCATCCTTGCAAAAGCCTCCATAAGGCTTGTCAAATGATAACTTATTTATATAGGAGTTTTTTATTTCACTTGGATTAAGACAGTTGTAAGTACAAATACTAGGTCAAAGCATAGCTGATGGCAAAAATGCACAAAGCCTACATCAGGGATAATGCTCATAGTGGATTAAACTTCTTTTGATGGGTGCATGTAGCAGCTCTGGCTTCCTCACACTGCAGCACTTGAAGATGGTTTCAAACTGCAGGCTGGCAAAGGAAGGCTCCAGAAACAATTATCATCCCAGTCCATCTCTGTGTCCATGCCACCACTTGTGTGGGAGCACAATGAATCAAGGAGATAAAGAAGGGGTGGAATTCTTTTATTAGTAATGCTGTCTTATGTCAGCTGAAAGCATTAACTGCAGCCTAAATTAACATATGAAACAAGCTGAAAACACAGCCTAGGGTCAACATGTCATCAGAGACTGTATTTTCTGTAGCTATGTCCCATTGCCATGAGCAAAGTGGTCCCTGTTCTGGCTCTGCACTGGCACAGGATCACTCTTACACTTAAATGTCTTTTGGGCTGGGTAAGAAACTTTGGAATGCTAGGAGTGAATGGGGCAGTACTGTCACTATGTCCTCATAAGGCACCAAATGAATTCAATTTATGTCTGACTTCATTTGGAAACTCTTGTTTCTGTGTCTCTTATGAAGTCATCTACAAAGACTGCTTTTCTTTCTGACACTCTCTGCAGGTAGCTGATACTGGTCATTGCTGGAGGCCATGTATTTTCATACCAGATGGGAAAAGCTGATACAGGGACAGCCCTCCATTCTCCCAACCACCTTCCTTCCCCTGAGGCATCAACTCTCTATATTGTTTTCATTACTTTTAGCTTGTAACTAA
This sequence comes from Galbula dea, assembly GCA_013399015.1. Lineage (NCBI taxonomy): Eukaryota > Metazoa > Chordata > Aves > Piciformes > Galbulidae > Galbula > Galbula dea. Next base: position 554,165 of record VWZX01005643.1, read on the forward strand.
GGATGATAATTGCTTTTCATACTTAAAAGACCAGCAAGAAGTTGAGGATTTACTGGTGAGACATTTAGGGATTGTGGTTGTGTACCCTTAAAAACAGACAGGTTCAGTAATCATTAATATACTAGGAAGAAGCTTCATTATGATACACACCCTCTTAAAGGCCTGCTGAAGAATCATACTAGACAGCCATTTATCCTACCTCTCCTCCAATGGCCCAAGCAAAAATGACTGTCTCACAGGTGAGAAAGGAGTCTGGCATGTTGGGATGGTAGCACTCATGCCCATAGTCCAGCACACTGTCATTCAAATTGCTGCTGCACTGGTAGAGCAGGATATGGTGCACCAGATTCTCATGGCCTTTCTGGATCAATGGCTCAACCTGTCCATATGAAAATGAAAAAGAAAGAAAACACATTGCAGATGTGACTGTCTTCATGCAAGTAATGTAAACAGAACCAAAAACTGCATGGTGCATCTGTTTTAAGAGAGGAGACTTGACATTAGATTGTAGTTAGGCTGAGATGATACTTCAGCACTCTGCAACTCCAGGCACTGAAAACTTCATTGCTCAAGTGCACCAGCTGGGGACAGGAAGAAAATTCTATGTCTTCACAAACCTTCTGTTGCCATCTGTCTTGTTGTCTCTTCTCCCTTTCCAGTCTTGCACTGTCACTTTTCTTTCTCCCTGCCCAATCTCGTTGAGCTACATTCCAGCATGAAGGAGACATAATCCAGCTGAAAGTCTGTTCAGCTAAAGCATGTTGGCATCCAAACTACTCAGAACTTTTCATCCCTGTTTCTGCCTCTTTTGTACTATTTCAAACTAGAGTTGCCCATAGATTCTGTACATCTAGGGTGAGCCTGGAGGTATACTCCACATTCCTCAGCAGCTCAAGATGGACTTTCAAATTTTTTTGACATTTACAAGAGATTAGAATTATTTTACAATTTGCTCAGTTGTAAAGGCTTCATTAACATGAAGTCATTCCTGAGAGGTTGGGTTCTCCAGCCTGTTTGTGGCAGTGATGAGCTGGAGGGCTCTCAGGGGTGCCCTGGTGCCACCAGTATAATTTGACCACCGAACTTCAGGGTAGGCTGAAATGATTTCCTTCCCATGTAACAGTGTTCACTCTCTATTTGGTTGGATGATGTTAAATCATCTCTGTCAGAGATGACATCCCTGGGGCAAACATGAATACTTCTGAAAAAATTATTTTGCTTTTCAGAAAGATCATACTCCACAAAATATCAGCATACAGAAAACTGTAATAAAATTCAAGGAGTTTTTCCTTTGCTTTTGCTTTCAAAGGTTGCCTCCTAATCTATCATTTTTACCTTCAAGTTTAATAAGGTAAAGATCAATGTTTCCACAAGAAAAGTAAAGCTTTGGCAATGCAACTCTTAAGAAGTTTGGGGCCATCCAATATCACCTTTTAGTATTAGGAAAGAGAAGGTATTTTAAACAGACAAAAAATGTATATACATCCTAAATTTGCATCCATTTGTTTGGTAAGCATGTGACCTTCAGCTACCAAGGACCAGCACAGTGCAAGCAAGAACAGTTTATTACATTATTAAAGTATTCTCAGCATGATATTTTTAGCAGAAATTTCTCTCTCTACTCTTTGTTCAAATTGCCAAGCCAATCATAAAAGAGAAAGGGCAGGAAAAAGCAACCAGAGCCTGTGCATATCAAGACCACACGCATTGATATGAGTCTGCAAAATACCACTGAAGCTGGACTCTCGAGGAGTCCAGCTGCTGCTCAATACCTGCATGTCTGTCCAAGAAGTGCACAACCCAAACCCACCCACTTAGAACCACAGAATCACCAGAGTTGGAAGGGACCTTAAAGATTATTAGTTCCAACCCCCCTGCCTGGCAGGGACACTTTCCACTACATTAGGTTGCTCAGAGCCCCATCCAGCCTCGTCTTAAAAGCTTCCAGGGATGAGGCTTCCACAACCTCTCTGGGCAACCTGTTCCACTGTCTCACCACCCTCATGGTGAAGAGCTTCCTCCTAAGATCTAATCTAAATCTACCCTCCTCTAGTTTGCATCCATTTCCCTTGGTTCTGTCACTATCTGACCTCCTAAAAAGTCCCTCACCAGCCCCCTTCAGATACTGGAAGGCCACAAGAAGGTCTCCTGGGAGCCTTCTCTTCTCCAGACTGAACAACCCCAACTCTCTCAGTCTGTCCTCATAGCAGAGGTGCTCCAGTCCTTTGATCATTCTCATGGCCCTTCTCTGGACTCACTCCAGCATTTCAATATCCATCTTGTAATAGGGGCTCCAGAACTGGTCACAATATTCCAGGTGGGGTCTCTACCCTTCACTGCCCTTAAAAGATAAGGGAAGGGTGCTGATTTACTTGGATGCACCAAAGGTTTGTTCTGATGGCAACACTGAAATACTTCACAAGAGACCTTCTGTACTGTTCTCAGTAATCTGTTTCTGTTAACATTACTATCATCCTAAATTAGTGCCCTGTGGAAGTAAAAGGTGTTTCTGAAGGAGATGAGTCAGTTTTCCCAAATATATCAGACAAAGAGTCAGAAATCCTTTCCAGCTTGATGTTTCTTCTTCCCTCTGTTCCACCATCTACCTGCATATTTATCCAAATACTGAAGAACCAAGCCACACTCATATCATGGCATTAAATAACAGTTTATCTATCTCAAGTAGTCTGAAGCTGCACAGAGTGTTTAGGTAAGTCAGGGAAACGGTTATGGGAATATTATCCATGAAAAAAAGACTATTTTTATCTCAAGATGTGAGAGTTCTGCCTGCTGCTACAGGATCCCAGCACCTGCTGTGCTTACAACCTCTACTTCAAAACCAACTTCCCCTCAAAACAATGGGACACCGCCAAAATTAGAAACTCACATCCTGTCATCGCTTTTTAGTGTTGGCTACCTAAACAATAACAGCACTTCAAAAAGTAGCTTTGTTCAGCTTTCTCTGGTGAAGAAAAGAAAAAAAAAAACATCCAGAACAGACCCTTAAGCATCTTTCTGATGCATCCTCTATTCATCAGATGTCCAAATATGAGCAGTAGTAGCCAAGTTACACTTCTGACACGTTTTTATCCCAATATTCTTAAAGAAATACCATGATTTTCTTGCCCCTTTTAAGTGAATGGAGAAAAAAAAGAAACTATTAAGACTGGTCAAAAAATCAATTAACAAAAATCTTAGGAAACTATAATTAAGGATATATTGTTCATGTCACAGAAATAGATAGAAGTATTTTAATGGCCAGCTCCCTATGGCTCACAGAACTGCTTCTGACTGAAATAAGAGGGGTGGACCCCCTAGACACATTGGGCTTCTTTTCTCTGATCTGGTGAATAGTTAATGCAATTATTTTCTAGAATAACTACAGCAGAAAAGAAAATTTAAAAATATGATCTCATTCCCTATTTTAGTGATTAACTACAGCAGGGATTTAAACATGACAGTCAAGTTGCACAAGGGAGGGTCAAGTTGGATATTTGGAAAAATTTCTTCCCTGAAAGAGCTGTTAGACTTTGGCCCAAGCTGCCCAGGGAAGTGGTGGAGTCACCATCCCTAGAGGGGTTCAAAAAATGTGCAGACATGGCACTTGGTGATATGGTTTAGTGACATGGGATTGTTGGGTCAATGGTTGGATTTGATGATCTTAGAGGTCTTTTCCAACCTAAATATTTCTGTGATTCTATGATTGTCTTGCCTGAAGCTGTTTACTACATCCCAGATGTAGTGCTGCCCTATTTACTCAGCCATTTGTTAGTTTAGCTTACAGAATAAGTTGGCTATCTAGGCTGCCTCATTCTACCTCTCTCACTTTCCACAAAGAACATCTGTACATCTTAGTTTCCTCCAATCTCAGAAAAAATTCCAAAACCTGTTTTTTATATTTTTTTAACAAACAAAATTCTTGGGTTTTGTCCAGCCTTACAAACACTGGTGAACAATGACTGATTTTCTCAAATATGTGGCCAAATTCACCAAATCATTAATGCATTTCAAGCTGTCCCAGGTGCAAAATGAGTTTCTACAGCAGGTATCTACAATTAACTATCACCTAGATCACCATGGCCTGGTTTCCAGAGTGCTTGCAGCTTCAATGAATTATAACACAATTTGCAGTGCTCATCTCCTACAAGATTATTCCTGTTTTAATAGATCTTTGTGAATATTGATCCCTAACTATAGGCTTTCATTCATCACATGTGGACTCTTTAATGCACACATTCAAACTTACCATTTATTCTTCTTTTTTTAAGCATGAAGTTTTTGGTTCTTTGATAGTCTTTAAGAGTCTCCTCTTCTCCAGGCTAACCAACCGCAGTTCCCTCAGCTGCTCCTCATAAGACTTATTCTCCAGAATCTGCCTTTCACTGTTAATAATTATGAGGAATCTGTGACTTTGAAACAATTACTTTCCCTTTCCTTGCTAATACCTACCCAAGGAATTAGCCAAGGGACTCAAGAAAGTGGCTGAAAGGAAACTGAAAAGGTATATGCATATAACTACTTATTTTCCCCATTTCACCTCATACTTTGGGACTGGTGCTTTCACTGTTGCTGACATGCAAGGAAGATCCAGCTGTCAGGGTTCATCTCTTTGCCATGTTGTGAATAAGCCTGCAGAGATACTGCACCACCAGGGCACCTCAGTGACTTCTTCCCCTGCAGGCAAAGTGCATTTTCTGCTTGACATTTCCTAACTGCCAGAGGCTTGGAGGACAAAAACCCTACATCCACCCTACATCAAAATGTTGAAAGTGTTAGGGACAGCAAAAAATAAGTGCATGCAACAAGACACAATCTCTCCTCCTTCTCATGAAACCTGCAGAAAGAAGCTCCTGTTTTATTATTCATGATGCTTTGCTTTATGCACCCTCTCTACCTTTCCTGAAAGCTTGAGCTAAAGATCTTCCTAACCAAGCACACTGACATATATGAACTTCTCTGACTCCCACTAACAGAAGTAGAAAATAGGTGCACTATAATCCCCCATCACATCAAATAAGGGTTCCCAAAGAAGAAAGTATTTAAAATACACCACATTCCAATGAAAAATGAATACACTGCTTTCTGCAACCAAAAGTATGAGTTACAGTTACAGTGTTTGATCAGACCTGTACTCATCAGGTAGGTTGAGAGGTTTTAGAGAACTCCTTTCATCATACTGAATCTCTTAGCACTTCTGAAAATACTGACTTTCAAAGAACATAAAATCACAACTTTTCAATTTATTATCAAGATAAAATGAGTAAGACTTGCTTTCCACTTGTTAATTTAACAGAAGCCCTGTTCTACTCAACAGGCTGACAACACATGAACAAACAAAATACTTATCTCTGCCACTGCTGGGTTACTCAGCTTCAGTTTTTCTTCCTCTCTTATTTATTTCTTATTATCTCTTTGCCTGCTGCACAAACTGTACACAGCACATGCCATTGTTTCTTCAACAGCCAAGCCAAAATTGTAGCATAACAGAGCCTTGCATCATAAGAGGTGAGATGGGGTATGGAGGAGTTTATTTTCCAAAGCAAGATTCAAATACAGGACAGAATCCCAAGTTGAAATAACAAAGCTGAGTTAATTATTGATTGAATTATTTAAGCTATATTTTTGGTATTTGGGTTTAGCTGGTTTTGGGTACACTTTAAAAGGCATAATAAAAATTCCAACATCAGTATGGAGAAATAATTACCATACCTCTGTTTTAAGCTGCAGAATATTTATTGGAGAAGAATACTTGTTGCTGTGCTGTTAGCTTGGAGAGGAGGCTATATATCTAAATTCACACAAATCCTCCTGTCCACATACTACTGCTAATGATGACGTTGCACATCCAGAATTTCTACAGTTGAGTGCTCAGTACAACACAAGTATTTTAACTAGGAAAGCAGAATCAAACAACACAATGACCAGTGATACCAAACATTTTTAAATGAGAACTAGAGATGGGGTTAGGGCTTCTTGTTCTCTCTGCCATCATGTCCATTCCTAAATTCTTATTCCTAATTAATCCCCTGGAACTCTGCCACTCATAAAGCATTTCAGACTTTAAAGGCATGCAGTAATTTAAATCCCAAAGAGATATACCTCAAAGAACTAATCATAACACATTGTTTTTGACTGTGGTGTGTCTGAAGATTTAATATAAGGTATTTAGTAAGAGTTAAAAAGTTTAACCCTGAGGAGCAATCTGATAAAAAGCTCAAGTCAAGAAAAAACATGTTCCATTCATTTATGCTTCCTGCAACTACCCTCACAGCCCTCCTAGGCAGCAGAAACACCAGCAGAGTGGTTGTGGTATTCAGTGTGGCCATAGTCTCTCTGTGTAGTTGACACACTCCAAGCAGAATTAATGGGCAATTAATCAGCAACATTATTACAATACTGTTTTCACAAGGAAGTAATGAAGTAATATGGAACCAAAGATGTTTCAGAACTAAAGCCAAAAATGGGTAGTCTATAAAGAGTTTAGATTTGTTCAAGAGGAGCATTTGAAGAGTATAAATACTAAAGGCAACAAAGGTACTCTCATTTGTTCATGAAATCACCATTCATGCACAGTGATGTCTGTTTCTTTGAGATGGCAATGAAAGTGGTTTTAACTCTATTATACAACTGCAAAATCACTCAGTCACAGAATCATTAAGGATGGAAGAGACCTCTAAGATCATCAAGTCCAACCATCAACCTGTCACCACCATGTCACTGAACCATGTCTCTAAGTACCACATCTCTATGTTTTTTAAACCCCTCCAGGATGGATGACTTCACCACTTCCCTGGGCAGACTGATCTCTGATCCATCCAGACACTCACCTCACACTCCAAACCATATCAAGTCAGAGTTTACTACCTATGAACTTCCAGTTCTGGCATTTGCACAGAAGATGTTTCACAAGTGTTCACTTAAAGCCCAGTTCTAGTTTGCAATATTTTATTGTCTGCTATAAGAAGAGATGTTGACTGCAGTTGGTTGCAGGCAACTCCTGAACACAATTTTCTTCTCTTTTCAGTGCACTACCTAGTCACAGGTTACTCTAAAACCAGACACAAAGCTAAGGATGAGGAAGAAGAAATAAAAACACGACAAAATGGGATTAACTAATGGTAATTTTCTCCTCAAGGTCACTCCACAAATCATCTCAGAATTGGGAGGTGAAACTCCAGGGAGCTTCACAAAAATTGTACCTTGTTCTTCTCCATGCTCACCATAGGTCAAATTTTAAGTTAAGACTCCTGGCATCTGACACTTGTCTCTACCTAGAAATTACATATCTTGTGGCTTTCATTTAACTAGAAAATCACATAAAACACATATTTTCCCACCATGTGCTGGCACAGTCAATACATTGCCATAGTGCATGGGTGTTGTTTCAATTTTAAAAGGAAAAATTAGAGAAACTGGATTAAATTAACTCAATATTCAAGTTTGCTGATGACAAAAATGAAGTAGTTTGGTTTTGCATACAATTTATGGGATAAATAATGCAGCAACAGCTGCATAGTTTAGGTATTCCCATTGTAAAGACAAGTGGACCCCTACAGAAAAAGAGAATGTTCCACTAAGAATATAAAGTTTGGCTTGACAGTAAAATCTGTGGTCATATGTTGTTTCATGTCCTGTTACAGAATGAAATAATATATGAAATAACTTTACATATTAAATAATTTAGCAGAGAATGAGAGAAGACAATATTTCTGTTATTTCCTGAGAAAGTTGCTAGGGAAACTTTTAATTTCCAGCCAGTTCAGCTATATGATTCTCACTGCAGAGCCAATTCTTGCCCTGAAGAGAACCCTCCAGATCAAAGGGCAGATAGCTTACAAGCTCTCCAGCATAAGATGATCCTTTGGGTGCCAATTTAATTTACCAAGGCTGAAATTTCTTTGCTGGGGAACATAGAGGAAAATACAGAACATTTGTTTGTGTCAGGCTGCATGATCCAATTCACTAGAGTTATCACATTGAGCAGAATGTAGAAGTTCAAGCCAGAGAACAACAAGCAGTTGCTGTCTGGTATCACTCAAGTTAGAAATCAGTGCCCTCATTTAGATACTGACAGCTCCAAGCTGCCCTTCTGGCTTTCAATCAATCTGGCTCTTAAACTGGAGCCCCTTTGTATTTTCACACTGGGGTCTTTGGTATTCCTAAAGCATTCCACTGTCAAAAGGAAGAGTTACTCTTGGCAACAAGACTTTTTTGAAGTTTTTTAACTTCCTTATCAGAGATTGCCCCAAAACTGAACATGAAGATTAACTAGCAGCTGCTGGTGTGCAGCTCTAACACAGACCTTTCTCTAGTTGAGAAGAGGCTGCCTTTTCTGAGGAGATCCACAATGGAAAACATTGGTGCTTACATAAAAATATACTCAGTGTGATGCTTCTCAGCTAATGCTAAATAATTAAGAGTTTTTTCTGGTGATAAGCTTGGCCTGTTTTCACTAGTCACTTGCTAAGTTCTGTGCCAAGAACTTAGAGTTGTGGCTGAGAACAGTTCATTTTCCCTAGAGGCAAATCAAAAATGAATTTAAACAAATCAGTTATTATGTTGCATTTTCTGCTCCTATTCCAATCTCTTCTGTCCCCTGCCCATTTTGGTGAGACATCCACCTGATTCATCCTTCTGATTCATCCATCTGAGAGCTACACATCTAATACTGGCTGGGTATCTGGATTTTCTCATTTGTCGAGGAAGAGAGAAACTGAACCAGGAAGGGGAATGCTTGAGCTCTTGTGTTACAGATACCTCCTTTAGGATGATACAAATGGCTTTTTTTGTCACTGTAAGGTCATTTAAGCTGCTGGTTCAGACCAGTAGATAAGCCAAGTTAGATGAGAGGAAGCTCATCCTCATGATTGAAAATTTACAGTATTTAAAGTGTTGCCTGAGTTTAATGTAGCATTCATGGAGTGTACTTTAAAGACACTGAATTTTGGCCACATAACTTAATCCCCAGCACTGGGCTTCTCCCCCATTTCAGCAGCACTAAACCTCCTCACTCCATTCCCATAAGCAGGCTCAAATAATGCACATGAAGGGAGTGCTTATACAGGAATTCAAATGTTTAAGAGCTTCCAAAATGCAGCCTTCTTTTCAACACTAAAGTCCCTTTAAAATTGGGTGTCTCTTTAAAAACTACTCTTACAGAATCTGAATTATTTTATGCTCAAGCACAGCCACTTCACAGCCTTTCTGCCAGAATTTCTCTGACTGTACTAGCTTCAAAAACACCCAAAAAGTTTGGAACTACAGGAAAATGAGTGATTCTTAGAGAAGAGACATGTAGATACAGCTAAATGACCCCACCACCCAGGTGGATTTGTATTTTACATAAACAGCTTTTCCTACTCATAACAGTGAAATTCAATATCTGATATGTTCTTGTCTATGAGATTATGACTACTGAAGTCTGAGGAGCTACTTTCCCTGAGGAAAACACAATGTATTTCAAAGAAATTAAGGAAATATAAAGGGAAAATTTACAGTGTTGAAACTAGCACAGACATGAAGCTGAAAAACTTCATGCAAATTGATTATGGCACATCAGGCATGTAGAATATACATATCATTCCTTCACCAGTATATACTGTAGATCTTCAGAAGCTTACACACTCTACATTAAATAATTGTTTCAGGTGCAGTAGAAGACCAGAGGTATAGAGAATGCACAGAAAATCTAGAGATAGGAGAGGAAATACTGTATTTTAAGGTGTTCCAATTGCAGCAGATAAAACAAAGGAGCCCATGGGAGACCTGTAGTTAATTTGAAACCAAAGCAATAAATCTTTAGCAGATGTTAGTTATATTAATAAGCAACACAATTAAATTGAACTAACAGAAGACAAGGAATATTGAAATTTAAGCTAAAGATAGTAATAATAATAATTTAAGCTGTTTCTGCAGAGACACAAGTAGAAAGAGCAATAAAACCAAACTTTGCACATAAAGCAAAAGCTGTATTTCTCAAAATACTGGGAAGTATTTCTCAGGAATGTGAAACAAATTTTCACTTTCATGCTGCTGGTAAGTATCTTCATGATGCCAGTTCCCATCTCAGTGGTACAAGAGTTAAAGGATTTCAGAAGCTCAAGCACTGCCCCTGAATAAGGTGATTTTTTTGCTTCTTCATTTGGGGATTTTTTGTTGGTTTTTAACTAAAAATGTTAAGACATAAACTTTTAAAGTGGGTGATTGATGAGAGGGAGGGTGCTGCAGACTGCTCGTTTCAGTGTGTGCTCCTCTGCACAAGCACCTCTGGCTCTGCAGCCCTCACTCCCACCCTGGTGAGCAGTGACTACAGCAGAGAAGCTCAAACTTTTTCATGCAGAAGTCAGGGCATGGACATGCCTGTGTGTTTGCTTTGCCAGCAGGTCCCCACCTCTGAGGGGCGCTGCCAGAGCAGAGGCCCTTTCCTAGGTGCAGATGGTGAAACCAGAGAACTTTCTTTAAGGGTGTGATTCAAGAGGCACAGTCAGGATCAGTCAGAATCATGATATAACAGAGAATTGCAAAAATCCTGGCAAAAAATAACCTTAAAGCTATCTCCAGAAGGTCTGGGCTAATTAGTGGAACACCTTTTTTTCTAAGAAAGCTACTTCTGAGAATGCTCTTAGTTAGCTTCTGTGTGTGAGAAAGTAAAAATCCCTTGGGTTGTAAGCCTGAGGCACACACCACAGCCTGAAGCTGAAAGCAGCAGAACAGACCAATGCACACATAGCTGCAGGAGCTGTTTGGAGCCCAGCAGCAATGTGCTCTCCCATGCAAAGAGAAGCCAAGGTCCACCACCACAGGACCACTGCAGAGCCATCCTGCAAACAGCAGATCTGAAGAAAGGCTATTGCCTGCTGTTATCTCCAAGCAATCCCTTTAATCTCTTCTGTGTATTGTTATTTTCAAAATTGACCTACTGCCCTGATACTTGGTTCTGCTAACAAAAAAAAAAAAGGGAAGGAAAACCTGCAGAAGCTTAACAAATTTTCAAGCAGCAACTGCTCATTCAGGAAGACATCTTGAAGCTGAGGAGTGATGTACTCTGACAGAGCCACAAACCAGTTCAGGGTCCAATATGGCTGTAATCTGGGTAACTCTTAAGATTATACCCAGCTACTGAGAAACTGTCTTATTTTGGTTTATTTCTTAGCAGGCATAATGTTAGGATCAGTTATTTCTCCAAGACTTCCCAGAGGCTTCAGAGAAGATCTTGTAACAGAAGGCTTTGCAGAGACATGTAGGAAAACACCTTCTATTCCTTAGGGAAGAAGTTGCAAGAGAGAGGAAACATAGGAGGATAAAAGAGAGCAGTCCTAACTCTGGCTGGATGCCTCTGTTCTCTATTAGGAAATGCAGCATAAGGAGAAATTCCTGAGCCATGTCCTTAGTCTACCCTATGAGATGAATAGAAGATTACAATCTTATCTCTTGCACAATTTACATGTCATGTAGTGCAGCTTGGTGAAGAAAACTCAATAAAAATAGACTGTTTCTCATTACCTGAGGTTCTTGGAAAGTAGCAGGAACATTATACAAAGAGAAAGAAAAGACATTAAGGTCTCACATAATTTACCTGCAGCTGATTTTGAGATCTTTTATGCTAGCTATTTATCTTGTGCTAGCAGAAGAACCCAGGCCTTGTAAACACTACCTAAACAAGCCCTTTGATTCACCTCAAATCAAAAGCTTGCTTATGCAAGTAGTCAGGTGGAGGATGGTGCCTGAGCTACCTGGGAGACAAAGGTAGCATATTGGGACATCTGCAAATAAAGTTTCACATTGCCCAGAGAATCATTCAGTTTTGGGGATTTTTTTCCCCATGAGAAGAAAAAGCAGAAGAGAGGAAAAGGATGAGTCCAGCAGCAGAAATGTTTCATTTGTGCAAGCACCAGTCTGGACTCATGGACCAATGGCCTAGCTCCATCTGAGGGACTTCTGTCCTGCTCCTGGAACACACCCACAGGGATTCAGTTCACAAGCACCATGACTGCACCATGGCAGTAACCACATCAAAGTAAGCAAGAATAACTTGAAGATTCACTTCAGAAGCATGCTTCTCATCCAAATGAGTCTTGTGAGGAGCAGCTGAGGGAATTGGGGTTGGTTAGTCTGGAAAAAAGAAGGCTCAGGGGAGACTTTCTCGCTCCCTACAACTACCAGAAAGGAGGCTGGAGCTAGGTGGAGGTCAGTCTCTTCTAGCAATAGGACAAGAGGAAACAGACTCAAACTGTGCCAGGGGAGGTTCAGGTTGGATATTAGGAAAAATGCCTTCATTGAAAGAGTAGTTAGGCATTGGTCCAAGCTGCCCAGGGAAGTGATGGAGTCACCATCCCTGCAGGTGTTCAAAAAACATGTAGATGTGGCACTTGGCAAGATGGTTTAATGGGCATAGGGGTCTTGGGTCTATTGGGGTACTTGATGATCATGGAGGTCTTTTCCAACCTAAATGATTCTGTGATTCTATGCAACTCATCACCAAATGTATCACTTACTCAGCTCTTACACCTAGAACTAGATTTAATTTACAAAATAGATCTGTAAATGCTTTGAACAGGTTCTGCCTGACAGCACATAGTTATTCTTTTTAAAAATAATGCAAAGTCAATGGTAGTTAAAAATTCCTTTTTAATCAGAAATCTGGATTCAGAATCTGGCTTTCATTAACCAGAGGTGATTATAAGTCTTGTCTATTTTTTTCACAGACAATTCCCTTCATTAAAATATTGTGCTTTCCTAATGAAAATGTTATTCTTAAAAATACATTCTCATAAAATGCTCAGAGCAATTTTCAAGAAGAAAGGAATGACAAAGAGTAGCTGAACAGGATGAAAAAAATCTAATTATGGCTGCTGCACCTGTTTGAAACTCTGTGTCACCAGCAGATTTACACACATGCACAGCTAAGCACACACTTCCATGGTGCTGATGGCACACATTGGCCAACAAGAGCTGAACTGCACTTCAGTATTCCACAAAATCACACAGGAGGACAGAGTGGCCAAAGTCATCTCACATGCACACTGCTTAAATAGATTGAATTATACAAGAGACAAAGTTTTCTTATTTTTTAAACTATCTTTTTTCTGTCTGTGAAAATGACATGTGTAGCTGTGAATGAAAATGGTGCTGCAGAAGGAATCCTGAATCAACATCTGCAGAAGTATTTACCTAACACAGACAGTTTGATCAGGCCAAATAATTCATCTGTCCTCCCTTTTGTGAAATTCAATCTGTGTTTGCAGAGCTAATATCCTCCTGAGCAGCCATAAGCCCCATCCTTTGGGCATCAGTAGGCTTCAGGAAATGTTTAATCAGTTTGCAAGAGTGCATAGATCCAATTCCACCACAACTCTCTCTGTGTCAACTACAACAGTCACATACAGGAGAATATAATTTGTGCTTCTGAAGAGAAATGCTAAGGATGTGTTTCCACATAATTGTTCTCTTTCTGTAATCATTTTTCTTTCTCAAAACATTTTCAAGTGGCAAGATGAAATTTGTTTGCTATTCTGAAGGTGGAAAGCCACTAAGGATTCTACTCTATTTTTTAACTTTATAAAGAATGAATAAGTTGTTGATTTCATAATATGATTTCTAAAATTAGAATTTTATTCATCCATCACCAACAAAATAAAGAATATAAAGCTATTCTGAAAGATAAGTCAATGTATTCCTGAGCTAAAATCATGTTTTGGCTTCAAACAAACACAGTTCTTTCAAAAAATAAGTAACCATACATGCAGTCAGGCAAAACAGTAAAAAACCAAATTCAGACAATCTAAATGATAAATCCTTCCAGAGAACTGGAACCTACAACTTCCACCAACCTTAACATGGAAAGAATAATTCTGATACTACTGTTTTGCAGCTCTCTCACTAGAAAGCAGAAGGCTAAGGAATCCTGACATATATACACCGTGGCAAGAAAATTCTGCTTTTCATGCAGACCTGTGAAAGTAGCTGTCACAAATTTCAAACCTGATTAAAGAACAAGTAACTGAATGTAGGAATTTGGACCTTGCAATTCTTCATTCTGATAAAATGCAGAACCCCACAGCACTTCAGGATAACTAAAGGTGTTTCTCAGATATACACTTGAGAGATCACATGTTAAGTTCTCTGAGTTAATGTAAAATTTCAGCCTACCTGAATGCATTGGGGAAATATGACTGATAGAAATCAAAACAGTGAAACAGAATTGTATACTGAAAACCACTCATGCATTCAAAGATAAAAATGAAGGCCAGAGCTATCTCTCTGTGCTATCTTAAGCATTTCAGAACAATAAGCTGTTCTTACAGGAGGTCTTCTGTATATTGCTCCTGGGAAGTAATGTGAGAACCATCTTTCCCCCAGCACTCTTAAGCTTTCAAGCCAAAGTGAAAGAAAAGTTAGAAAATGCATTACAGGAAAACATGTTCATGCATGTGGGGTTTGAAATCACCAGGGATCTAGCTGAACCTTGTGTGGAACTTTACAGGTTTTCATTCATTTTTAAATGAAATACAACTTCCATCTCTTCTTTTATACAGACAAAGATAATGGAGTATGCTCTCACATGATGGCATAACCCACTCTGGTCATCACAGGAGAGGGCATAGAATCCTTTAGGCTGGAAAATACCTCTAAGATTGTGAAGTCCAACTATCAACCCAACACTTCCATGCCACTAAACCATGTCACAAAGCACTATGTCTACATTCTTTTTAACACCTCCAGGGATGGTGACTCCATCACTTCCCTGGGCAGCCTGTGCCAATGCCTAACCACTTTTTCAGTGAAGAAATTTTTCCTAATAGCCAACCTGAACCTCCCCTGGCACAACTTGTCTCATAGCTAGTTACCTGGGAGAAGAGACCAAACTCCAACCTCCTTTCTGGCAGTTGTACAGAGCAAGAAGGTCTCCCCTGAGCTCCCTTTTCTCCAGACTAAACAACCCCAGTTCCCTCAGTCACTCCTCATAACAGTTAATGCTCTAGACCCTCCACCAGCTTCGTTGCCCTTCTTTGGACATGATCCAGCACCTCAATGTCTTTCTTGTAGTGAGAGGACCAAAACTAAACCCAGGAATCAAGATGTGACTTCACCAGTGCCAGATACAGGGGGAAAATCACTGCTGGTCACACTAGTGCTGATCCAAGCCAGGGTGCTTGGACACACTGCTGGCTCACATTCAGCCAGCTGCTGACCAGCACCCTCAGGTCCTTTTCCACCAGGCAGATTTCCAGCCACTCTGCCCCAGGCCTGCAGCATTGCATGTGGTTGTTGTGACCCAAGTGCAGGACTTGGCACTTGGCCTTGTTGAACCTCATCCCTTTGGCTTCAGCCCATCTATCCAGCCTGGCTGGATCCCTTCCTACCCTCAGGCAGGTAAACACTCCCACCCAACTTGGTGTCATCTGTGGCAGTACCAGATAACAGCCTGGCCCTTCACTTGAACAAACTTTATTGTTTAATTATTTTTTTTATCTAAAATTACTCTCTGTTAAAAAAAACTTGTTAAAGCCCTATATAAAAATAGACACATTTTTACTTGGTCTTTGCCAGAAATGTTTACAGACAAAAATAATTTTCAACCTCATTTTCTTAAGGCAGAGAGGACAGAGGGGCTCTGTCACTGCATGTGCTGGTTGTCAGGGCACACCAGAATCAGGTCCTGGGCACACATACCCTTGACCATGTTTGCATAGACAGACAAAAGGTCATTTTCACTCCAATAAGAAATGAAACAAATTTTGAAAGGGCAAGAATTGATTTGAAGCATAATTATTATCTGACCTCTTCTGAATTTGCTCAGCCTCAACTGCTCACCTTAATCACATGATGCTTTTCATGTTGTACAGGAATTTTAAACATTTGGCACCAATATGTTGTATCCTTGTCTGGTACAGGCACCTGTCTTAATAAAAAGGGCAAGAATACAATATGAGAGAAGTCACATTACCCTGTTGCATAAGTCCAAAGCTTTGCTTCCCACCTTATCCCCACCTCCAGAAACCCAAAACCCAGAGTAACTTACGTCTTTGTTTGTCAAGTCAAAGTAGGGCAAGGAGGCAGAGAAGACTTCTTCTTTCTCAGGGTTCAGTAGACGTAGACTCTTCGTGCCACGATTAGCCCCATGGTAGTTTTGACCTGCTTCTCCCATGTCTTTGTGGTGGTAGGCCCATATTACCCTCACTGTGCTCTCCTGAAAAACAACCAATCACCCAACCAAAATGTTCATCAGGGATAGGAACAAGATCATCTTTACATAGTTCACATAATTCCTACCATAGGTATGAGGTAGGTGTTGCCATGTTTGAGCAATGACAATGTGTACCAGAGGAGTAGTCATCTACTGATACAATTTTGCCTTTAAATGGTTATTATTAATGAAATACTGCTTAGTTAATATTAATTTTAATAAGAGTCATAAAAATTAATAGTTTACATTCATGGGTTCATTGGAGATATGCAGAAGTTGAATCTCTCTCTGATGGATCCATTCATTAATGTCACAAATTTAAATCATAGATGCAATAGAAAAACAGTCTCATAAAGAGGTAACCACTTAAATGCATTTAAAAAATAATTCTATAAATGTCACTTATTTGGCCAGCAATCAGAAGGTTTCCTCCTAAAACCTTTCCCAGGCTCAGCTCTGGAAACATGTGGACACCTTCTGTGAACTGCTGTCCTCACAGACTAGGGAAGATGATAGACATTCAATTACAGAACAGATTTACATCTTAAAAATCAATCTACAGTCACAGCACAGATCAATTCTCTGTAAATCATTCTCAGATTGCAATAATCACCCCTGAGACAGAGGACTCTAATAAACCCTGAAGTGTCCCAGAATGTTAAATTATACTGAGAATTTGGAGCAGGTGGGAAAAAGATAGGTCCATTGACTGCCTGGAAACCTGATGGTTTATACAGCTGTGGTTTGCTTCCTGCATCTTCCAGCTCTTCATGTTGTTATTATTGTGTATAGAGTGAAAACAGATAATGAAAATAGTGTTGAATCATTACAGCAATGTTTCCAAAATGAACAGTAAACAAGCCAAAGCATATAAAGTCTTGAAAATCTCTCTAACATATCTGTCATTTCCAATCCAAAAGTCATCAATGTAATAAAAAGTAGAATTATACTTAGGAAACAGTACCACAGTCCCTGGGAGAGCAAAAGAATTTACCATGAAAAGTATTTTGCCCTGGAAAGAGATTTTTCACAAAAATCTTCAACTTCTTAATTCTGAATAAAGAAATAAAACAAATAAATACTTTAAAGATATCAGCTCCAAACTTTTTAATAAGTTTATTAGAGGAAATTAAAATATGAGAGTTTAATAAAATTAGCACACATATTTTACCTGCTTCATTTAAATTGACAAAGCAAAGGTTTTAGAAGTGAATTTCTCTTATTCTGTCCTTTGCTAAGATGTTAGTTTAATAATCAGCTTCATAACCACGTGCTCATTTGGCTTGTTTTAATTACATCATCTCTCCACCCACAGACAGAGCCTCTTACCGTTATGCTCTTGTCATTCATGTCACAAGTGTGCAGTTCTCTGCTAAAAGCCAATATTGTATGAGTGCTGTTTTCCATGGCATATTCCAGATGGTAATCCTGCTGGGGGTCCTTTTTCAGTACCCTGTTTTCATCTGTGAAATAATCCTGTTGAAAAGAAAAAAAAAATGGCCCATTTTTAAAAGCTAATATTACATTAAAAATGAAACTTTATGCCCAATACTGATCTCCCTTAAAACACATCATGTTAAATTCTGGAGTATCAGAGTTTTGTATCAAATGACAAATTTGAGGTGGCACTGAACTTTTATTAAAAACCAAAACAAAACAAACCTCCAAGAAAGCAAGTCATCTTGATAAGCAGCTTAAAGAATGCCTTGAGCTACTTTAACACCATGCTGCCTGTACTTAACTGCAGAAATAAAAGCTGTACCCAAAACCTAAGAAGCTTAATTTATCCTAACTGGGATGTCATGAACTTCAGGAGAAATTACAGAGAGAATAAATTTCATTCATATTTATACCAACAATACTGGCATTCCCTCTTTCCCCA
Organism: Galbula dea; assembly: GCA_013399015.1. Lineage (NCBI taxonomy): Eukaryota > Metazoa > Chordata > Aves > Piciformes > Galbulidae > Galbula > Galbula dea. The sequence continues at coordinate 572,233 of VWZX01005643.1, forward strand.
ACTTTGTCTTTTCTTCCCCACAAAAAGCAAACCTCTTGAATGAACAGCGACTGGAACCAGAAACCACACAGCTTAACTAGCACAACAAGTGCTCAGCTCATACAAAAGGTGCTGGGTTGGGGTTAGGTTGGGGTTTGGGGAGGAGGAGCTCCTTGTGAGAAAGACTCTCCCTGTCCAGGGTTCAGCAGAGCCACGGTACAATGGAGGAAAGGCTGCAGCAATGCTGGGTCATTAACCTCCTCACCCCAAATTCCTGCAGCCTCACACAGCTGGGACCCAGCCCTCCCTCTCCTCCCACCCCGGCCACCTGGAAAGGGCTGCCTACTGCCTCAGATGCACCTCACCCTGGCCACCCTCCTTTGAGTTTAGGCTGTTTGTGCCTCGTTTGGGATGGGGCAGGAGGCTTTTCACTGATAGATGTATTTCTCATGCTGGCCAGGCTGCAGGCAGAGACCATTAATTGTGTGCTGGCCTTTGCAAACTAATGCAGCACCAGTTCTTCTTGGAAGACATTTACTTCTGTTGTTATTTGGACCTCTATTCATTTGAATGTGGAGGTAACCAAGCTGTAAAATTGTGAAATGTTATGTGCAAATATTGTGATACTGGTAAATGTAGCTAATAACCTTATTAATTCACTGAAGGATCATTTAGGAGCTGCAATCCTGAGCTTAAGCCCACCCTAGAAATCTATGTGCATGCACAAGAGACCAGATGCACACCAGGCAGAACTGACAAGCTGGTCTGCCTTTGCTAGATGTACACATAACTGCATGCCCAAATATTTCATTAAAGTGTATTAATTTGAATGAAAAGTTGTATAAAATCTTTTCAGTCATGATGCAGTTTCAAGGAAGAAAAGGGTGGAAATCTTATCATTTTTTAGCAGGATGAAAATATTAAAATTTAATTCTCTCTTGCCAAAACTACTGAAGCAGTTTGGATTTGGGCTTTTTTTTCCCCAATTTTGGAACAAACCTGAATTTCAAAGATGTTGAAAGGTACTGAAAAGAGTGTTTCTTTTCCTGTCAGCACTTCAGTGAATGAGTACATATAGGAAAGAATAAACCCTTGGAAAAATAGTCACCCAAAAGAGCAGGAGTGGGATTTGGGACCTAAGGTTGTATGCTGAAAGAAAGGGAACTGATGACTTATGTTTGTTTAGAGAAAGAATTTTGGAATTTTTTTTCCCCAGAGAGAAATAATGGGCCTGTTCTGGGATGGTATTTGAAGAGAGGCACTTTGTGGAATCAAACTGCTCCACTTTAACCCTGCATTGGAGCTTTGGTCTATTCCAAATGCTATCCCTGCTATGAAAACACTCCTTGGTGGAATCCCCACTTTCATCTTAAAAGCAGTAAGAGGTTGGATGAGAAATGTAACCTTGTGAACATCAGCTGTTACTGAAGTGTGATATCTTTGCTGAAAAGTTACATTATTTGGAGGAAGGCACCCTTGTGTTAGAATAAGCACCCACATGTTGAATTATTGAGGAATACAAATTCAAGAATAGCTTTTCCTCAAGGGAACAAGTTGAAAGTCTTTGCCTGAAACTGCTGTGAAGCTGAGACATGCAAAGTCAAATTAGGTGTGCATACTCAAATATTTAGCTAGTGAACTTCACCATTTCTTAACAAGTCTAGAGGACACAGCTGTAACCAAAAAAACCCTCTTGTGACACAGCCCTGAACTCCATAAGCCTGCAGGGAGAATGCAGAAACAACTCAAAGAAGTTGTCTAATTAAGGTATTAGCTCAGATGTGCCTTGGTAAGTGATTGTCAGTGCAATTATTTCACCTGCATGGATGACAGTCAAAGACAGGTCACAGCTCTGGCTCACTGTGAGGGGCTCATTTTGTGGCTGCCAGCAAATGCTTTGGGGAAGGTGATGCCACAGCTCAGCCCCCAGGAGAGGTTTACTCTGCTCCCCATGGGAGAAGAGCTGTGCTGGGGGCTCCCTGCCTTCCCCTTCTGTCAACACTGAACAACACCTCACTGAGTGACTCACCTCAAAGTATTTAATCTGACCGGCTAATGATAAGCTTTCCCACCTGAAATCTTCTGTGAGATTCCTTGTCTCTACTTACTTTTTCTGCCTGGTATATGCCACCTTGAAAGAGCCCTCAAACATCAAGGTGCTGAGAATACCTGGGAAGCAAATTTATATAGTGTCCAGGAAGACAGACATGTCCATTTATTCCCCAAATCCTACAATTCTACTGAGTGCAATGGGACTGCCCTAGGGGAATCAAGTGTAAGTACACTTGCCAGGAGATATTTAGAAGTTAGTGAACTGCCTATATTCTCCCTATTTTTCTTTCCTTTGTTGAAAATTATCCAAACATTCATCACAAAAATAAAAATCAAATAAGGTAACAAAACATTTCTAAAGAGCTCAGAATTTGATTGCTCAACCTCTCACATGACAGTTTGTTTGCCAGTCTGAAAACAAACTAAGACCACATTGCCATGGTAACATATTTATCTCTTTCTGCCCAAAGAGAAGACTTCAAGTCAAACTATGCAGACTTTGCTCAATTTACCCATCAGAGCTTAAATGCCCTTAAGATGTGTTTGTGTACAAAGCATAATGAACAAAAGGAGGTTATGAAAAATGAAGACACACTGACAAATTGGGATGCCACATCCTTTTCAGCAGCATCTTGAAAAAGTAAGAAGAAGCTAGAAAAAGTTAATTGCAGATAGAGTTGTATAGGTATATACAGAGAGAGGTCTCTACATCTCCTGTGCTTCCTTTCAGAGTAGAAAAACAAAAATAAATGAAAGTACTGCTCCTATGCTCCAATCAAGACCAACAGAAGGTGAATCCAGCAGAGTTCAGGGAGGGGATGTAGGTATCTAGGCTTCAGCTGAACTGAGGATATCTAAACACAGTTCAAAACTCTGTCAGAGCCAAACTACTGTGACACAGAACTCATCTAAATTCATCAGTCTCACTCAAGTCTGTAGAGAAAGGAGTGTAATTCAGCAGAATTACAGTGCTTTGAGATCTGTCACAGTCAGTCTGAAATGTGCCTCATAGTGAAATAATTTATTCTTCCTACCAGGTGGGAAAAGGCTTTATTATGGGAACCTCTTCTGCACAGATCTGTGTTTGCCACTCCATACAGTTAACTAGCAAATTTGTGTCTTTGGTAAAGTAGATTATACTGATAGAAGTCCAACTGAATTTCATGGAGTCCCAGCAGACATCTACAATAATTATCAAGTCCTTAAAACTGAATTTCTGAAACACTCACAGCATGAACTTGACAACATATATTTATGTACTAATTTGGCACTTGCACCCAGGTTCTTCAGTTTCTTACCTACTCAAAAGTATATATCCTATGTTAAATGAAGATAGTTTTCAAGCTTCACATTAACTTTACAGAAGTGTAAGCATTACAGACTGAGAAGATAAGGGTGAAACAAGTTGGAATGTGGATTCATCAGAGTCACAACCATTGTAAAAGATGGAGTAAAGGGACATTAATTTTTCTAGTATGAATATATTATTTGGTTATTTAAATAGTAAACATTTAAAGCAAAGTTTCAGAAGTGTTATTGATCATGACATACAATAACAAAGATGTTATTTTGATTTCAGAATTTGCTTATGTATACTGTTTACATGTGAAATATGTAAAGTTTCTCTACTCCTTTTGATAATATTGCATAACATGGCATTTTAAACTCTAGAGTACATTCTGCAATCAGTTAAATAATTAGGTATCTCATTCTTCACACTACCTAGAAGTTGAAACAACATATGGAAAATGAAAAATCTTTCTGACAGTGAAAATTATTTTATGATCTTTTCCAGATGTGAAGCTGATCGTGTTGTACTGTTTTTCAGATCCCACTAACCTACCTCTTTCTCAACAAAAATTTTTTGTGGCATATATAGTTTCTGATTGCTGCTCCACAAACAGTCAGGGAGAATAATTTCTTAAGGATGTGAACTGGTTTCTCCTTTGGGAATGTAAGCACAGCTGCAGAAGGAAGCCTAACCCTGAAAACACCACCAGCTGTCATCACAGACTTGAACAGGTGTTTATGGGACTCCCTCCCCAGACCTTTACAATGTACAAGACTGTTTTGTTTATGATATACATTTCCCATTCTAAATTATACACAGCACCTTTCTACCTCAAGAAGTACAAAACTCTCAAACTGTGACCCCAGCCAGCAATGGTCTTGTGAGCAGCCATGCCACCAGGATGAATCCACACTGCCCTTCCCTAGCCAGGAGATCACTTACATTGCGACACTGATTTGACACTTGCAAGCTGGTGAAGGGATGAGCCAGGAATGGGAAATCAGGGAAACCCAAGTTGTGTTCCAATTAGTCTTCACTTACAGTCTGTAGCCAAGCCATGGAGTTTTGAACATCCCCAAACTAACCAAACTGACGTCCAAGACCAGGGCTGAAGATAAGTTTGGCCAAGGAATCAGAAAGCTGTAACCAAGATGAAGGTTGGTGCAGGAGAGGATCTATTTGTGTTTATATAGGATAGATGAATTGCTACAGTATGCAAAAGAACTGACCAAAATGTTGGGGTTTTTTTGAAATAAGCATCAAGCTGTGCCTTTCTGGGTTTCCAAAAAAACAACTGTGGTTAGCATTTCTCTTTTTCATTGTTGCATTCAGTTTAGATGGAATCCTGCTGATTATGATTCCAGCACACACTGGATGTCACCACCAAAAAGAAGCTGGTTTTACACTGTATTTGGCAAGAAACTAAAAGAGTACAAGTTTACAAATAAGCAAACAATACTTTTTTTGCAACCTCAAGTAGATTTCAGCTTGAGTTGCAGGCAAATACTTTACTATGCTCTTATGTTAGGGAAAAGCAGAGCCCACTCACAAAAAATTAACTTGAAGCAGGAGTCTAAAAGCATCACTGCTCTGCATAAAAGCACCTTCAGAGCACTCCATTGGGATTGCCCCCCAAATTAAAAAATATCCACAGGAAGAGTAGGTGACACAAATCAGGCAATTGCAAAAAGTTCCTAAAGTAACAGGGATTTGTAAATTCAGCTGCTGCCTTTTGAACAGTCTGTTTGTAATTAATTGATTTATTTTGTTTTTCACCTACTCAACAGATTAGCATGAAGTGATTCAGCCCTTGCTAGGAAGCCTGGATCTCACTCATGTGGGCGGTTCTGAGAAGCTGCAGACAATTCCTGGTATAACTCCAATCAAACTGGCTGATTCACACTGGAGTAAATGTGGATTATTTACTTCAGATGTACAATAACTTTGACAAGGACAGAGAATTTTTATCTGTAACAAATCATTGTGGGTATGTCTGCATTTTAAAATACATGTCCCAAAAAAAGAGACACATTTTCCAGTTGTCTACTTACAGAAACAGGTAGTGCATGTATGTGGGTGTACATGTACCCATCTTTTCTCTGCAAAAAAAAAGGGTATGTATTTTTTACACATGAAACAGTAAGTAAATAAACTTAGAGACACATCTCTCTTCATTCAAACTCATTCGAGTTATTTGAATACACTTCAGTGTACTTCTCGTACCTAGTTAAAAGCTGCCTGGGGCAGCTTCCCGATAGCCTACAGCCTGAAGGGACAGCCCTTGGTTTCTGTGGCATTCCTAGGAGAAAGAGATGTTTTTGCTTCTCCACACACAAATGTAAAACACGAAAACGTGGAGAGCTCCCTGACTTACCACACAACATGTAAGAAACACAAGTGGTTAGAAGTTGAAATACAACTTTGCTTATCAGTGTGGATAATTTGACTTTGCAGCAGAGTCCCAAGAACCTACCTGAGTCTCTCCAGCAAGGATAAATGTTGATTTAAGAGGTTATACTCTAATTATATCACTATCTATAAAATGAGATTAAAGGCTGCCCTAACACAAATAGACTAGACAAAACATGTAGCAAAGAGTTTTTAAGGGAAAGAAAATCTGTATGTAGGAGATACTCTGTGATCCAATCTCACAACTGCACTTTATCACAAGGAACATTCCTCACACAGGAGCCACATTTAACCATTATAAGTTTTCTTGGTTTAATTACTGTAATTACTTCAATTATGAGGAAGTTTCAAAAACACTTAAGAGATTTTCAAGCACAGCTGTTAGTGATACTTATTCCCCAAATTTCTGTATGTGCCTTAGAAAATCTCCCTTATTCCCTTCCTACTTCTAACATACTTTTTCATATCGAGAAGTAAATCATTCCCCCATTATTTTAAGCCTTTGCATCACCCATGGTGGCTACATTTCTGTCCTGCCCCAGATATTTACTTCTGGAGAATGTTAAGATTTCATTTTATTGGTGTCTATAAATGGGAAGGACAAGAAAACAGAAACAAAACCAAAAACCAACCACCAAACCCTTGCCACACAGCCTCACCAAAGCTTGCAAAATACAAGAGCTCCAGAATTCTTCTCATCTTTTGTTCACCAACTGTTGCTTCCTTGTCCTAACTAATGTACCTCTGAAAGGGAACTACAAAGCACCCAGCCAGTGAAGATGCACACTGGAGTGTCTCTTTATGCCCCACATGGAAGCCAAGAGGGACTCATTAGTCAGCTGAAGATTTTGCCCCAATGCCCAAAGGCATGAAATACCTCCAACAAAGCCCCAACTGAGATATGTCAGTGTGGCACTCGTTTTGCATCTCCCTCTTGGTGCCTTTCAAGTTGTTTTCTAAACACTTCTTTTGTTGCTGTTGGCATGAGTGCACTTAAAAGCAGCATATCGTTAAGTACAGAGAATGCTCGCTGTTTTCTGTCCTTTAAAACCTCTCCCAAGTACTTCCCTATGAGCAATTAAGCTAACTCTATGGGATACATTTGATAACAGATATTCTTTAGTTTGGGTGACAGTTAACAAGCAAGGCTCTAATGAATAATAAAGTACTTTTTAGTGACACACAGTCCCTATTCACCCTGAGTAGGGACTATTTTTGTGCAAGTTCAACAGAAGATTCTAACAATGCAACCCTCTTGTATAACTTGCACAAAATAGGCATTCATCAAGGAGGATTACTCTCCCCAAAATGGGGCTCTCACCAGCTACGTGCTGTGGGTGGGGATGCACAATTCCAGACAGGGGTGGAGACCAAGGAAAAGGCATGGGTCTAGCATGAAAACACATGCTGTGTTAATTCATAAACACAAAAGAGATGCATTTAAAAAAGGGGTGAAAAAAGGAAGAAAAGAGGATGAAAAAAAAGAGGAAAGAAAACTCAATGCAAAAGCTAGGGCTGCCCCAAAAACTTTCATGAAGAGTAACACATGCTGGAAGTGACCATAGCAGTATTTCAAAGTAGCATTTGACTAAGTATGAAGCAAGTCCACCCACTCCCTATAGTGACAAAAGCAGCTCCATGCCTTCCAGCACCAGCCTCCAAACATGCTCACCCAAACCTCATGTAATCTGCCACTGTCACCACAGGGCTCTCAGTAACATGCAAAAATAATTTGATCACTGAGCTCCCTCTTTTTCTCCTTCTGCTTGGTAGAGATGCCTCCCTCACAACAATACAGTAAAGCTATGCACATAGGTACATATATATTCATGCTATGTCCTCTACATCCTCCCTAAATATATCTAGGTTCCCATTCTGAATGCTGAACTTCTGAAACCTTAGGATAGTGAATGTCTAATTCTTTGATGGTTCAAATGCTCTCCTAAGAACTACTCTGGTACACTGTGGAGTTTTCTTCTTCTTGTCTCATGACATTGTAACAATTTTCACCTGGATATATTTAAAGAACTAAGACTCAGACTTCCAAACCATTTCAGCCCTTACTTATGCCAGACACCCTTCTAGGTTAAATACAGCTCAAACACAGAAAAGTAAACCAAAGCAAGGAACTCATTACACCCAAGTTCAGGATACAGCTAAAAACTGAGACAGTAAAACCCTATTTCAGACATGCAGAACTGGGAGTCACCAGAATTCTTCAAGGCAAGCATTGCCTGCTGACTATAGGAATAATATCTACTTGCTCTGAAAGGATAAAGAATGAATGCCAGAGGAAATGTTTTCTCTCTGCTCTGAAAACTGGATGTTTTCCTCTGCTTTGATCCATAGATATTCCAGAGACTAAGGAGTATCTGCTTTTACCTCTACTGACAGCTGTAGCCTAACTACACTTAGGTGTTTTTTCCCAGAAGAGGACTCTCCCCTCCAAGAAAACTTTCTATTTTTAAAGGAGGAGAGAGAATTTATTGGAGAGGGGATGGAGGAGGGAAGGGAAGGGAAAGAGACTAAATTCTCTCAAAAGACTAGCCCATTTCAATGCCCACTTGAAAGGCTCTAAAGGTGTTTCAGAACATCTTCTGAAAATCAGGCCACTAACAAGCAGCTCAAAATGTTCAAAGAAACCAAGAAATGACCCTTCTAAGAGTTTCAACCACGATGCACATTTTCCAACGGATGATCATGGAATAAAAACATAGTTGTAAAACCAAAAAGAAAAGTAAGTTCTTTCATTATAGGGTGCACATATTTTATAGAGTGCAGCTAGGCATAAAACCACCTACTTTCAGGGATACTATCGAGGAAAAATTCTTTTCCAGTAGTAAATAATGCAAATGATGATGATCTACACTTAACAAGGAAAGTGTTTAAAACTTCAACAGTATTTGCATGTCCAGTAAAGGGAAGAATTATACATTATTGAAATAACATTCCAGAACAAGTTATTCATTTTTACAGCAATCCCTGATGACCAGCCAGAAAAAAGAAAATAATTTTAAAAAAAAAAGCCTTTGGACAAATTCTGGATTTTTTCATCATCTTTGTTTCTGGCCTTTTCTTGTTGGTGCAAGTATGAAAATAGTTTAGCTGAGGAAAGACCTCAGACCAGTTTAAAAAGAAGCTTTGCTGCCTGAAACTGAAGGAGAAATGGGGATGGAGAAAACCTCCTATTGAAATCCAGCTTAACAGAAGTGTTTCTTTGGTGCCTTACTTACTCAACAGTGCCAGAAAATAACTCCTAGCACTTAGCATCTTAGATGTTTTTGTGATAAATTAGTGTTTCAGGAAAAATATCATGCTTTCTGTAACAGGAGGCACTTGCTACAATCCTTCCCTCTTCCAGCTCAGTTTTATTTGTCATGAGATGCCAGTGAATAAAATCTCTGGAAGGGGAATGAGATTTGTATGGGACTGTTTTTAAAGGATGCTGAAAACCCATGAGGGATGTTGAAAAGAGCCACAACAGTGCTTTGAGCACAGGGAAAGTGTCCTGCAGTGGGGTGCTTAAAGACCTTGCTCTATTTATCTTATGCAAAAGAAAATTGGTTAGTGTCTTGATTATGGCATATAAAAAAGTTTATGGAGGCAAGGTGCAGGGAGAATAGATTTTTTAATATAATAGAGAAAATACATAATTGAAACCTCAATTCAGAGAAACTAATATTGGAAATGAGGAATAGCACAGACTCACCATTTTCACAAACTACCAAGGGAAGTGGCAGGTCCTCCATCACTGGATGTCTTTACACTAAGTTTGGATGCCCTTCCAAAAGGCTTCCTTTGCTCTAACAAGATCTCTGAACTAACCAAGTACAGAGTTTAAGTTTCTTTTAGGGGTTAATAGGGGTATCTTCTAAAGTGTTAGGTTCCAGAAATTCTTACATTCTGTGAGCTAAGAGCTCATTGCTTGATGACTAGAATAGGGTTGGGAGGGGTTTATTATTATTTGTGTTTTATTTAGACTGAGGCTTTGGGGGGAAAATGAACTCCATTTTGAAATATGGTGAAAAAAATATTCTGAAAATCCTCAGTTTGAACTTGGATAAGACAAATGTTTGCCTAAACTTCATATAGCAAACTAAGGTGGAAATAAAAATACTTTTCTTACATGAAATATTTTTGCTGAAAGTTCCTTTTTTCTAGGGAAGTTTTGATTTTATAAAACCCTTACAAATGGTAGGGAAAGTGTAATGAACATTTGGTTTTCTTATGGTGAAATGTTAACAAAAATCCATATTCTTAAAGAGAGATCTCTAGAAATTTAAACGACAGCTTCACAGATTAACTAGCTCTAAGACAATGTAGAAAAGACAGAAGCTTTCTCCTAGACCTTACTCTAACAATGGGTGTTACTCTGCTCTTTAACTGCCTCTCTAAAAGCTATTAGTCAGGAAACTGGTGGTGACAAGATGTCCTGCTGGGCCTAATAGCCCTTTCACTCACCCGTGGGACAAGCTGCTCCTGCTCCCTCAGCCCCAGAGGAACTCCTCCAGACTGGATCTCAGGTCGCTGAGAAGGGACCGAAGGTGTGGGTCCTTCCTCTGCCACAGCTCCTATATCACCAGCCACCAATGCCTCTTGGAGGGAATGTTTTGCTGGAAGCACCAGCCACAGCCTGTGTCTCACACTCCTGTTCTCAGCATAGCCCTGGAGGTATCTAGACAACTACAGAAACCTACCTAGAGACAGCTAGAGAATTATGCCAATATGGTTGGGCTCCTCTAAAGCCACTTTACCAGACCAAGGACAGGTACAAGAAGCCCCAGTGGTTATTCTGTCAAGTCCTTTCCAACATCTGGGTCACAACACCTCCAAGTGAGGAGGAACACCAAGGACAGGAGCAGCATTGGCTCTGCCCCAGCAGACCAGGACATCAGCACCACATTGGGAAGCTGGTGGGATCTTGCCCTCATGCCAGTGGCATTACAAAGAAGAAGCTCAGGTGGCACCAGGACATCCAAGCTCCTCATACTTGTTGGCAGAGCGAGGGGAAAGGTCTCAACATCTCGCTGGGAGAGGTGTTCTCGCTGGGAGAACCTCTGCTATCTCTCCCCTCTCCTTGTTGGGTCTAGTCTTTGGGAGCCAGCGGGGAGAGAGCACCCAAGGTGAGAGGAAAGGACTGTTGCATTTTCTGGATGAAGAGGAAAGAAACCTGAAACCTTAGAGGAAACCCATGCAGAAGTTTAGAGGGAAGGTTGGCAGGGAGGGAACCGAGGAGAAATAGCTCCTCCGGGGGTGGAGAATAACATAAAACAACAGGAATAACCAAAAAAGCTGGAAGGAAGAGGCAAAAAGGTAGGGAGATGAAGGGCAAGGACGCTGCAGAAAGAAAGAGGGACAGGGAAACTGTGAAGAGTCCCAGGAAGGAACCAGCAAGGAGAAGGTGTGCGGACAAAGAGCAGCCGGGACGCGGGGAACAGGAATCCGGCAGGGGAAAGGAAGAAAGAAAGACGAGGAGCGGAGCCTCCTTACCTGCAGGTAGGGCTGCCCCTTCTCCACACCCCCCACCACGATGTCCGCCGAGGCCATGCCGCCGCCGGCCGAGAGCCCGAAGCCCACGTAGCCGCGGGTGCGCACCTCGAGGCGGAAGGCCAGGGAGCTGCCGCCGCGGCGGCCCCAGAGCAGGCGGTAAGCGGCGGCCCCGTCCAGCACCGCGCTGTGCGGGTATCTCCGCGGGGGCTCGGCAGCGCCGGCATACAGCATCCCGGCCAGCACCAGCGCCCAGGGGCGCAGCCGCCGCATCCTCCCGCGGATGCCTCACGTATCCCTGCCGGTGCCCGTGCCCCGCCGAACTGCACTCTCACTCTCTCTCTCTCTCTCCCTCTGTGTGTGGAAGGGAGAAGGGGGGGAACGGGTGCCGAGGTCACCCCGCCCCCGGCTGCGGGCGGCACCGTACCGGCCAGCCCCGTCGGGGCAGAGCGCCCTCGGCAGTCGCTTTGTTCGCTTCCCAGCCCTGGCCCCGGAGGATGCTCCCAACCCCCTCCCCGTGCCGCCCCGGCGGGACAGGATCGGAGTCGAGCCTCTGCTGAGCCGGTAGCACCTGCCCGTGCGCTCGCTGCGGGGATTCCCTGGGGAGAATTGGAATTAAGGAGGGAAAAATCTGCCTCCTGACGTGGGGAAGCGGAGAGGAGGAGGCGACGGATGGGGCTCCCCGGCTGCTCGCTGGAGAACCTGCTTCCCCCGCCTCTCCCTGCCCCGGCTGCAGGAGCGCTTTAACTCCGGTGGGAGGAAGCCCCGAGGTAAAGGAACCCTTTGCAGCTCCCAGTCGCTTCTTCACGGGTGCCGCGGATGGAAGGATGGAGAGATCCGCCGTCGGGAGAGTTATTTTTGCTCCGTAAATGGAAAACCAGAGTGATTTGCTCTCCAAAAGCACAGCTCCAAACCCCACTCGTGTCCCCCGACAGCCCTCCACCCGTCTCCAGTTCCACCATCACCATCAGTCTCTGGTACACCCTGAACAGGAGCTGTATCCGCTCCATGCACTGCTTTCTCCACTGCCATTCCTTTAGGGAAGTAAAGGTCAGAAAGGTGTTTGGGGGCAAATGTTCCCCAGATCCCTGCAAATCTCGATGTAAAGATAAAAAGAAAAAAAAAAAAACCACAAAGACAGCATAAGACCCAAAATGGGAAAGTCATGGTCCACAAGAAATCACACTGGCCTTGGAAAACTCCAAGCAATAGAAAAATTAGTTTTAAAGTGAAGTGTGATGCTGTTTGAGTTGTGTTTTGTTCGTGTTTAAACGAAAGAGAAATAGCCTAGGGCTCCATCAAAATGAAACATTAATTTTGTGAAAACCAACCAAACCAGTACATAGGGGAAATCAGCAATGTTGCTTTTTCAGGCTTTTGCATGAAAATATTTCACAAATGTCACTGGGGCTTCCAGAATATCACCACCTACTGCAATGTGAGGAATACATCAAATCAAAAAAAAACTTAAAAAAAAAAGCTTTCAAAATTATAAGCACCAAAAATTACTTGCACCTAAAACATCATAACAAAAGAGAGAAAACCAATAATTATATAGTAGTGAAATGAACATAATTTTTAAAGGGAATAGATTGGTGTGACCTCTCTTTCAATAACAGCTGCAGCTTCAAAGATACAAAAACTCAGATGACTGACAGAAAATTATGAGATGTTGAGTGTTCAGATTCTCCTCTAAAAAATTGCTAACACCTACAAGTAGGTGGGGGCTGATTTAAGGGAAAATTGCAAGTGCGCGATACCTCTTCAAGGCCAAAGGTGTGACCTCAGCCCTCAGCTGAGGGGACATACCCTTTGTAAAACTGTGTGTTAAAGAAGGGTCTTTAGGCTGCTTACAAAAGAATATGCCCATGTTTTCTGGGGGCAGGGTCAAAGAAGAGAATGAAAGAAGTTTCTTGACATAAGCTTTTTTCTTCATTTTCTTCTCAGACTGTATACTATGTTCGTACCTAATGGAAGCTCTGAGATAGTTTCAGTCATGTTGACATGACAAACTCATACAACATCTTCACTCTCTGCAAAACTATTGAATTACACATCTGGAAGGAGAATTGCTGCCTTTCAGCCACAACAGTAGTCAGTGAAGTGCTTCCTATAGAATCACAGAACATCCCGAGTCGGAAGGGATTCACAAGGATCATTCAGTCCAACTCCTGTCTTTGCACAGGACAATCCCCAAAATCACCCCATGTGTCTAAAAACATTGTCCAGATGTTTCTTGAATTCTGTCAGGCTTGTGACTACTTCCCTGAGGAGCCTGGTCCAGGCTTGACCACCCTCCGGGTGAAGAACCTTTCCCTAATATCCAACCTAGACTTCTGGTACAGCTTCACACTGTTCCCTTTGGTCCTATTGCTAGTCACCAAAGAGAAAAGATCAGCTCCTGCCCCTCTGCTTCCTCTCATGAGGAAGCAATAGACCATGATGAGATTTCCCCTCAGCATCCTTTTCTCCAGGCTGAACAAACCAAGTGACTTCAGTTGTTCCTCATATGGCTTCCCCTCTGGACCCTTCACTGTCTTCATGGCCCTCTTCTGAATGCTGTCCAACAGCTTGGGAACACACAGGGAGACATGGGGACATTAGGACATGATGGGGGTGGGATATAGGAAGATGGAGGGGATAACACTAGGGCATGTTCTCAGCCCATCACAGGATGCACACAGAGCAGAACCAGTGGTGGCACAGCAGATCAAAGCTGGCCTATTCCTGGCTGCCCAGTCAGATGGGACAGCTGCTGCCACAAGGGAAGCAGAACTGGAGGTAGGATTGCACCACAAGCCATGCCCCTCTCTGCACAGAAACGTGGGCTACACCTCCTGCACCTCTGTGCAACTCCCTGCTCCTCTTACAGTAAACAGGCACAGACAAAGAACTGAAAAACAAGCTCCAATGAACCCAAACTTGGGGTTAGCTGAGATGATTCCAGTAATTCAGCCAAAAACCAAGACAGCAGGATCATCTATTGATGACTTGGACAAAGTTTAGTATCCCAGAAAAGCCTGTTATAGCAGGTCTGGTAAAAGTGGTAACCCTCAGAGGAAACAGTCTGGTATTTCTGATGAGCTGCAGGGCCCTTGAAGGCTGGACATCCCTCCACAGCCCAGCATGGGAGTGTCCTCTACTGGCAGAGCCTGTGGCCAGGGCATCCTTATTCCATAGCTCTGGAACTAAACCCAGATTGCTCCTGGGCTGTATTTTCTTTTGTGGAGGAAAATGACATTTTGGAGGCTGAGAGCTGGAATGGAAACAATACTCAAGCACTTGAAATCTCCTGTGGGATTGAATGATCTCCCTGCACAGCTGGAAGGTCAGTCTGCTGCTTCTCAGCAGCTCTGAAGTCCTTATGCCCAAAGTCACTCTATAGCAAAACCTGTCTTCCAGCAATGGAACTGTACCCAGGAGCACAGCTCACCCCATCACTCTGGCCATGTTTATGCTAGTAAAAGTGCAGGAATAGCAGCCCTATTGCTTTCCAATCTCCAGCAGATATTTTTCCATTAAAACAAACCATCCAAACTGTTTTGGAGAGCTGCACACTTGATCTACAGCTACTGTGACAAACCCAACCTTTTTCAGCTTGCTGTTATTTATAATCCCAAGAACAATACTCATGGAGTAAAACTTTCCTAGCAGAGTTAGAAGAGGCACATTGTGGGCAGAGTAGCACAATTCCCAAAACTCACATTAAGAGACATTAATGACTTCACCAAAATTTTTCTGCATCATTAGGAGACCAAATATATGAAGAAAACAAGGTCTAAATCTGAGCCTAGTCCTAGAAGTAGTGCTGCAGGCAGGAGCACAGAGATATATGCAGTTACCACCTTCTCCTGGCTGAACTCAGTCCCACCACTTGCTTCTCTTCTTGAGAAGGGCAATCACCTAACCAAGCACAGAAAGGATTAGCAAGTGGTTTTTCTTTTGAAAATCTCTGTTCCTAAAGATCATTTTGCCAATTGCTCCCTCACACCACTGCACAGCACAGTTCATACACTAAAGTATCAACTAAAAATGACATTTTCTTGTTCATGTCACAGATGTGTGTGTGGGGAAGAAAAAAAAAAAACATAAGGTCTATAAAACATTAAAACTTACTAAAAACACAGACATCTTTTGATACAAACCCATGCACTTGGTTGTAAGAGACACTTCACCTGTCAATTCCCAAAACCATAAGGAAAGAAAGGAGATGGCACAGTTGAAGCAACAACCTGTGACTATCCAGAAGAAAGCTGGCCCTCAGCTAGTGAGCTAATTAAGCTAAGAAACAAAAGTGGTTTTTAAATCACTTGGAGACAACAGTGACACCAGGTTTCATCCAGAGGAACAACATGGCTGTCTCCCTCAAACACATCACTTACTTAAAACCACTCCTGCAGCAGACATTCCTTGTCTAATGAGTACAGAAACATGTGAAACCATCTGCCTAATGACCTTCTCAGCTCCTGCAAGAAAATGCATGCAAATGCATTATACACAAGCATGGCACCAAGTACCTGTGAGCAATTTTGTGGAGAACAGCACCTGGTAATTACTGTAAAAAACCCAAACAAACAAACAAAAACCAAAACCAAACACACAAAAAAACCTCAAACAAAAAAAAACACCTCTCCACAAAACAAAAAAAGCCAAAAGCCTGCTATGAAACCTATGCAAAAAGCATTTAAATATTAAATTGGGTATGCCCTTTTCCATGGGTCAGGGCTGAGCTGACCACTAGACAAGTGACAGTTGCTCTCTGTTACCACTCTCCCTTCTTAAAGGGGAAGAGAAAAGGAATAAGGGAGAGAGACTTGTGTATTGGAAAAGAAAATTAAAACTACTTTCATGAAAATAATGACAATAAAATGAAATATATACACAAATATACAAAACCAATATTGAACCCAACCCCCTTGATGGTAATTACATTACTGCCACCACAGATGCTGTAGCAGAAGTCTCAGACTGGACTCAGCAGCAGACAGGAACCAGATTTAGGAACTGGATTCTGGAACTGGGTTCAAGGACACATGGATTGAGATCAAAGGCAGAGTCCTCTTCAAATGCCACCCACTGAAGAAGAGAGATTGACCCTTGTGAACCTTCAGCTATGTACCACACATGATGTATATAGAATGGAATACCTTGTTGGACAGATTAGGGTCACCTGAACTGTCTGCTCCTCCCCTCATTGTGTACCCCAAAGTGGTCCACAAGATTCAGCAGTTATTCTGTTTACAGTGATCAGCTAAATTGTAGGTATTTTCCATTCTACAGTTGAAATCAGTTTCAAGTATTTGGGAAATGAGGTGGAAAAAGGACAAAGGGAAAAATAAAACTTTAAAAGACCAAAAGGTGAAGTAAGAAAAAAATATATGCTGAAATTCTGGCAAGTTTGTATCCCCACTTTGACTGATACCTCACTTTTAGAAGGCTTCCATTTTCAGAAGACTCAATGGAGCCTTGAACTTCCCCTCTCAGAGTCAGTCAGTGCCTTTGATATCTTTTCAGGAAAAGACAGGAATGCACAGGAGTGGTAAATACACAACTTCTGATGGATTTACATGGCCACGTTGCCCTTCTCCTAAGTGCAGCTTCAGTAAACATCAACAAAATACACGAGGTGCTCTCTTTTCCTGCCTGAAGCCAGTCAGTTAAGACAAAACACTTCCTCCCAACTTGAAGGTTTTCTTCTCTAAGTTAGACACTTTAAACAAACATTTAAGAGCAGCCAGATCATCATGTGTGCCCAAGCAAATGCTTGGCACCAAGACAGTCACAGGTGGAACATTTCCACCTTCCTGTTCTTCAAGCAGTCTTGGTCTTGGATCAAGACAGAAGAGTTTTTCAGCTCCTCTTACTCATGCTGTCAATAAAGTCCCCTAGGAGCCCATCCTGCTGGAGACAACATTAAATTTAACTCACAAACCTTCCCATTCCCTGTTCTCCATCTACTTTCAACACAGAATTGTCAGTGAAGCTGGGTTCATTCAGCCTAGGGATTCTCTCACTGTAACATCCTTCCAGCTGGATCTGCAAACTACTTCCCTAACCTTCTTGCATCACATGGAAGTCAAGATCTGAATTAATGTAGCTCATTTGAATGGGGGATACAACCATCACATCAAAAGGGTAAATAGAAGATGCTTCATTTAATTTTCTCTGGTGAGAACAGGCTTCTTGATGCCCCCTGGTAGAAAGATGGGGCTGCTATTTGCTAGGTAGTTTCTAAAACACTTATAAAAGAGTTTGTGTTGATCAGTAATGTACATTCAATATCCAACATTCATTAATTCCCTACATGTAAGCTACACTGCATAAAAGAGCTGCCAGCAGGCATCTAACCCAAAGTATGCTGCAGAGCACAGGATACCTTAGAAACAGGGCTGAAACCAAACATTGTTAGGTCTCTGGGATATCCTGTTGCCTGTAAATGGACAGAGGTGACAGCTCTTGCCAGGCTGTTCTCTGACAAGAGTGCCTCAATGCCACAACACACCTGCATGGGTAAATTAGGTATTAGGTCACATCCCACAATCCACCTAAGTCTTCATAATTAATTAACTTATTAAGGAAGGATAGAGATGCATAATCTCTGTGCCCTTCTTTCCCCAACTCCTGTCAACACCTCTGAGTATAGTCTACAGGGTAGCATCAGGAGGCCAAGTGTCTCTCTTATTTCCCAGAGCTCACTACCAGCTGTTAAACCTGAGTACTCCACACAGCACTAAAACCTAAAACCTGCCACCTTTAGTTTCCATACAGGTGTCAGAGTTGTAACATGTACAACTAAATTGATGAGAAAATCATTCTATATAATGAGCATGAAAACAGCATGTCTGTCAGAAAGAAATCTCTAAATGAACACAAACCATAGCTGAAAAAAAGAAATCCAGCCAAATTTAAAGTTGTATACACTAGTTTTTCAAAGCACACAAGGAGTCTGAAGCTTCTGGTTTGGGGTGGTTTATGGTACACTTCTAAATTGATTTCTTATAGTCCCCTTAAAAACTCCATCCCAAAGATTTTGGTGCTCACACAAAACATCTGGCTGGATTAAACATTATAATTCCTCATTTCCAATATTTCTTTGTCTGAAAAGTACCTCCTATACTCTTCCTCTCACATGGCCACATAAATCCATTTATTTGGAGTAGAAGCAGACTGCAGGAAGCCAGCCAGCCCCAGGAAGAACTGGTGCCAGGTGGACTTCCACCACAATGACATCAGTGAAAAAAATAGTCAGATTGCTTCTCTCTGATGTGTGTCTGTAATTTCAAACAGGAGCAGAAAACTGAAAACATAAGGTTATTCAACTCCTTTTTTTACTGTTTATAGAAGGACTGTAGAGAGGTTATTATAGATTTTATTGGTTAAATAAATAATGTCTGTTGCTATCTCCACTTAATACTGAATTTCTGAGTGTTCACACTAAAAAGAGCTAATAATGATTTAATATTAACTTCTCTTTTACTAAAAGAAATACAAATAAATCTTGTCAAATAATTGACAATTGATTGAGAGTAGACTTGTTTATTTGTTTTTCCTTAAGACAGATTAGCTAAAATCAAAATGAAAGTCTTTACCAGAGCAATGCACTTCCCAGGTGAGAATTAACTTTCTGAGGCCACCAAAGGCAAACCCTGACTGCAGGGTAGGCTCATCTTTTCCCTGTGTCAGGCCTGAAAGAAGCCTGTCCAGACTCCCCTTTACAGTGTCCATCAATGTCCATCTCTTCTTCTCCCTTTGGATAGAATCAAAGTTGATCTAGCACCATCCTTCCCATCAGAAAGCTCTGTTAGGTGGCTAATCTTGGGAGCAGCAATTTAAGCTCATAACTGCTGTTCTGAACCTTCTGTATTTATCTGACTGTGTGGAAGCTTCCTGGTCCCAACCCCTTGCTGCCTTGTTCTCTGTCTGGGTACAGTTCAGAAAACAACTGGTGGTTGGTTTTTAACCTGTATGACTTCTGTAAGAAGCTGAAGCCCACCCCTCCTGGGCAGCCTTCACAAAGCTTGGTAAGCATCCAGTTCTCTAAATCTAAATGAGCAATCTCTACTGTTTTCCTAATTGGACAGATGGATTCAAAGAGCATAACTTACCTCTGGCTTCAATTTCCATCTCTTATTTATAATGTCCAAATTAGCAGAACAAACAGACAGCAGAAGGAGAGCAGGAGGTAGCACTTGGTGCCTTTGGGGGAATGTGTTGTTCTGCAGAAGTGGAGAGCACCCCCAGGCCCTACCCTCTCTGCAAACAGCCTGCCTAGCCAGGCAAAGCTACAAATACACACAAGAAACAAAACTGGAGCAGAAAGAGGGTGCCAAATGTACTGCATCCTTTGGACAACAATGGTAGCAACTGTCTTCCCAACAAATGATGAAGATTAACTTGCAGTTACTCTAGCACATAAGTTTCCAGAATTTTTCAGCACAACAAACTATTGAAGCCAATTCTGTTTCCACTGATGTCAGTGGTAAATTCTCAATGCAAACAGAAGAAGTAACCTTGCTTTTGACAAGAAAAACATCCCTTGGTGGAAAAAAAATACCCATCTATCAAACTTTCCAGCACTATGAGTTTTGTTTTCTCAGAACTGATTCAATAAGTTTTTCTCCTCTCTCTCTATATATATATAAAACACTCCCCAAAAATACTTACACACACACATGATGGTTTGCAAACAAAGAAGAAAGTTTTGTTGAAATGTGGGGTTTCTAGATAAAGTGTATGCATATAAAGTGTACAGAGGTTGAGGGATGAGGTTCTTGCCTGCTGATTTGAAGGGAAGTTTACTGTAAGATTTCCAAAAGATGGTGTTCAACATGGTCATCATTACAATATCTGGATTTCTCCTTTTTGTTGAGTTCCTTGTCATGGTCATAGATGCTTTTAGTTAAGTTTCAAACCTAGAAGGGCAAGTGCTGTTACTATGAAAGTGAAAGGAATATGACAAAGCAATGAAATTACAATCCTTAAAATTAAGATATGACAGCACATGTTGGCATTAGTGATGTCAGCAATGGGTCACTAACTTTAGGGGACACAAAGCAGACTTGGAGAAGGAATAGAAAAATGCAAGACCATAACATCAAGTGTAGAAAAAAAAATAAAGTCACAGGTACATGATAGAAAAAATATTTGTGGAAGCAATGATGCTAAAAGAGACTGAGGCATCTTGCTGAATAATCTACTGAGCAGGAACCCCCAATGGGAAACAAGAGAGAGGAGAACTGGAGGTGCCACCAGGGAATGAGGTATGCATTGCTGTGCTCTGCCCCTTGTGCCAGAGTCCACACACTGAAAAGACAATTAAGCAGCTTAAAATACATAGAAAATAACTAAAAAACCTCACTAAAGGTCTCAAAAGTCTCCTCCTGTTTCCTAGGTCTGAGTCAAAGGTAAGAGATGAGTTGATCATGACCTGTAAACACTCATGGAGAGTAAAAAAGTAAAAGTATGGACATTGAAAAAGTATAATCCGTACCCAACTACATCCATTCAAATTCAAAACAAGAATGGAAAACTCCATAGAGAACCATAAATGCTTGACCAGCTTCCCAGGAGATGTGGTGGGTACTCAGGCCCTGCAAGCTTCAAGGCAGGACCCATGTTCCTACACAGAGGTACATGCCAGCATAACCTAGAGCCATAAAGTGGGTGCAGAAATCTCTGGGCAAAGTTTCAGGGTAACCATAGATCAGAGTCACAGTAGCTGTTCTGGCCTTTACATAGATATAGGTAAAGAGATATATGCAAGAGATAGCAGGACACAGATTTTAACTCAAAAAACCTTGGTGGGAAAGGTAAATTCCAATGCTTAATGACAAAGTCTAATTGGAAGAGATTCTAATCAATATAAGCCAGCCTGAAGCACAGTTGGGCTGCCACCCAGCCTGTTCTTACACTATCTGAGCTGGGTAAAAGTCTGCTTTCCCAGCCAATTCCCAAGCACTAGTCATGAGTTACCACTTTTCCCCCAGCTCTCCCTTCCTTCCATGCACTGCTTCTGCTCCTCGTTTCACTGCCCTAACCACTCCCTAACCCAGTGCTTTCTAAACGAGCAGACCCAAAATATTGCTTTGAAAGCTTTTAAGCAAGCCTAGCTCATTTGAGTTTTGACAAATGGGGGTTTTTTTCCCCCCAGGTTTGTTATACAGCCCTGACCCTTATTTGTATGGGGGAGTCTTGTAATTGGTTTGCAACATCATCAGTCACCTCCTCAGCAGCTGTGTAGAGAAGGAATGGTTTATGACCATATCAGAATGTCCTGTCTGGGAAAATATTCTCCCATGCTCACAGTTTGCTCATTTAAGTTTTACTGTAATAGATTTCTTTATCCTTGTGCATTCTCACTGTTTCTGATACAGCTATGCTGGGGATCCAGTGTCAGCACTCCATATTATTTTATGAATCACTGACATTTTTGCAAAGACATAATCCAAGTGCTGCAGAAAATACAATGTTGGGGAGATTTCTAGACTTTCTGAGGAAGTTTGAGTCCAGACCACAGCAGATCACAGATGTTTCTTCTACATGTTAGGAGCAAAACAGCTCTCAGATGTGCTCAGACGAGCACTACTGCACAGACTTGCAGCTGTCTAACATAGGCACCAATGTTTTCAAATTAGGGCTCACTTCACCAAAGCTGTAGTGTTCCAAAGAAAGCTAAAGAAATCATTGCTTGGAGCACACAATACCAATCCAAAGCATGAATACATGTTATTTCAGTTTTTTGGTGATGACAGGTTTGTTAATATACCCTTGAGACTGAAGCCTGAAACCCATACTTATATAAGCAACCTTTCTACATGTGACTGTACCAGATGAGCTCAATAGGCACAGCCTATTTGTGGGGACTTTTGGGTGAAGCTGTATTTAACACTTTCTGCTGGGGATACAAAGTTGAGTCTTGTTTGCTCTCTAAGCCATCAGATGACTCCAGGCACAGTAAGCTGCGTGGGTGTGAGGGGAGAACAAAAGATCCTGCAGAAGTGACTGTCTATTTGCTGGCTTTTGTCTTAACCAAGCCTGTAATTCCTTTTGTATTAGTCACAAGTCATGGTGGTAACAAAAACACATAGAATACCTTACTTTGACAAAACATCACTGGGCTGCAGGGAAATGAAACTACCTCTTCCTACCAACAAGTCTTTGAACTTCCAGGAGCTGAAGTTCTTGAATATGAAAAACTGACAACTTGGGTTTCTTTCCTTTTTAATATTATCTATTTTACTTTAGGAAAACATTTACTTTTAAATATGAAGATAAATATGAGAACAAGACTGGTTACTCGATTCCTAAATTTACTTCAGGTCATGTTGAGTGGCCACCTCATGACAGGGGTGGAGGAAAGCAGGGATGAAGTTGCACAAGACAAGGAGACTTCCCTCCCCACTCTTACCTGGGTGTGTAGGGCTTCTGTAGCAGTGGCAAAGCAGAGGTTGTCCTTTCCCCACTTCCAAAAAGAAAAGATTTCCATGAGAAAAAGGCATGAAGGTAGGAAAACAGCTGTGAACCCCATTTGTGCAGGGCTGGGGGTTAGAGGTGGCCAGTCTACAAGCTGTAAATCACCAGGAGCACGCCTTTCACAAAGCCAGTGGCTCTGGGGGAGTGCTGGGGGCTGGGCAAGCAAGACTTCTGCAGCAATTGCACAAGCAAACTGTTAACAGCACAAACATAAAAGCAGTGGCTTTTGTGTAATCTGGATATGGGAATAGTGATAAGCCTAGGGGAAATGGATATAAACCAAAGAAGGGTAGGTTTAGATTGGATATTAGGAGGAAGTTCTACACCATGAGGGTGGGGAGACACTGGAACAGGTTGCCCAGATAAGTTGTGGAAGCTCCATCTCTGGAAGTTTTTAAGGCCAGGCTGGGCAACCTGATCTAGTGGCAGGTGTCCCTGCCAGGCAGAGGGGTTGGAACTAGAAGATCTTTAAGGTCCCTTCTCACTCTGGCAATTCTATGACTCTATGATTCTATAATATGTATGTACAAAACAATCTTCTGACACCTCCCTTCTGCTGGAGGACAGGGGCATCCCCAAACTGTACTTTCACAAAGGACTGAGGGTTTGTGCCTTAAGTGCCTCATGATGGTGCCAAGATTTTAAGCAGCTGACTTGGGTGATGCTGAGTGATGAGACAGCTTCTGAAATCATGGCACCTTGCATCAGAAAATCCTTCTGCAGTCCATGATTTCTCTATGATACACCATTTTGAAGACAAGTAATGTTTTCACACACTACTCTAGCTCAAAGTAGGAAAGTAAAGCTTTTCCTCACCCCCACCCCTCTTCTTTTCCTTCCTCCAATAAAAGAAATATTACCCTACTGAGATCAGCCAGATACAGAAATTGCTCAGCAGGGAAAACTAGAGGGAATTCCAATCCCTTTTGGGAGGGTCAATTGCATTAGAGAGGATTTCCCTTTGGGAAGGGATATCTGATAAAGTAAGACAGGCCACAGAGGCAGCAGTGTTGGGGAATCACTCCAGGCACTGAGATTCTCTCCTTCTCCAAGGACCAGTCCCAGCAGCTCTTCCTAAGGATCTCACACTTCCACCACCACTTTGCAGACTTCCTGTCTCTGAAGCTAAGTCATTTAGAGACAACAATTCCCAACACAGCATTTTCCTTTCCCAGCCAACACACTACTAGCACTTACCAGCAAAACTTACTCTTTGCTCTCTGATGGCCTCTTGCCCTGTTAGTGTTTTACAGATTTCCTTTAAAATACCAATTCCACTACTGGTAGCAGACAATGATGTGTTCTGGCAGTATAATGCTCTGGAGCTCACATATCTGGGTCCATAATAGTTCTGCCTTTGAAGCAGAGCTCCTCAAGGAAGCAGTAAATTCAATGCTCTCCCCCAAACCCACAGAGGAAGCTGGAGAAGGTGGTCACAGTAGACATCCAACCTCAGAAGACTCATGTGATACCAGTGCTGTTGTCAATTGCTTCTTTCCAACTCAGTTGCACAATGTGTCATTTTCAGTTAGTGGCATGTCATGGACTTTAAATCATAATGTCTGTTTTGTTTAGCTTCACTCATCTCTCTCCATCCCTACAAGCCTGATATTGCAGCAGCCAAACTCTCAGTTTTCCATTAAATAGATGGTGTATGAGTAATGAACTTTGGTTTCTTGGTGCTGTCCTGTAATTTTGCAGTGCTAAGTATAGCTTAGAGTCTGACTCCTCAGCATTTTCCAGGAGCTTCTGTATTATTTTAACACCATCCTCTTGTTATCCAGGGTAGGATAAGAGGTTAGAGTCCAAACCCAAACTTCCCTGCAAATTGCTAGTTTACATGCTCACAGCCTCTTGTCAGGATTTCTCTGTCAAGTACATCCCTGCTAGTTCAAGAGACATCCCCAGTCACCTGTTTACTCTTCTAGCAAATCTAATCATCTAAAAACGCCCTCAAGAGTTTTCCAGACAGCATCTGCAGATCCTGGGCTGCAGGTCTTAGACCTTCTTCCTCCTGTGTATCAATCACCAAGCTGCACTCTTACAGCAAGGGAAATGGTAGCCACAGCATCTCAGGGCTTCCACTCTACCACTAGGCTGCTTCCTGAATTTCAAGAGGACAGTTGGGATTTGTTGGCTTAGCTTGGGGTTTTTATGTATGTATAAATGCTTTCCACATCCCCACCTTAGAAGCAGCACGGTTCTGAGGTGCTGTTGTCACTTACTTACACCCATGCACCAGCCTAGCCCCAGTCTTCTGCCATCCTCT
This sequence comes from Galbula dea, assembly GCA_013399015.1. Lineage (NCBI taxonomy): Eukaryota > Metazoa > Chordata > Aves > Piciformes > Galbulidae > Galbula > Galbula dea. The sequence goes on from VWZX01005643.1 coordinate 597,192, forward strand.
CAACTCCACTTCATCCTCTTGCCCACAGCATCTTTAACAAAGCAAACACTCAAGGTATTTGGGCACCCATTAAGAGCAGATCAGCATCATTAGCACCATAATGACTAATAGTCATTAAGCACTGCTCAGCACAGTGGGAAGTCTTCTGTAATGCATATCCATGGAAAATTTTACAACCCTGGAGAAGTAGAAAAAGCCCAAACAACAAACAGCTCTTAAAAACAGCTGGGTTAGAGGTTGAGTTACACCTTGTTAAATTTGCTTTCTCCTGCCTCAGTTTGGTTTACAAATCCCAGAAGTTTGGGGGTGGTTTATTTTTAGCATTCAGGAATTTTTGATCAGACAAATGGTTTCCTGACAAAGCTTCTGATAATGTTGTACTTTTTGCCTGCCTTAAGCACTTCTGGGCTGAATTTATTAAGGATCTTATCAAAAGATCCTCTGTGTGTCTACATGGCAAAGCCTAACCAGGAAAAACTGAAAAGCAAGCTGAGAAAACTACTTCCTTCTCCCTTTATGAACAACTACTGAAGGCCAGCTCAAATTTAGGAGTCTAAAAAAGAAGGTTTAGTTGCCAGATGAAAGCACTTCAGGTGTCCTTGGCATCAAAGAGCTACCACATCTTCAGTGCTTGCTGTGGCACTTTGAACACACCTTTCAAAACATCTGCCTTGCCTTTGCATTCATTTGGCAAGTGGAGTTGCTGAATCCAAGTGGAGAAAACGACTTGGGGCAGGGTTCTTGCTAGCAGCACCCCAACAGAATAGCATAGGAATATTGCAGAGATGATGTTGGTGCAGGAGAATCAGGGTAAAAAGCACAAATGAAGAAACATGCCCTGAGGATAGCTTCCTTCCTTCACCAGCACCTCCCTGACAGGGCAGTAGGGATTGCAAAAGTAATTAAGAACCAAAAGTAACTAAAAGATCAGCACTCTTGGACCCTTTGCAACCTTAAGGGTGCTGCCAGGGCAAACATATTTATGTCTTTCTGAAATTCTGAATATGATTTAATAAAATATCTGACTTGCTAAGTGTCTTAAGTATTTGAGGCTGGTATACATTTTGTCTTACACCTCCTCACACATGGCCAAGCCTGTATATCCCAATTTCCTGATATTACTATGATGCCATTACTTTGGTCTTCTTAATCCTTTCACCATCTTTCCTAACACATCCTGCCTCTGCTCCAGTCCTCCTTACATTTTTTCCCCCCCTCTGCACACACCCCTCCCAGAAAACAAGAACTTAACTGGGAAATCAAGAAAAGTTCAGGGATCTTAGCACTTCCTTAGACTCCTAACCAAAATTACTCCACCAGACTACCGAATCCTTAGGATACAAATGAAACACAAGGTGCAGAAAAGCTCCTGGTTTTTCCCTCCAAAGCTGGAAAACAACAACAGCAAAGGTGATATTTCTGGCTGTAGGAAAGTTCAGCTTTAGAAAGCCAGCATAAAAGTGCAATTTCCAAAATCTGAGCCATCAAGACTGGGTGACAGTTAGCCACCATTTATTGCCCAGAACAACGTTGCACAGTGTTATTCAGTACAACCCTCTGCAGTCATGTCCAGTTGCTCAAAACCTACAGTTGTCATATTTGTTTCTATAGCACAAGCTATAGAAAGATCCTTTTCTGTCTCCTCTACCTCATCCTCCTCCCTCAAATATTTTCCTTACTTTCATTTAATCTTGTGGTCTTTATGCAATATTTCTGGGTTTTCAGGGCTCTTCCAGTCTATGTGCATGGTTTACAAACTATCCCTTTAGCCTCTTTATGCAGAGCTGTGTTTGCAAGTGGATGAATCACAAACCTCATACTTTTTTTTCTTAAAGAGAACTTATTTCTACTGAAAATCCAGAATTGCAGTTTAGCTACAGATTTTATAGATATTTTATGTCTCAGGGGGGGAAAGAGAAACTTGAGGCCAAACTTCCACTACCCTGGCAATGTTCAGAAATAAAGTGGGAGGGGAGGGCAGGCAGAGGAGATGACAGGAGGGTTAACTTGCAAGGAAATGCTTGGCTCATTGGGCATTTGCCTGTTTTCAGGGGCAGTTCCATCATAAAATTAGAACTGGAGAGATTAAAAAGAAAAAGTCTCACTCCAGTGTCTGCCAGAAGAAACAAACTGAACTTTCCTCTTCACTGGGAAGAGCTACACTGAGATCAAGGCTACAACCAGTTGAGAGGTTCATGGAAGTTACTGAATTGATGATGTCAAATTGCTCCACCACTGAATGCCTTTGACACTGAGTGAATAAAATGTTTGTTCCCAGCTTAGAACTACTGGCTTGCATAGCAATCATGTAGCCAACCTAAACGACCTTCTTTGCAGAAAGGAAGTCAGCACAATGGGGTAGGCAGAACCTCAAAGCAGAGCTGGTTCTGTCCCTACGAGCTGCCAGGCTAAGGCTGGAGCAGAAGAAAAGCTGCCAGTAGGAAAGGCAAGAGCTGGACAAACTGTACAAAGAATTGCTTTAAAGAAACCTTGCCTCCTGTCTGGGTGAGCTAGCATGTGGAGTGTAGGGAAGATGCTGAAGGAGACAAGTCCAAGTCCTGGAGGACTTCGGTTTCTGAGGGCACCACTTCGTGAGTGGCAAAGCCCAAGGGTGGATTGTAGCCCTGGCTGCTTTCTTTGTGCTGCTTTGTGCACCTCCTACATGAATCCTCTATGAATCAGATGCAAAACCCCTTGCAAATAAAAACAACCCAATAACGTTTGCTTCTCCTGTAAAGTTTCTACAAGGACAAACTCTAAGTGGTGCTCACAGAGACAAAGGGAAAGTTAACTATGCCTTGTGCTTTTGCTTGGTCACTCAGGTGCCAAGGACACCACTGTGGGTCTGCAGTGGAAAAAGGATGGTGGTGGCTTATTGCTGCAGAGACAGCTTCTGTCCTTCTAGAGCTTCAGAGCTTGCAATTCCCTGCTTGGGAATTTACAAACTAGTTTATAAGCTAACAGAAACAATGCATATCATGGACAAATGCTTTCCATTAGAAGTTCTCCTTTTATTAAATAATGATTTGCTGAAGACATCAAAATGAGGCTGGCACAGAATAAGAAAGCTTCAACTTGCTTTTGTCATCTTACAAAGACAGTTTAAATCTACTTTTTTAATAAGCATTTCTAATCCCCCAAGTTTCTTCAGCCTAATTCTCCCTGACAACACAGTGGCTAGTCTCTAAGATTATATTTATTCTGTATCTGCTCAAAGACAACCTGTCAGGGAACAGTGCATCAGAGAATGAGGGGTGGGCCTATTTCAGGGACACTCTGTGGCAGAGAAGTTCTTGAAGAGCACAAGATACAAAAGTCTAATTCTTCCCTTGAACTGGGCTCTGGGAAACCCAATTTTGGATTTCCAGTTCCCTCTGCAGAGGGAACATCCAGGCATATGGGAGGGTGGGTGGGAGGGAGCAAACATGGCACAGATGGCAGCAAATATATTTATGTACCCTCTCCACAAGTTGCTGATTGCTGTCCTCCTTCAGAGCAGAAGGAGAACATTGTCCCTTGTCCCTTCTTACCTCCTTCAGACAAAGGTCCATCCAGTGGGCAGGGCTTGGGTTGCTGAGGAACTTGCTGTGGGTCTTCAGTGCAGTTAAATCCTCCCTCCTCTGCTGCAAGCTTGGCACCTACAGCAGTAGCTCCAGCAGCTTTTCCTTTTTTGACTGAAGGCAGGAAGATTTATTATCATTCATAGTGCCTTGATGATGCAGTTTGCCTGCTCCTTTCCACACTTATTACCTCTTCAGACTTCAATCTGCACTGCCAAAGACTAAATACTTTTTGCAAGGCATATTTTAAAGTATGTGCCATTTATAAAAGCATAGGGGCAATTTGATTCATTTTCTTCTGCTACCAAACCTTGTATTCCAGGTTTGTTTCTGATTGGTTTGGGTTTTTTCCCTTAAATCAGAAAAATCTATTATAGCAGCAGCACAATGCTGTCTTGTGGGCTGAGACATGAGTCTTAACAAGCAGACAAAGCACTTCTTCAGAATATTCTTGCAAATATCAACAAGTGTGATGCATTCCCTCATTCCAACTACATTTCTGATACTTGGAATAGGAGCACAAAGAATCACTGCAGCTGTGTTCAAGCCTAAACATTCAACACAGCCAATGGCAAAAGCAAAGCATGAGTTGTATAAATAGCAAATTACAACATCATTTAGTGCTCTTGTTATGTTCTACTTGAGGGAATACAGCATGTCCTTCAAAAATCAACACTGTGCTACTTTTCTGCTTATTTCTGGGTTTGTAGAGCTCCTCACTGTTAGGCAGACTCTTGGCTTCCTTTATCATTGAACATGTTCAGGACACACAACTAAGTGCCTTATTATTTGCATACCCAAGCTACAGAAACTTCTGCAGCTTGAGGAGCACCAGCAGAGACACATACAAGGTGTGTCAGAGCTGATTGCTTTCAGAGATTTCTTCTTGCAGCTCTATGTTGTGGTAGCATCTAGAATGGCTCTGCAGGTGGGCACCTCATCAGAGAATTACTCCTCACTCCACAACAGCTTTGGGGGGGAAGAGATTTGGACTTAATTGCAAACTGAAAAGGAAAGCTGCATGCTATGCACTTAAGTACCACTTTGCACTGTAGGTGTCATAAGAAAGTCGTCAAGTGCTTGTACCCATCAGCAAAGAAATCTCTGCTCTTTCCTCTCTCACTAACCTTCTGATCCTGAAAGCAAATGGATTCAACCAGAACAAAACAAAAGCTGAACAAGTTGTCTCTTCCAAACATGACACCCAGCAATACAAACAGACCTTGAAACATCCCAAATCCATGATTAATTACAAGGGTATTTGATCTTTCACACTTTACTAACAGCTTATGTTATTATCTCCCTCCCTCCCCTTTTTTGACCCCTTTACTTCCCAAGATTAATGTTTTTTTTCATGGTTTCAAACAATTTTTGATGCCCAAAACCTAGCCTATATCTCTGACATCAAACATGTTTGCTGACTATGCACACAGTGTGCATGTGTAAGCCTTAAGAATCCTCCTGGGCATGAAGGCAGTTTGGGGATATTGGTCACCCTGCTGATTATCCAGAACAATTTCCAAGGTGGGAATTGCAAGGGGGAAAAAAGTAGTAACCCCCAAAGCCTTTAAAAACCTGCCTGTGTTTAAACTGCCTGTTCAGCTCTTTGAAAAGGCCAGAAGGAAGAGAAAAGCACCCCTGGTGTGTGGTTAAGAGAACTACAAAGGAACTATTCTTACCAGGTTCCTTCAGTAAAATGAAGGGTGCTTTGACTGCATTTTTTTGCCCTTGCTAATCTGACAGATATTGATGGATAATTTGGAACAGCCAAAAGCTTTGTTCTAAAAACATTGACTCATACATGTTACATCCAGATGTTTTACTGGGTTCTTAGGAGATATCAAAGCTTTCTTTAAATACTTGGAAATTGCATTTTATAGGGTTAAGCATGTGTGTGTGCAGGGGAGGGAAAAGATAGGAGAGGAGCTCCATGAAGAGCTGCTTAAAAAGGAGTATTGATGCCTTCCAACATGGATCCTGTAAACACAGAAGAGCCCAACATTTTCTTTCTGCTTAATCAAGTTTGAAAATTAATAGCACCAAGATTCTTAATGAGCAATTAAGAGCCTTGTAGGCTGTTCTCTCCAACAGGTAGAGGAGCTTGTGTGTAAACACTCCAGTGCTGATTTCCCCAGCACCCCCTGCCTCATGGCTGGGACAGGAGCAGCAGCAGCCACCCAGCCTGCTAGAACCAGGCAGCCCCCATCTGGTTGTCCAGGTGGAAACATCCCCATGACTTCTGACAGCTGGCACTTCAACTCTTCAGAGATAAGGGGCTCCAGCCTTCCCCCTCCACTGAGATTTAAGAAAGGAAGAAGTCTTTTGCCTGAGAGCACATGGAGAAATCACCCCTAAGCCACAAGCAGTCTGAGTAGGAGCTCAGGCCTGAAAGCAAGCAAGGTACCCTGGCTCTCAGCAGCACTCTTCTGCCTGACAGTACCCAGTCCATTGCCACTGGAGAGCAGCTGAACAGGCACATGGCTCTGAAGAGCTGAGTGCTCCTGGGAAATGAAGGCAGGCAAACATCTCAGACACAGAACAAGAGCTGAGGCAGCAAGATATGGCAGGGGTTTGAGAAATGCAATGCTGTGCACCTTGCAGAATTTCTAAGTCACTCAAAACTGTCACTCCAGTCTGACTCTCACCTGGTTCTTTATGTGCTGGCTATTCTGCTTTTTAGGCACTGCTGGATAAACTCAGTGCAGAGGGAATTCATTCCTTTATAAGGTAAACAGGCCTTTGAATATACAATTTCATCCCAAGATTAGCAATATCCACCAACTCAGTAAGCTTTTTAGCAGAGAACCCTCCTAGTAAGAAAGCCAAACAGCCAGAAAAACTGCACTGCTTACAAAATATGACAAGTATCAAACACAGACAATTTCTGATCTTCCAGGGATCAGAGCTGAGGATCTCCTGCTGAAGTGCTGCTTCTTCATCCCCAGCATGTCAGTGGAATCAGTCACTGAAAGAGGCAGGTATTAGGTATTGCGACAGAGAAAAGGATGTCTTGAGCAAGTAGGAGCAGGCCATTTCTCTATGGCTGTTTGCAATAGCATAAACAGTTTGGTAAATGTTAAGGTCAGGAAACTTCAAAGTCAGGCTTAGACAGTTCACTGGTCAGAAAGCTACTCTGCCCAAATGCTGACTACTCTTCTAGTTTAGAGCACTGTAGTCTGCAAACAAAAAGGCACTAGCATCAGTAGTGCCAGCCTTACCAGGGCTGGGAGAGGTCAAAAGCGTATCTGATGGTTACTTAGCCAGTAAGGGTTAAGTGGAGTCCCAGACTCACACTCAGCATAAAGGCAGCCACAGGAACACAGTAACAAGGGCCTCAAGACACAATAGTCCATATGGCAACTTACATTCCCTGTATAATCTCAGAGATGATTACCACAGAACATAATCATGCAGTTTCACAGGATTTACTTTTCCTCTCTTGCCTTTAGAATCCAAATACAGCAGCATAAGCCTCCCTTCCCACACCATGGATTGCCATCCCTCCAAAGTTTCATGCTGTGCCAAAGGAGAGCTGGTACCAGCCTACCCTTGGCACCCACAGAGCAAAGCAGCCTTTCCCCCTGAGACTGGGCTCACACAGGGGGAAATGCAAGATCCAGGAGCATTTTCATGAACTAATGTGAAGTGCAGCACAGGAACAGAGGTTCCTCTGAGCTGAATTCCCTAGAGCTGTTCAGAGAAGTTTCAATCATTTGCATAAAGGCAAAGCTGACAGTTGTGCTTGGAAAGATGGATCCTGAAACAAGAAACTACTCATAAACATACTCTTTAAAAGACTTTTATTTTGTTTGCACAGTTACAATTCTGAAGTCCATTTATGCAGTTAGATTGCTCCTAAAGAATATTTCATTGCTCACCATGTGAACAGTGCATTCTGTCAGTCTAGTGTACAAGAACTTCATCAAATACAGATTGACTTCCTCATCTGTACACTTTGCAGATTAGTCCACCAAGATCAATTAAAAAGGCAAATTAATTGGCAAAAAAAGTGTTGTTACATTTTTAATAGATTAGTACAAAATGGCACAAAAGGAAGAAGGTCGTTTTAAAGGCTATCAGCAAACATCTGATACAGTTTGAATCAGTTCAACCCATTTCATCTTCATTTTAAACACCTCTCTTCATCTTGGCATTGAACTGCTTTTTTTCAGCTGTATGGAAGACCTCACCTACAACTTTGGATCTGTTCATGGAAACTGAATCACAGCAGTTCCAGAACAGTGACATTCAAGTGCAGTTAGGAAGTTGGGACTTTCATTTAGTCTTCCCAGTAAAATTTAAGAATACCCAGACTAAAACTTACTTTCATCTAGCCAAGCTCATGGATGCACACTTCAGGTGCAAAGACACTAGAAGTGTGCACATGAAACAAAGCATTTCTTATTGTGAGAACTGAATACAGAATTACATCATCCACCCAACCTACCTTTGCAGGAGGCTTCCAGGCATAACCACACTCAATGCCAGATACAGAGATATAGGAAACACCTGAAAGATTTCAGGCAAACTGAAGGCTTCATTCAAAGGCTTCAGTTATAAAAGAGAGATCACATCAATGTCAGCAACCTACATTTTAGTTTTGAACCACCCATATCAAATGAGTAGGTGAGTGGGATGGAAGGGAAGGAGACAGAAAGACATTTCTCACTTAAAAATAAACTCTGAGATGCCTCAAGCAACAATTCAGGAGTTTGCTTTGGCAGCAACATTTAGCAATAACCCAAAAGATAATTACCTGCCCTGTCAAAACAAATGATCAGGATTTTGATTAGCCTCCTAAACATAAAAACCTCTTAAGGTTTAAGTTAACCCAACAGTTTATGACTTGACTGTTTGGGTTTTTTTCTGGCAAGACAGCACTCCCATCCAAGAGGGCAGGCAGTTATCCTGACAGTAGTGGTGAGAATGTTACTTCTCAGGTTGAAACAAGAAGTCTTACAAAACAAAAGGAAGCATGATGAAGGACAAAACCATTGTTTTACTCAGCTGCACAATGAGCAAACCATGACCATGGATTTCCTTTCATAATTTAAATACCAACTTCACCACCTTCTCCAGAGACTTATCTTGTCAAAAGCCACACGATGAGTCCAATAAGCAGCACTCCAACAGCAAGGACAACAACGAGGATGCACATCTTCTTTCTGGACTTTTGCTACAAAGAAGGGAAAAAACCCAGTTGGTTGAAAATTGTATCACCACATCAGAGGAAGACTCAAATGCTTTGATGCTCCTACTGCTTGGGAAATGTAACTTCATGGTGTTCTTAGGCACAAGTCACATGAAGTTGTTCAAGGGGAAAAAAAAAGAGCTAAGTTACTCACAACTTCCTTTTATAGCTATATTATCCCACAGAATGATTTCAGTGGCATTTTTTTGGCATCCCTAATAAACTGGTGAAAGAGTGTGCTAACATAATGAATGGATGGAATCAAAGCACTAAGGGAAAGAAAATGTGAAGCAAGTGAGAGGAAAATGGACAATTAATCTGCAAAGCAGAGCAGGTAGAAATGCTCTGCTAGGAAAAAATATTTAAAGACTATTAAGGTATCTAAAGAAGGGGACAACAGACTGCACTTTCAGACTTCTGGAAGATTGATCTTGCATCTGCTCACAAAGTTATTTTAAAGATGGTTTTGGTCAAGTTTCTTAGGTGCAACTTGCCCTTAAAAAAATAAAAAGGCAAAGAAAAAGAGACTGGACTTATAGATGTCACTACTTTGAAGTATAAATTATGAGCATGTCAAGAACTTTCACATCTCCTGTACAGGTCTGTAACTTGAAATACCACAGCACCCCAGACTAGTAGCAGTCTGTCATCCTTCATCTAAAGACATGCAATCTGAAGGTTCCCTTCAGACCAGGAAAGGAAATTACCATTGGATTTCACAGGCTTTTGCTGATAGCCAAGGGATAAAATCATTAAGTTCCTGGGATTCTAGTCCACAGCTCCAGAAGCAAAAACTGTTTTCTCTAATTGACAAGAGGTTCTTCTGCCAAATACAGTTTAAGTATGCATCCACCTTTTTCCTCCTCCAGTTCTGCAATCAGCAGGCAATCCTTCAAACATTTTGGCATTGATTTACTGCCCTGCCTACTACTAACATATAGAAGAGGATTAACCAAAAAAAAAAAGTGTCTAAGGACTAACTGTGACTTAAGAGGGAAGATTTATTACTAATAAGCTTATTTCTAATAAGTTCCAAAAATGTTACAAAGAAGTGGCATTTAAAGGTATTTGTATTTAAGAGGCTTTTCAAGAAAGTTTGAGAGTTTGAAATCTGTTTTTTAGCATCAGGGTAGCAATTAACAGAAGCTGGACATATACAGCTTTGAGAAGATTTTTAGACAGCCAAAACTGGTGCTAACTGGCAGCATGTCCAGAAGACTTCCCTGACTATCTTCCCTACTCCTCCAGGCACCATTAGAGGTTTGTTCTCCATATACAGGAACCTTTTATTTCTTGAGCTGTAAAAGGAGGGGCTTGGGGTTTAATTGTTTGTTTTGGTTAGGGTTTTATTAGTAGTATTTAATCATTATTATTTGTTTGTTGGTTGTTTTTTAATATAGGTATAACTCCAGGTGCTCTGAAACAGCCTGGCTGATGTTAGAGGAAACTCAAAGCTTTCAGAGGTCACTGGCTTCTGTTTTATAGTAACCTAGAAATACCATCATAGTCTAAACCTTGAAGTATGTCTCCAAGCCTTGAGGAAGTTGATAAGTAAAATTTGACCTGCATTAAGAAAGTGGAAGTCAGGACTACTAAGAAAGGGCAGTACCACACAACTGGCAGTTGGCTTTGACATTACCTGGTAGTTTGCTGCTCTTGAGAGCTGCTGATTTGCCTGCTGCACATGTACTTCTGTGTTTTCCACATTGGCTTCTATGCTGTCTTTGTTTTAAAAGGAAAGATTTCAGATTTTGGTTAGTCATAACCCAGCCAAACACTTTTACACTTGAAAGCATATGTAATAGCTGCTTTCCAGCTGCTGGGGTCCTCACCAGTACCCAAAATTGTGTACCTTGCATTCTGGAAGTTTGACCTGCCCTATACTTCTGCTGGAGTTCATTTCAGACCTGCCCAGGCAATGAGTGACTGAACTCCTGTCAGTAACAACTCCTCAGCTCCTCTGTTCTGGATGCAGGACTGAACCTTAGATACCAAATGAGGTAGAAACTTTCAGTACTTATTTTTCTTTAACTTGTTGTCTTCCCTCTTGCTCCTGGCTACCCTCTGCTCAGATTAAATAAGTCCTAAGGCCTACAGCATCAGAGGAAACACGCACACAAACACCCCAAGAGGTACAACTCTAGTTTGGTATTTTATCATACTGTCACAGACATAACTTTTTTTTACCCCTCTGGAAAAAAATGAGCAGACTATGGGCTAAGGTGATAGAAAAAGCCCTGAAAACATATGCTGGACATAGACAACAGCAAGGCTTGGCAGCAGACTCAGAAAATGTATTTTCCAACCATATTTTGTTAAAAGGATAATTCTATCTCCATGGAGGGCAAAGCAGGAAGCTCTGCTGAATCTGCACACTTGGATCATTGGTCAATAGAGTAAAACTCCTCACAGGAATTCCAATTTTATGTACAAACAGTTCAAAAAACCTACTTTTAAAGACAATTTATGACACATTATAAACTACATAATGTTTTAAACTACAACTTAAAACACCTTTTCTTAATGTATTCTCAGTTACCTCCAGAGGCTACCCATTGTTAGGTTGCCCCTGAATTGATTTAGCACTGATATTCTCCTGAGAGGAGTCCTTCCAGCATCAGAAACTTCTACATTGCTGCTCTGCAGAGAAACAGAACCAACAATATTCACAGAATATTTGAACTGGACTTACCTATCATATCACCTTGGTCATGAATCATCATTCCTAGATCTTTAAAGATTTCATTGATGTCCATAATGTCTGCCTGCATGGAAACAAGCATCACATTAGCTGACATAACATATTCTAGCATCTCTGTACGTTCAGATACAAACACTGCTCCTCCTCCTCCCAAATACACAGCCATGACTCTGTCCACTACAGGATAAAAAGACTTAATAGGTTTATGGTTTAAACCACATGTATTATGGGGGGGTCGGTACTACGAGACCAAGTTCATCACAAATCAAACCAACTGCAGACGTACAAAGTACACTTCACATCACAAACAGGACCTCTCATTGCTAGGGCTTTGTCTACACACATACTTGTACTAGTTTAACTGAAGGGAAAGGCTCATGCCAACCTTCCTTAAAAGCTATCAGCTTAAGCCAAATTCATAACAGCATGTGCAGGAAGTATGTTGCATTTGGTTTAGTACACTTAGTAAACACACACAAATGTCATCAGCATCACAGTTTACAGAAGTTATCTCTGGAGTATGGTCAGGCTATTGCACCTACACTACAACATCCTATTACCATCTGGTTATGATGAAGTGAAGGATCCCATGTTATCACTGGACATATGAGCTCTTTTTAACTAACGACTGATGTTTAGTTCAACTCACAGTAAGTTCAAGTATAGGTGGCAAAGGAGAGATGATTGAAAAATGAAGACACAGAATGGATTTTGTCACATCCATCAGCAAGACTTCCTGGCAAACTCCAGTTCCAGCATCTTTTCTTGTTAATGGTAGAGAGATGGATTCCAGACTGACCAGAAGAATTCATTTTGTCTTCACAGAAGTCTCCTGCTGTCAGTATTTCATCACACACGACAATGTGTAGTTTACATCTTGTTTTTAAATGTTTTACTTTTTGACAAGCCCTTAACTACAAAAATTTGACTGAAGCAGAGTACCTCTGTATTTTCAGAACTGTTCAAAAAAGCTGCTTACAAAATGAAGATGCTGAACAATAACTTGGGAATACCTGGGAGGAAAGGTATGACTTTGCTTCATTTGTAGTCAGTTTAAAAAAGGTTCTGTCATATGACCATTATGCTGGGTAAAAAAAAGGATTATGTATTTTTTTTCTTGCAATCATTTCACAACTGAAGCCCTGAAGTTACCCACAGTACCAAAACACAGCTTTCACACAGGTAAGCAGATTTCTAGTACATTTTTAGTAGCTTTCTAATGCCCATTTCACACCTAAAGGCAATAGCTGTAGTTTTGAAGGGGACAAAAACCCAACACACACTCAACCCTGACTGCTGAAGATTAATGTCTGCAATTAAGGATCATGCCACTCTAAAAATGCTTTTTCTTTGGAAACATCAAAAGCATCCTCTGCTGTAAACCCACTTGTGCTTACCTCAAGCTGCCTAATGGAAGATTCTCTCTCCTCAATGAGACGCAGATCATCTTCTGTAATTTCTTCATCTTGCACTTGTGCCTGTGGCTGACTGTCAACAAAACCAAATCAATCCAGAACTGAACAGCCACAGTGAGACACAGCTCAGAAGACTAAAAGGACAGTTAGCTACACAGCACATACTTTACATTATCAATTAACAAAATACATGTTTTTACCCTTGCCTGCCTACAAGGAAGAAGGTCTCACAGTCACACCTTTGGTATAGGAAGCTGCATGCAGCATTGAGCTAGCTGACTGGAAATTCCAGATATGAATACAAAGGCAAAGTTTCCTCTGAATTATGAACAGTAGAGTTTATATCAATCTGAGGCAGAAGCAGGCTAGCCAACAAAACAGAATCTGAGCAATTCTTGGATAGTATGAAAGCAATAGGAGATTCTTAGTAAACACTGGACCCTTACCACAACACACACAGACCACACAGTTTTACTCCATTCACAGGATGGACTCTGCTTACCTAAAACTGGGTCTCAGAAAGCTCAAATACAGACTTAGAGCAGCTTAAGATGATGACTAAAACTGAAGCATGAGGAAAAATGGGGGAGGGGATATGAATTGCTCCTTTTTCTTCCCTCCTATCCCATCAAAGCTTGCTCTCTACACTTGCCCTGTAGAAGAAAATCCACCTGAACAACCTATCCCAACTCCCTCCAGAAAAATGCAATCAACCAGAAAAAAAGAAATCAAATAAAAAGGGAAACTGGCAGCTGGCTTCCCTGCAGGACATTCATTATTCTGAGCTAAGTTATGACTTATTAGCAAATTCAGCCTACCTGTCCCAAGAGACAAGTGTTCCTTCCTTGTGACTATCTTCAGGAGCACCACCCTATATGATCAGTGTTTAAAAATACAAAGAAAATATTATGGCCCTGAAAGGAGCACTGTCAGCATTTCTAGTCTGAGTCAGTATTACAAGGTTTATAGTAAGTCAACTTCAAACTGAAACGTGATTGAACACGTTCTCATTCTGATCTTGCTTTATGCATGCAAAACCATTCAGCAACCCTGCTAGAATTTACAAGTACAGCAATGTGTATTTGGCAGAGAGTGAAAAGGCAAAACTGATAAGTTAACAAGGAAAAGTTCAACAGCTCAAGCTCCTCAGGACTTCTCTGCTTTAATACTGCATAGAAATCTGGCAAGTGATTCTTCCCTGTAGGAGAAATCGGTTGGTATCTAAAGGTACAGGGAAAGCATTCCAAAATCTACTAAAAATAGCTTTTGCAGGATTATGACATGAAGCCAGGGGCAAGGAAAAAGTAACAGTTCTTGGGGGGGAGATGTTATTACAACTTAATTTAGTCTTTACTATAAAACCACACAGCACAAGTATTATCTTACAGCATTAGGAGTCAGAGATGAGCTTTTGTAAGCAGCGCTGCGGAGCTAAGTTTGACATCAAATACAACCAACACCACTGTAAACAGAATATAAAGGCACATTTCCTGATACTTACAGATACCCTTGAGCTGGCTCTTACTCTGGCTACAAAGTCTTTTTCTTTCTCAGCAGCTTGCCTCTGGAGCCTCTGGAAGTTTGTTAGTGCTGTGGTGAACTCCCCCACGAGGCGATCTTTCTGTATTTTCCTTTGGCGCTACAGGAGAAGAAGTTTTCCTAAGTGAAATGAGCTCAGGCTGGTCAAGGCTCTGCCCCTGCCAGGCTGCTCAGTGCTAGAGCTGATACTCTTTCTCCAAGTAGGCGTAACAGAAAGCTGCCTACAAAATCATTTGCATTGCATGGACAAACCTTCCTTCCCTCTAGATCACAAAACTGCACAGTTTAAGGCATTTAAAGAGGAAACTGATGGATTTATCTTCATTTAGCAGCTGGAAATCAGAAATGGACAGGGACAAGACAGCTTCTACTTTTCTTAGCATCTGTTGATTGTAAAACCTCCTGTTTAAGTGTGAAATATTTTGATACTGTGGATGCTAAAACATGCAAAGGAAACTGGATTGGGGGAAGGGTGCAGAAAAGGAAGAAGAGTTTTACATAAATGCTGCATCCAGAAGCGAGTTCACATCCCCCCTCAAATGCTTAACAACTGGTAAAAAAAATACCTATTCTAACTTTTAAGGCTCTTATTTTTTTTTCCTTTAAGAGGTAAGGAAGGTAAGTGGAATACTGGGCACCTAGGAGATCCTCTACTATGTTTCCTTAAATGGATACATTACCTCAACCTTTCCTTCCAAATTTCTAAGATGCTATAATTTGCCATTCACCAGTCTGTTATTATGGATTTCATTAGGAGGTAGCTTTGATGAAGATGCTAATGATAAGAGGAGTAAAATTAAACCCTGTAACATCTCACTGCCAACTTTTCAGCTCCAAGACAAAGAAACAGAGAAACCATACAAAAAACAAACCAAACACATTTTGCCTGAACTAGAAGTTTTATACCAAAATCAAGTTAAAACACCTTTACTGGAAGACAGAATGAGCACACATGGCTCATGGCCTGCAGTCTGAATTAAGGGTTTCAAGACAATTAATTTTGTTAAACACCCCTTGGAAAACAGCCACAGATCAGGCAAATTGTTCTAGGGACAATAACCTAAATCCATGTTTTCTGGGATCCTGCTGCTCTTCCCTTTAAGCAACAGATTTTGCTAGGATAAGAAACCAAAGGATGGCAGACAGGAGTGTGCTAACAACAACAGCCACTTCACATGTTATCTCCTGATGGTGTTTTACACAGACCTGGGAAAGAAGCAGTTTAAAGACTGCACAAGTTGTTTTAGTAACAGCTCTTGTCCACTCCTCCTAAGAAAGAAAAAGTCTGTGGACCAGACACAACACATATGCTGATCTGAGCACTGTGGAACAAACCTTTTGTGCACAAGAAAATTATTCAGACAGTGGGTGAACAGGTCTGACCACCTGCCCTGCAGGCAGTTTTGACCCTGGAAACAGTCAAAGTGCCTGTGGAGTCAGAAAGTGACCAGCTACCTGAAATGACAGGCACTGTGCACTGCCTGGATTCCTACCATTGCAGTCAAACTACCTCAATCCTGATACATAAAAACCCCCAACTTTTGAACAAGTCTGAACTGCAACAAAATATTCTTCTGTTGCAAGTGTCCTTGTTGTGCAAATGTGTTGACTAACTAAAACAGCTCTTTGAAAGCCTGGTGAGGAGCACAACAGCAGGCATGCAGAATTGAAGTCACTCAAACACTCTACATGAGCCAACACGACAGTCAAACAAGCCTCACACACTTTTTGGGTTTATACCTGTTCACTTGTTGCAGGCAAAGATCCAAACTCTTTAATGTATTTGTCAGTTTCTTTGGCAAGCTGGTTGGTGTATTGCTGTTTCTGTTGCCTAAAACCAAATGCAAAGTTTCATTAGACACCATTCAGTTACTCTGCTGGAAATTCACTGACTCTCAGTAAGGCAGCAGCTCTAAATAACTTCTCTGAAGTGCACAAAGCCATCTGCATGCTGCTCTTCACCCAAAGAGATTTATACTCTCCCATGATACAGTAGCTGCAAACTTAACTGAAAAGTTTATTGCCTACCAATAGCTTTAACAGTGCTTTAAAAAAAGCCTTGTCTTCAACAGCACAGCTTTTTTTTTTTGTTGGATGATTGGTTTTTTGTCTTGTCTCTTTGCTTCTGATACTATCACACACCTCTTTACCAATCTTCATACTTTTCCCCTGGAGCAACTCAAATTCTTTACCTGCTTTTGTATCATCCTTCTCCTCAGTGTATACAAAAAGGCTTTATCTGGAAAGCTACCAGCAAACAATCAACATCAGTATTTAAAATAACCAAGTAACTCTTCAGACACATACCAACCTGAAAGGAAAGCTCAAACATCCAGACAAGTGCAAAAAAGGGACAAGATAAAGACTCAAGGAAGATTACTATATGTTACCCACATAAAGGGACTGAAATGTGTCCTTCACAACAGCTGCTATCCTGTTTAGTTATGAATTTATGCCTAGATCTTGCCTGGTCACTGCATAAACTGTGGATGGTGACCATCACTTATTCAGCCTCTAGTAGGATATTCACTGTGGCTTGTACCTGGCTAATGCCACGGGCCCTGAACTCAGGCTATTCTAAAGCAATCTGCTTCTTCAGACAAAATGAATGTGATGCCTTTGGCCCAACACACACCTCCTCCTACTACTCAATGGCCACAGTGCAGCACTAACCACACTGAAGACTGCCAACTTTCTC
Organism: Galbula dea; assembly: GCA_013399015.1. Taxonomy (NCBI): domain Eukaryota; kingdom Metazoa; phylum Chordata; class Aves; order Piciformes; family Galbulidae; genus Galbula; species Galbula dea. The sequence goes on from VWZX01005643.1 coordinate 614,296, forward strand.
ACCCACAGGCTTAGCACAACATGTTGCTTCTGTGCATTTATGATGCTGAGATTAATGTGGTAAAGGAGTTTAATGGGAAAAAAAAAAAATGAATCAGCCCAGTTGATGAGATGGTGCACAGCAGTGGAGAGCAACTGACTGTCCCCATCAGTGGTGTCTTAAAAGTCCACCTCCAGGTGACTAAATCAGAGCACAGCAAATGCCTTCAAGCCATATTTCACTTTTGCTATTTTAGTATTTCTGGTACATGTTTATTTTATCACTAAAAAGACATTTTCCTCTCTCCCCAGGATCAACTCTCACAAAGAAGCCTCCATAAATTCATTATCTTGTGAAGCTCATGCAGACCCAGGAGTGGAGGGGTGCAGGTGTTTGGAGTTTTTCTAAACAGTGATATTGCTTCCTGGTCCTGACACCTTCCCTCTGCTACAGTATAGCTTTTATAGATGTATTGATGCTGCAGGCAACATACCCAGGCAACCCAGCTGACTCTAGTTTACAGATTATCCAAGATTAATTTTAAATGCACATTTAAGCTTCAAGTATTTCCCTATCCTTGCCTTTCTGGCTGAGTTCAAGCACTGTGCCTAATAAAAAAAGCACCTCATCACCTACCAGGAGATTGTTTACAATGCAATGAAATGAAACATTTTCATGTGAAGTACTCACAGCTGTTGCCTCAACTCATGTGTGTCTTGTGGTGTTCCAAGCTGATGGAGTATTCTCTGTATTTCAGCAGCTGTTTGTGAAGAGGAAGAGAAATTTGAATGGGGTACAGACAAACCCTGCTGAATTTAATGCATTTTTGCTTGACAATTCTAAAGCCATAAAAGTTGACAGGAACTGATACTCAGGACTTTTTCAACCTACTACAAAGAATCCACTTAGGAAGCCCCAGAGCAACTGGTGAGTAGTTTTTGCCAAGTCAAAGACAAAGCCCAGGGTTTCTTATAAAGGATAGGAATGTGTTCAAGTGTCTAGGTAGAAACAGGCAATTTAAAGACTAGTTAATAGTTTCACTATAATAAGTATAAATCAGGTCTTTAAATATTAATATTTCTAATATTAACTTTTTAATAAGCAGCATTTCAGCTTAATCATATTTTGCCCCTGTCATAAGACTGCTATGACATTATCACACCCAAATATTTCAGACCTCGTGCATTAGTGAAGAGACAGCAACAAAGCATTCATGGGCTTACAGTACCTTAGAAAAACCAAGTCAGGTGTCCAGGCTTAAACTGTGATTTTGAGATCTTTACATTTTTAAATGTGGGATACACTTAAAAATCAGCAGTGGTTTGTATTTTATAAAATATATTAGTTCAGAAGTACAAGAAGTGACACATCACCTTATTTTCAACTTAACATATTTTCCTGTCACATGAGAAGGCAAGGAGAAAAATAGACACTTCAATGATATGCAGTTTATCACACTGCAAAACTGATATCCTCAGTGTGCTTTATCTCAGCTTAATATCCCCACATCACCTAAAACAAAAGAATACACATGCAAAATAACTTATTTGTGCTTGACCTTAGCTAGGAATAGACTTGTCTTCCCTGTATTTCTGTGGCCCTCCCCAGGCAGACTGGTGTACCACAGTCAGTAGGAAACAGGAGGTAAGATAGCAGGTGGGATCCTAACTTTACTAGCACACTGTTGGGTTGGGTTTTTTCTCTAAATACAGTTAAAATGCCAATAAAAGGCATCTCTAAGTAATGAAGACAACCATAAAGAAAGAGTATTTCTCATTATAGATTGATTAAAGTTGGAAAAGATGTTTAAGATCATCAAGTCCACCATGTCCCTCAGCACCACATCTATACATCTGCTAAATCCCTCCAGGGATGGTGACTCCACCACACCCCAGGAAAGGGTTCCAGGGCTCAACAACCCTCTCAGGCAAGAATCTCTCCTAATGGCCAACCTAAACCTCCCTGGGTGCCACTTGAGGCTGTTTTGGTTCTGTAACAGACAGAACTTCAGTTACAACAAGGAAGTTACCTGTGACTTACATTAAGCAGTTAGATAAAACTGGAATTCCTTAAAACATTTTTAGTAATATTAATACTAATCTGTGTTTCACAACAAGCCTGCAGTGAGTTAGATGATACTGGATTTTCTACACTGCTTTAGATGATGTCCCAACATGAACAACTGTTATAACTTACTCCTTCTGTACAGACTCAGGTAATGAAGATACCAAAAAAAAAGTTGAAAGATACTACCTAATACTAAAATAAAGTACTTCAAGGCAGAAGTCTTTGGGGGAATTGAGTGAAGATAAGGTACTTCAAGAATTACTGAGAGTTACAGCACTCTAAAATGGGTTTCACACAGCTTGTATTTTAATTGAGCTGAAAAGCAGCAAAACAGAAGTGAAAATTTTGGAGCTTTGCCTGAAGTCATCAGTCCAGCCCTGCCTGGTGTGGACCTCCTGTCTGTCACAAAGTGCCTGGATCCTGCTGCTGCTCCAGGGTGGCTAGAGCTGGGCACACACACTGATCCACACCCCATTTGGTTAACTAAGCCTTCTTTTTATGTTCAGTGTAATGCATTGCTTTTAAAACAAACAAATGAAAAGATAACACTGGTGAAGATAACACCAGCCAGTTAAGTTTTAATAGCGATAAAACTGAACACAAATTATCCTTCATTTGCTCCCAGGCACTCTCCCTTCTAATTCAAGAGCCAAGGAGCCGAGTGATTCTGTATTTACTTTTACAGGGAAAATAAAGCAAAAGGAAACCCCAAGCAAACTGCAGGCACTCCGGGAACAGCTGTTCCGCAGAGAGAAGCGTTCCAGGGTGTCCTACCTCCACCTAGAGGCGCATGGTTTAACTGCAAATAAAGACAACGGTTACGGTTGGAAGGGATCTCCAGAGCTCACATAGTCCAACCTACCTGCTCTAGCAGGGTCACCTACAGCACTGTGTCCAGACGATCTTGGAATCTGCCCAGGGAAGGGGACTCCACAACCTCTCTGGGTGACCTGTGCCAGTGCTCAGTCACCCTCACAGCAAAGTTCTTCATCTTTAGGTGGAACTTCCTCTGTTCTGATTGTGCCCACTGCCTCACGTTCTATTGCTTGGCACCGCTGAGAAGAGCCTGGCTCCATCCTCTTGACACCCTCCCTTCAGATTCTTCTATCCACTGAGAAGATTCCCTCTCAGCCTCCTCTTCATTAGACTAAACAAGCCCCAGCTCTTTCAGCCTTTCCTCAGAAAGGATTTGCTCCAGCCCTTAATCAACTTTGTAGCTCCCCATTGGATTCGCTCTGGGAGCTCTAGGTCTCTTGTACTGAGGAGCCCAGAATTAGACCCAGTACTCCAGGTGGAGCCTTACTAGGGCTGAGAGAGGAGCAGGTTTGTGTTTAAAGTAAAACAGTCTCACTCAAAAAATCCTCTGAAACAAAGCCTATACTTAACTGAACACAATAGATAATTGAGGTGAAATTAAAAGCCAGCACCACATTGCTAGTCAGCTATAAAAGAGATCAGGCTGGTACTCCAAGGTACCTGGCAGCTACTTTGGTGCCTCTTAATCCATCAGTAAGGTTCAAGTATCCTGAAGTTAGATAAAGGCTCAGTCTCAACTCACAAAGCCCTAGCTCTGCATTGTAAACAAACTGGTAACAGTCAAGGAGCAAAGATCAGAGCATGGTTTTGATGGGTTCCTCACTCTTCTACCATTTCCCCTTCCCTACTTCCCTTCTATTCCTTGGAGTAATACAACTACCAGAGGTCCCTCCTGTCCTTCTGGGCATTACCAATCCTGTAACAGAGCCTGGTTGGATCTTGTGTATGATTCTAACCCACTTCAGTGCAAAGTCTGACACTAGAGCTCAGGTTCCTTGGATAGTGCAGCTAGCTGCTGGACTTTGCCCAGGAGCTGCAGAAGGGCACACGCCTGTGCACACAGGCTTCTTTCACCAAAATTCCCCAGGATATGGCAACAGCCTCAAGACAGAGGCACACAGCCTCCTATAGCCACTTCTACACTGAAGATCAGGGTAGATGTTTGCATATAATGAAGATCAACAGCTCCTTCAGAGTTCATACTGCATCTCTACAGGAGAAGCAACCTTACTGGCTCTGAGCCGGCAATGAGCCACCAGAAGGCAAGTCCCTCTTGGGAACAGGGCAGTGCAGGAAGCAGGGTGCACAATACCACACAAGCAAAATGCATTTTCTCCATGCAAAAGAAAAGGATCTCACTTCTTCCACCTGAAAATGAGCCTTACATTAGCAAGGAGAGACACTGTTAGTAAGTAAGTTAGTTAGTAAGAAGTTTCACTCATCTTTGTGGCATTCCTGATCTAGGTCTCATAATACATAACTACAAGCTGATGAAAGCTACTCAGCTATGCTCAGACCAGTCACATGCCCAGAAACAGGTCAGACACAGTTAATGATGAGCCAGAGAAACAATTAAGACCCAACCTGAATTCCTCCAGAGCAAAATTTAAGAGTCATCTCATGTTTACTCTTACTAAGCCAAACAGTGGTTCTTCCAGCTAGTGGAAGATCTCCCTCTACTTAGAGAGAAATAAAGAGGCACAGAAAAAAAAGTGTCTCATAAATCTTTTTTCTGCATCTTTTCTCTGCATGAATTCAACAAGTAGTGAGATTTACAGTGGAAATATTGACATTTTTAACAAGTGGGAGGAGGCTTTGAGAAACACTTTCCTGCCTGATCTGCAATACATACTATAAAACATATTTCACATATTGGATCACACAGCATCCTTGTTTAACAGCTGGTTTTTAGCTGGCTAGGAAAGAAGAAAGCCTCATCTCTTTTTCCCCTCATCTTTCTTTATTTTTCAGCCAGCTCTGCAAAGCTGTTCCATTATGAAAAGTAAATCCATGTTGAAGTGACTGCTGGTTCTGCTCCTTGAACAGGAAAATGTTTAAGATCACACAGGAAGTTTCAAACTTAAAATAAAGATTCAAATAAATAAAGTAATACAAGGAAAACCAAAACATAAACTATTTCCTGCCTCTAAGAACATAGGAGCAAAGGTATCCCCAAGTGAGAATCCAGCTAGAGGAGAGCAGCTTGGCCAGGGTACCTACAATCAGCTGTGTTCCCATCTATTTAACATTTGGAAAAGCAAACTTTAAACCCACAAGTTGCCATGAGCAATTGAGGGGGGAAAGAAAGACATTCAATGTGTGCTGCTTATTACCCCTTTGCAGCTAGGAACCTTCACTTCTTACAAGACTGCATTACAGCCACTCAGCAGCAGTTTCCTTCCATGCTACAGCCCAAGCCAGATCTACCACATTGCCCAGTTTCATAAAGTCACAGCCTAATGCTTCCACAGGAAATGCAGCACCCTTTGGGTGTGCATGGAAAAAACACCAGCAGCAACAGGAGCAACAAACACCAAGGACTGTACTACAGAGGACAAGAACCAGAAAAGCAGGCAGGGTGAGTACAATGAAACCTGCCTGACAGAACAGCAAGGCTTTGGACCTTGGCTGTTACAGGAAGGAGAAGCAGAGCACTGCTCCAACCAGCAGCTACAGCTGCTCTTGAATATTCACTTTAATGCCATTGTCTTTTACCTAAAAAGGGACAGATAGGGGTTTAGTCACTGCCTAAGGTTCACAGAACTAAATCCAACAATAGGCATTTTAAGCCATTAATTTTCAGTTATCTTCCCAGCTCCTGAGCCCAAGCAGAATAACCAGAATCAGCAAAGCATTCCTTTGTGCACACCAAATGTGATGGCTGCTCCATGTGAGGCTCAGGCTCAGCTGTGGCTTCACCCAGCAGTGAATACAGCACCAGCACAGTCACCATTCAGAAATGCTTTGTCAAAGACCTTACACACACTGCCACCACTTGGGTAACTAGGAAGAAATCTCCTCCTTGTTTCCAGCTGAACAAGTGAGTCAACAAACTGCTCATCCAGTTACAGATTAAATTGTGTGGAATCTAATATAAACTTCAGAGTCCCTTCAGAGCAGGTTACTGGAACAGAAGAATTATCTGTACAAATGACACCAGTTCAGATTGCTTTTGCCTGGGGTCAACAGACTTCCTCAATTTACTCAAATCCAGTTCAATGTGGTTTCTTCTGCACCTCAGCTGAAGGCACCTGACTACAGATGGACAGACACTGCAGCAAACATTCCTGGATTAAACTCTATAAAAGCTGTTACACATGGCAACTGAACAGAGCTGTAGTGTCTGTTCTTCTAACATGCATACAGCACACTAAATACACCTTGTTCAAGCGCACAATAACTGCTCATGTGATCAATCAGTGCAGCTCAGCCAAGGGGAGGTCATTAAATCAAGTTACAATCACTTGATGTTCACATCTGAAAATGTCCCTGGTAATTCCCTGAAACCTCAAAGTTTTAATGTTTCTCTAGAGCATGGCAAGAGCTTATTAGGTTATGGAAATGATGCATGGTTCTGCAGTAAACAGAAGCTGCACAAACATCATAAAACAAATCCACCTACATGAAGAAGGCTTGGCTTTTTAAGAGGTCAAGTCATCAACACAGGAAGCTAACTCAGAGACCAACATGAAGCAAAGACATCCAAAGCATCACAGAATGGTTGACACAAGCAAGTAGGCCTCATATCCTCCATATTCAGGTTATTAACTGGACATAGCATTGGAACATGGAGGACTGCAATGGGTGCTTAAAACCCCTAAATAACCAGCCTTTTCCAAATTTTACCAAAACTTCATCCCTAAATGCAAAAAGCCTTCCTGCCAACAGCAACAATAATTAAATAAAAAAATAAATAACCTGTTCCAATCAGTATGTTCTCCCAAAAGTTAAATTCTGGTTAACTGCAGCTAATTTCTGACAATCATTAAAAGTCTGGACAAGCTCTACTTGAAGCCTATTTGCTTTAAAACCACACCTGTACAAAACCACATTTTAAATACAGAGGAAACAGAATTTTGTTCTTGTACAGCCTTTGCTTTCAACACCTCAGTGATTTCACTTACTTTTCACTTGCCCATTTGTATCCTCCTTTAGCAAAAAGAACACTCATGCAAATCTGTTATAAACACAGTGGCAGACATAATTTTTCATGAATGTTCTTAGCTGAACATTTTAGCTGCTGACCAGCTTCCACAGTAAGAAGGCATGTATCAGAACTCTCCTTTCTTCAGGGTATCATCTATGTTTAGGATTTTCTACAGTTCCATAAAGTGAAAGTCACTGATGCAATTCAACTTCCATTTGAACAACATCTCCCCAGGGATGCAGTCATGGCACCAACTCCCATGGAATTCAAGACAATGCTCTTAGACATATGGTATGACTTTGGGGTTGTTCTGTGCATAACCAGGAGTTGGGACTCAATGATTCTCATGGGTCCCTTCCAATTTGGGACATTTTGTAATTTTCAGAGAAAATAGTGGCTTATAGAAAACTTGGGATGCAACAGAAATTGGACAAACTTGCTGTCATAGGAGAGGCATCACATGACAGAGGGATCTCAGCTGGCTGAAGCTGACCTTCTGGGAATGTGCCCTATAGCAATTGATGTTTGTGCTAGGAAGTCTGCAGAAAACATGAGTCCATATGAGCAAGCAGCTCTCAAAGGCAGACAGACTCCCTCCAGCCATATGTGGACTATGGCTACTGAATTTTAGTTTGATTATCTTGCAGTATGCAAAGCATATATTTTTCTCCAGATACTCTATCACTGACCTTGCCAGTACTGAGCAAAGGTAGATTGTGCCATTCTTAGTGACTCTGCAACCACCACTGCACAAAATCCTGCCATGACCTTTATAAACTGGAGAAACTGGGAAGGGAGAGGTAGGGAGGGAATATGAATGCCTCCCTCCACTTAGCATTAGGTCCTGGAACTGATTACAGTTTGCCAACCAGAACTTCTCTAGAACTCAAAGACTGGCTGTACTTTATCAATGTACTTTAACAATGCTTTGCTCTGTGTTCCCAAGCAACAGACAGCATTCTAAACTGCTTCTAAACTAGCAGCTCCTAAAACTAGCTTAAGATGCCAGTGGAGGCATGACAGTTACCCATCTATTCTTGCTTTTCTTCAGGGATTTCACTGAGTGATATATTCAGTAGGTACAAAGAAAGTATCAGGAGAGCAAAGCAAACAGGCATACAAGTCTGCTCCTCAGTGAGCCACGTGTGGGACAGAGACTTGAGAAGATTGCAAGGGGAGGAAAAACCATGGCTGGTTACTTCTTGCACAGTTCCTGTTAGAGACATGAGTCAAATCTTTCCAGCTGAGCAGAAGAGGCTCCTAGTCCTCTAACCATATCCTTCCTACTTTCACAACTGTGGAGTTGTCCCTGCCTATGAATGTAAGTCCCACTTTGTCACCCCTTGTGAACATCCTTCTAAACAAAGTGCTTTCCCTCACTTTTGCTACACACAGATAATCAGTTCTTTAAAAGGCAGAAAACTCTCAGATATCACAAAAATGCCTCTCCTCATCTTCACAGTTTTAAGAAGACAAATATATATTTTAAAGCTTTTAAATTAGGCTTTTTGTTTGACTTATTTTACTTTTATTTTTCCATTTGTTGAAAGATCAGATTTCCTCTTGTACAATTTGCTACATGCTCTTCAAGAAGAGGAAGAGGAAAAGAAAAATCACAATATGAACTCAATGCTCTCATCCTGCTAGGCTTAATCCTAGTACAGTAAATGTACATGCCTGCTAGAAATACAAATTTGCAAGCAGGAAGGACTTGTTTTGTCACCATGAACTTTTTGCTAGCTCATCTTGTTTCTCCTTGTCTATCCAGCTGCTGTAAACAAGTGACCAACAGGAAATACTCCAAGGAAACATTGAAGGAAGGCATTGAGATTTCTCTCAAGTTAATACTAGCTGCCATTAAGCTGCCACATAAGTGAGAGTGCAACCTATGAAATCCAGTTCTGGAACTACTACTCCTTCAGTAAACACTGATTAAAACACCTTGATAATAGGTATTCCATCTGCAAAGGGCAGACAGGTTGGAGCTCTACATCCTGCATCATTCCTTATATTTTATTCTCCATATTCAGAAAGTTAGGAACAAATCTCAACCATCTTTAAATTCATATTTCAAAAGTCATCTAGATTTTATAATCAGTTAGAAGATAAGCCTGGAATGAGAATTACAGTTACTTTGGACAAGATTCCAGACAGACTTTCAAGCCTACACCATAAGTTGTGTTCCATTAAGGCAGAAATTTAGCAGCTGCCTAAGCCTAAGAAGTGCCAAAGCTCATTATACACTGCTTTGGTTTTATTATTTCAATCTGAAGTTTCTGTAGCTGTTCATAGATCTGCTTCTCAGAGTTACCCCAGACTCAAAACCAACCCAGTGAGACACAGCTCACGAGGTTCAGCACACAACACTGCAGCTCATTCAAGCACATGTGATTCAGGCTCCTCAGGTTTTACAGCACTGCTCCAAGAGAGTCACATGGATCCTTTACAAATGCTAGGAGTGGCTCTGAGAGCCTAAGCCTCCCTCTCCTGCCTGAGGCCTGCTGTTCTACATCAGATGGGAAGAAGAGCCTTACATTTTGCTGTTCCAGCTGCTCTAGTGGAAGAGTTTTACTAAAAGACAGGGAGAAATGCTGTGCAGACTAGGCTCCTAAATCTCAGCCTAAAGACACCACTGATAAAACATGAGTTGCAGACTGAGGAAAGTAGAGGCCCTTCCCTAGATGATGCTAAGTGATGCTGTAATCACTTTTTTCTGCAGAAATGCTGAAGTGTAAAAGATCCTTGTCTGAAGAACAGCTAAAAGAACCTTCCTTTGCACAGAATCCCCTGGAGCTTGGGATCCCAACAAATATAGGTGCTCTCCTGGCTTAAATTTCCAAGAGAGCTCAGAGTGCAGACAGCAGTGTATGCTGCTTGCCATTAGCTAGCTCAATTATGTCTTCGAGGTGATAAAAATGACCCACCAAGGTCCCCTCCTCCAAAGAGACTCAACCAGCCCACTCCAGATAGCATTTACTGCAGCAGTACACCCCCCTGTTCAACCCAGGCAGCAGCAATTTACAGCTCTTCACACATCTTCAACACAATAATTCACAGCATGATTGGATCAACAGATAACTAGAAACTGATCTTCAAAGTTAAAAGGGTTCTAGTGATACAAATACAGGTCCTCTCACAACCCAAACCAAAAAGAATACAGTCTTGCAACTGATGCAATTAGTGGTGTGTTAAACCAGCACAAAGAGAAGCTTTTCTTGTCAATCAGTAACAGTGGGCTACATGAACTAGGAAAGAAGGGAGGCAAGGATCACAAGTATTAATATGACAGCAGCAGCACGTGGCTACATTGTGAAATGTGAGGTATTTAACATAGCTACTTTATCTTGTGTATATATATGGCATATTAAAAACAGTTAATTGAGAATCAGATCAAATTTATTACTTGGAGGGGGTGTGTGTGGTGTAATAGTCCAACCTTGAAGAAATGTTCCAGTAAAGACTGTTCTTCTGACCAGTGCTGCTTCCCACAAAACTCTGGTGCATTATGAAATCTCAGCAACAAAGCATTTTCTAATTCAGGAAGTTCTTCTGTATTTCCCCCACAAGTTAAAGGGCCAGCTTCCAGCTAGAAGTTTCCTTTCAGCTAATCTGTATCTCACCTCTGTCTCTGCAGTAGTATTCACAGCTTGCTTATATGTTAACAGAAGTGTGAATGAGTTTTGAGAAACCCCCTGAAACAGTTTGGTAATTTCAAATACAAAACTCTCAGTCTATTAATCTCACTCTGAAAACCAGAGCATCTACACAGCTCCAGGTTAACCAGGAAGATTTCAAATGTGTTGACACATCTCACAAATGCTAAGCATTTCTGAACAGAAGTGTAAAATCAAGTCAACTGCTTAGAAGGAAAAACATGATTTTAGGGTCAAGATTCCGCTTACACTCCCCCTCCCTCTCTAACCAAGATTATAAACTGCAGTCTGAGATACCTGCTCAGCTGCTGACTAACTCTATAGCTACTTAAGGCTGCAGTTTTTTTCCTAGCTGACCTGGAAGTTCATGCAGCTCACACCTTCCATCAGGAAGCTAGACAGAAAGAAAACAGCTAGAAAAGTGTAGTTGAGTCCTTAGACAGCTCAGTCCAACATGTTCAGTCTGTCCATAGGATTCAGACCCTCATAAAATCTACCAGTGGATCAAGAACTACAAAAGTAACTAAGTGGTTACAGTTCTGTCGGGTCTACAGAAAAGTGAGGGGTGGAACCCAGCTGCATACCTACCAGTCCTAGAAAAGTGCTTGGCTGGAGTTTTTGAAGGCAAAGCTCCTGTTTCTAAAGCCATGCAGCCCTGGGGCTAAGAGAGATTTAGACTTGGTCTTGGAAGGGCAGAAGCACCTGCCTATTGCTCAGACATTAGCCATCTTGAGAGATCAAGTTATGTTTGCCTTGATATACACAGACACATATTAAAAATATAATGTAAAATGGAGGGAAAGGGAAAAAGACTGAAATCTCCAGCAGCCTAACTCACATTTAACTTGAACACCCCAGTTAGGTGGCTAAAAAAAAAAGTAAAAAAGGTGACATGAACCCAAGCACTATATTAAAACTTGCACAATCTTATTTACATATCTAACAGGTACTTCCAAGGGCAAGCTGCAAGGCCACAGCTTCTGGTCCTGCTAAATAATTCAAGTCCCAGCAAATATTTGATGCAATCCTTGCTCAGCAAACATCTCAATCTACCATCTTAAGGTGCCACATAACTAGGCAGGACAAAACTGGCTTATTACCAGCAGCCATCTTAATAATTATTTATTCACTTGGTGAACACAGAGTGACAAAATACTTCCCAAGGACAGATCAGATGTAACCACACATATAAAGGCCTGGACCTGCTGTGTGGGGTGCCACAAACCTGTCAAATGAGCAGGTGAAGTGAGAGAGTCATTTCCCATGAATGAAACTAAGAAAGTAACCTCAAATTGGGGGCACTATCATTAGTCAAGCTTTCTACAAAAGATGCAGAAATGTGACTTACAGCATTGTGTGATCTTCTGGATGTTCGATGTGATGCGTTGGGCTAGTTGGTTAAGATCCCCAAATCCTGCACTGTAAGACATGGCTGGGTAGGTTGGCTGTCAAGATCATCCACGATGAGAACAAGGCAGACAGTCTTCACCTATTCAGGAAACCTAAACCCCCCCTCCCCAAAAAACAGAGTTGATTTACAATAGTCATCATCATCATCTTAAAAAGAATACACAGGCAAAGAGCCAGGAAAACTCCATATACTCAAGTTCACCTTCCCCAAAACTTCATAGATGGAGTTTAAGGGAATGTTTTCTTTAAAACAAGTACTAAATATGACATCCCTTTTGTTTTTCTTGCAGTAACCCTTACTAGTAAGATTCTTAGGAACACACACAGCTTAAGGTCTGCAGTTACTGCACAGCAGCAACATCACAGAAACTACCTCCTTTATCAAATTTCTTGCATTTTTTTTCCCCACTGTCAGCATGAAAATTGGTGCCATTCTAGGAAAAAAAAGCTGTAAATTTAATCTGTCAATGCCAAATTCTCTGATGCATTATGTCCCAAACCAATCACCTGGTTATCTTCACACCCTGTATCACCCATCCCACCAATATAATCTGGCATATATAAAGCACTAGGAAAAAAACCCCAGCATATATCACACAAGATATCAGAATGAAGAAGGCACCCAATTCCCTCTAATCACCAATCACTTGTATCAACTTCAGTCTCATTTGTAACTTTAGCTTCAGTCATAGTGTAGCTTCATCTGAACTCTCTGAATTGCCACTTTATCCTATTTCAGCTCCTGTGTTTCAGTATCAACTCATTTTTCAACAACTTGGGTATACAAATGCATTGTAGGGGTGGCTTTTTCACCCAGAACTAGCATATCTTACTAAAAAGGTCACAATCTGACAAAACAAATACACTTGCCCTAAAAGCACCCATATACAATCATGCAGCATGTAACTATCAGACATGCCACAGCCTGTCTGCTTTCTATCCATACAGGCCAAATTTCAGCACAAGCTCAAAGATACTCAAAGTCTGAATTAACAGGACATAGCTTAGGATACACATAAAAATCAAAACTGGCCATTTATCTGTTCTGCAGTGAGAATGCAGACTAATCAAGTACACATGCATCCAACACAATCTTACAACTTTTCAGGCTGTTCTTAGTCTTAACACCATCCTTTCCAACCTCCTGCACACCACCTTCATGGGTTCAACTTTGTAACCTCACCAGTTCCCCACACTTCCAACTGTCCAACCAAACCATGTGTCTTCCAAGCAATGTCCTCCTCTTCTTGCCTGTCAACTTCTGGTCAACAGACACTGTTAAAACTCAATTTCAGGGAAGGAGAGGAAGTGCATTTAAATATTTCAACAGAAAAGAAGGAAATGAAAAGGCCAGATGATTAGTCAAGTGTAATACCAGCTGTGATACAGTTTACAGACTCAAGTCCTAATGAGTTCTTGAAAAAAAGATAAATATGAACAGTCCTTGTTGCCAAATACTATTTACTTTCACCTTCAGAAATCCCTGTATTAATACAGCACAGCAACACCCTGGTTGTTTTATAACCTAACTATTTTCATACCTCTATGATGTGAAATGATCTCTGATAGAGCTGCCAAGACATTGCACTGGTCAGACCACCAGAACTTCATCAGGGCTATAACTACAGAGGTGAGGCTCAACCCTGCTGCCCTGCAGGTTACATTACCTGTGCTGGACAAAGAAGCTGCTGCTACCATGAAGAGAAACCCTGCATGATTTTGAACTGGCTGCTCCACCAGGGTCCCACTCCATGCTTAGAGTCTTCAAGCAGTGGAGCATCCCCCAGTAATGAGCAAGGTGAAGCAACATGGAGCGTACTTGCACTCTTCTATCTACTTGCTGCACCATTGCCCACAAGCCATGCTAGCTCTCTACAATATTGCTTTCTGTCTTTGTCTGTACCACATGCAGATTCAAGTTATTTGGGGTCACAGACTGAAGACTGAAATCAGTCAGTCAGCCAGCCTAAATCCTACTTACTGGTCCAAGGCTGGCAAACCAACCCTTGCTCTTTTTGGAAACTCTAGGCAATATTGCATCAAATTTCCTAAGACCAAACTCATGCAAACTTTAAAGTGAATAAATGTCTGTATACCACAGTGTATTAACAGGAAAGCAAGGAAATTCTACCAACTTAGTGGAAAATGCAACCCCAGGCATAAAATCTTTAGAAAGTAGAATTGTTGACATTGTTTCTTTTAGAAGTTATGACTATTTCTGGACACATTAGTAACATGCTAACCACAACACTAGTACTGGCTAAAAGTACTTTTTAGTTAAATATTAGATTTAATGTTACAAGCCAAACATTGGTATGCAGCTGTCTGGGAGAAGAGACAGCAACAGACCAAACTACCTCCTGTAGAAAGGCTACAGAACAAACTGAAACAGTCCTTCATGACTGGTTTTTCTCCCTTCATATTTGCATTCACCAGACAGCTGCCTATAACACTGCCCTCAGCAACAGCATTACAATCAAGTGATATACATAGAACACTGCATCCTAGTCTTGACAAAGGCAGTGATAGCTTTTTTTATTGTCTTGAAAATTTCTACAGCTAATCTTAAGTATCTTCAAACAAGCTACACTGCAATATACTGACAAATGTACAGGTTGTAGAATATGCAAGACACTGAGCTTTTCAACTTTCTAGCTACATGGGTGGGCAGCCAAACACAACACACAAGGGGAGGATGTTCAGCTGATGGACAGCAAAGTTCACAAGATACAGTCTAGCTTTTTGTCTAAACATGTAGATGTCTCTAATTGTTGGTACAATTCTTTGTATTGTATCAGTTGAGATTTATAGTAAGTTTGTAGGATAGCAGTGTAAATTCACAGCTCTTTTAGTCCCTACAAATTCTTCCATGAGCAATGCTGTTCCTGAGCATGTTAATAATGCAGGTTGGTGACAGGGTAACTATTTGCCTGGGTAACAGAAAGAGAGGTAAGGAGTCAGCCATCAGCTCGCGTCACTTCCCAAACTTCATCACAAACTCCCCAACTCAAGGAAAAATGAACTGAACAGCCCAAAGAGAGGAAAAAAAATTGTATTTATTTATTATTGCTCTTTTAAACAGGAAGTGTGGACTTCTTCCTCAATATAGTTCTCACAGCAACATGGGCATCTCACCCTACTTCCTTCGCTTGTTCCTGCTGAGTTACCCAAACACCTCTTCACAGGAGCGCTGCTAATGGCTTTGACAAGGGCAGGGTTTCAACCACTAGAAGCAAACCAGATGTGTGCACCAAGCACTTCCTTCCATACCAAAGTGACAGGAGCATTCATCAAGACTCTGAATTTCCATAGAAACTACACCTTTTCACTTCCACAGCATTTAACTACTGTCATGATGCATTTTGGTATGACTGCCTGCATAACTTTTAAACAGTGAAAGTTAATAACCTGCTGCGCTTGAGGGAAGTACACTTGGCATTCAAACTGGAACAGAGCTGCATCTAGGGTTATCTTCAGTTCCTCTAAAAGTTTCAGTTGGGTGTGAGCTTTTGATTGTACCTTTTATCTTCCACTCAACAGCTCTGTCTTTGACTGGGAGTGCACCTACTGGCAACTCGGCTTGCCAAGCTACTGAGGAAGGGCCAAAGACCTGAGTCTGCTGGCACAAATGAAATAATCAGAACATTTCACCAACACCCACTGAAGCAAGAGCACTCTGTACATACATGAAGTTCAAAGAATTCAAAGGATTGCTGTGTATTTTTTCTAACTTCTGTATTAACTGGTTCCTGCATCACACTGTCACTCCATATCCAAGCAAAAAATGAACCTTAGCATCAGCTTGCTTTCTAGAAGGCTGTTTGTCAGGGAAAAAAAATCTACTTTTCCTTTGGCTATTTACAGTCAGGTCACTGTCAAACACAGAGACAAGAAAGTGGGAACTCCACAACAGAACAGCTCCCCAGTGCCATTCTTGAAAGCTCCACCAGGACAAAAAGATGTGATGTGAAAAGCACAGCACGTTAGATCTCAGCAGCAGTCACATACATATCTTGCAGGCTCCAGTCAGGTACAGTCAATAAGCACCTAAACCATTTTGTATTTTCTCATTTAGATATTCTAAAAGTATTACTTCTATAAGTCTAGCCCACATACATCAGGACAAGAACCCTTAAGCAATAATTTCACTGCTTAAGCAATGTTGCAGCATCAGGGCCTAGAAATGTTTGCAGAGATCCTTAACTTTCAGAAAACAAGAAGTACATGCTGCATTCTACAGAAATGCTTGCAAATTTAAACCTGATCTGAACAAAGATTTTTATGCCTTTAAATCACCAGAGACAAGCCATGGGCCTTCCTTGTAGCTGGCTTTTTTTTTTTTCTTCTAAATAAAGGTCACAGAAACAAAGCTTCTCTAAAACAACCCCTAAATGTGACTTCCTTTGTAAACTACTGCCAAAAAAAAGTGCAAAATCCTTCAAGCAGGGTGAGAACACAGGCAAAACCAAACTGCTGAGACACTCTGACAAACAAAACAACAGCAGCCAGTCACAGTTTTTGATACAGAAAATTTGTACCATAGTAATGGCCATGATTAGCAAGATTTCCACAAAACAATGCTACACAATCTATTTCACCTCAGTAGGTTTTACCACCCAAATACTGAGATAAGGCAAGGTGCATCTACAGAGTGACTCTAGCATCTACCTAAGGCAAAGGAAAACACACTACATCAGTTCCCTCAGCCTTGCCACATTAGTCATGCTGAAACATAACAAAACTAACCTCTCATGAAACAGCTAAATGTGTTTTAATTTTTTTTAGAAAAAATAATAAAAAAAATAGATGTGCAACTGGTCAGTGTTTTAGTAATTATCCCTAGAAATGATTCTGCCAAACAAAGTTGTAATTTAAAGTGGTGGCATTTAGAACTGCCCAGTGTAGAAGAGTAAACTGGAGAAGCCTGAAATACTATTAGGCCTAATGCATTCCCAGTGCTCAGCATATATAGTTAAAAAACGAATATGCTTATCACTGTCCAATTTATCCACATCAGTATTGATAATAAACTAGATGAAGGAGTCACATGGCTTCCATAAGCCTAACAAAACATATTTGTTCTTGGGGAAATGCCTTAAGTAAGAGAATTGTGTTTCCTAGGATCACATAAAGTGTTTAGAGGCCTGAGGACAAAGTAGGAATAGGAAAAAGAACACTGGATACTGGAACTATCAGGGAGAGGAGGGAACAGGAGGGCTGAAAACAGACTTGAGATCACGGTCTCTAAGTGGCAAACTTATGCTGCTGGTAGAGAAACATCTCATGGGAATACAAAGATGGACCAGAACCACAGCATATCTAGCACACTTTATCTTCTCACCCCAATGGCAGCTTGTTCACTTTCAACCAAATGCTCTGAGCAAGTACACCAAGGGAGAAGTTACCACTGCACAAAATCTGATTGCACTAGATGCTGAGTCTCTCTGAGGCCTACCAGGATGCTAATGACTATATGTAGCTCTTTTTTAATTTCCCACCTTCCCCAAGTTTCACTTAAACATAAGCCTTCAAGAATGCTACTTAATATTCTGATATAAGACTACAAAAAAAGTCTTCACGAAGGGAACATAACTACAGTTTACAACAATGCCACCATTTAGCATCACTTCCAAATTAATTTCTTTTCCTCCTCTTTTCCATTAACAGTACTGGAACAAAACCCCAAGCTCCAAGCAGAAGGGCTGCACTGTTGGCAAAGCATGTGCCTGGATGAGGATGAGTCAGGAGGGCTCCACTCGCCCTGCTGCCACGGCTCTCTCCCTTCACTCGGCTTTTTTCATCAATGGATGGGGGTCACAACCACCAGCACAACGCTTCTGGCTGTAAGTATCCCAGGATTTTATCACCGGGCTTCAACTAAGACGCAGTGTCTTGCATTCTGTGCAAAACTGAATGAAACCTTCCACTTCCTTCTACAGTTTCAAGAAGCGCCCATTTCTGATGCAGCAGCAAGTGGCTCACCAAGAAAGCAGCGATAACGTCGGGCCACGGCCCTGCCGTGCCAGGCCTGGGCTCGCTATTTACATAGGCGATTTTTATCATCTCCCTTCCTCCTGCTTACATGCTCTGCACACCTCGGATCTGCAACAGCACAGAGGGCGTTTCAGTTGGGCGAAAATGACCATCCTACCCTACAATTCGACATCAGCTACTGTAAACCACCAGACGCAGGCCTCGAGTCTCTCTCCTTGGGGCATCACGGTCAGCGTCCGGCCCTGGGCCATGATATCAGGGCGGTGTCACGGGGAGGGGTCTGGGGGGAATGATGGTGACACAACTAACCGCTCTCCAAAACCGCGCCCCATCCCCCAGCCCCAGCCCTGCCTACCCCACGGCGCCGCCACCCCCCGCCTGCCCACAGCCACCCCTCTCGCGGCAGGAGGCGAGTGGGAAAGGGCGACCCCGACCCCAGCAAGGGCCCACAGGTCGCTGCAACCCCTGCTCGCCGCGGCCCTTCCTACCGCCCTCCTGATAGGCTCCTCCCGCCTGGCCAACACCGCCCGGAGCACCCCTTCCTCCGGGCGGGCGCCGAACACCCTCCAGAGCCTCAGCGGCGCTCCCGCAGCTCTCACCCGGCGCCGGCGAACCTGCTCCCACCTCCGAGCGCTGCAGACGAGGACGGCAGGGCAGGGAGGGGAGAAAAGGGGCGGAGAAGGTCCGGCCCCTTCCCGCCCCATTTCGCCCTGACGGAGGGGGCGTGGAGAGGCGGTACGGCCTATTGCCCCGCCCGGCAGGGCTGAACTGGCCGAAGGTGGCGGGTCTGGGTGGAGGAGCTGTGCGAGGAGCTGTTGGCGCACAGCTCCTCATGGCCGGAGTCAGCTTGGGGCTGTGGCGGCAGCTCGCGGCTGGCAGGGCCTCGGAGCTCCCGAGGGTTTTGCTGTGATATCTACGCAGTTTAAACACAGACGTTGTCATGTATGTGTAAATTGAAATTGCTATGGAAAAGAGGTATCCAAATGTTTTCCGAGAGATGCTGAGGGTTTCATGAACAAAATGTTGCTCGCCTGCTGCTAGCATCAACAACGTCCACCTTTTATTGTTAAATAACTTTAAATCTTTGTGATATGATTCTTTACATTAACCATTTGCAGCAAAGATGTTACAACCTAGGAGGAAAAGCTGGATTATAAAACAAACCTCTCATTAAAATGGTGTCTGTATTATGAAAATACATAAATAGCTTCTTTAATATAATCACATAGAATCATTTCGTAGATACAGTTAATAGGCCAGCCAGAAAGTCCTATTTATTGATCAGATACTGCTTAAGGACATGATATATCCTCAGATGATTCATGTAAATTCCTACAGAAAAGCCACTGAGTGGGAGAACATTCTATATTTTATCATTTTATATAAAACAAGAGGATTCCTTCAGTTTCTTCATGCTTTCCTTTGTAAACAATGGTGCGTGGACAGGAGTTAAGATGCTCTAAGTGTTATCATCAGAGATGCAGAAATGTAGTGGTGCTATACAATTCTGTGTCAAAACTCATTTAAATGGCTTCTTTCTAGAGCTTCCACACCAGGGTTAACTGGAGATTGTATTCAGAATCATATATTCACTTATATTACCTGTTGCTTTTTGAGCATGATCAGATTTCAATTGATTAAATGAAATGGAGAAAACTCTAGGGAAAGAAAGGGGAAAATATTGAGATCCTGCTATGCATAGGCACAGGGCACCAGAGAGGATGCTCTGGGTATTCACTGACTGAAGATCAGAGTATTTGACAGTTATGTTCTTGTTAATGTGTGTAAAACTGAACTGAAAAGGATGTCACTTCAAACAGACACTATTCGAGGATCCATACCCAGTATGGTGGCAGATGATTGAAAGAGATGGAAGTTAAACCACACCAGCATAGTGTGATTTTGAAAGAGCACACCTTCCTCCTGGCCCAGTATTCGAATCTGCCCCACCTTCCTGACTCTGTACTTCTGCCTCCTACCTCCTGCTCCTACCCTGGCACCTAACCAGCAGGCACACAAGCCCAGGCAGGGTGGGCGGCACAAGCATCAGGGCCACCTGTGACACAGGAACAAGACACTCATTTCCAGGCAGGTCCTCATGACTATGCAGGGTATGATGAAATGAAGGGGAAGAAGCCCAACCCTGGCCTCATATTCCTGCTAAGTGTCCTCTTTCCAAGATGTGAGCAGTGCCTAAGTGGTGGGTAATTGACCTGATGGGCAAATTGAATTCTCTGTTGTTGCATTTCACTGCAGCACCTCTAGCTTCAGCTAGGAAGAGCAATGCTGCCAGTGTTTGGTACCGAGGGCAAACCACCTGGCAGAGTTTCCCAGGAAGTTATTACTGATGCATTCCATCAGCAGCATGAGTTCCTGTTCCTGTTGTCATCATGTCCATTTAATTTAATTAAAATATCCACTTCAGAACCTGAAATGAGATTAGGTTCCTATTATACCCAATGCTATAGAAAATTATGATGGTTGATAATTTCCAGGCTGAACAAGCTTATATTGCAGAATGGCCTGTAAAACCTATTTGTTGTTTAAAAAAATCTGTGTTGGCTATTTTCCTATAATATAATAATAAAATAATTCCTTTCATCCATACGAGTAGAAAGAGCTGACATTATTATTTCAAAGCCCTGCCTTTCATTAAGTAGTACCTGCAAATACATCTTTCTACATGCAACCAGACCATTTTGAAATGATAAAGAGTCATAAAGAGCATAAAATTAAATGACAATCATCTGTTCAGATGAAGAAATACAGATCTACAGAAAGAAAGATGCTAAAAATAAGAACATCTATGGACACAGAGGTCAGCAACTAGCTCTGATAGAATCCAATAGATTTTCTCTTGGAAAATGAGGTCATTGTTGAGCAATCAATCTTCATCACTTTACAGCTCCTCCTTATTTTACAATTCATAATTACCTCCCTTGTTTTTTGAAACCATGGAGAAGAAAAAAACAAAACAAAGCACACACACAAAAGGATCCTGACAGAATTTGTAGAGGTAAACCAAACAGACATCACAGGCAAGGGGACAGAAGGGGAATTATGAATGTGACCAAAACAGCAATTAATGATAGTTGTGAAATGCAATGTCAGAAAATTGGGAAAGCTATCCTGGCTATTCCCAGTTTTAGCAGCTTTTCCTTCTCACTCCTTTGCTCTGCCACTATCACTGTACACATCAGTACTCTGGGTTCTCCTTTTCTCTCTCTCCATCATGCCAGCTGTTTAGCTACAATCACACGAAGTTGTGGCATAGTCCCTGGACGGTGGCATATGCAGTGGTAACCTGCTGAGGGATTAAGGCTCATCCACTTCCATAGAAGAAAAGGAAACTTAGATAAATGCAGTGAGACTCAAAAAAAGAAGTGGCCAATTGCATGCATTCATGGCATATACCACCTATCATCTCTTGAGGACTGGTACAAAATAGCCCAAAAACCAGCCAGAAACAATGGAAGTTCCCATTCTCTATCACTTTGGCTGCAGAGAGTACAGAGCAAAAGATGTCAATTAAAGATGTTAAGATGCCCCCAGGACATGACTCAGTTTGAGACCTGATGATTTCTACATAGCTAAATGTCTAAACTTCTGCTGTAAGCCTTGCTTAAGCTTGGTGCCCCACAGATGGGTATCTAGATGCTCAGATGTGTCCCACCTGGCTCTCAGCTGCTGTTTCATAGGTGCTGGATGAAATACCATACTATACCCTATAGGTATATATATAGGTATATATATAGGTATATATATATATATGTAGTACTCTACCCTGTATAGGTATCCCAGGTTCCCTAAGAGATTTGGGGTGGCACTAGGCAAACGATTCATATCCTCTAAATATCTCCTGACTACAACCTGAGCTTAAATAACCATTCTGGCTGTAGCTATAATCAGTGTATAATTTACCATAATTATAAACACCTACCCATAGACATTAAATTTAAGAGTCTTAATCTCAAAACTCAACCCACAGTCTAAGGCTTTCAAGATGTATCACAGATTTCCTGCATATTTCCATGGTAATTTGGCACCTGAATTTTTCTATGAAACTTATTCTGCCTTTCACTCCTTAGGCTGGTCCTTTGGGTTTGGTACCCAGTAAAGGCCAGGGGTTTGCCATCTTCTACAGCATGAGTAGACAGAGGAACAGTAGAAGCAGCTTTGGCTTTTGTCCTAAGAAACAATGAAGATTAATACAGAAAACTGGGGAAATATCAGACACTGAGAGTAAAAGAAAATCCAACTCCAGGCATAAGGCTTCATAAATATCTCAGTTTAAAAACACCAACATTTTATGGTCACCCTCTGTTCAGGATGTCCCTGAAAATAACGTTCCTCTTTCAAGTCTCCTTCCTCCAAATATATGGTGTAGCTTTAAATATTTTGAATATTGCCATTTTTTCTTACTGGGGTCTTAAGATCATGGTTTGACATAAACAGATGTCAGAACATCTGAACAGATTACAACATCCCAAAGCTGTAGCTCAGTTGTACTAGTTTGCCTTGCAAAAAAGGATACAGAGTTTTACAACAAGCTTCTCACTTCTCAGTAGAAGTTTTCACAGTGCTCAGATCTTCAGCTCTTACCTCCTGCTCAGTCACAATAAGGCTGAGGCAATTTTTTAAACTTAATTTCTAATATGAGAAAGAGCTCAAGTCAGCAGCAGTTTCCATATCATACAGGTTTATGTCAGGACACATGCAGCACTGATCTGTAGCAAGGATTTACCTGAACTTACCTGACTTCTTGGACATATTTTATTTTCCAGTAGAGAAATGAATGCCTGTAAGCAGAAACCTTTAATTAAAATCTTGAAGAATTTTGGAAATGCTACTGCAATGTCTGTAGAGAATTCCTATTTGGATGTTTTATGTAAATGCTCACTTTTCTCACCTCCAGAACATGCCTGCCTACAGAACCATAGTTATACCAGTGACTTCATGCTAAATATTGAAGTGCTTTCCAACATGAAGACAGAAAATAAAAATCAGCACAGAGCTTGCAAAATCAGATCAATCTATCTCTTAAAATGTTTCAGCTAGTGGTTTTGCAATCCAAGGATTTAACTTTTTGGTTTTTCATCTCTGTCTTAATAGTAGATGCTGTTAATTTTTTTCCTTTTTTTTTGGTTTTCGGTTTTGGTTTTGGTTTTGGTTTGTTTTTTTCTTTTTAAGCTGCTTTTGCCTGCGGACTCCACAAGGGGGTAGGAAATCCTTTCTCATTGTTCAGGTTGTCATAGAAAACATTTTAAAAGATAAATAAATGCTGAACTTCACTCTTCTGACCGCAAGCAGGCACTGCAGATACTACCTGCCAGCTGCTGAGTTGCAAACCATTTACGAATAAAAATACTGCAAATTTTGCTGGTAGAGGCATTGCAAGAAGGAGGCTGAGTGTGGGTTATTTGGCTGGAATGCTCTTAAGTGTGTCCTGTTGTTCTACACGTTCGAACTGGGATGTACCAGGGTGGGAGAGGATCATGCGAGTGCTCTCTGGCTGCCAGGTGCCCTCCTGGATGTTGGAGCTTGAACTCCCTCTTGAGTCCAGGATTAGAAATGTATCCTCTCAGGGCAACATTGGCTCTTTTTGGAATTATTCACTGAAAAAAAGATACGAGAAGCCCTGACTCTTCTGGCTGCTGCCCTGAGGAGAAGAACATGATCTGGACTGGATATAGACCAGAACTCATGCTAAAACTGTTCACTATGTAGTCTGGAAAAATAGGTTAATGGGTGAGCATGTGTTTCAGAAAAAAATAAACCAAACCAACTTACCATGACATTTAAGGAGAAGAAGAAATTAAGAGATCTGCAGTGCTTGCATCTGAACATAAATGGTGGTGCCCCATTGGACTGAAGGTGATGAATACATTACAAAAAAAACCTACAGACACTCAGGTTCCCCTGTGCACCAGCAGCTGTGATCCACAACAATATCTCTATTATACTGATGCTCTGAGGTTTTTCAGCAAAGTAGTGCTTTGTTTAGCACCAGCCCCAAGTTTAGCAGCAGGTGGAACACCATGGCATGCCGTGAAGTTTTCAGGAGCCAAAGCACACTGTCTGACAGACCTGTGAGACACCTTGGCCAGAAGAATTGCTGAAGAATATCTAGCTGCAGGTTGCAAGTTGAGTAGCAAGGCTGACTAAGTGGATGCTTCTCTAACACCCAAGAGCAGACACTGGGCACATACAAAGACATGACACAGTGAAGCCTCACAGATAGCTCTGATTTATTCCCTGAAAATTTGCAGTTTGGAAGAAATGTCTTTGTAGGAGAAGTAATACATTGAGCTGACAATGAATGATTTATGCTACATGTTAGTTAAGTAATTTAATCATTACTTAAACTGTCTTCTACTGCATCATGTGTCACCAACTAGATGTTTAGGTAGAAGAATTTTCAGAAATGCCTAAATGTGGACTTAGAGACTTAATTAGACACCTAATGTTGACTTAACACGTGCTTGTGTAACTAGCAGGAGGGATTAAAGAACAGCTGAGTGCAGCAGCAGATACTGCTGGCAGCAAACATTGTGAAGACACCTAAAAAGGATCTGTATCTGATGTTTAGTGGCCCATCATCTGACTCATGGTTTTACTCTTGGAAGGATGTCAGGGCCATTTAGCATTTGTTAGCTTTCAACAAAACCCCCTCATAGACTAATTTTAACACAAAGACAAATATGATAGCACACAAGTTTCTCTGAAGAAGCCACATTTAGCTGCATGCAGACATGACATGACACACCATCTCTGCCATGTCCCTTATCACCTGGTCTGGAGCTCCTCTCTTCCTGCCAGCATCATCACACTACAGGCTCTCCATATCACCCCCAAACAGTGTATTTCATGTGGCTCTGCTCCAAAAGGAAAAGCAGAAAGTTCCTGATAGTATCCCAGAACCCTGGCCAGTGACGCATCATGCAAAATGTATGCAAAGGTTGCACTCTGCTCTTCCAGAGAGGAAGTCAACAAACATGCAGGTGTTTTTTTGGTAGTCAGACTTTATTAAGGGTAGAGTATACACTGTATGAGCACAGCAGAAGGTAAGCCAGAGGTACAGCTCACAATAAAAAGGCTGCAGTAGCTACTTTCAGAAAAAAACCCTCAGTCAACCTTATTTTCTGCTTATAACTGATGTGAACTCTGGCAGTGACTCTTCCTGACTTCAGAATGAGCTCAGCATGGCAAGGAACTCAATTAGAGGCTCCAGGTCAGTGAGAAAGTGTGGTGGGCTGACTGTGGGGTAGGCTGTCAGCAAGTATGTTTTACAACACCTGGAGCCTGATGTCTAAAAGAAGAAAGGACAAGCAGATACCTCAGTGTGAGCAGTACTGATTCCCATGTACTCCTCCCTGAGTACGAAGCATACCGAGGAAACTGGCTAAAAAACCCAATTCCATTATTTTCAGGGGGAAACATCAACTTCAAACCAAAATTACACTCAAAATTTATTTGTTTGGGAATAACAGCAGAATCTATACATCTGCTAATGCCCCAGTCACAAAAGTTGACAAAGACTGTCACTATATTAGCTTGGGATGTATTCAGTTTAGGGGATTATTGAGGGTGAACTTCAAGAAAGATTATCTGCATGCATACAAGATTAAGTGAAATACTGAGTTTAGGGACTGTATGTAAATGTTTTCTGAAACTGAAAAAAACCCCAAACTCTAATGCATTAATTGATTCTAGAAACACTATCAAGGCATTAAAAGTGAACTCAAGTGGTAAATAAAGATCATGTAAGTGGAGTCTGGTTTTACTACAGAATGATTTGATGAGATAATTCTACTGGAGTGACTCATAAAATTCATGTTGCACATTTCAGGCTTTTACTTGACCATGAATATCCAGTAATCCACTTGAATTTCCAGTAGTCTGCTGCTCCTTCTTCATTTCTTGAGCTGTTGCCAGCATTAGAATCTATTGCAGTGACTGATCTTCAGATAAAAGTTTTGTACGAAAATGTGGGTTAAATATTTTGCCTTTTAAGATATACTTCAATGTTTTCTGAAACCATGGATAGAAAAAGCCATATATTAATGGATTGAAGAAAGAATTTAAATACCCAAGCCAGTTTAGAGTATCAAACAAAGGTAAAGGAGTAGAGAAATTTAAAAATGGATCAATTAAGAGTGTAAGAAAACAAGGAAACCAGCATATTAAGAAGCCTAGCATAACTATACTCAAAGTCTTTGCAGCTTTCCTATCTTTATTCCTAGAAAGTGCATTTTTCTCATCACTCTTTGGGTGCCTATTTGCCTGGCTTAACTCACATATGTGCCTATGGGAGACTATAAAAATCTTGATATAAATCCCTATCATAATACAAGCAGGAGCAAACAAGCCAACGGTAAATAAAACAACCCCCCACAGTTTGTTGAATGCAATAGGGCACAAGCTGGAGCATTTAACCAAGGTTTCATAACCCTCAATTCCAGAAGCATAAGCTTCTGAGAAAACCACCCCAAAAGCAAAAGCAGCTGGCACTGCCCAGCACACTGCTATGATTTGTTTTATGGTCACAGGAGTCATGGTGCTGGTGTAGTGCAGGGGGCGGCAGATGGCATAAAACCGATCCACGGCGATGGAGCAAAGGTGGAAAATGGAAGCCAAGCAGAGCATCAGGTCAAAACTGTAGTGAACTTTGCAGAACATCAACCCAAAATACCAGCAGTTCTCCACAGACCTCACCATGCTGTAGGGCATAATGGCAAAGCCCAGCAGGAAATCCGTGATGGCCATGGATAGGATGAGGAAATTGGTTGGAGAGTGAAGCTGCTTGAAATATGAGATGGAAATGATTATGGCCAGGTTCCCTAAGATGGTGAGGAGGAAGACTGCTGCTATGAATAGATACATCACCCCTCGTACTCCTGCTGACCTAAAGCTCTCAGAACAGGATCTAGTTCCAAACTCAGAGCAACCAGTCAAATCCCTTGAAAGATTCAGAGAATGCATAATTAGTTCTGTATTAGACTTTTCTACTGGAGATGCAGTTCCATAGGCAGATTGGATTTTCACAAGTTTCCAAAAGATTCCAAATCCTAGCATGGGAATATGAGATAAAGTAAGTCAAGAGCATGGACTCAATTACTGAGTGAAATGAATTCAGTGGCAAACTTTCTCTTGGCTTAAATACAGACTACTTGCAACATCTTATTTCTCTGAAATGAAATTTCATAACTAGAAGCTGCTATAAAATTCATTGCAAACAATATTTGAAACAAAACAGCTGAAAGTAAACTTAATTAACTCTTAAATTAACTACATTATAGAACCTCTCTCTTTTTTTGGTGCATTCTATTGCATCTCAAATGCTCAAATTGGAGTATTTTGTAATATATGGGGTTTGTATTTTATATACCTCATAATATTAGTAATTTGAAAGTGTTAGAAGAAAAAACATACATAGACAAAGAAACTTCTCAAGTCATTTCACTATATAAATACTGTGTAGGAATTATTTATCTTTTCAATCTTAGAATGTGGATCATTTTTCTATAGGAGAAAAGTTATGTGAGCTGACATACCTCAGCTATCTTGATGACTCCAGTTAATGAGCTATTCACCCAAATGCTTAAGTGTCATAAATGAGCTTCCAGATGCCCCTTTTCCAAATTATTTATGATGCTAAACTCACCTACTCTGGATTATGAAATACTAGCAGTGAATGCTTCTGATGGAAATTGGTTGTAAAAATGGTGTGATAAATACTCTTTTCTTTCCCCACATATATGCTTGTTTTCTGTGATTATAATTCCACTATCTAAAAAGGAGATGGAGATAGGTGGAGTCTTGTCTCCTGTAATAGACTGTGGTCCAGTTGCAGTAGTTACAAGTGAATACACCAGTGAATATTTTCAAGGGGCAAAAAAAAATTCTCTTTGTGTATCTGGGGAGATCCCAACCCATTTCTTTTGCCTCTTTCCTAATAGCTTGTTTTGGACTAAGAGCAAACTTAGAAATAGAAGCAGAAAGAGATACTCTTCTCCACAGCAATTTAACCCACTTAAAAGGAACTTGGGAAGTAGCTTAGTCCACTGGCTTTTTCCAAGAGATATTACCCCAGAATGAAGAAAACACAGAAACAGAGCACCCAAAGATGAAAAAGAGTGCTTGGTAGTCAGTTTTATAGGTGAATCCTACCTGCACCTCCTTTAATAATACCATCAATAGATTCTTTATGTAGTTATTTTCTTGTTTTGTTATTGTCTTGCAAAACTGCAATGTTGGTAGAAGGCAGATCTCCTCTGGAACTTGGCTCACATTAATGAAAGGTGGGAATTCATTTGTCTTTTATAACATTGCATTTAGGTCCCAGGAGATGTTCAGCTAAAAATATGCATATAATTTAGGGGTTCACATCAACAGGAGATAAACAAAGGCAAGTGTCTGTATTCTCAAGGCCATTATTTTTGTTTGCTCTATTAATTCTTTTACCCTCATGTATAGGGGAGCTATTTTGGTGAATTAAGGTAGAGATAAGTCATATAAAAATGAGTCTTTCAAAAGAGAGGCTCAAGGTAAAGGTGAAGGAAAGTTGCTCATTTTTTCTTATATCTGTTTTAATGGTCAATAGACTCTTCAGCTTTTTTTTAATTACTATTTCTAGTGAAACTTGGAAATGAAATATTCAATAATCTTGAAGTACTGAATAATGAATAACCTTGAATAAACTTACCATCTTGTAATTTAATGGGCTGCAACAGCACTTTCTCTCAGGGTGGCTGTATCTGCAGCTTTCACATTCCATACTGAAAGCCTTCCCCATACATTAGAGAGACAGATAAAAGGAAGAGTTAATTTAGGTCAATCTATCATCTGTTATTGGACAATCTATGATTTATGAAGAAGTAAAAAGTAGCAAGGGCAGTATTTATTTTCCTACAGGAAAACAGAATTGATTCACTATTAATGTAAGTGGAGTCCACTGAGGTCAGAGGTGGATGTTCAGACTAAATGTTGTCCCTTATGCAGGTGCATTACAAATCCAAGGGCATATGACTGCTATTCAGCAGAGACTGGATTTTTATTGAATGTAGTATACAATGTGTCAGGAGAACAGGGCAGAAAATAAACATGGTTTTTAAAATTCAATTAAGGGAAAAGAAAGAACATTCAAAGGACTCTACCCTTATGGCAGCTGCTTTAAAGACAAACAAGGAAGCTTTCTGTTGGAAATAAAATGCAAATCTACAACAGAATCATTTTCAGACTCCAAAATAGTAACATTTTATCAACTTGTACAACAGAAATCCTTCATCTTTGAGATCTGTCAGCATTTTTGAGACAGGCATGTCTATTAATTTTATTTTTAGGTAAACAACTGAGATATATGCAGGCTTCACACAGATGAACTTTTATTAAAAGAAGTTACTATAACATAAATCTGTGTGGAAATCTCTACAGACACAGTTACATTAGAATGAAAAAAATAAATCTGTGGAAAGAGACTCAGTAAATATTATGGGAATTAAATTTCATAGAATCACAGAGGGTTGAGGTTGGGAGGGTACACTCTGCCCCTTCATCCAGATCATTAATGCAGATGTTTAACAGGGCTGGCCCCAATATTAAATGCTGGGACACACCACTACTTGCTGCACTCAAACTAGACTTCATGCCTATGGATCACCACCCTCTGTGCCTGTCTGTTCAGCCAGATTTCAATCCACTTCTCTGTCTTCTCATCCAGCCCATACATCACTGCCTTCTCTACGAAGATCTTATGGTAAAGCATTTCAAAAGCCCCACTGAAGCCTAGGTAGACTATAACCACTGATCTCCCCTCATTTGCCAGGCCAGTCATCTCATTAGACAAGTTTATAAAATTTAGATTATGTCTAATGGAAACAGATTAATCAAAAAGGGTTTACAGATAGCCATAGTCTTTTCCTGAGTTACATCTTTAGATGCAGTAGTGTAGAAGCAGTGTTGTAGGTAACAAAGATGATCAAAAAAACTAGAGAAGTAAAAGACTTTTGTAGAACACTAAGTATCTATGTTTGACTGTACCTAATACTTTCTTCCTTGCTGAATGAGCATTACTGCATTGTAGAGGACAGAGAGTGCAGAGTGTGCACATCCTAGATAAGTTAATGATTTAAGGAAAGACATAGTCTTTGTAATATTTATAGTTTGAGAGCTGGTTTTTTTCAGTTTGGACACTGCACTGATATGTTTTGGTTTTGTTGGGGTTTGGCTTTTTGGGGTTGTTGGGGTTTTTGGTTTTGGTTTGGTTTTTTGGTTGATTTTGGTTTTTTGGTTGGTTTTTTGTTTTTCTATCCAGCAGTTTAAAACACTCCATTTTGGAATGAGGTTTTCCTTGTAAGCACCTTCTAGAAAGGTCCTGCTTGACCTTGTCTGTTGTCTGAGAATCAGACCATGAGACTCAGCCAGAAGTGTGACCACCACGCATGAGGCCATAGCAGGTGTCAGCCCACAGACTGCAGCACTTTTTACAACCACCAAAACCATGAGCTAAAGGCTCTCATGCAGAGGGGATGGATGGAAGCCTGGGACTCTGAAATTTACTGTCAGTTTTGTACAGAGCAGGAGAGGAAAGTGACATTGCAAATTGTGCTCCCTGGTGGCAAAGTGATCAGACATAGGCTTGCTCATGAAACAGAGCCTGGCGTCCTGCTGGAATAACTGCTTTGCACAAGTTTCCAGGGAAGTTAAAACATATGAAATCACCCACTGGAGACTCATTTGTTTTGAAAAAGGTAGCCAACTGGGAAGTGTTTAATAAGGTCGTTAATTAAATGTGTTGATAAGGAGTTTAACAATACCCTTTGCACTTCATTTATATGATGACACTTGGAAATCACAGTAAGGTACATTCTGCTCCTCCAGATCTAACTCATCATCTGCTTGGATGACAGCATGAGGCATTTTTCTTGTGCTTTCTTAATTTATCAAAGTCTTGGGTTCAAACAGAGCCCCTGTGGCCTCATTAACACATCTCATTTGCACATCCCCTTCACAGTGAGAAATACCTTTGTGCTGCCTGGGATCAGATCTAATGAGAGAAAGTAACCTGGGACTTCATTAAAGTTACTCTGCTAGAGAAGGCACTCTGTAAACAGAAGGCAAGGAGGCTCTTTGGGAAAGTGCCACCTCTAGGTAACAGGACACCAGAGAAAAAAGTTATTTCTGAAACTTTCTGAGCTGGGCCATGCACATAGCTGACTTAGATTGTATGCTATTAAAAATGACAGAACTGCCTTCTAGGTGTGGATAAGGTCACCAGCAGTCTGTGTGTGGAAGCCCCTTGTTACTTCTGCAGAGAAGAAGTGTTTTTGACAACTTAGCTAGAGTAGCTTGCAGAAGAGTTGTTGTTCTATACACTGCAAATTTCTTCTTCTACTCTTTTCACTTCCATGCAATAGACTGTGGTGATCTTGTGCAGCCACAGTGATGGGATGACCTCTCTATTGGTTTTGGCTGGAATGGGGTTCATTTTCTTCACAGTAGCTTGTATGGTGCTATGTTTTGGATTTGTGGTAAAACCAGTGTTAATAACAGCCCCTGTTTCATCTATTGCTGAGCAGTGCTGGCACAGCCTTAAGGTCTTCTCTGTGATTAGGCTGGGGGTGCACAGGAGGTTGGCAGTGGGCACAGAAGAGACAACTGACCCCACCTAACCAAAGGGATTCACCTATGCTGAGTGATCCTCATCTCAGCTACCTAAAAATCATATCTAAAATCGTCAAAACATATAGTCTAGCAACGGGAAGATCCCTTTTGGTAGGAAGAAAAAAGAACATCTGTAGGAACCTAAAACTGGATAAGCTTGTGAAGGTGACTATTTTTCTACAGTGAGAATAAACAGCTACTAATGACTAGAGCATACATAGCACCTTGCTTTTAGATGTCTAAATTAAGGTTAGATGGCTATCAGCCTTCAGGAGTGTGGGTCTGTTTCGTATGGTGTTAAGTGGATTAGCTTTGCACTAGGGTCTAGGCAGAGCTTGGAGAGGCATGTGCTCTATTTCAACTGGAGGCTATGCTGCAAGCAAGCTGGCATATTTATTCACAAATTCCTCCTGCAACAGTGCCAGAAAGGTTCCAGAACAAGTTATAGACTGACAAGTTGTGAACTCTAGTAGAGTTGAAACAGTAATGTTCCCAGATTTTCAGGGAGACAGACAGTGGATGAGGGGAAAGAAACAACTTCTCCATTGACTTCCTGAAGAGGCTATGTTAATATGTGCTGAGCTTACTAAATATATTTCAAAAGACTTAGATGGGCAACATTCCTCAGATGGAAAGATCACTTTCCTTCAATCTGTAACACTACCAGAAGAAAGGAGGTATCATCTTGCAGCACTTCAGAAACTATTTCAGGAGAGATCAAGATGTTCAAGTGATCATGCAGCTCATTTCAGAAGGTAACATTGAGTGTGAAAAAATTAACTACAGTCTCACTGGGGATGAAGGTAAAAAAGAATTACTCACGAATTTATCAGAAACACAGGGTTTTTTAAATCTTGCTTTATTTCTGTGAGATAAAGGATTAAAGTAGTCACATTGTCACAAACAAGGATCATCTTCCCCAGCACAAGTGCTGATGTGGTGTATATTTCATTGTTCATTTCTATGTCATTTTAGAGAGTGAAAACTTACAAGGTGGCAATGAAACAGTAAAAGAGACAATCTCAGATCCTTGTATTTTGCCCAGTGAAATGTTGCATCATTCAACTTTCATGCTGTGCAGCAGAGTGCTTCAGTGCTCTACAAAACACAGAAAAAATTCAAAGCCATGAATCCAGGTGTTTGAGGCATGTTATTCTAAAAACAAATGAGTCCTGGAAGAGTCCTGTTGAAATACTTTTCCAAGCAGAATCATCTTTAACGCTCTGCGGAACCACATGTAAAAAAACGCATAAACAATTGGGTTAAACGTAGAATTTAAGTAACCAAACCAAACCAAAGCATCAATGAGAACAGGAGGTATCACATAATTCATAAATGGATTGGTTGCTGTAAAGAAGAAGAATGGACTCCAGCAGATGAGAAACACTCCCATTATGATGCCTAATGTCTTTGCAGCTTTCCTTTCTCTGCAGAAGGAGATGTGGTGCTTCGTTTCAAACTGCGGCTTTATTTGGCTGATTGCGTAGATGGATCTTGCTTGCCTCTTGGCTATTGAATATATCTTCCTGTAGATGTACAGCATAACAAATCCAGGGATGTAAAAAGACACTATGGAGGCCACAACCCCTGAAGTTCCACTAAAAATGACAAAGCATCCTCCTGCACAATGGACATGATTATAAATCTCTTCTGCCCCTCGCAAATTTAGGTCTAGAAAGATCATCGCGAAAGCAAAAGCAGCAGGGACCATCCAACTTATAGATATCATGACCAGGATTACAAAAGTATTTATCTTTGACTTGTACCTCAGAGGGTCACACACTGCATAGTAACGGTCAATGGATATGAAGGAAAGGTGGAAGATGGAAGCTGTGCTCAACATAATGTCTGTGCTGGTGTGGATCTTGCAGAAGAGCTCTCCAAAATACCAGCAGTTCTCAACAGAGCGCACCATGCTGCAAGGCATGATGAGGAAGCCCAGCAGAAAGTCTACTGTAGCCATAGAAAGGATCAGGAAATTGGTAGGTGTGTGGAGCTGCTTGAAATGTGAAATGGAGATGATGACTGACAAATTTCCAACCACTGTGGCCAGAATAATGCAAACCATGAAGATGTACATGGAAACTCGGATGCTGTTGGACCAAGTGTTCCTTATGCAAGAGGCATTTACAGATTCACAGCACAGTTGCATCCTTGCTGAGGTCTCCAATCCACTTAAGTATGCAGCACAGGTGCTATTTTTCCTAATGCTGAGATACATTTACAACTGCTTGGCTCTTTTCCATACAGGGAGAGCTGCAGGAAAGAAAAAAAAAAAAAGGGTAATTTTAAACACCTTTATTTATTTGGGTGTGTAGGAAATTCACATTTCATTATTTAGGAAATGAGATAAACTGTATAATGGGGTGTCCTCACACCAGAACAACAAATGGTTCCCAGAGCCCTCCTCTGGTCAGTGCCTTTAGTGGGCAGAGGAGAAGTCCTTTGCATTATTTTCTGTTTAAACAGCCCTAGTCTTCTTCACCAAGATTGGTTGGGGTCCTATATCTCTCACTTTGCTCTTGAAAATCAGTAATTTTAGATTCTGAAGCTCTCTCAGCTTACTTTTTGATACATTGTCTAAGGTCTACAAGTCTAAATCAGAAAGCTAAAGCTGAGGAGCCCATGCTCAGCCTCTCCTCCAGCACTGTCCTGATAGTGATAACAGAACCCACTGTGCATCCTGAAGAAACCAAAAAGTTTCCACAAGCCCTTGGGGTTTAGGTAGATGGCACTGCTTCAGCAGAGCAAGTCTTACTGGAAAATCTTTGTAAGCTCTAGCTGTAAATAGACATCTTAGGAAAAGATCTAAGAGAAGGAAAAAAAATCCAAGAACAAGAAAAAGCCTTCTCTGCTCTTGTGCTGCCAAAACATAATGGAAAAGTTTGGCTAATCTGGAGCATTAGCTGCTGTATGAGCAAATATCTTTTGTGTCATGCTCTAACTTATTTCAGTGCCAGTAGTTTAGCATTGCTACATGTATTTATTATGTTAATACTTGTTTTAGCCCAAGCACAAACATGGAAACAGTTTCTAAACACTGATTTAGTTTGCATCTGAGTATGTAAGTATTGCTGTCCTCCTGTTGTATATGACCCTTTTGCAAGTCTCTCTTTTTACAAAAGTATTTAATGAAAGTACTTAAGCACTTGGCAAGAAATATCTATAGTTGAAAGATCAGGTTTTCCTTTAATTAACAGAAAAAATGTTGTGAAAATCAAAGAAAATTAGCATATGCAGTTCACTGGTGTTATTGTTATGGTGTTACGTGGTTGTTCGAGTTAGAAAAATACTGCCATAGCAATTCAGCCAGTCCTAATTTGACTCATTTGCCTTAGGACTTGCTGCCTTTGGTTATTCTCAATAGAACATTCAGAATAATGAATATTTTCCCATATCAAAACCAATGTTGTTACAAGCACATCATGCCATTGGAAGCTAAATGCAAGCTGAATATAGATCATAGAATCATTGAATTGTCAGAGTTGGAAGGGACCTTAAAGATCATCTAGTTC
Organism: Galbula dea; assembly: GCA_013399015.1. Taxonomy (NCBI): domain Eukaryota; kingdom Metazoa; phylum Chordata; class Aves; order Piciformes; family Galbulidae; genus Galbula; species Galbula dea. The sequence continues at coordinate 649,539 of VWZX01005643.1, forward strand.
CAACCCCCCTGCCTGGCAGGGACACCCTCCACTAGATCAGATTGCCCACAGCCCCATCCAGCCTTGTGTTATAAGCTTCCAGGGATGGGGCTTCCACAGCCTCTCTGGGCAACCTGTTCCAGTGTCTCACCACCCTAACAGTGAAGAACTTCCTCCTAACATGTAACCTAAATCTCCCCTCCTCTAGTTTGCATCAATTTCTCCTGATTCTATCACTACCTGACCTCCTAAAAAGCCCCTCACCAAATGATAAACTATAGCTTGTGAAACTCAGGCAGCTACCTCTAACAGCCTGTGTTATACAGAGTGATTTTCTAGCAGAGCCAAGCAGCAGCACACAAGTGCCAAGGACAAGATCCATCCAGAGGCACTCACAGGAAAACAGGAGACTTGGAATCTGAGTAAATTTGATTACTGTTTGGGGTGCCTCTTTTTCTGCCTGCTAATGCTTGACATCATCTCTGCTCTTTTTCACCTTATTTTAAATATCACTTCATATAATTTTTTTTTCCTCCAATTTTGGTCCATCTCTTCATGTTTCTTTTCCTGCCTGTCATCTCTTCTTTTGGCACATTCACACTCAGAGAGAGCACAGCCAGCTGGTCCTTTATGAACTTAAATTTTCTATTTTCACAGCAGAAGGAATTAAACACCTGTTTAATTATATCTATTGGACAGAATTATAACAGTTTTAAGAACATTCAAGTTATAAATATGTCATGTAACATCTTGATCTTCATTTGATTTATCTGCAAATAGATTAAACAAATAAAATAGGCTATAAAGTTAACCAAAAGGCATTAAGATAATATGTCCAGTTTTCAGGGGATCTTGGTGTTTTCATTAAACAGAAAGAAGAAACTCCAACTTTCAACCAAAATATTAAGCAAACAGAGATCAAATATATGGCTTTGCATGAAACAGAAATGCAATAAATCTAAACTCACGTGGCAGAGTGTCTGAATGAGCTGAACACTGAAGTTGTTTTCAAGAAGAAAGAAGAAGATTTCTGTAATTAATTAGAAAGTTTAAAATTCACTAATATGGAAACATAAAGAAGCATCCTTTCAAAACCCTGTCCTCCTACCTTTCTCCTCTCACGGCGGCTAGAAGTCTGCTCTTGATGCTCATTTGTTTTCTGCTGATCGAGTGGCACTCCTTCCTTTTAAAGACCATCTCAAGAGACAACTGAGCCTCTTCACCATCATAACAGTTCTGGATAACACAAATTTTGAGAGGACAGGCACTTTATGCACAGCCAGAGTAGCCTCCAGAAGCCCCAGCACATCACTGGAGGACGTTGCTTGCAATGAATAGTGTTCTCGGCTCCTCACTCTGAGGAGCAGCTGTTAGTGGAGCTGAATAGCAGCTCCAAGTGTTTATTTTGTCACCCAGTGAGGAATAAAACCTTGCTGTAACACTCATATTTGTTTAACAGGCCTTATTTATAGGTAAATTGAACTGGTTTGAAGTATGTTTACTTGTTTGATCAAACATTGTGGCCACAGTGTGAGCAGCCCCAGATTATCCAGGCACAGAACAAAAGTACAATGTAGATTCCTTTTTGTAAGCTTCTAAAATATAGTCAAATACATAAGTGTAGGTAGGTCACAGCAGCATGCAAGATTTCCTTGAAAGGTTTATTGTGTACAGAGTGACATGATGTGTATTTATCAGCCTAGTTCTGATTACTCTACTGAACAAACAGGTTTAAATACAACAGCCTAATCAGTTAACAGCTATTTGCAGCTACTAAAAAGGTGTTTAAAGTAAACACCTATTATTGGCTGCATCGGAGGCACAGATGAGGATCATCAATGTTTTGCTCCACAAAGGACCATTCAGCCTTTTTAAACAGTGGTACTGCTGAACATAGAGGTCTGTTAGTATGGTGACCATCAGCTAAAGCCCCATTATGATGGGTGCCTGAAGGGCATGTGCAACAAGGTGTATTGAGATACTAATTTTCTGCAAACTATGCTGCATGACCTGGGTTATAGCTGCTTCATTATACTATGCATACAAAACCCAAAACAAATGCAAACAACTCAGGTCTTTCATTTTCCTTCAGGCTGCACTCACAGAGGGACTGGGGCACTGCACTGTAAGGTTCTCCCTGCTATAGGAATAGAGTTTGCCAAGTAAAAAAAGTACAGAAACAACCATAACTTTTTCCAGAATCTAAGCTTGAAAGAGATGCTGTGATGTTTTGGCTGCTCATTTGGACTATTCTCAATCATTTTTGGTTTGTTGGGGTTTTTTGTTTGGCTGGTTGTTTGGTTTGGTTTGGTTTTGGTTTTATTTCTTTGGAATCAGGTCAGAAATGTAAATGATGTGAAGGATATACTTCAATTTTTGTTGACTTTTTCCTGTCTATTCTTTAGTAGTTGCTAAAATAATTTGCCTCAGTATTTCCAGGGCACTCTTTAGTGTCTAGTTTCATTTTCACAGGCACCCTTGCTATCTCTCTTCACATTTCTTTAGCCCATGGGACTATGCATTATGGACTATGGAAGAAACCTTTTGAGAGAGTCAAGAGGAGTGGAATCAAGGTCCAATTGCTCAGAGCTGGGGAACTCTCAAAGACAGATTAGGCACTCAAATACTGGTTTCTGAGAGGGGTCTTCACCCTTTTGAGATTCATAGTTGTGGGCCTTCCTTGGGTCCAGGTACTTCTCTTTGAAGAGTGAAGGCTTAGGCCTTAGTAATGACCATCCTGACATACACATATTTAACAAGTAAAGTTTAGGGGAACAAATCCATGTTCTGTTACTCCATACAAAACTCATGATTGTAAAGAAGTCTGGTGGCCAGCTCATCATGGGGACTTGGTCAAATTCCATCCCTCATCATTTATGTAGTCCTCATAAAGCACAGCATTACAAAAATTACCTTCTTAGGTTTCCATTCATATGTTTGAAATCTGGGGGGAAATGCAAATTTCCAAGGTGCTATTAGTTCAAAATACTCTTTCATTCTATGAGTTAAACAAGAAGGTGTCACAGCTACTAATCTGAATGCTATCACTGCAAACCTGGTGCAATTCCACTGAAGACAATCTTAAATTAGCCCAGATTTATACCAGAGGAATTTAAAGAATGGATGAGTTGACTGACCTCTAGATCTTTTCCCATGCTTTGTGTTCTTACTTTTCAGGGAGAATCAGCACATTTCCTTGCCAAGTGAAAATAGTTGCTTATACAGTTTGTGCTCTTTCTCCAAGTGTAGTGCTTAGAACCAGCACTATAAATCCAAACCCTAAGATAAATGCAAATTGCTGAAATGCACAAAGAAATAAGAGATTCCAAGAAAATAGTATTTTTACATCAAAGCAAAACACATCCATCCAAAGACAAGGAATTATCTCGGCAAGGGGTGGGGGTCTACATATTTGATAGCCTTGCTAACTGATGCCATAATACAGTTCATGCTCCCCACTTGGTAGCAAAAGCTGCTCTGGAGAATAGCAGCTGCAGGGTTCTCTGGAGAGCAGGAGCATCCTCTCTTCTGTCTCCTCAGCCAGGAGATTGAATCCACCCTCAGCCATAGTGCAGGTGCAGACTAGAGGCACCCATGCAGTGGGTAGGTCTCCTGTGCCTCTCTAGTGCTCCCATTCACCCACCAGTTGCATGGGAATAAATTCAGGACTGTGTCTGGTTTGAAGATATTTGGTGGCCTCCAAACACCTCCTTCAACATGGAGGCAAACACAGAGGAGGGAGGAAGTGAGCAGTAAGCAGTTACAATCCCAACTTTACCATTCCACATACCCTGGAATAACTTTACAGGAAATAAAGAGCCTTACTCTGAATTCATAGCTGTGCCTGAGAAGAATTTTGCCCCCCAGCTATGTTTCTATTTCAGCTATTGGGAACGAATACCTCTTAAAATCACCCTCTCAACCACCACCAAAACCTCATTGCTGTTGTTGCTGTTCATTACAGAAAGAACACAGTGATCTGTGCAGGATAACAACCCTAACCTTCAGTGCTAACCACAAAAGATTCATCTCTGAAACAAAATAATATCCCAGACTAGCATGTAAGCAGCTCACCGTATTTCAGACTGCAGGACACGGAGATGATACCTGCTCAGGAGTTATTTCTTCATCATGAATGGGTGCAGGCTGAGAACACAGCACAACAGTGACTCATCCCACATGAATCCTCCAGCTGAGTGGCTGCACACTTGGGTCTGACTGGTTTACAGCCTGCTGGAAAAGCCTCATCAAGAGGATGACGTAAATATGAAATATTCAGAAAAGATAAGCAAATAATAAATCTATTCTGAGAGAAGCCACTACCATGTGGAGAGGAATCCATCTGAGTTGAGGTAAAGCCAGGCTCGTGGAAAGAAGCAGACAAAGAAGACAAATGTTTATTATGATCAAGGTACAGATGGAGCTAAGAGCACTGAACTGGTTTTCAGATACCCTGATGTTTCTCAGCCCCCTTTCAGTTTTGTGTAATGTTGACAATTTGCAGCTATAGCAATTTATATTTATCTTTGAAAATGTGATTTATTTATCACAGGCTGGATATGTTCCAAAAAATCCAACCACAATACTTCAACAGAATCTAAGAAAAATACCAATTCAAAAGATATCATTTTGTCCTAATGAAAAAATTCTGCTTGTCTTTTTACAATGCTCTGGTATTTACATGTTTCATAGCTGGGACTTAAGAGGTGTTGATTGCCTATTTATATATCTTATACCATACCAGAGGAGCTATACCTAAATATGGCCAAATTACAAACCAGCAGTGGCCAAACTGCAACCTGTTCCTTTTTAAAGCACAGCTTATTGACCACCATCCACATCTTCAAACAGTAAGAGTTTTATTATTGCTGTGAAGCCCAAGGAGGAGAGTCTTTCCAGAAAGAACTCATCCCAGGAAGGAGAACTGACCCAGTTTGGGTGTGTTTCTGTGCATTGGCTGATGGGCTTTACTGGTGGAGAGCCATAACTTCCAGGTCTGGCTCCCCTGAGATTTCTCTCTGAGCCCTGAGTGTGATCTGTGGGGCTTAGCTGCAACTTCTCCCTGAGGATTTGGGCTTAGGGTGGGCTTGGGAGATAGGAAGGTGTGACCTTGGCAAGGTAGCACAGGAGATGTGAGGCTGAACAAGAGGGACAGCTCTTGAAATGAAGGTCTTGAAATGTCACATTCTGGCTACTCTACTGGAAGCCACTGAAACCTAAAATTGTCAATAAATGCTTATATGTCCATAAACAACTTTCTGGAGCCTCTCTGTTGCCTTTCATAAATGCTAGATTTAACTACAATAGACACACACTGTTTCCCTAGAAATGTTAAACAAATTTGGTTGTTTCTAATTGCCATTCTGTAAGCCCAACAGACTCCAGATGCCAGTGCTGCTGCACTGTGGGCCATTTTTAAGGGGGAGATCAGCCAGTGCCATCCCTTGCTTTCATAGCTGGTTGCTGCTGCAGGAAGCAGCAACTCTCTGTATAGGCATCACTTGTATTGTGACACTTCAGGAGCAGCAGCAACTCAACAAGTGCTTCATTTATCTTCTCAGTAACTGCTGCAGGTCATTTGAATATGCTTTGTGAATGACCAAAGAATCATAGAATAGAATCATAGAATCATTATGGTTGGAAAAGACCTCTGAGATCATTGAGTCCAACCATCCACCCAACACTACCGTGGTCACCACTAAATCATGTCCCCAAGCCCCACATCTACACATTGTTTTGGAACACTTCTAGTGATGGTGATTCCACCACCTCCCTGGGCAGCCTTTCTCAATGTCTGATAACCCTCTAGGTGAAGAAATTCTTCCTAATATCCAACCTAAATCCCCTGGTGTAGGTAGGAGTAAGGGTGCACTGGATTCAGTCTGAATTTATTACTTGTTATCAAGTTCCTGCTTGCTAGCCATCTCCTGCCCAATATTTGTGAGCCTGAGAGGGAACAGATGGCACCAACAGGATGTTTAGCTGTTTAAATGTGCCTCTACCAGCTTGCATAACTTTTTGTTCATGCAGGTGAGAGCTGGTGAAGAGGAAGTAAATATCTCCCTCTTCCCCCCACCTCCTTTTTCCCTGCTTCCTCCTTCTCCCCTCATTTTGTTCTTATCTGCAGTTCTTTCTGTGCCTTGCAAGCCTTGTTGCCCCAGCTTCCCATGTGGACTAATGCCCTATGTGGACCCTTGTACAGGTCCCTTCCCTACCTTTCCAACATGCTCTCTCTGTGTTTGTTATCACACCACACTGAGTGGGTCATGTCATACCACAGGTTTTGAAGCTTTCACTGAAAATGTGCTTCCCATTCTCTGGGTGCATGCCAGGAGCTGATTTTTACAGGTAGTCAGCACTTGCAGCTGAAGCCAGTGACAATCATGGGTTGACTGTATACAATGTTTTTGTAAGATGAATTCTTCTGGCATCTCAAGTTAGCCACCTAAATTAGTGTCTACTGTGAACGTCTGCTTCTTTGCACTTTACCTTCTCATCTACTTTATAGGATAAAAATCATTCCTAGCTTCATGGATTGCAAGTGTTTGTAAGACATCAAGGTATTATCTAATGATAAGCATTAGCAAATCAAAGAGGAGTCATATCCTTGGTGACAGAAGAGCAACTGTCTGTTAAGAAAAGACTCAGCAGAAAACAGCTGACATTGTAAACCTCCCCTGGCAAAAACACACGGGTTGGTTACACTGTGTTACGTGACCCTCAAATGTGAAAGGTTTTTTTGCCTGCTTTTTGTTTAGTCTAACCCTGAACTTGGAAGAATCCCTGCAAACACAGGCTAATGCTGACATGAATAAGCAATCTAAAATGCCTAATGTAACATTAAAGAAAGGCTCAGAAAGTCTCCAACAAAATGAATGTTTAATTCTGTTGCTAGGTAATGATCATTGATCAAATTTAAGCTTTTTTTTCCTGGAAGTATAGCTAAAAGACATCTGTTATGAAAGGTACCACACATGTACTTTTACCCACATCTGCCAAAAGCTTTCTCTCTTTCAGTCTAGCTACCAGGAAGTACATCACTGTCCATTAATGGCCATGTTTTCACAGCTTGCTCTTCCTTGTTATACCTCAGTATCAGACAGATTTGACTTTTATGTAGGTAAGCACAATTCTTCTAGTGGACAATAAGTTTCCATGAATGAATTATAATGTGTTTTCACAGTTTGGTCATGCCAGCTATTGCAGCCAGCTCTGTGTAAGAAGAGCTCTGAGAAAACTGGAGAACACAACTGCTAACCAAGTAGAGGATGGGAAGAAGAGAAAGGTTTGTACTTTTTGGATCAATTTTTTGTACAGTATGTCAGCTGAGTGACAAACAGATCCTGGGGATTTTACAGGGCCAGTGGATCTAACTTCTGCCAAGATGGGAGCTAAATGGATCATCATCTCTATGGACTCTCCTGGGCAGAGGTGATGACTTCCAACTTCAACCAAACCCAGTCAAAGTGGTGTGAGAGTCACTGAAAAAAACACAGAATAAAACTGTTTGACTTCATAACTAAGTGCAGAACAGCTCTATCTCTGCAGATGCACAACAAGCACATATAAACAGATCTACCACCACTGATTTTAGTAGTGGTATAGCAAACTCACTGCTCTCATTTGATTTTTTTGCACCTGAATGGAAAGAGCATTAAGTCAAAATTTCTGGATCTTAGTGGAGAAAAAATGAAAAGAGAGAGCTTTAGGTATTAAACAGCAGCTCTGAGCCAGCACAGTAAAAGATGCTGTATGGAAAACATAGAAAGGTCTCTAACAGTTATGGGGGAGTGTATCCTAAATAGGCTGTAAGTAACTTAGCACTGGCATAGACCTAAAGTTCACTGCAATGTCTTCTCTCTATTTTATGAAGTTGATGCTAGGGCATTAAAATTGCTTCTCACTATTATATTTTGCCCAAGATTTTCGTAAATGTTGCAGAACAAATTTAAGATCTTTCCAGAAAAGTTCATAAATTTGACATTAATTGCCTGACAAAGTTTTATCTGAAAACAAAAAGCCACAGAAACAAAACCAACAAACCAATGTCTTTTCCTTAGAGAACACCAAAGCTATAACTGAATAGTCCTTTTTCAGTGTACAAAAAGCAATCTCAAATGGCTGGAAAGCACAGTAGGGTGAATTGCAGAATAATAAAATAACCACTCTATAAAAATTGACCTTAGATTTTCCATGTATTTGTCTTTGATAAATTCAAGTATGTTTCATACTCCTAACACTAATTTGGAAGCAAAAGTTCCAAAGTTTCTTAGAAAAGCCATTATTTGATCTTGAGGACTATGTGTTAGGTACTCTGGGTTTTGTTCATGTTTTATGTTATTATGTTTTTCAGCATTTGAGCTAAGCAAATGTCCTATACTGCCAGTAATTCACTTAGGATAACACAAGCTGTTCATAAACATTTAATATTGTATTACTGGGTCTAACAGTTGTACAATTTCTGACTGCATCTCACTGTTCCACATTATTTAATGCATAAATTGAGGTTATAATGACTAAAATATGCATACAAGCACATGGTTGGAGTATCCTGCTTTCTGTTAAAAACCCTGAACTATTAAGTTTCTGTCACTCCTTTTTCACTCCAGCTCTGCTTGCTTCAATTCATTATGTACAATAAAGAACATTAGATTTTCCTCAGAGTTAAACCTTCCCTAAAGTTGTTACCAGTCTTACTTAAGTCAGCCATAAAGTCTGGATCACTCTTGTTTAAACACAGCATTTTTCTACCTTCATCTAAGGCTTTGCATCACCAAAATCTATTAAGGACTTGTTTTTCTCTCTGTATGACCAGAACCACTGTGGACAGGTGGGTCTTGTTTGCTTTGGCCAGCATCAAGGTATAAGGAAGAAATATTGATGTGTGAAGAGCAGGCTTTCCCTACTCAGGAAAGGATGGGGTTCATTAGGACACCATCTGTGGTAGCTTTTGAGGTGGAGTCATTGACGTGAATTAGGTATAAATTAATTTGATTCTTCTCTTCTGGCATATCTGCCCCAGAGTCAGTAAACACTCCTGTTCTTTCAGAAACACAAGTTCTGGCTCATAATGAAATCATAGGAGAGGTCTTTTTTTTTTTCATAATGATGAGCTAACTTCTACTTCCTCTCTGGTAGGTGGGAAAGTAAGTGAATAGTTGGCTAATTTTCCATGAATTCAATAGAAACTGTTCTAGATGAATGTGATTTCTTGCACTGGTTGCTCATTACCTCTCTGCTTCTGTATTCTGAATCTTTCTGCCATTTGCATCATTTGGAATTGGCCTTTATTAAAAACCTTCACATCTCCTAAAACTGAACTTAGAAGCATAGACTAGTTTAGCTTGGAACGGACTTTTAAAGGTCATCTAGTCCAACCCTCATCATCAACATCTTCAACAACACCAAGTGGCTCAGAGCCCCATCCAACCTGACCTTGAGATTCCAAGAGGTGGAATCTTCCATTCCAGAAAGTTTTTTATAAATTCTATATCCCTTTGGAGTGAGTACCTGAAACACTCAGAATTTAGAGTACCAGCAACATGCAAAGTGTTTGTTTCAGGAGTACCACTGATGCATCTGTGAGGGGTTTTCTTGAGCTCTCTCAAGGCAGATGGTTGAGTGAGTGCCACTGAAGATGGATGAAGAAGCACCACAGTTGGGACCAACCCAAGGACAAAGCTCCCAGCTGTTCTGCTGCAGAGACATTTTCCAAGATTGTCATTCATTAGTGACAAGACAAGAGGGTCCTTGGGTGTATCAGACTGGCTCAGGAAGTGGGGTTAGCTCCCACCCTCCAGCATGGCCATTAATGTCTTGAAATTCTGGACTTCATATGCACTATACACTCAACAGTTGTGTACTGCCACAAGTCAGTCATAACCTCTCCTGACCAAAAGCTCCTCTGTTTGATTAATCTAGGTTACAACCACAAGTCAGGTGAGAAAAGGCTTTGCCTGTTTTGAGTAGCTTGCTCCCAGGCATAACAGTCCCTCCTCTAAGTGCAAGCTCAGCTGTATTATATCCAGGATGAAACAAGTCCTGGAAGGAGCCTCCAAAGTTGTGCACTGAGAAGCAGGAGTGTATGGGAAAATAGAAATCATGTGATTTCATCAACTTCTGAATAACCTATGCTGATGTGCACAAAGTAGGAAGCCACAGAACATTTCTTATGCATCACATTTAGTTCAGCTCAATGCAAAGTGTGGTGCAGGATGTAAGCAAGTGATGGGAAGGACAGTACATGCAAAAAACTATGAGATAAGTATTGAGGCAGGGACTGCTCCAAGGTGTATGTGGAGCAAATGAAGCCAGTTTGCTGCAGAACATGGTAGACAGAAATCAGGCCCAAAACTGCCAACTTTTACATATCATTGCTAGAAGTCTCAAATAATGCCCATTTCTCTTATCACCTGGTAAAATTCATTTTAGGTGCTAAAACATTGTTTATTTCCTATGTTTTCAGAGTTTTGAAGAAATATTCCAAAGCCCCAGGAGAAGGTGTTAGCACACTATGTTGATATAAGCTAAATTTGATCTGAAATGCATTGGACCCAGCATGCATCTGCCATGCACAAAGCAGTGCAAGCTCAGAGGGACTGCAGAACTGGAGATGCTTTACTGTGCTCAGCCAGACTCAGCAGATTGCAGAGAACCACCTTCTCTTTCTAAGGCTAAATCTAAAACCACTTCAGGTGTGGTTTTCTCTTCATTGTACAGTCCCTTGGTCAGAAGAGGGCCAAGGTCCACTGAGTATCAGGGAGGCCTCACTGATTGGTGTGTAAGGCTGAGAAACATGGGCACCTATTGCTTGTAGAGTCTCAAAAACAAGAAAGGGCCAAAGGGACAGAAAGGCTTCCTTGGAGAAGATTTGTTCTGCAGCAAACTGGCAAACTTCACTTTTCAGTATCTGTCTTCTTTCTAGCATGACCCTGGCAATCCATATATATCTTTGAGAAAAAAAATAATTTCTAATTAAAGATCTAATGTGACAGAGCATTCATATTAAAGAACAATTGCAGTGGCTCAAGCACTACTAAAAAGGTAATACACAACAGAGTAATCACATTGCTTTCTCCTAAACACTCCCAGCTGCCATAGCTGCTGAACAGAAGTGCAAGACTGCAGAACAGGATACAGAGTGATACAGGATAACTGCCAGGAGTCGTGAGGAGATGGATCACTGCAGGAGACTGTCTGTGGTGACTGTGTAACACCTAAGAAGTTAACCTGATGAGGAGGTTCTCAGAGGATGTGGCAGGTCTTTTTCATAAAGCCTTCCAAAAAGCGTTGCCGTTACGAGCGGTTTCGACGTCCTATGCTTACTCTGCAAACGTCCATCATGCAACACCTGGTTGAAAAGAGAAAGAGTGATACTAAGAGGCTACTAACAGAGTAGCAGGATTGCATGGTACAGAAAGGAGAGGCCTGAAATGTTGAACATTTTGACACTTTTAAAGACAATCATGAGAATGAAAGAAATCAGAATTTTTGCTGGCTCTGCTGTAGCCTTTCTGCATCTCTTTTGACCTGAAGGTCTTGCTTGGGTGTTTTCTCACTGTATTTGATTTCTTTGTCTCCTAAAATGGCCATTAGCAGAAACCTGTAGGAAATGGCTCTTTGAAAGCTGTTAGTTACAGATTTGGGATCTGATGTGGGAAGGCATATTTGCTAAAGAAATCACTAAAGAGATTCTTAGCCTTGGCATTTATATGTTCTCATCGGCTATCGGTTGGACTAGATGATCTTGAGGGTCCTTTCCAACCGTAATGATTCTGTGATTCTGTGTGATTCTGTGATCTGGAGAACTATCTAAGTTCTTTGGATGGGCCTTTGTTCCAGAACCACAGCCTGGAAAACCTTCTGTCAAACAGCCCCAGCATGTCCCATTACCTGGAACTCCCCAGGGGCCAGCTGCACCCCGCTGTACAAGACTTCTGGAAAGACATAGTTGGTGCCAAACGTGCCACTGAGGGAGAACATCTCAAACTTGGTCTGAGCTGTCTCCACCGGCTGCCCACATGTGTTCAGGTCTGTGCTCTTGCACTTGAGCAGTGTGCATATCTGTGGGAAGGAAGACACAGAAAAGCAAAATACCACTAAGCTTTCCATAATCAAGAACTGGTTTTGATAGCAAGAGAAGTTCTTGAATGAAGGAACGGACAAGTGTTTTGGGGTGGTTGGGATGTAGGCATATACAACCCACATCACCCCTACAAAACCAATTACCTGCCAATGATATTTAATCAGAGAACCATGAAGTCCATCAAATGCACCCAGGACATAAACTTCATCATTGCTCTTGTTTGACATCTGATACACCAAGTGACAGCAGAGGTCTCCTTGGCAAACTGTGTAATTTCCAGCTTTGCTCCTGAGCTCACTGAAAGTGAATATATCCCTCCGGACAGCTCCTGAAAAAGTGTCTTTTTCTCCTGGAAATTTCTCAATGCTTGTGGCATACAAGCTCCAGTTGACAGCAGGTGGGTAGGTGGGGGAAAGCCGGGGGTGTGCACTCAGCTCTGCTAGCAGGAGACGTCCCTCATCGGTCCCACTGTCATAATGGTAGGCGGCAGGTCCCTCCGGTGTGAAGATCCCACTGCCTGCCAAGGACATTCACCAGCCCTCCATCAGTCAGCACCCAGGTTTTCCAACCCTAATGATTCCATGATTCTATGATTTTCTTGCCTGAAGCTGTTTACTACATTCAATACAACACCAAAGAGACTTTAAATTTGCTTGAAATGCTGTTTTCCAGAGACTTCACTATTGGTAAAACATGTCTGCCTGCTTCTGAATCCAGCACTTGGAAGACAATTTCCCTTTTCCCAAATGCAACTCACCTGTCATTGCCAAGCCAATGTTGTGAGTATTTGCTGAAAGTAAATTGACACCCATGCCCATAGCCCAGGCAGAGTGAAACTCAACTGCAGTCAGAAATGGCAGAACATTCATCCAAGCTGTTGGGAAGAGCACAGTGTCCACCTGCAACTTGTTCACCAGGACCACAGCAGGCTCATGGAAAAGGATGTCAAAGCAAGTGAAGATGCCAAACTTCCCAAAGGGGGTCTCAAAGGTGACAGCTTCTGGCTCTTTTGGGTAATTAAACTGAGTTTCTCTTCTAAACAGGTTGTACTGTAGGTGAAGAAAATGGCATAAAACTAAACATAAGGCAAGGTTATGAACAGCTACTTTTGTATCTGAAATAGACCTTAAGGCAAAGCTGGGAGTTGAGATACCTGAGCTGGCCAGCAGACCTTCTCACCCTGGGGATGGCTGTGCCCTAGCCACCTCCTGGAAGCCATACCCAGTCAATATTAACTGCTAAACCCTGCTGAGACGTCACCTGCAAAACTCCTATCAGGCTTGGCTATAAACTGTACTGAGGACCAGCTAACATTTACTGACTATGGAAAACTCTGTCACTGCTTCTTTCCTGTTTGGTATCATAAATGTAGCTCTTAGGTGTTTGTTATCTGGTTTGTACTCTGCAGCTGCAATGCTCCTGGGAATAATGCCTGATCCATCAAGCACTTGTGTGTTTTTCCCTCAGGCCATAAAATCCTTGCATCAGATTATCCTGGCTTGGTTGTCACCTTACAATAATGTTAGAATTATTGTAAAAAACAGCTGAAATTGGTGCCAGAGAGACAAACAACATACTGATAATCAATTACAGGGTGATGCTGAAGTGCCTTCTCACCTTGTGGTACCGAGCCACCAGTTTCCCTTCTGGGTCAAAGACAACATCAGTGTTGTACTGATAGCGACCATCGCTGGGGCAGCTGGGATCACTGGAGTTACATGGCTTCTTGTCCCCAATGTTTGCAACCACATAGATGGAGTTATTCCTGGCCATGCAGCTGAGTCTTTCCTGCACTGGTGCTGGAGCAAACCTAATGTGTTTTTGGTGAAAGAAAAACCAAACAAACCAAAAAAGCCCAAACAAACAAACAACCACACACAAAGGAAAAAAAAAAAGTTTTACAAGTTTAGGTTCAGATGTGAAACATCACAGTCAGAATTACTATTCCACTGACTGTATATCCCCAGGCACTGGAAAAGGTATAGATTAAATCATAGTTTCTGTTAATTGTCCTTTTTGCTCAGAGCACCATTTCAACATGCTGCTCTGTTTTAGCTTTAGAAAATGGTCTCCCTCTGTTCTTCTTCCCTGTACAGTTAACAATGTTATTTCTATGTGGATACAATTGCCAGCTAACAAACATAAAAAGAAATACAGACAGCTTCAGAAAACAAGAGAGAGAATAAATCAGTATATAGACACAAACTTAAAATAACTTAAATTTTCAGGCAGATATAAGCTTTGATTTCAAAAAGCCATTTTAGCCCTTTTATGACTCTTCACTCTGTTTAAGGCAGTTACCTATAAGTGTATAGGAAAAAGTGGCCACAGCATTTACAGAGCTGAAGACTCCTGAAATGTAGCTTCATAAAGCCTCAGAAAAGAAGAATAGAAAACCTTAACTTATACAAAAGCTTGGTAACTTGGTCCTCTTTGTGTCCCCTACAGACATGCAGAGTGTTTCAGAACCTATCCAGCAACATGAGCTGGGGACTGAATCATCTTGTCCAATCTATGTGTCAGACATGATGATGAACTAGCTTATTCTCACAGAACAGTTTCACAGTTCATCTGAGGTGATAAAGTTCTAGATGTTTTAAAACATATGATTTTGCCTAAAATGTCCTATTTAAATATTTTAAAGTTCCCTTGCATATTCCATTTACTATTTAATAAGGAGTTCTTTTTGATGCATCTCATTTCTATGATGCCTGGGATTTTTATCAGAATAAAAAATTAGCAGTACTTGGGCATTTACTGAGAGCAGCTCATGACTGCCTGAGACACTACTTTGAAAACACATAAAGCACTGCAGAAGGATTCACCTTGTGGGGTCAGTGCAGGGAATCCAGTTCACTCCTGGGTCAGGGATATCCTCCAGGTAGGGGTAGATGGCTTCTCTCGTGAAACTCCAGCCATAAATCCCATCTTCAGGAGTCACAATGATCTGGGCACCCTGACACAACACATTCCATTAGCAATTTACTCCTCAGCAGGTAACCACCAGGGGCACCAGAAGCAGCAGCAGAAAACACTACTTAACAAAGCTCACAATACCCCTACTACCTGCTGGGCAGCTTCCCTGATGGCCTCTTCCAAGACATCCATGTTCTGGTTCATCAGGGCCAAAGCAACCTCAGCAGAAACAGGCTGCTCAGTGGCATCTGGCAGGATGACTGAGTGCTCATAGACAGCTGCAAGGAAGGACTTGGAGGCAAGAGCCTGAAGGACTGTGAGTGCCAGCACAGCAGCATGCAGGAGAGGCTGGGAAGGGAGCATGGCTGGTGCTTTGCAGCTCCTGGATCAGACATGGGGAATTTAAACCAGATAGAAAGAGGAGGAGTAAAGACTAATAAGTTTGCTTTGGAAATAATCTTACATTGAGTAATCTGGGAAGGTAGAATTCTGCCAACAATAAGGACATTTATTTACAGTAAAAAGTTGAAGAAACATTTCTAGAAATTGTCTCATTTCCAGTTTGAAATGCTGTCAACAGAAAATGAAGAAAAGATTAAGAGAGCATGTCAGAAGCAATGCTGATCTACAAGCTGGTCCACGGAAGGAGCACTTGCACACTCCAAATTTACATCTCTCTCCAGGCTTCCAAACCCATCTGAGGGTGAGCACATAGTCCCTGGTTAGGGCTGACTACTCCACATAACCTTATGTGGCTGTCATCAGTTAAAAACTCAGCCATTCCTGAAGGCAGGACACCTGCGTGAAGTACAGCCCTCATGGTTCAGAACATAGCTGATTCATCTCTGCTTATGAGACATGTGGTCTTGCCATGCCTCTTGCCTTTGGCCAATGGCTTATCATACTTGTAGCAGGTGCCCTGAGAATGTCCTGTCCTCTCTCCAGGGCTCATACTGCAATATAAACTAAACCTGAACTGTGCTGATCTCTCTGCATAGAGCTAACACATTCACTTGTTTTGTGAGAAAGGATTAAACAATACAATTTTGTAAATACTATTTGTCTGTTACAAAAGGCATTTTTTGGCACAGTAAGCAATCAGAAGTCACTCAGAAAAAGCAGGATTTTTTCTCATGGAAAGCAAATGTTGCATACTATTTTGGAAATAGAATATTACCACTATAGTTTCAGGTGCTTCATAAAGAAACCTTTGTTAGAATCCCTGGCATGTCTGTGAGGGTAATGGAACATAATGTGGCTAATCATTTACCACTCAGCAAGAAACCAAGGAAAATGTTCTTCATCCTGACAATATCTGTCTCTTAACTATGTAGATTCACCCATAACTCTTACTTTTGTCCATCAGCACCCAGGCCTCCTCAGGAGACAGTGGCACTTCAGTGTCCTCTGGTAAGACCACGCTGTTTTTTTAGACAGATGCAATGTAGGTGTCCAGGGCACAGGCCTCCAGAGCAGACAGCACCAAAAGCACTGCAGAAGCATAAGCTTTAGGAAGCCTCATGTCTAGTGTTTGGAAGTCACTCAACAGGAAGCCAAAGAAGGACAGAGGGCTTTAAAAGGCAAAGTCTTGCACAAAACCTGGAAATTCCCCAGAGTGGCAGAAAGCCAAGATCAAGAGATGCAATCACCCTGCCCAGAAAGTAAGCAGCATTGAGCAATTCTGCCTTGCACCACTGGCAGTGAACTCCCCACTGTGCTGCAGCTGAGGAAACATCTCACTTGCCAGATTTACTATCTATTCAGGCGTGGCTCTGCTGTAGCAGTGCAGCTCAAGGCAAGCTTGGGTCACAGCAAGAAAACAAGCCAGAGTTTGGGCAATCTCAGCAAACACCAGCACACACACATTCCTGGCCAAACTCGTGGGTGTGGGGTACAGGTGGGGCTGCAGGAGGCAGGTGGCTAGTCCTGAGCTGGGTGCTGCCTGTGCCACCCCAGCTCAGCACTGCATCAGCTCAGAGCTGTGGAGCCTTTGGGGGCTGCTCCACGTTACAGAGCCCCCGCCAGCGAGTTGTTTATCTGAACAAACCATTCAGCACACCACTCACTAACTGAGCTCTGAACATCTCTGGTGCCCAAAGGTCTCTGTTGGAAAAGCATCATGAAGGGGAGTCCCAATTTCTAAATTTTTCCTTCTGCAACCTGTTTTCTTACATCTACAGATCACTCCAGCAGAAATCTTGAAGCTAATGCTGCACATGCACAAAAAAATCACTTTTATCTGCCTGCTCAAGTTTCTTACCTTCTTTGGTTCTGACTCAGCTGTCAGGTAATGAAACACTTTCTTGTTTCAAAGCAACTTCTTCCTTCGAAGAAGTGTTGATTGGTATCAGTGGTTACCCACAGCCTTGTCTTTATACAGACTGAGTTGGTGTGTGGATAATGAGTAGACCTGCAGAGGATTACCTTCTGTGTGCTTGACTCACTTCCCACAGAAACACATTTCACAATAAATGTGATGTAATCTTTGTAGCAAAAAGAATTTAGTGCCATGATGACTTATGCCAGTCTTCTGTAGGGAAGTACTCAATGTATAAATATACCTAAAAGAAACCACACTATCCTTGAACCAAATCCTGAGTTCAAAGCACCAGATTCAGGGTTGGGATCATGTACTAGTTACACACACACACCCCCTTAGCCAGAGAACTGCTATCAGCAGTGAACAAACCTGAAGGAGCCTCCTCTCAGCTCTGAGGCTGAATCCCTTCCACACTGCAAGGTGAGACCTTCTCACGTGCCATAGCCTCCCTTAAATCCAAGATCCTTGTCGTGGGAGAGAGTTGTGGTGTCATCCACCATGTTCCCAGGGGACAAGTACAGTGTCTGCACTGAGTTTCTACCCCTGGGAAGAGGATCACACTGGATAATCCCTTGCTGGACTGAGATCAGTCTGTGGTGAGACAGTAACTGACAGTAACATTGAACAAGGTTTTAAGAGAGTGTGACTCTAGCAGCAGCGATTTTGAGCTTCAATTACTCAGAGTACATTGTCTGGGGTCTTGATAAACATGTTATTATGTTAGGCATCACACTATATCATGTCATATGTGATACCTATTTACATTTGAAAATAGAAAAGGTCTTGTAGTGCACAGCAGCGATAATCAGTGCTGGAGTGTGGATAGTATTTGTACTCCCGATATCTCACCAGCTCCCTAACAGAGGTACATGGGACTGAGGACCATGAGAGAGCACCATACTGGGTGCCAGTGTGGGGGAAAGGAAAGATAAATCAGACTAATAAGGGTCTCTGAGCACTCTTAGCACAGTCACAGAACTTTATACACTGAAATCACAGAATCACAATGCTGGAGGGAGGTCACCCAGTTCCAGCAGCAGTAACAGGTCTCAATAAATGGTAGCCATAAAATCACATTGCTGCATTATTACAAAACAAAGCACATTGATAAGAAGATTGTGCAAGTGGAAATAAGAAATATAGTTGGGATTGCTGTAGTAGAGGATGTTCTATCTCATTTAGACATAAGATGAACAGTGTACAGCTCCAGTTAGGGTAGTACTATAGGAAGGCTGGTGGTTGTGGGTCTTGTTTCAGGATGATCCTTTTCATACCACCGTCCAAAAAGTGTCACAGTGACCACGGGTTTTGTTGGTCTGGTCTTACTTATCAAGCGTCCATCACTCAATACCTGATTGAAGAAGGTAAGAGGACATGGTCAGAGGAGTGCTCACATGAACATGAAAAGAGCTCAGAAAGGCATGACAAAACAGGAAGAAGGTAGTCAGAACATCTCTCTTGCTGAAACTGATGGCTCAATTAAAAGGCATTTAATAGGTCCCATTATTCACTATGAGCAAGGACACTTTGGCTGTTTTGAGACAGTTTATTCCTGCAGAGAACCTTGCATGACACAGCCCCAGCATGTCCCATTACCTGGAACTCCCCAGGGGCCAGCTGCACCCCGCTGTACAAGACTTCTGGAAAGACATAGTTGGTGCCAAACGTGCCACTGAGGGAGAACATCTCAAACTTGGTCTGAGCTGTCTCCACCGGCTGCCCACATGTGTTCAGGTCTGTGCTCTTGCACTTGAGCAGTGTGCATATCTGTGGGGAAAACAGCAGCATATGGAGCAAGACAGAAATACTCTGGTAGCAAAGTTTTGGGTCATCAAAGCTAGTGTGTGTTGGAACAGGTGATGATCACAGGATCTCTGTAACAACACTATAAAGGAAAGAACTTCATCAAGAACTGAATTTATTCAAGCCATCTCTTAAATGATCAGCTGGTTGCTGGCTGAGACCTCCCTCCATATCCTGTACCAGCTGATATGCAAAGGCCATGTTGACAGACAGAAGTAACTAAAAAAAAAAAAGAACAATCTGCTGGCACAATAACTGAATCATGAAAGCAAAAGAAGTTTTCCAATATGACTTGAAGCAAATTAAACCATGATGTAACTCACTGTCTTCCCAAACATCCCATACTGGACATTTCCAGTAAAAGTCATGAGCCATTTCAGTAAACTTCATTGCTGTGATTTGAGTAATGACAAAAATTGAACATCTCTGACTCTAAATTATCAGTGTGCCTCAAAGATAGACATGATCAACAGATTTTTAACAGCAACTGTTTGACAAAGATTACAGAGGAGATTTAGAATACTTACTGTAGATAGTCACAAAAAAGGACCTAAATTTAATCAATATTGCAAACCTAAAAAAATAGTGAGTGCACTCTGGGAACTTAAAAGAGGTTTAGAGACCTCTCCACTGCTTATATTGGATTTGAAGGCAAGATGGCTTCAATGTTTTAGCAACTATTTCCCATTGTCAATAAACAGGACACCGGGATTCAATCATACAAGGAAGTCATTTTCTTTTCCCTCACCTGAAGGATTCTCCCTATAAAGAAGCTTCCTAAAACATACCCCCTCTCCAAAGAATCATTACCTGAAGATAGTATTGTCCTTCAACAACATGAAGCCCATCAAAAGCACCCAGCACATAAACTTCATCTTCTCGTTTCTCTGCCATCTTGTAGCTCAAGTGACAGCAAAGGTCTTTCTGGCAAATGGTAAGATTCCCCTCAGGCTTAGCAAGCTCAGTCAAAGTGAATCTGTCATGGAAGATGAGTCCTTCAAAGTCATGGTCATTTGGTGAGACACTTTTGACACTTGAAGCATATGAGCTCCAGTTGACAGCAGGTGGGGAGGCAGGAGAAAGGCGAGGGTGTGAATCCAGTTCAGCAATGAGGAGGTGACCATCCTCACTT
The DNA here is from genome assembly GCA_013399015.1 of Galbula dea. Taxonomy (NCBI): domain Eukaryota; kingdom Metazoa; phylum Chordata; class Aves; order Piciformes; family Galbulidae; genus Galbula; species Galbula dea. The sequence goes on from VWZX01005643.1 coordinate 669,774, forward strand.
TTCATATTGTAGTAGTATGCTCTGGCTCTGTCTGGTGCATAAATACCACTTCCTGAGGAGAGCACAGTAGTCAGTCCCAAAAGAATTTAAAGTTTCATAATTGTCATTTTAATTGTCCTTACTGACAGCTTATCTACTATTTTATAGATATTACAGAAATTTTGGTCTCACCAAAAGGGACCTTCAACAACTGAGTACATAGAGCTCATTATTTGGCAAACAACAGCATTTATTCCCCTGGGTGAGGTCTGCTCAGTACAGCCACAGGCAGAGGATGTTATGTTGTGGTTGTGTTTATGGCCTCCCCACTTCTCTTTTTCTCTGTATGTAACAGAATTGCCTGAGAATTCCTGTATTCCTGCCTAACTGATGTAAAAGACCCATCCAAGAGACCACCCAAACCACAGCCTAGATTAAGTATCACAGGCCTACCCTAGCAAACACAGAAGTAGATAGCAGTTGTCCAGCCCTACTTACACTGGCTGAGGACTACTCCCCACATGGAGAAGTCACACCTGACCAGAGCCAAGTGACAGAGGGAAATCAAAGGAGCTCTGTCACACCCATCACTGTCAAAGAGTCACATAAAAGGGAAAACAAGCAGTAGCCTGTCAGGCATTTCAAATGAGAAGCTCCAAGCCAACACTGGTTTCACAGCTCAGTGAAGATACTGGTCTAGCTGAAATATACTGTCCCATAAGCTAAGCCCTGGGAAATCAGTGCTATCCTCTTAGAAGAAAATGCAAACTTCTTAGCAGAATTAGTGCAACAGGTCTGAGAAATTGTTTAAATACTTTTCCACAACAGTGTTAAATACAGCTACAAATAAGTCAGTATTTGTTCAGTCAGTCAAATTTGTTCAGAATAAATAGAACCATGTATGCAGTTCACAAGTGTCTTTACAGTTTGGAATTCAACCACAGACTTAAAGATGGAGAGGAAAAGAGCCTGAGTTTGAGAAGTTTCTGCTCAGGTAGAAGGGGCAGTAACTTACTACCTGCTTAGAAGCATTAAAAGAAAGAAAGAAAGAAAAGTCTTAAGAAGCTAGAGTGAAGAAAAGAAAACACCACACCACAGGTTTTGCCATGCGTTGCATGGCACCAATAGAAGCAGGATTTGAGGGTTTAAAATTTGGGGACTGGACTCTTCATCTTCCAGGTAAGATCACCTTACAGAGCAGGGAATAAGGATTCATGATTCTAAAGATTTTTCAGAGTGAGAATTCATTACCTGTCATAGACATGTTGGTGTAGTGTGTATTAGCAGCTAGGAAGTTGACACCCATGCCCATGGCCCAGGCAGAGTGAAACTCAACTGCAGTCAGAAATGGCAGAACATTCATCCAAGCTGTTGGGAAGAGCACAGTGTCCACCTGCAACTTGCTCACCAGGACCACAGCAGGCTCATGGAAAAGGATGTCAAAGCAAGTGAAGATGCCAAACTTCCCAAAGGGAGTCTCAAAGGTGACAGCTTCTGGCTCTTTTGGGTAATTAAACTGAGTTTCTGACATAAAGAGATTATACTGTAGGGAAAAGACAAAAGAGAAACCAGTTAAAGGCACTTACTGCAATATCTTGGAGTCATTCCCTAAAACTCTTCAGAATGACTAGAGAAGTTTTTTGCCCTGTGTTTGAAGCCTGGAATGCCAAGGGATAGCCTGGTGAAAACCTGGCACTAAAAACTGAAGATGCTTAAGCAGCAGGATTTCCAGTAATAGGGAGTTAATGAGCTGAGGAGGTCAACTAAAACCTCATCTCTCCAAACTGGACCTGAGCAATCATTTTTCACTCCAGTCTGTTTTGAGAAACATGACAACAAATGCAAATTTGGAGCCAACACCACAACAAGAGAGAGATTCTTTTAAATCATAAACAGAAGGAAAAATCTTCCTTGAGACAGCAACTGGCTCTTCATTATCTTGCCAATTGGAGACATTTTGGAAGCAGTGGACTGACTTTTCAGGCTCACTTTACCTTGTGGTACCGAGCCACCAGTTTCCCTTCTGGGTCAAAGACAACATCAGTGTTGTACTGATAGCGACCATCGCTGGGGCAGCTGGGATCACTGGAGTTACATGGCTTCTTGTCCCCAATGTTTGCAACCACATAGATGGAGTTATTCCTGGCCATGCAGCTGAGTCGTTCCTGCACTGGTGCTGGAGCAAACCTAATGTATTTCAGGGAAAAGAAGAATAAGAAAGTTACTAAGAAAATCAGTGCTGTCAGGGGTGACCATCAGTGGAGTGCTGAGGGCAGCAGCACCTTCAACCCTGTAGACTTGGCAGGACAGGCAGATACACAGGGATGCTGCACCACTCCCTCAGATTGTTTTCTGCTCCTTGGGGCAGGTTCTGCAGCCCTCCCATTGGCATCCAGAGGGACATGCCACCCCTGGGTGCCTGCCAGTACCCCTGGGCACCCAGAGTGTGGTCTGCAGAAAGGAGATAATCCTAAAGCTGGGAAAGGGCAGGAGAGGAATTTCTAGGCAGCTAACTTGGTGTAACACAGGACAATATCTTAGTCTTTGGCATAGAGGCACCTGAAGACCATACTCTGGGGCCTCAATATACCATGCAGAGTTGAGCTGCAGAGTAAAGCAGCTGATGTGGTCAAGGTAACTCATCTCTCACTGATGAAAGCGCACAGTCCTGTAGCTATGGCATGAACAGTAGTGGGATGTTCATTTCAAGCTGCTAATGAAAACCCTGATTTGGAACAGTGCAGAGACAGGCAGATTACCTGCACAAGATCTGAGTGAAGAACTGGAGTAAAAATGTGCTTAGACACACTGCCACCCCACACCTCACATTCACTGACAGACTCTGAATATTTTAGCTACTTCTGTTTCAGTAAAAATTTGCACATCCTGCACTTCTGACCATGCTGAATCTTCCTCTCAGGACCATTGAGGACTTACACCCTGAGAGGTGTAATGACATGCTCTAAGCACCTCATCACTGAGCAGGTGCAGAAAGCCATGGTGAAAAAGACAGACCACAGTTGTAGTTCCATGGCCAAACACTTACTGCATGCCATATGGATCTGAAGTACAGCACTCAAGTACAGGTTATTTTGTCCCTCCTGGAACATCATGCATGAATGACAGATCATGTTCTGCAGCCCAGAGACTCTAGCAATTCAGACTTCATCTGATCTAATTGTGAAAAACTAAGATAAAAAGCTTATTAGTTTACATCACTCAGAGGTTTGAACTTTGACTACTACTGACCTCATCACCTCTGTTATTAGCTGCTCATAAATAAGTTATTGACTGTTCACATGACTGGTATATGTGCTTTTGTTTGAACTCAGCATTCACCAAAAAACAAATTAGCAAAACAAAGAAATACTAGTGTTAAGAATTTACAAGCAGTTCTATTCAAAATACAGTGGAAAAATCCCAAAGCAGAATGAGAAGCAGCACATTCTGGCATCAAAGCTTTTCACAGAATCACAGAATGTTAGGAGTTGGAAGGGACCTCAAAAGAGCATCTCATCCAACCCCCCTACCACAGCAGGATTCTCTAGACCAGATCACACAGCAGCATGTCCAGATGGGCTTTGAATACCTCCACAGAAGGAGACTCCTCAACCTCTCTGGGCAGTCTGGGCCAGTGCTCTGGCACCTCAACTGGGAAAAAAATTCCTACGTGTATTCACACGGAATCTCCTCTGCTTCAGCTTACAGCCATTGCCTCTTGTCCTGTCATTGGGCTTCACTCAGAAGAGCCTGACCCCATCCTCCCAACACACACCCTTCACATATTTAAAAGCATAGATGAGTTCACCCCTTAGCCTCCTCTTCTCCAAGCTAAAGAGACCCAACTCCCTCAGCCTTTCCTCCTCAGGAAGATGTTCCAGCCCCTTCAGCATCTTGGTGCCTCTGTGCTTGACTCTTTCCAGCAGTTCCCTATCTTTCTTCAGCTGAGGGGCACAGAACTGGACACAATATTCCAGATGTGGCCTCACCAGGGTAGAGTAAAGGGGGAGAAGAACCTCTCTTGACCTACTAACCACACCCCTTCTAATCCACTCCTGGCCACTAGAGCACACTGCTGGCTCGTGGTCATCCTTCCATCCAGCAGGACCCCCAGATCCCCTTCCCCTTCACTGCCCTCCAACAGGTCATTCCCCAACCTATAAAGATCCATGGGGTTGGTCTTTCCCAGGTGCAATTTTTCAAGTGGAAAAAAAAGAAGAAAAAAAGAGGGGGAAAATATGTTTTCTCTACATTAAGTAACACAAACTGTATTTTGCTTGGATTTCTCCTTAAAGAAGAAAAATTTTAATTCAAAGCATCTTTTTAACAATTAGCAATGGACATGCTTTATATTTTCTTATGTGCCTTACCTTCCTATGCAGCTTTAACTGAATCTTACCCTCATGTCAGAAGCATTAGCAATGCCTAAGAATTTACTGAGAGCAGCTCATGACTGCCTGAGACACTACTTTGAAAACACATAAAGCACTGCAGAAGGATTCACCTTGTGGGGTCAGTGCAGGGAATCCAGTTCACTCCTGGGTCAGGGATATCCTCCAGGTAGGGGTAGATAGCTTCTCTCGTGAAACTCCAGCCATAAATCCCATCTTCAGGAGTCACAATGATCTGGGCACCCTGACACAACACATTCCATTAGCAATTTACTCCTCAGCAGGTAACCACCAGGGGCACCAGAAGCAGCAGCAGAAAACACTACTTAACAAAGCTCACAATACCCCTACTACCTGCTGGGCAGCTTCCTTGATGGCCTCTTCCAAGACATCCATGTTCTGGTTCATCAGGGCCAAAGCAACCTCAGCAGAAACAGGCTGCTCAGTGGCATCTGGCAGGATGACCGAGTGTTCATAGACAGCTGCAAGGAAGGACTTGGAGGCAAGAGCCTGAAGGACTGTGAGTGCCAGCACAGCAGCATGCAGGAGAGGCTGGGAAGGGAGCATGGCTGGTGCTTTGCAGCTCCTGGATCAGACACGGGGAACAGAAACCAGATAAAAAGAGGAGGAGTTAAGTTTGCTTTGGAAACAATCTTACATTGAGTAATCTGGAAAGGTAGAGTTCTGCCAACAACCAGGAGTCCACTGCTGCTGCTGACATATGGGAAAGCATAACAGCACACAGTAAGGATGTTGCAACTCAAGGAGACCAAAAGCTGGCCAAAGCCAAGACTAATTGTGCCAATATAAAAAGAAGTCATTAAACACATGATTAGAAAGCATGCTCCAAGCTTTGTCATTATACTTCTGTCTGTCATTGATTGCAATAGACTTTTGCTATCTTTGTTGGCTCAGCTCTGATACCCAGGAAAAAAAGGTGGATTTGTCACTCCTGGTGCTAGTCCTCTGTGAAGTTTGAGTGGCAAAACTGAGGGTTTCAAAACCTGCTATATTTAGTGCCTCCATATTGCCAGTTCCTGTGCTAGGTGTCAGTATGTGCAGCTGCTTCCCCGAGTTTCTTTAGACCAAAGTCACTGCATTAGATTTTCACTGCAGTGAACTTAACCTGCTAGCAACAGAAACTGTACCTTGCATTTATCCCAGTGGCTCTCCCAGCCATGTCTGTTTAGCTTTACATCACTTTCCAACAGCCTTCCACCAGAAAATCTGCCTCTGGATGGGATATTTTCCTCTGAAATCAGGCAGGTAAGTACTTCACTGCCTGGCTGCTGTTAGCCTGAAGCAGAAGAACAGGCTAGTTCACCAGGTGCAGAGGCATGCCTGCCTCTCTGCTCACCTTTCCTGTCCCCAGGAACATGCTGCCTATTGAGAAGCCTTCATTTTTAATCTTCAGTTCAGTTCAAATGCATTTTTTGCTATGACATTTCCCATTTTTTTCAATTTTCTAGTAGTAGTTGCAGCATTCTCATTTGGAAAAGATTTTCTGAATAGTGGGAAGCAGGACAAGCTGTCTGCCCTCAGCTACACAGACACTGTAGAGCTGTCTCAGAAAAGACAGAAATGAGGGTAAACACAAGCAGCAGAAAGTTCCCTGCAAGAATAGTGCTGACTGAGGGTTTCAACCATTAGGAACATTGATTTGCATCTGGTAACACTCACCTCTAAGTACTTCCCTACATACATTACTAGATACAGCATGTCATTCAGGAGCCTTAAATATAAGCCTTTAAAAGGCTGCAAAAGGAATTTTGGTGATAACTGAAGTAATATAGCTTGGAAGCCTTTTTCCCTCACCCTGTTTTTCTGACCAAAAGAAATATGGATTGAGTCACTCTAACCACAGTCACACACAAATCTGAAGGAGGAAGCAATAAGCTCTCTTGCTTAGCAACAGCTAGAGCAACAGTCAGCCCAGAAAGGTGATACCTTGGCAGGGCTGGGCAGAAAGAGTTACAAGTGCAGAGCTGGGCTACTTCCTCACAAAGTTCAAGTCACACTGCCAGAAAAAAAAAGGGTTTCTGTAGTATGGTGGGATGGAGGCAACCCTGTCAGCCTCAGTACCAGAAGGCACCACCACCTACTGCCTGCAGAGCAGGGGGCTCACCCAGGAACAAGGAACTAATGCCAGTTAAACCAACCTACTGAACCCACTGAATAAAACTGAACGAAACCACAACAGCCCAGGCTATACATTGCTGTAGGCAAAGTAAAAGGAAGCTTATCCTAGAGCTCCCTCTACTTTCCACACCTCCAACCTCCCACTCCACTCCCCCCCCGCCTCTGCTACTGCCTGAGGATTTACCTCTGTGAAACAGGAGGCAAACTGATGCTAAATCAGCTTAGCTGCAGACGTGCTCTGTCTTCAAAGGGTGGTTCTGCTCCTTTTCTTCTGCTAAAAGAGACTGCGTGAAGAGCTACTCTTATTGGGAGGGTTAGTGTGGAGAAGCCCTTGTGAAGGCTCACACCAGCAACTCTGCAATCACTGCAAAGCAGGGAGGACGAGTGGGCAGGGCAGGGGAAGTCAGAAGCCACTCATTTTTAGCAACAGCACAGTTATGTTGCTTAGCTGTAACAAGACACCGTGTCCTAGGGCACAGATATAAATGTAGAGATCCAGTACTACTTCTCTACAGAGTGTTTTCCATTACTTCTATCACATGAACTGCAGGAAGTTACAATTTAATACATTTACAGCCTAAAATCTTGTTTTTACAGTGTTCACTTGGCTCAAAACCCATGTATTTTGCATCCTGCTCAGATTCTGTCATTTTATGACACTGCTCAGATTAAATGTGAGCTATGTTTTTATTTCAAAACACACTTGCAGAACAAACAACAGAATTAACTGCAGATAGAAATCTTAGTAAAGTAATCCAGACCACTTGCTTAGAAAGTACAGTCTGCAGATCCTACACCAACACACCTGCCAGTGTGTTCAAACTGTTCACTTGCCTTTCCCAACACCTGCCTGTACAGTTCTGACTCCTCCTTAAGACCAGCATGAGTAACCACTTCACAGAAAGACAGATATACACCTGCAAAATTGCCCATTTTGAGGTTTTTTGGTATTGACCCACCTGGCTGCTTGAAAAAGGTGACACAGAGATCAGTAGTTTTGTGGAAAGGAATTTTTCCACACCCTAAAACTGTGGCTGGAAAGATTGAAGTAGATTCCTCTGTGGCAGGTGAGTGTTGAAATCACTTGAAGAATCATCATCAAAGGCATTAGGAACAAGTGATTTTAATATGACTTTGCTAAAGTGTGACTTAAGAAAGTTGGATGGAAAAGTTCACTCTGTTACTTACAACAAGGATCATACATCACTTTGAGGTAGCAGCAATGTAAGATTTCTTAACACTGTTATGGTAAATCACAAGATGAATTTGGATGATTTTTAATCAGCAGCCAATTATCAGAGTGATCTAATAAAATTTACTATACTCAACACAGTGGTTTAATTAAAGACTCAAAAATGACAAGGTTCACCTGAGACTTACAATGAAGTTTCCTAAATTGAATCACACATACATACAGACAGAGAGGTTAACACATGCACACAGGTACATAGAAAGGCTAATACACACTCTCACACAGATACAGAGGTTAACCTAATCTCTCTCTGCCAAGTTGTAATAAATTCTTGGTACCACATGATCTTTGAAACCTTGTGAAATCCAGTTGCAGTCAATTACTCACTATCCTCTTTCATCAGCATTTGTCAGTAGAGGATCTTTGAATCCTTTCTCTTTGTCAGCATCTCTCAGCAGATGATCTTGGAAATCTTTGTGAAATCTGCTCTTCAAAATCCTCACAAAATCTATTCTTCAAAGTCTAATATCAAAAGAACTACACTGAGGAAAAAAAACAAAACCAAAGCAACATAGAATGATGAAGTTATCTGAAACTATTCATGGCAACTACATGATGTCTATTCATTTCACAACAGTTTTTCCAAGATATGCAAAACAATCAGCAACCACTCCTACAGGTAGCCATCCTTCCCATCAGATACTTTCCCCATGCACAACAGGGACAATACCTTCCAGGATCAGCACATGGAATCCAGTCCACCTGTGGGTCTGGGATATCCTCAAGAGTCATCTTCAGGAGCCACAATGATATCAGCCACCCTGATACCAACATAAAGACCCCAAACCCACCATTAATAAAACAAATGATCAGTGTTTACCAGAAGGAATGTCTCTAACTCTGCTGTAATACCTATCTGGCTGCTGCTTTGATGGCCTCTTCCAAAAATGCTCTATTTTTGTCCATCAGCACCCAGGCCTCCTCAGGAGACACTGGCACTTCAGTGTCCTCTGATAAGACCACGCTGAGTTCCTAGATAGCTGCAATGTAGGTGTCCAGGGCACAGGCCTCCAGAGCAGACAGCACCAAAAGCACTGCAGAAGCATAAGCTTTAGGAAGCCTCATGTCTAGTGTCTGGAAGTCACCCAAGAGGAAGCCAGAGACAAACAAAGACAGAGGGCTTTAAAAGGCAAAGTCTTGCACAAAACCTGGAAATTCCCCAGAGTGGCAGAAAGCCAAGATCAAGAGATGCAATCACCCTGCCCCAAAAGCCTCAGGACATCAAAGGCAAGAGAGCCACTGGTGTTGAGCAATTCTGCCTTGCACCACTGGCAGAGAAGTCCCCACTGTGCTCTGCAGCTGAAGCTTGCCAAATTTACTACCTATTCAGGCGTGGCACTCCTGTAGTAGTGCAGCTCAAGGCAAGCCTGGGTCACAGCAGGAAAACAAGCCAGAGTTTGGGCAGTCTCAGCAAACACCAGCACAGACACATTCCTGGCCAAACTCAAGGGTGTGGGGTACAGGCAGGGCTGCAGGAGGCAGGTGGCTGGGTATTCAGACTCACCACAGTACAAGACAAGCACAGCAATGGCCACAGGAGATCCCACTGCTATGCTTTAACCACGGTTCCAGGCCCCTTGGATAGCCATGGTAGGAGAACATGCTTGTGAGTTGATTTGAACAAACCTGGTAATCAGGACTTCTCTTCAGGTTTCTTTTGTCTCCACTGTGTATGTGAAAGAATGAAGAGGGGAGAAGATGTGTTGCTGAAAAGCTAGAGGGGTTAGTTAAGGCTGTTTAGTTTCTACTGGAGGTCTGGTGAAGTCCATGCACTGCAGGAAAACTCATTAATTTCAGTAATATTTGTGCTCTTCCTGGTAATCCTGGCCACTTCAAGTCCTAACAGCACAAGTCAGCTAAGTGAACAAGTCATTGCACAAACAGCTAATTAAGGCTCACGTCTACAGATATGTACCTTGTGCACCTTGCATCTATCTCTAGTTTTCCCAGCTCCTCCTCACCTGCCCCACCACTGGCACTGGCAGGGTCAACACTTCATACAGGCTGAGAAGTACATTCCTGGTTTCAGTGAAGTCTAACATTGACAAAAAAAAAAAGACAGGGAGCTATTGTCAGGATGTTCCTAGGGGAAGCCTGCCCTCTTGTACCCTGATGCTTCACAGTTCAGCTGGCTCCCAGAGCAGTTCTTCTTGCTAGTGTCCCAGAAAGGGCTCTGGCAGAGAAACAAGTATTTCTTATGTAAATTCAATTAGCTACTCACAGGAGAAACTGCTTGGAAATGGCTAGGATTAGACCATTTTTCTTATTTATGGAAAAACTGCTATCACAGAGAACCCCTTTTAGGACTCAGTCCTGAGCTCAGGGACAAATTAAGAGACTTTTCATAGAATCATAGAATGCCCTGAGTTGGAAGGGAGCCACAAGGAAAAAGTTCAACTCATGTCTATGCACAGGACAACCCCAAAAAAACAAACAAACTCATACCATGTGTCTAAGAGCACTGTCCAGATCCTTCTTGAATTCTGTCAGGCTTGGCACCATGACTACTTCGCTGGGGAGCCTGTTCAAGTGCTCCACTACCCTCTAGGAGAAGAACCTTTTCCTAATATCCAACCTAAACCTCTCCTGGCAGAGCTTCATGCCATCATCTCAGGTCCTGTTGCTGGTCACTAGAGAGAAAAGATCAGTTCCTGCCCCTCCACTTCTCCTAGTTAATTACAGACCACGATAAGGTCTCCCCTCAGAGTCCAACAGGCTGAACAAACCAAGTAACTTCAGCTTTCTTCATACAGCTTCACCTCTAGACCCTTCACCATCTTCATGGTCCTGCTCTGGACACTCTCCAACAACTTAATATCCTTCTTGTATTGTGGTGCCCAAAACTGCAGATAATACTCGAGGGGAGGCTGCACCAGTGCAGAGTAGAGAGGGACTAGCAGCTCCCTTGCCCAGTTAACAATGCAGTACTTGATGCACCCAGGACACTTGGCCCTTCTGGCTGCCAGGCCACACTTTTGCCACAGCTGAGGTCAAGAAGACCAATGAGAGTTTTCCAGGCATGCCATTGTCTCAGTGTCCCTTGAGTGTTTTTTGCTGAGTAGCTGGAAAGGGTCAGAAGATCTTTTTTTCCCCTCATTGCTGCAGCATAGTAGTCCTGGAGTTTTGATAGATTTACTGTTGCAGAGGCAGTTAGCACAAACACTCCAGCTAGCACTTACTAGTAAAACAGATCTCACACACCTCAAACTGACTCTTCAGATATAATACAAACATACATATGTCTATGTATATATAGACATATGGATACACACATACAAACACAATGCCAAGTCTCCTCCAGGACTGAAGATCACTTAGTTCTGTGATGCTAAATCTTCACTACTCTTGCCTCCCATTTTCAGGCACTCTCAAGAGAGTACAAGTGCTGGTATACACAAAGTCTTGTAGACTCTTGTTGTCTTAAGAAAATCCACCAAACTTAATTAAAAAGTTTGCCTTATTAAAAACAATACTGTGCTTAATTCTGCTTCAACATTCTATGTTCCCAGTTAAAGTATTACAAGATCATTAACTTTAAGAAAGAAAATACAGAAAATCATGGTAGTAAAATAGCAGTTTTATCCAAGAATAATGCACAGCAGGCTCAAGTCTAGAAATCAGACATTTGAAAATAGACCTCTTCACATACAGTGGTGCACTGTACATGGAACAAACTTAAACAGGCTGACAACTGAGGATTACTCATCACTTCAGCCAATCCACATGAGAACTTCCACAAGAAAGGCAGTCAGTGTTCAGTGTTTCAAAACTGTAATGCAGCTACAACTAAACCACAAGTAGTTGTTCACTAAGGGATCACATATCCCTGCTCCAAAACAATGAAACACTTCAGTTCAGTTAAGTGTCTGGCTATGTTTCACTGCCCATCAGATGAGTTCTTTCTTCATTATTACCAGGAGGATTTTGCAGGCTGGAACTGGTACTGTTGGCATAAAGAAAAGAACAGGAAGGAAGGAACAGGTTTAATATTCTCTAGATGTTTCTATACAATACCAACATCATAGCAAAAAAGCCACACATTACATGGAAAGAGCTACATGGATCACTGGATGTGGTCCCCATTATTGCACAGAACCACATACTGCTCATGCTCTCACACCTATCATTTCACAGAACCACAGAATGGCTTGGGTTGCAATGGACTTTTGAAGGTTACCTAGTCCAACTCCCCTGCACTGAGCAGGGATATCTTTAGGTCAGGTTCCTCAAAGCCCTATCCAACCTGACCTTGAACGTCTCCAGGGATGGGGCACCTACCACCTCTCTGGGCAACATGTTCCAGTGTTTCACCAAGCTCACTCTAAAAAATTTCTTCCTCTAGTTTGAATCTCTCCTCTTTCAGTTTAAAACTATTATTGTCCTGTCCCAAGAGGCCCTGTTAAAAAGACTGTCCTCATCTTTCTTACAGGCCCCTCCCTGTAAGTATTGAAAGGCTGCAATAAAGTCTCCCTGGAGCCTTCTCTTCTCCAGGCTAAAAAACCCCAACACTCTCAAGCTTTCTTCACAGGAGAGGTGCTCCAGCCCTCTGATCATTTTTGTGGCCCTCCTCTGGACTCACTCCAACAGGTCAATGTCTTTCTCATGCTGAGGACTCCAGAGCTGGACACAGTACTCCAGGTGAAATCTCGACAGAGTGGAGTAGAGGGGAAAACCACCTCCCTTGACCACACTCCTTTTGATGCAACCCAGGACACAGTTGGCCTTCTGGGCTGCAAGAAGCACATTGCTGGCTCATGTCCAGCTTTTCACTCACCAATATTCCCAAGTTCTTCTCCACAGTGCTGCTCTCCATTCCTTTATCCCCAAGTCTGTAGTGATACCAGGGGTTGCCCTGACCCAGGTGCTTGACTTTGCATTTGGTCTTGTTGAACCTCATGAGGTTCACATGGACCCACTTCTCAAGCCTGTCCAGGTCCCTCTGAATGGCATTCCCACCCTCAGGTGTCTCAAGCACACCACTCAGTTTGGTGTCACCTGCAAATTTGCTAAGGGTGCAGTCAATCCAACTATGTTCTTGGTGAGGATATTAAACAGCACTGGTCCCAGTATGGACCCCTGAGTGACATCTCTCATCACTGATCTTCATCTGGACATTCAGCCATTGAGCACTACTCTCTGGATGCAACCATCCAGCCAACTCCAGCTCACAGACACACTTCTGGAGGAACCATCAGTAGGGTTTACTTGTTAATGCCACAGTCCTGTTGCTTGTATAGAACAAGCATGCCTGCTTTAGGTCCGTTTAGGCCTTCAGGTTTAGGAAAACATAAAAATATTTAGGGAGTATTTTTTACTGCTCATCTTGTCATTCATTATGAGGTTGGTAGTGAGGAAAAAAATGGAAGCACAGCTTCCAAAGGTTTGCTTTATATGGCTGCAAGTAAAATAAAGAATAAATATCTCAGCATACCTTCTCCTTGTTGCCTCAGTGATATAGAATATTCCAGTGGCAAGACCCTTTAAGGAAACAGTCAGTTACAACTGTAGTAATAGTAACTTTATGCAATAGTTCATAATTGCATTAGATATAAAAAGCAAAAAATGTGTAATTACTCACACTTAACAGTGGCCACCCTCCTTGGATAGCTGAGGCCCATTCAAAACCCAGCTTTTCATTTAGAAATCCTCCAAAAGTGGGACCTGCAAATGCCCTGCAACAAATCAAAATGAGGTACTAGCATCCCAATTAAAAAGATAACATGCCATATCCTCAGACAACTTTTTAATTGTGTTTTCTGGCCCCTCTCCCTTGATTCTCTCTACTTTGTTAACAAAGAGATTGTCTTCCACAGACCTAACTTTCCTATGAAAAAGCTTTAACATGTCCCTCAGGCACTTATTTAGCAAGAACCTTTTGAATCAAGGTCAACATAGCAACTGCAATGCAAGATTCCTGGTTGGAATGAAGCAGGCTTTCATGTGACAATAACACAGAGCAACCAAACTCTCACAGCTTACAAAAAGTTGACAGTGTACCTACCCAAGAGACCATATGGCACTGAAGAGCCCAGACACCAGCCCCAGCAGACTCAGACCTTCTTCAAATCCATTCTCACTACAGGAAGACAGATCCATTAGAGCAGTACAATACATTTTTGTGACTCTGTCTAAAGCCTTCCCCTATGAAGAGTTTTTCCCCCTCTTTTAATTTACACACAACATAAAATAGTTAACAAGCAAAGTGTACAGTGAAACCATGCCTGTTTACCCAGGCCTTTCTACTTTGCTGTCCCTCTGGAGGATTGCAGTGCTACTCCCCATCTCTGATGCCTTCTGAGGAAGATTCATAACATCACACTACCTCTCACTTCCCATATTTCATACAGCAAGTGTGAAACAGTGACAGGTGGCTTTCAAGAATAAAAGACCTTGTTCCAAGATGAACAAACTAATCAGAGTAAATCAAGACCCTGCTAGGGGTCATTACTGCCAAGCCACACCACAGATCCTGTACTTTGAGCATGCAGCTGTTAAAGTGCAATATGAAGATCCAGTGAGAACTGCTTGCTATTAACTGTCCTTAGAAGCTGAAATAAACCCTAGGTATATGAAATCACAAACAGGTCACCCCATGCTATAAGACCCAAAGGTTGCTAGACTCCAGTGTGTTCACAGTACTGGTGCACACATTTCCAAAATTAAGAGTACAATGACTGGGGTGGTCCATCAGAAAAAAACTAAAACAAAAAAAGTAGTGGAAGCACATAAGTGTCACTTGTTGCCTTTGTCTCCAAAAGGGGAAAAAAGCCACCACTTCATATTCACCCCTGAAAATCAGGTGCAGTTTCCTACTGCCAGTAACATGCAGGGTGTGTGGGACTGAGTTACTTACTATGCACAGTGCAGTATCTCTGGAAACACTGGGATAGCACACATGCCAAGGGAAAAGCCAATCAAAACCAGCACCAGCACAAACATCCACAGCTGACTGAAAAAGAGGCATTTAAAACAAGTTAGCTGTTGAAGACTCTTTTCAAGTAAGGACCCTTCTTGACTGAAGGCTGTTATATCAGCTTTCTATGACTGACCAGAAAACTAGGTTTTGTGAAGCCAAAAACTCTAATTGAACATTAGGACTTGAAAAAAAACCAGTTCTATGCTTCAAATACAGCTTTGTAACAGAATCTGAAAATCCTGTGCTCCAGTTAAGTATTTCCTCATCATATGCAGTTCATTTTAAGAGAAGCACATAGAGAAGAGGTAGGCAGATGAGCTTAACTCAGCAATACATTATGTCCAAGCTCCAGGCTTGGTTTGCTGCACAAGCAAAGGATTTGGCAACCAAGATTTTGTAGCCTAATATATTATAACCAAAGAGACTTAGCTAAAGAAAAGAAGGTTGAAGATTTTACTGGTTTTCTCACCAGCTCTAATGTATGATCTCATCAGTTTCATATGTATGATCTTCTTTAAAAACAGAAGTCTAGGAGGAAGGAGTTGACTAAGTCTGCCCATTAGCAGAGTGTACAACCTAGAACAAAAGGACTGTACAGCTGTTTTGGAAATGTAGCAGTTTTGCCATGAATTAATTTGAGAGACAGGGTAATGCAGTGTTCAGGTGCAACAGACTTGTCTTTACTTAGCTAGCTGAAAACAAAGCTCATCTGGCATTTTCCTCAGTAAACTATATATAGAGAGAAGAGAAATTGATGCTGCTGCATAAGAGTGCAAATAAACTCCACTGTTAGACACTGATGAAATCAAGACAACTGAAAAATAAGATAGAGAACTTTGTTTTGCTGCACTGGAAATGCCACAGAATTGAGAGGGGAGGGAAGAAAAACAAGCAGCAGCATTCTTCCAACCACACACATTAACATGAGCAAACACAGTAACAGTTAAAAGCAAAGGATCTATTTTACAAAGCTGTAAAGTCTCCATTCCCAAAACATTTCCACTGCTCTACATTCATAGTCTCACCTTAGAACTTAGAAAAGAAACCCACCCTGTTTCATGATCAGAGGTGGCAATTATAGACTTGTGGACATAACATGACTATGGTTATGGTGTCTATCATAAAAATATCACATAAGGGGCAGGCTCACAAAGAGGTAGTTCTGTACCTTTCAATGTGTAGTATAGGAGCAGGTCCTAAGATGAAAAAGCAAAGTGCTGCCATTAAGCCCCCAGACACCAGCAGCCACTTCCTGAGGTACTGGGAAAGAAAAGGAAGAGGTATGTAATTTAAAGATGTGAATTTGCAATGTAACTGTTCTGTCTTTCCTAATACCTCTCTTCTATAATCTTCATCCCCTGAAAGAGACCATCACTACATACAAACTAGGAATTCACACTTTCTAGTTCTGTTAGTCTTGAACACCATCAAGAAATACTGAATGCATGTTTCCTTGCCACCAATGCAATCACTGGCAGCAGCTGTTATTTTAATACAGAGATTTCTTCAGGACACTGAGCAACTGTGCTTCTCTATTAGCAAAGTACTCCAGGTCTTGCTCTTCCTTAGTACAAGAAATATCTACAAAGGCCATTATCACTTTGTGTCAGGAAAAGACAGTCAGAAAACTGCCACTGTCCTTCATGCACAGCATTCAAAGAGTAGGTTTGCTTGAACAATTAGCAGTGGCTGTCAACCAGGCAGTTTTAGGTATATCACTATCAAAGTCTCTTTCTATGGTGCAGTTAAGAGCTAGAGAACCATTAGATCAGTCTGCTGATCTACTCTGGATATTATACTTTTGGAGAGAGAAAGTCAAAACAGCTAACCAGAGCACCTTTACTTCTCCTCTCAAAAGCTGATAAAAATAGATGTGGTCAAAAGCATGGATAACTGGGATATATTTTCCCACTCTCCATTCCATACTGGCTGGAAATAGGTTGTCTTTAGTCCCCTGGAAAAGCTCAGTATGTTTTGAACTACAGAATACTTGTCCAATGTCTTTACTATTTGGGACATTCTTGTATTATGTGGACCTTCCAAAAGAGACCTTTAAGTTATCATTGTATGTGCAAGGTCCTGAAAGACAGATCCCTTTATCCACCACTTCAATATGGAAGTCCTCCAGCTTTAAATAAATACACAGAGTGCTTTACAAACTTCTCACAAACAGCAGGCTAGTACTCACTGGCAGTTTGTCACTTAGGAGTCCAAGAAGGGGAGAAGACAGAGAGTATGAGAGTGCCAAACCAAGGAATACCAGGCCCACATAACCAGTTGGGATTTTGAACTATGGAAAGGAAGACAAAAATCAGAACATCAAACCACATATGCTACATTCATTAAAGGACAATCCAAGAATTATGTTTTAGGTCAAAATATTGACATACATGATAGCACACAGAGGTTGTTCAAGTGTTTGAAGTCAGCAGCACAGCTTCAGTTTCCTTCCACTTCCATTTTTAAGGATGGAGAGTGTAAAAACCTGACACAACTCTACTTAGATAACACCTAAATAATCACAGGAGGAAACACTATGCTGTGTCCCTACACCAGCACACTGGATTCTAACACTAATATCTGCCACATTTGAAACAGACACTTCAGACACTACAATTTAGGTGGATTTAGCCTTTATCTCTCTGATCTTCAGTTTTATTTCCACTTAGAAAAGCATAAATACTGTAGTCATGAAATGCTAATCAGTAGTGCTATAAAACACAACTCTGACTTTTGAACTAAAAGAGGATCTTTATGAGAATGAGTAAAAGGCTTTTTGCAACCACCCTGAGGTCTACATTTTCCTACAGCAGAGTCACATTTCTGTATTGAAACAAAATGTGTAATGAACCAAAAGCACAATAGCCTCTCAAATGAGTGCTTTAACTACCAGGTAGAATGTATTCCAAGATGTTTCTCCTGACATAGACTACCTAAGTATTCACTATTTGCTTGCCATGTGCAAGCATATGATAACAACTCTATTTAGTCATTAGAACAAATGCCAAGGAGGGTACAGTCTTTTCACAGCAAGCATCTGTTAGCAGAGAGCAGAAGGAAAGCAGAAAGCCACACCAATATGCAATATTCTACAGTGGAATATTTAGAGATCCCTCCTGCATGATGGAAGAAGTACATGCACATGTCTACTGATGCAATAGGTTAGCAACAAGTCTCCTCCACCTTGGCTAAGTGCTCTAAGTACTGGACTAGACAGACAAGAAGCAGGAACATGACCACCTGTAAAATGTTATTCCCTGGAAGATAATTAAGAAGTAAAGCACTCAAAAAGCATTGCTTTCACACAGGAACAGAATCTTAAATGGGTTAAATTGGTTCCCAGGATCCATTGGCAAGAGATGGTGAGAATGGAAATGGTGATTTGTCAGCACTATAGATATTAAGTTATTTGGAAATCATGTTACTAACAGTTAATTAAACCAGCATAGCTGGAAAAGGCTTAGTTTGTTTAGGATATTTAAACCACATTTCCAACCAGTCATCTACTATTTAGCAAGTCTCTGAATGTTAATATGACTTACCTTCTTTAAGATAAATAAAGACATTGTGGGATCCAAAAAGCCCAAGCATGCACTTAGGGAAAATATAGTAAAACTGAGGAGCAAGACTTTTGGCAGAAGAATAAGCTTCCAAAAGGAGTCCTTGCTAGGGATTGAATCTGTTGTGAGAGAAAAGGGGGAAACTGTATTATTTTCAGCAGCATAAGGTCATGATTGATCTTCTTGCTTTAGGAAAGAAATCAGTGTATCTTCCCTTTTTCTAGTCCTATTACTCCTGCTACCTAATAAATGAAAGTCAGGAGGAGACTATTATGCACTGTATGATTTTTACATTAAAAACCAAATTTGACAGGTGAATAAAAGAAGTAAACATTTTATATTCTAGCACTGCAAATCCCCAACTTGAAAAGAACAAAAGCATGAACTATTGCAAATTATGTGGAACAATCTGGCTATAGTAAGGCTAGTGGTTACCTCTCCACTAGCCCCTATACAATGAAAATCTCAAGGATACATCTCAACTTAAACCAACATGCACACATGCAGGAATCATTCACAGGCAAACAGAGGAATGCACTTTGAAAGTAAAATAAAAAGATGGCTATTTATCAGTTGAGATTTGTCATGTATTTTAAGCAACTAGTCATTTGGGTCTCCAACATGTTAAACTTCTATGCCAGACTGGGAGCTTCTCTCAGATGTCACGGTTAGGTATCATTTCTAAGGCAGGCTCCATTCCTGATGCTGTTGGTGTTTTAATAGTTGAATGTGGTCTCAAAGCATACCTAGAGCTAAAAGTTCATTCATTAGCATCCACCAGCTCAGAGCTAACATCTATTTAATGTAGTTTCAAATTGATTAGTAATATCATGACTGCACATAATTTCATAGCTCAGGAAGCTAGCAGTAGCAGCACATGGTTAACCACTGTGATTTTCTTCTAAAAGCCAATATATATGAAGTTATTCTCCAAGGTTTTCCAACTTAAGAGGAAAAACTACACATAAAAAAAATAAAAGTACTAGTTTTTATCTAGAAAAGGTTAGCAGAACTGTAAACTTGCAATTACAATCCTGGGTGAAGACTGACCTTTAAGTTAACTTTCTGTCAAAGCAAGACTATCTAACATTTAATCAAATTTATATGACCTCCAGCACTTCAGTTAAACCCTTTATTTACTAACATTCTTTCATGTTAATTAGACCCTGCATCATTCAGTATAAAAACCCCCCTTTTTGCTCTCCCTCTCATTCTGTTTTTTCCCCTCTGTTATCTCTCAAACACACCAAGTTCTCTTGTTTTAGGCAAAACCTTTCTCCAGCTTTTCTTCAACCAGCTGCAATGACAAGCTGATACAAAGACACAACTGATCCCTTACAAACCCTGAAGCTAAAGAGACAGAAGAGAACAAAAATTCATCTCAGTTCACTTCTAGACAGAGTTACTGGTGTTTGCAGAGACAGGCATGAGGAGTTTGACTCACTTCAGGCCATCTGCACACATTAATTTTCCTTTGCATTAAAACAAGGTCACAAGTTGATTCAGCTTTGCCTTCTGTATCAGACTTCAGAAGCTGGTATTTCTCTAGAACACTGTTATATATGTGTAAGAAAGTAAGGTGAGGGAAGGAGACAGGAAGAAGGATGCTTACCATATCTTGGTAACAGGTACATGTTCACAGGCACCAAGAGCAACACTATGCATCCCAGTGTAATGAAAGGGACCTCATAACCAAATGATTGATACAGAAAGCCACCTAAAGGTGGGCCCAGTACCAGTCCCAGCCCTGTAAAAATTTCAAGGCTGCCCTAAAGGATGAAAAAGAAAACAAGATTGCTGAGAAAGTCTTAGCATATAGTAAAAGCAATTCAGTTTTCTGAGGAGTGGCACAACATAGGCAGGCTAGTGAAAAGAAAAAGGCACTGCCTAACTAAGGGGTTTAATGGCTAGTAGAGACCTTCACAAAGTGGGACAGTGGAAGGAATTTTGCAGTTGTCTGCATGACAGCAATCACCTCCTTTGCCTCACTGTAGGGAGCCACCTGTACTACAACATTAGCCACTGCTGTGACCTAACACATCCCAGTCACGATGAGGCAAGACAAATGTTCTGCTGATGGAAAGCTATACTGGTATTTCATTAGTCTGATTTCAACTGAAGAGGTAACTACTGCCATCAATGCTCAGCTGTCTTCATAAGCAACTAATAAACTGCTTAGTTTATATCTAAATGAAGTTATGCTAAGGTCTAAATTCATTCTAGGATTCTGATTCTAGACTATAAACAAACATCCCATGACAATATCAAATACGCCTGCACATGAGACAGCAGATTTTCTTCTCATGGTTTTAGGCTGCCTACTGGCAACTTACCACAGTGCAAGTACTCAGTTGCAACACTGTTCTTTGCACTTACCAGGACAGTAGCTATATTATTGGGAAATGCCTTTGCAAGGATTGAAAATGATGCTGTCATTGCTGCTGCAAACCCCACTGCATCCATTGCTCTTACTAAAAAACACAAACCAACGAACATTGGGCCACTTGGCACCTTGTCCAGCATTCTGGGGGAAAAAAAACAAAACAGGAAAGGGAGATGTCTCAGGATGCAACAAGTCAACTACTAAAGGCCCTGGAGCATCATTTTGTACTATGCCAATATCATTTTCATATCACTGTATCACTTTTGTAACTATGTCATTAAAAGGACACAGTTATAAGATACTTAATGCTTCTATTGCCACAACTTTTTGAATCCCATTGGTGAAGTCATCTAAATTCTACCAAACCATTTCTGAAAACCTTCTCCTTTTTCCCCTTTCTTTGGTGGTAAAAAGAGCAGAAAAAACCTAACCTGTAAAAAACTCCAATGCCATCTTCTGTTGTATTTCATAACTCTTCCAGGCAACTGAGCAAGGAGTTACAACTACCTAGTAAGAGCTTCCTTCCTTGTTAATAAAACTTTTCTTTTGTTAAAATGAGGAGCTGAGCCTCTTTGCCTGACAAGCAAAGCTTCTCATTTGCACTCAATGTTTTTAAGAAAAGAGTAATTAAAACATTATGCATAAAGAGCTCCCTTGGTGCTGCACTTTGCCAGGCTTCTTGCTGTTCATCACCCATGGCATATATTTAAATATCTAGAACCTTTCTTCTTTGCTTTCAAAGTACAAAACAAGCCTTAAAACCTACTGAAAGGGAGAACTGTTCATTCTGCTTTACACAGGACAGATAAAAAGTAAAGATGCAATAAAGTCAGGTGAACTAATCAACACCCAGAAGATTCCCCAGAGCTTCCTGTTTTGTGACCATCTTTTCACGTGGATAAAAATGATTAAAAGACAAAGGCAACAAAACTAACCAACAAAAATTACTCACCCAAACAGAATGGTCACACATCCTGAAACAAACATCCCTGCCACAAACATGAATTTTGCTCCAATATGGGTAAGCTGTAAATCAAATGCCAGTTTTACATGGTGTTATTTCAGGCCTAGATCAAAAAATCTTTCAAAGTTAAGAAATCAAAACATTATGGGCACTTTAGAGTGCATACAACTAAAAGACCTGGATATACTGCTCCTGCCAGTGTGCTTTCATAAAAACTGGACCTAAAAATACTCTAAACAGTTAAGTGACTTAACCCAGTTTTCTGAATGGTAAGACAACAGTGCAGTTAACTATTCTAGTGCCACGCTGCAGCTTCTGCAGAGCAGCAGTTTACAGCAGCATTTCTCATTATAAATGAACAGAAAGTAACACATTCCCCCTCCAGCACTGTCAGCAATACCAAGTCAGCAACACCTGACACATACATGGCTCAGGAGAGTCTATAAAAGCTGGTTTTAAAGCAAATTTATCACAACCTTTAATAGCACAAAGCTTTGGCATAGGAAGCATGGTAGCTTCAGGCTTCACTATCCATTACCAGGGAAAGGACTCCACCACCAGGGTGAAGGATGATGAGAGGCATGGTAAAGCTAACTCACATCCATAACAAAGTACACCTGAGCTTCTACTCCATGCTGTAACTTCCCCTAAGGACTGTAGGTATTTCAGACTCTATTTGTTCAGACCTGGATGAAGTCCCAGCACTCCAGCCATTATTACTAAAGCCCAGATTTTGCCAAGTTTCACTGACACCCTCCCAATTTCTGATTGCTGGATTGTCCACCTCTGCTGGTACTCACTTCACCTGCCTGTAGTGAGGATGGTGTGCTCTCACTCTCCCTTGCAAAGTACTCAGTGAGGGTTGTGCCATAGCTGAATGTCATCACAGGCACAGAGACTGAACTTATACCAGTGGTACTTGTGTGACACCTTGGTGAGCCACCTCATCATCAGAGGGTATCATTCACCATGGGGTCTAAGAGACTGCCCAGCCAAAGAGAATACTGTGAAACCATAGCAGCCCCAACTTGGGGTGTGACCCTGACCAGCCCTAGCCAAAAATGCATAGAGAACAGTGCTCCAGCAAACAAACTTATATTATTTATTTGTAATTTCTCCAACATGAGAAAAAATCCTGGATCTGTGGAAAAAAAAAGAAGTTGCAAGAACTGGAGACATGAATGTGGAAGGAGAAACTGAATTGAGCAGCAGAGTCACAACTGGAGGAAATGTTAAGAAAAAGACAACATACCAGAAAAGAAGAAGGGGTGCAGCTAACTAAAGAAAAAACAAAACAAAACATCTTAAGAACAGTGTCAAAAGCAAACAGAACATATAACTAAGTGCAATAAATAAAACTGGGGGGAAGGGGCGTAAGGAGAAAGGAGGCAATAGAAAGGCTAATTGATCAGCAGGTTACTCTGAAGCAAACAGAACAGTTAACCAGAGAAACAAACCAGATCCATTTTCACCACCCTATGCTACCCTCAAGAACTGTACAAGAATACATTCAAAATGTACAGTCAAAACTTAGATCAAATTCAGACTGACTAACCAGGCTCCAGTTACTGCAGACAAAAGCTGGCAGGAGTGCTGCTGAAGAGACATCTCTTTTCTTACCCTTAGAGAACTATCTTCATGTACCAACCTGTGCAACCACAGAACTAAGTGACAGCTTCAATTATACTTACATAATTTCCCAAGATTAAAGAAGACAAGAAATTGACCAAGGCAAAACATCCAAAAATCAGGCCAACAAGGGTGTTACTGACACCTTTTTTTTCTGCCTGCAAAAAAGACCACAACTGCATAAAGATGGAGGCAAATTCTTCAGCTGAGTATTGTTCATGCCTTGTACACTTAATTTTTCTAGTAGTGCAGTTATAAAGCAATTTCCTTTCTCAAAGGCAGTAAGGCCTCATAAGGTAACAACACAGCAGTTTAATGACACATTGCACTTCTATTTAAGCTACATGTACTCAAAGGAAAAGCAATATTCACTCCTTGATGAACAGAAACTGTGAACAGGTGACCAGACTATGCAGGAGGTTCAGCTGGTGTGCAGCAGAGCTGGCTACAAAGCTTTGATCCCTCACACAATGGGAGGACAGTGAATAGAGACATTCTCTTTACTGTATCATGCCCCCCTATAACAAACACCAGGAGATTTTTTTTCACTTACTCAACTGGCAAACTACACTTACTTGGCTACAAGCAGTCCCAGGATTTAGAGAAAAAATAATCTTAATGCTTCCTTGTTAATACTTGGGCACAACTTGATCATGACAAAAATGGGCTTCTGCTGCAAAGGCACTATGACCATATTTTTCATCTTATATTTAACCATTGTATTCACTCAGCATAAGCAGAGATAAATTTTTTCCCCTCTATTTGCTAGGATAGGAAGTTTAACACAGCAAATGATGGCCCAGCATGAGTTAATAGAGAGTTAGCTATAAATAAAAAGTCATTAAGTGGCTAAGGCATCGACATGCAAGTCAGGACACAGGCAGAGCTTTAACCTCAGCTCTGCAACCAAACTGCTATGCAACTATGGGTATAAAACTACTACACTTCTCTAAGCATTTAGTTCAACTTCTGCCTGGTATCACTAGTTTGCTGTCTTCTCCACAGCCACAGGGAAGATGAAATTAGTTCATGGACAGAATCCAGGTCACCATTATATATACTCTCATCTATTTTAGCCAGCAGCAGACTATCACTATGAATTCCTACAAATGAAACGTCTGAGAGCTTACAGCCAGCCATGAAGATCTCAGGGTGCTCAAGATCATTTTAAAGTTTCACCATTAAAACAAACAAAAAACAAAACAAAAACACACACACAAAATACCCCAAAACACCACAAACCAAAACCCAGACTCCACAGAGCAGCTACCTAAATTGTTTACCTCCGTAGGGAAAAAGGGTCCCAGGATTGAATAGCATATCATTGAACTGAAGTTTATTGAGGCTGTCGCTGCCATTATATATAGCTGTTCTCTGGTGAGCCTTCTCGATCCCTCAGTAACTGCTTCGGGCACGACATCTTCTTAAAACATGAAAGAAAAAGAAAAGTGAAAAAAGAAATACTACTGACTATGGAGGTTTTGCACAACGTGCAAAGTGGGTGTGAAAATTAAAATGGTATAAGACTTCTGTCCTGCCGGCTCTGGGAGATTAAAGCCAGCCGTGCCGCTTTCCTCCCTTCCGCAGGGGTACGGGCTCCTTCCCGCTGCAGCCACGCCGAAAGCGTTCGGCCCTTTGGCAGCGCCTGTCCCGCCGCGCTCCCGGCCCAGCCCCACGCTTACCGCAGCGGCTGAGCAAAGCCCTCACCGGGACAACCCCGGTACGCGTCGCTGCGGGACTCAACCCCGCGAAGAAACCCACCCTCATCATCCCCTGCATGCCCATTCCCTTCGCCAAGCGCAGACTGCGGAGCGGCCCTTCAGCACCGGCTCGGCAGCAGCAGCCGGAACCGGGAGCGGGTCCGGGGTCCCAGACAAACACGGGACGCTTCCCACCTGGGCGCTGTTCACCACCCGCGTCCTCCGCCGCCCGGCTGCCCATAGAGAAGGAGCACTGCAGCCGCAACGGCCGGCACGCTTCAACAGCTCCCCGCAACTCCGTCCGGCAGCGGCCGCCCGCTAACAGCGCCCCGAAACCGCAGCCAAGCCCCGGCCGCCGCCACTGAGCATGCTCGGACCGCGGGGCCGCCTGCCGCGACCCATGGACTACCAGGCGTCCGGGGGCTGCCCTGTGGGGTGTTAAAGCCTGCGGGGACTGCCAGCCCCTGGGGGAGAGCAGAGCGGGCCGTGATAGGCGGGGGCTTAGAATTACGGAATCGTAGCTGTTGTGGTTGGAAAAGACTTGTGAGATCATCGAGTCCAACCATCCACCTAACTCTATGAGCTCACTGCTAAACCGTGTTCTAGAGCTCAGCATCTACACGTTTTTTGAACTCTTCCAGGGATGGTGATCCCACTACCTTCTTGGGCAGCCTGTGTCAGTGTTTGATAACCCTCGCAGTAAAGTAATTATTTCTTACGTCCAATCTGAACCTCCCCTGGAGCAACTCGAAGCTATTTCCTGTTGTCTCATCACACAGTACCTGGGAGAAGACACCGAGCCCCACCTTGCTCCAACCTCTTTTCAGGTAGTTGTAGAGAGCGAGGAGGTCTCCCCTGAGCCTCCTCCAGACCAAACAACCTCAGTTCCCTCAGTTGCTCCTCATAACACTTGTGCTCTAGACCCTTCATCAGCACATTGCCTTTCTTTGAACACACTACAGCACCTCAATGTCCCTCCTGCAGCAAGGGCCCCAACACTGAACACAATACTGGAAGTGCAGTGTCACCAGTGCTGAGTACAGGGGAACAATCACCCCCCTAGTTCTGCTTGCCACCCTGTTTCTGATACAAGCTGTTGGCCTTCTTGGCCACCTAGGCATACTGCTGTCTCATGTTCAGCCTCCTGTCAACCAAAACTCCCAGGTCCTTTTCTGTTGAGCAGCTTTCCAGACACTCTGCTCCCAGCCTGTAGCATTGCATGGGATTGTTGTGGCCAAAGTGTAGGACCTGGTGCTTGGCCTGTGTTGAACCTCATCACGTTGACCTCAGCCTTTGGGAAGTTGGATAATAAGCTGCTGGCTGCCACAGTAAGCTGCACATCTGGTTCAGGGAGCTGCTCACTTACTGGAGCTGATAAGGCATGAAATGCAGCATGTGCTTTTGGTGCAGAGGCTTCCATGGGTTACAGGGCAAGCAAACAGAGGAGGTGGAGGAGAAAGCTGTCAGGAGAACAAGTGGGAATTTGCCAAATACAACTATACCTCACCTGGATGTTAGAAAGATGTTTCCAACAAGCAGAACAATACACAGTACAGAAAAGTCTCACAACAGAGGTGTAAGTCCAAAGTGTATTAAAACAGGAATTCAAACTGTTTATGAATATTGTGTTACTGTGAATGGTATGGACTGGGAGAGCTGGGGTCAGGGACATGAGAGGTACATGCCACTTAGTGCAGCTAGAGGAAGTTTGGATGCTAAAGGAGGGATGGGCTCTAGATACTCTGCCTTGCTCCAGCTGATTAACCCAACTGCATCTCCTGAAAACTTGACCTCTTTGGCCAACCTTTGCTCTCTGAGATTCCTCTGGGGTGGCTGACAGCTGCTGTAGGACTGCTGATTTTCTAGGTAAGCACACACATTCATCTGTTCCAAGAAGAACAGTAATGTCTCTGTCTTTCATACCAAAAGCAGATTCAGGACAGCTTCCTAGGACTGGTAGACCAATCAAGATCAACAATCATCTACACTGCCTCTAGCAAGTTACAGGAACCATAAAACAGTTAACAGAAGAGCTGAATGATGAAGTTGTCACAAAAAATCAATAGCTATAAACTGACCAGGAGTAAATTCAGGCTCGAGATGAGGAAGAGGTGATATAATCAACCATTTTGGCACAAGTTCCCATTTGGAGGGCAGAAAAGTGAGGAAGGAGATGAGGCATGAATTGGGAATCTCTTCAAAATTTAATAAAAGACAGACCACATATTGCTTGAAGGGAAAACCAGAAATTGCTTCTTAAAAGTATGATTTTAACTAGGCCATCAGTATTCCATCTAGTCACCAGTTATAATACTAAGATGCATAGTAAGGACATTTCAGAGCAAACTTAACTTTAGAACCCCACACTCCATGTGACAGGAAAAAACAGAATAGTAATTCTGCTTTTTAGCTTTGTCACAAGATCAGGAAACTTAAAAACTATTCAGCAGCCAGAAAGTAGAATAGCCACACATTCTTTTGGTGAAGCCTATTTTGACAATATATTATATAGTGTCAAAGTATACATAAATGATATAGACAGACACAGCATATGTTATGGCTGTGAAGTTGAAAAATCCCTAAGAACTGCTTTGGTCTTTTCCTGTCTGCCTTCAGCAACAAAACACAAACATAAAACCTTTCTGTAGATACTGTCCCTTGAACAGCTTTAACTGCCCAAAAAAGAGGAAGAACACTTGCAAGTCATCCTGAATTTGCAGAAGGATAATAAGAAAAAGGTGATATGTACAAAACAGAACACACAAATAGAATGAATAAGAGAAACTTGTAGGGAGAGCTTAAAAATGTGGAGAGAGAATAAAGCTTTCAATTTGTGGCTGGAGATAATTGTATTCAGGAGGTGAAATAGTTTTTGCTACAACTACTTGCCCTTTTGAGCCTAGACTCCCACTCAGGAGGTTCCAACTACTTTCAAAACCCAGTCCTCCTCTCATTAATAATTGCATGTGAGTAATGCATAACCCAGAGTAATGAGTCAGATTCCCACAAAGTCAGAACATGCAGTAGAAGGCTGAGGTGTGGGAAGTAGCAGTGATGCACTGTGACCAGCATGAGCTATGGCTCCAGTAATGAAATGAGGCCATGAACTCCCCCTGTATGCATACAGTCTATTTATGCACTCCTCATTATTGTTAGAGGAACTGGTTGATGAAGCATGTTAGTTATTTATTCATATATTCTTCACAAGCTATAAATATCTGTTAACCTTTGAACCAGGGCTTGTTACCATCTTGTCATGGTAGTTTTTCAAGTCTAACAAAACCACTTTTTATGTCATGTCTGCAGCAACTTAAAAAAAGTATCTTTCAGATGCCAAATCATATGTAGACTTTAAACCCTGGAGCGCTAGCCCTCTACAAATACTACAAATAAAGTCTACATCCATTGCCTATGTCCACAAGATAAAAACATATTAAGAACAAGTGCTTTAAGAGCAGCTTCCTCCACGGGCATCCAGGACATACTGAAATGCTCAGCACATGTGGGAATACACAGCACTTGTTATTGTTCTGTGTATTTGTAGAAATCTTAGAAATACTTCTGCATTCAATCCAGAAATCACTTAGCCAGTGCTTATTTGCATCCTATTACTACTTCTTTTGCCAGAAGTCACAGTGGCTGCACACAGGTATTTAGAAAGAGCTGAAAATGGCTCCAATGCAACCACATGATAACCACATCCTTTGAGAGTCTAGTGCAGAATCTGTTGAAGGCAACAAAACCCAGCAAACTGCTGTGTTCAGTTATTGTACATCAAATTCTTTCTTCTTTTCATATTGGTGTTGAAATGCCACAGCTTATTCTCTTTCTGAGCCCCCAGAATGGTCTCACCATACTTTCTCCAGTCACATGAAACTCAAAGCAGACATCCCTTGCACTCCTGAGTAG
The DNA here is from genome assembly GCA_013399015.1 of Galbula dea. Lineage (NCBI taxonomy): Eukaryota > Metazoa > Chordata > Aves > Piciformes > Galbulidae > Galbula > Galbula dea. The sequence continues at coordinate 698,596 of VWZX01005643.1, forward strand.
CACAATGTGTCTTCCCATTCTGAACATTACCTGGAGGTGCTTGGAAATACACACCTCTCCCTCAGGGGCTGGTGAGCAAGACTTCTATGGAAGGGCAAGAAAATGGGGGGAAAATAGCTTGCCCTCCCCAAAAATCTTCATGATGCAGAACTTTTTTCTGAACTGTGGGACCAGGAAATGACTCAGATAATTGTTTGGGAAGAGTAGGAAGAGTAGAGTGAAATGTGCTCTAGTGTTACTTGCAAGAAGGCTTCCAATTCAGATCTTGTGACATTGGAAGTCCAATCATAGCACATGCCTGTGGTTTTAATCCTAGAAACAGATGTCAGGTTTTGCAAGGATTGTTCAGAACTGAAATTCAGAATGATTGTTCAGAGCTTAGCAGTCATGGACCTCTCTTGGGAATCTGCAGTACCTGACACTTTTGTCAGTCCACCTCCTGCCTGGCTGTACTATGTTGCTGTCTCAACTACTTAGTACTTAGCTCCTGAGCCTCCACAGTTTACAGCATGGCACTTAAGTTATGCTATGGCTGGAGACTGCCAGCATGAAGAAAACATGGGCTGAGGTTGCCAGGGTGAGCCCAGGGTCAATGTGAAGGTTACCACAGCAAGAGACAAAGCCAGGAACAAAGAAAGCAAAAAGGAATAGAAAGAGGATGGCTGAGACAGAGTGAACCACTATATCCTCACTGCAGAACTGCTTATCTAAAAAAGCCCCCAGATTCAGTTGCCATTTTGATCATACAGGGAAACAAATAAAAGAGGAAATCTGCCACCCCAGACAGTCAGCAGGAGTCAAGGAACTGAATGGAAAGCACAGAGGGTGGTAGCTATAACAAAAAGATTTTTCAATATATGCAGCAAGATGGTGAGTCTGAATGGATCACCCAGAACAGCAGGCTGGTGAGAATGTTATGTGACAGCAGCTTGTTGTTACTCTTCCTCTCCCCAAATCCAAGTTTATGGACAGCATATTCTGCTGTTTGTAATATAAACAAATCTTGAGAGGACCAAGTTCCTCTGCTGGAGCTGGCTGCTGAATGAAATACTAGGCCAGTGTTTGCACTGATCCCACCTTAGCCCTCTAGAACCGAGGCAGGCTCCTTGTTTTCTCACACTCTACTTGTTACCCTGCTCACCCACCCTCAAGTGCACTAGAAGTACTCTCTTAGCACAGGACTGCAATCCTCAGCTTAAACATGTCATGATCCACAGCTATATGCCAGCATTTAACCTGCAGAGTGCTAAATGGACACTGTAACTCCAAGAGAAAACACAGAGGTTAAGAAACTAGCTACTGCTTGCAGGAATCCAGGTGGAAAAGTAGAACAGGTGGAGTGGTGCCAACAGTGTGGAGAATACTCACATTAACACACTGTGCAGTGGAGTGGACTTTCTAACAGGATCTCATGCTTCCATTAATTATTAACAAGCAGGTTTAGTGCTCCTCCAAGGAGGAGCTGGCTAAGGCTTCAAGAAAAACAAGAAAAGCTACTGAGTCACTGGCCACTACGCCACACAGAATCACTGACAAGAAGCAGCAAGTGATCATTCTGGGTGACTCCCTGCTGGAGACAGGGGCACTCATCTGTCAACCTGACCAGTTGTCCAAAGAGGTTTATTGTCTGCCAGGGGCTTGAATCAGAGATGTCAGGGAAAGACTAGCAAGGCTTGTGAACACATCTGACATCATATGGGCACAAATGATACCAAGGGTAACTTGAGAACTGTCAGACATGATTTCAGAGCTCTGAGGATCGTGGTCAAGGGTTTGAGGGCCCAGGCAGTCTTCTCCTCAATCCTACCAATTAGGGTAAATGATGAGAGGAGAACCAGTGGGGTTTACCAAGTAAGCAACTGGTAAAATTACTAATGTTGGCAACAGGGTGTTGGCTTCTAAACCATGGGACATGGAGCTCCTGGAGCAAGTCCATCAGAGAGCTATGAAGATGATTAGGGTCTGGAGCATCTCCCTTCTGAGAAAAGGCTGAGGGAGCTGGGCTTGTTTAGCCTGAAGAAGACTGAGAAAGGACCTTATCAATGTAGAGAAATACCTGAAAGAAGGATGTCAAAGAGGATGGATCCAGGATCTTCTAGATGGTGCCAAGCAATGGGACAGGAGGCAAAGGAGCACAAACTTGAACACAGGAAGTTCAACCTAAACATGAGGAAAAACTTCTTTGCTGTGAGGGTGACTGAGCACTGGCACAGGTTGCCCAGAAAGACTGTGGAGTCTCCTTCTCTGGAGATATTCCAAAACCATCTGGACACAATACTGAATACTGTGCTCTAGAGAACCCTGCTAGAGCAGGGAGGTTGGATTAGCTGATCTCTGGTGGTCCCTTCAAACCTTAACCATTCAGTATGATCACACACAAATATGTACATCTACTGTGTTACACCAACATTTTAACACAGAATTTAGTGCCAATACAAACCTCCCCTCTACACAAACACAACTTTTATCTCAACACAGTTTGTTTTCTTGCAACTGTGCTAGGAAAACTATTTTTGCATATTCTACTTCTAGAATATTAGATTGTAATTTGTTTGCAATTAGGACTTTTGCTGGAATACAAATCTTTCAGATGTGTATACTTCCATCTCCTGGACAGAATATATACTGCACTTACCTGGCAATACTGCTGTGTCTTATAGCTGACTACACACTTCCTGCTATTCTTTTAAGACCTTGAGGGACCTGGTGGTTTATTGTTCTACTGAGTACAAAAACTCCTCTTCAGGTGTCTTTGGGGCTTTCTAAGAAGCATAAGAAGATTAAGTGGTTGATGGATATAGGGACAAATATTCTTCCTGGGGAGAGGAAAAGAAGGCATTTTAATTTGTGTTTGCATGCTTTCAGGGGTCTCAGCAGTATGAAGAAAATTGTATGTTTCCATTTCTTGGGGAGGAAGTCGTCACAGCCAGATGTCCCACAGGAGCTTCTAAATGACATAGCTGCTAAATGACAGTACTTGGCTTGGTGTTGCAGTGGTTCCAGCCCACTGGGGTATTGCAATTGGGGTTGGAGCTCAGAATTTCAAGAACAAGTGGCAGCAGTTGGAGGTGGTCATAAGTATCTTGGAGGTTGTCAGGGGGAGTAACAGGCAGTGTTGTTCCCACTGGCTTTGCTTTTGGTAGCTGACAGTGCATGGAGAGGAGTGCCTCCACATTACACTTCCATCTCCATGACTCTTTTTCACAGGGCTCTGGTTAGCTTCTGCCCCCTCAGTTTCTGTAATGTGAAGGGTATGTGCCTGACTGCCTCAGAGTTGACATTAGCTGGGAAAGAGAAAGCTGGAGCCTGGGAGTGCTACAGCCACATATCCCCCTAGCCAGGCCTTTGCCCTCTGCAGACTCAGAAAGGTTGTGCTGCCTGAGCTTGAAGCCTGTGGGGTAGTTCTGAGCCAGCTGAGCAGTTTCCACCTTCCCCCTCTGTGCCCCCCTGCCCTCATCAACTCTGATGGGTCACCGTGTGGACAGCATCTCCTCACAACCTGGATTTAGCTTACAGCCTGCCACTAGACAATGCCAGGAAGAAGAAAGGAAGGCATATTGTAGAAAAGGTGGCTGACAACTTTGGTGACAGGTGTCTGATTGTATTAGCCACAAACCATAGCTATCAGCATCCATCACTTATGTCCGTTTTATTTTGTCACAATGTAGTTTTTACAAAGATGGCCACATGAAGACCATTCAACAGCCAAATGGTCAAGTCTGAAACAGCTGGGATGGACAAGTCCCCTGCCACACAGGTGTCAAGAGCATGATCTGCGGTGGCCTCGCTGCACACAGAGTCAGCTGCATCACCTATGTACGCGTGTGAGCGTCTGCTAGGAAAAGAAACACGCTGTTGCACTTCTTCAACTGCTGAGTTACAGCTAAGTGCCGTAACTTCCTCTGGAAGAAAGCAGAGGTTTAAGGCTGGTTCCACATCTTCCTCCAGGTTGCCAGTTTTTGAGGAACGGCACCATTTGAAGCCAGAGCGTTTCAGCAGCAACCACTTACTGCCCTAGGGAAGATGACAGGACCTAACCCCAGGTGGCCCCTAGCTAGCTTTTCCCCCAAGAGACCGCGCAGGGAACAGACGGATGGAAGACTTGCTGCCGCTCGCTCTACAGGTGACAAATCAGGCAGCGCGGCGGACAGCCTCCGCCGCTCGGGCCAAGGGGTCCTCGCGTGCTATAAAGGCTTGAGGCGGAAGTCCCGCCCCCTCTTTCGTGCGCGGCGCGCGGTGGTGAAGGGGTGAGTAGCTGTGATGGCGTTGGGGCTTGCCAGGCTGAATCCCCGTCAGCGGCGGGGCATCGCGGCGGGAGCGGGCCGGGCGGGAGTCCCGGGGGGGTCGGCGTCACTCACCGGGCCGGCCTGTATCTGTATTTGCAACAGGAACGCGGGCGGGAACAACACCCACCGAGAGCGCCATGGCCGAGGAAGGGTGAGCGGGGCCGGGGCCATTTGGGGGGGCGGTGGGCGGAGGGGCCACGTCTCGTCTGACCGCGCTGGGTCTTGCAGCTCTGGCAGCGCGGTGCCCGCGCAGGGGTAGGCCCCGCTGTGGTGTTGCAGCGTGCTTCCTGCAGGCATGAGGCGGGGTAGCGCTGGGAGTGGGGCCTGTCTCAGGGTCGCTGTGTGCACGGCTTCTCCTTAGTCAGGGAACGCGAAGAATGCGCGACTGGCTGGCTCGCCAGGAGGCTTTAACCTCCTAGCTAATGTAAGTTCATCTTCCTTCAGTTTCTCATTTGGTTTAGCTCTGTTCATTGCTTTTCTGATGTAATTTTTTAACAGTGGGATGCTTGCAGGTGGCGGGAAGCTTTTGCATATAGTTGTAGGATGTTGGCAAGATCAGAACAGTATCTGTTTTCTCTTCAGCATTACTGCTGGAGGTATAATGGATGTTAACACCGCTCTGCAAGAAGTGCTGAAGACCGCGCTTATCCATGATGGTCTAGCTCGTGGTGTCCGTGAAGCAGCCAAAGCCTTGGACAAGTGAGTGGTGGTTTCCCATTTTGTTTGTAGTGAACAGCAGAACTGGCTGAAGTGTTTTGTGTTGTGTTTAACACATACAGTGGTCATTTTATCCACGTTTTTAGTTAAAAGCTTTTGCAAGACCGTGTGTTTCTGCCACTGAGTTTTGTCTCTGTTCTGGGGTGTTTAACTGTGATCTTAAAATACAGATGCTAAACTTGGTGATTTAAGAATGACAGCACCCAGTGAGTTGGGTTCTGTCTTTGTGACTCCAAATGACATCAAGTGCATTGAGGTTTTGTGAAGAAAATTGAATGCATTTTGTGGTATGCAGCTGTGGAAATCTGAGGCTCAAGAACTTTGTGTGTCTTAAAATTTTCTGAGATTTTAGCTGGGAGAGTTAATACATGTGTCAGACTTAACCTGGAAGAGTTAGTTTAGTTCTTAGGAGGAAAAGCTAAAATTCACAGCTTGCCTTTACTTTTTTTTGCTAGCTTCAGGGTTTTTTTGCAGCTGTAAATAGTTGCTGTGGCATAACATCAGAACAGTACTAGACTTGTCATATGTGCCAACCATGGTAATTAGTTCTGATTTCTGGGTAGGGTGAAGTGTATATATGTACACACATACCTTTGTGAGGTTAATGGTTGGACTTGACAATCTTCAAGGTCTTCCAGCCTAACCAATTTTGTGATTTAAGCATGTACTCTAAAGAAGCATGTACTCTAAAGAACAGGCAGTCCTTAAGCTTAATGCTGCAGTGTTTGGGTGATGACTTCACCATTTGTCGGATACCCCTTCACTCGTCTGAGTGAGAGAAGCAAGTCTGACAAACCTGTATGCAGAAAGGTCTGAAGAGAAATATAACTTGGGTGACTAGTTTCTTAAGGAGTTCTTTGGGGTTCTTCTACAACTTCATATGCTGTGTGTTAATCTGTGTATGTATAAGGCTTCTGAAACATTTGGGTGAAATTCATGATGAAGAAGGCCCCAGAGAAAACTGACTTTGCAGTGATCAAATACATTAGATGAAGCATAGAAAACCTATATGGCTCTCTTTGTTGTCAGGTATCCCTTTGGTATTCTTAACATTGTACCACAGTGTACAAAGATCCTAATTAGAATTGGAGCCCTGTCATAACAGCTTATTTGAATGTAAGTAGAAAAGACTGCTCTGAAGAGCTTGTAACACATTGACCTGGAGATTCAGTCTTCTAATAATTACAGTTCTAATGTGAAATTACTGTCATCTGTGGTAAACAAGAAAAAGCAACTTGGTTGCTTTCTAATAGTGACATCAGCTCTTTATGGGACCTGGTGTTTATCCAGGCATTACACCTTTTCCAGTGGCTGAGAATTTACTCAGTGGAATTTTTAGAAGCTTCCAAAACTGGAATAAAATCTGATGTATGAAAAACATGAATATCTGATGTATAAAATCTGTGTATGAAAAACATGAACAGTAGTAGATCATATCAAAAGTATACTTGGTATTTCAAAAGTATATAGTGTCTCAAAAATTGACCTTAGGAAGTGGTTGTCTAGTAATGCATGTGCTGGATTTTGTTGTGGTTGTGAAGGAGGTTCAAGGGGAGCCTGAAGTTACTTAGGTCAGTTTTCGTTCTTTTTTAGACGCCAAGCCCATCTTTGTGTTCTGGCTTCAAATTGTGATGAACCCACGTATGTAAAATTAGTTGAAGCACTTTGTGCAGAACATCAGATCAACTTAATAAAGGTGAGTGTTGAAACTAGACAGAAGTTATATTGCAAGCAAGTAACTGTTCCTAAGCTGTTTGTTCCAGCATATAGAGAGCTGAACCTTTGAAACAGTGCTGTAATTGTATATATGGCTTACAAAGAAAGATTTCTCTTAGCAAAAGAGGTTAGTTTAGTTCTGGGTTATTGTCATAGAAGCAGTACAGAAACTGGATGTAAATAGCAAAGGATGTGCATCAGGTATTTTAAGTTAAAATGAGTTTGTATTCTGCATAAGAAATACAATTAATGCTGCAAGTGGTCCTGAAGCATGAGAGGAAAATCAATGTGAGTTCAAGTAGAACACTTAAAAGCTGTACAGTGATGATACTTTGGCTCCCTCTACTGATAGTTGTGAGGAAAGCAGCCATCCGTTACCCAATACTTCTGAGAGTACAGCAGATGTTTTGCTGAAGCCAGTTTTGTTAGCAGTGGCTAGTTCTAATGTCATGCAATGTTTTACACAGGTTGATGACAACAAGAAGCTGGGTGAGTGGGTAGGTCTCTGCAAGATCGACAGAGAAGGAAAACCTCGCAAAGTAGTGGGCTGCAGTTGTGTGGTTGTCAAAGTAAGATGCTCATCATAGCTTATTTCTTGGCTTCTGAAAATAAGCAGTAAAGATAAAGTTGCTTTATATAAGAGACTATAGAGCTCTTACTTCTTTAAAATAATTGCTTTCCATTCATAGTGAAAACAAACTGCTTCCCTGTTTTACATTCCCTTTCATATTTATTCAAAATACTCCTTAATTTTGTGAGTTAATGGTTGTGTCCTTAAAGTATCTATGCCCATTTGACAACAAGCATTAAAGGAAAAACCTTTTAACTAGAAGAGATAAAAAAAATGCCAGTGCAGTGTCTCTGCTCAACTTGAAAATGTTCTGCAGAGCATAGTTTAAAATGACACTGGTAAAGTAAAGCCACAGTACGAGCCTTGAAGACATGGTTGTCTTTGAGGTCCCAAGAGATGGCTACATCTTCACAACAGAGACTAATGCCTTCTGCATGTGTGTTCATACTTTTCCTAGTTTTTCACATATTTCACTTGTGAAAAATAAAGCACAGGAATGTGGAACTTGTTTAGATCCATACCAATGGGTATGACCCTTAAATGAATTAGAATAGTCCTTTTATTAGAGTAGCCTTTTATTAGAGAACAAATTGAGAGCAGCTGATAGATTGTTTGAGGTTACTTATATGGAAATTGGGAATATTTGGCAATACCTTGATAAAAAAGTGTCAGGATCTGTTGTCCTTTTTCAAACAGATGCTCAATTTTGAGCAGATCTGATCAATGGGTTATCTTGTGTTGCAGGACTATGGCAAGGAATCTCAGGCCAAAGATGTCATCGAAGAGTACTTCAAATGCAAGAAATGAATGGAAAATAAATTCTGAACCTGATGTGTCTGTGTATGATTAATGGGTGGGTATCTGTGGAATAGTTCTTTTGAGGTGCAAGGGATAATATCAGAGGATGAAAGGACATTGCAGGTGTTGGTGTGGCTTATATTAGTATATTAACTGCCAGCTTGCTGAAAAGATAAGAGCAGTCCCTACCATTCTGTTCTAAGGTCCTTCTGTTTCCTGTTCCCACCCCAAAGGTGACCAACTTAGGGAACTTCACACAGCTTGTTAGTTAGAAAAATGCTGACAGTTGATGACCACCTTGGCTTGGCAGTGCTTGGGCCTGTACTGCAGGCATTGTGAGTAACTTGTTAGGGAAGGTCTTGAAGTACTGCTGCATCTGTGATGAAAATGTGGCTCCCTCTGCTGAAACAAATGAGGAAAACAGCCTAATCCGTTACCCAAGCTTTCTGAGATGTTGCAGGAGTTCTTGAAATGTTATCATAGGTTATTCAGGGAACTTAACTTGACACAAGATGTGTTTTGTTTGGTTCCTCCCCTCAATTCTGAAGCAAACTGCATGTGGAATTAGCTGCTTCTGAGAAGTACTGTCCTGTATTTCAGGATCTGATCTGAAGGAGTTCTCAGTAGTCAAGGTAGCCAAGTAGTTGAGATCTCACTGCTTGAACAAGGTGGTATTGAGCTATGACTTGTCCAGTGCTTTTGTTCCCATAGGAGTTGGATGACGTACAGAATGTGGTTTTGTCTTTTTTGTTTTTGGAAACTAGGGATTTGGGCTGGAATTCCAGATTACTTTTCTCTCTTGCAAGATGTTTTATATGTCTTCCATTTTCTGCTGAGCAACTCTTTTTAAGTGGAGTTGTAAGGAATTGCTCTGTTATGCTGATAAATAGAACTTGAGTGTGCATGTATGGGGCTGAGCATCTGTAGGCAGGATAGGAATGTGTATCTCTGTACTTTTCAGGCTCTGCAGCTTGAATTTCCATTATGGTTTGTAAGCCCTTTTTTGACACAGGCAGTCTATGTAATGTAGAGACAGGCATCTCCAAATGCTGGGCACAAGTGCACTTTGCTCACAGGTCTTGGAGCTCTTGAAAAGTCTCTTGCTTTTGACCCTGTCACTTTTTTAGTAGCTAGATCTGGGCAACCTGGATTTTTGAGAGGTACCTGTAGTAACACTTCAGGTGTATTTAATGTTGGAGTTAGCTGTTCCAAGTCTGGTTAAAACCAAGAAACAAATGCTAGTATTGAAATACGTGTGCTCAGTCCTGTCCAAAATTCTCAGTGAAGGAGTTAAAGTAGCTTTTAATATTTTAGCTTATATAAAGCTAGTTTTGCAAATAGAGGGAAGTTAACCCAAATATACAAATGTTACTGTTTTCCATTTACATGTTTTTGAAGATAGTTGAAATTACAGAAATTCACTTCTGTAGATAAGAGCCTTAGTTGCAGTTATTAAATTACTGGAGGTTTCTGAATTCCTACAAATTATTCCTATTCTCATAATTCAGAAACCTCCAGTAATTTAATAACTGCAACTAAGGCTCTTATCTACAGAAGTGAATTTCTGTAAATGTCCCTGCTCTGGTGCAGTCTGCCAGAGCAAATTACTCACTGTTGTGTCCAGATGGTTTCAGAGTATCTCCTGAGAAGGAGACTCCACAGCCTGTCTGGCCAACCTGTGGCAGTGCTCAGTCACCCTCACAGCAAAGAAGCTTTAGGAGGAACTTCCTCTTTTCCAGTTTGTGCCCATTGCCTCATGTCATAGATTCATATAATGGCCCAGGTTGGAAGGTACCTTAAAGACATCTGGCTCCAACTTCACCTGCTGTGGGCAGAGATGCCACCTACTAGACCACGTTGCCTGGAACTACATCCAGCCTGGCCTTGAACACAGCCACATGGGGCTGCTCAGCCTCTGGGCAACCTGTGGCAGTGTCTTACTACCCTCTGCATAAATAATTTCTTCCTAAGGTCCATTCTAAATTTTCCTTCCTTCAGTTTGAAGGCATTCCCTCTTGTTGTTTTCTACCCAGGTAAACTCTCTCTTCCCAGCCCCCTTTAGGTTTTGGAAGGCTCCTATTGGGTTCTGCTGAAACCTTCTCCAAGCTCAACAATCCCAACTCAGACTGTCCTCATAGGGTAGGTGTTGCAGCCCTCTGATCATTTTTCTGGACCTCCTCTGGACCTGCTCTAAAAGATCAATATCTTGGACTGAGGACCCCAGAACTGGTTTCAGTACCTTGGGTGGGGTCTCACAAGGGCAGAGTAAAGAGGCAGAATCTTCTCCCTTGACCTGCTGGTCAGTGCTCTCCTGATGCAGCCCAGGACATGGTTGGCCTTCTGGGCTGTAAGCACATTGCTGGCTCATATCCAGCTCTTCATCCACCATGACCCCAAAATCCTNCCTCTGGACCTGCTCTAAAAGATCAATATCTTATGCTGAGGACCCCAGAACTGGATTCAGTACCTTGGGTAGGGTCTCACAAGGGCAGAGTAAAGAGGCAGAATCTTCTCCCTTGACCTGCTGGTCAGTGCTCTCCTGATGCAGCCCAGGACATGGTTGGCCTTCTGGGCTGTAAGCACATTGCTGGCTCATATCCAGCTCTTCATCCACCATGACCCCAAAATCCTCTGCGGGGCTGCTGTCACTTGACTTCATGTAGACAGTACTCATGCCTAGGATTGCCTGGTCCCAAGTGCAGAACCATACACAAGCTTCTACCTTGATGTTGTGGCTATACTGGCTCTCCACTTTCCCATGGCAGTGCTTGTTTGGCTGTTTAATTCCTTGGAGTCTGGCAGAACAGCAGTGCTACTCCATGCTTACTCCATGCTAGTTCTGGTTAAGAAGGAAGTTGTGTGCTCATAGTGGATAGTGGAAGCCTGAGTGCTGACTTTCATAATTAAGCAAAAGTATTGAAATTTTCACTGAGATGTGTGAACAATCCAATATTACTTAAAATGGGGATACTTTTGGGAAGTAATAACCACCCTTTTCAATAATAAACTGATGCAACATTTTGTTTGTACCTGATTGATTTGTTTAAAAAAATCCTTTTAATTAGCATCTGATATTTCATCTTGCTGAAAGACTATTGGACACAAAGCAGAGTGACATAAAACCACATGTATCTACCAGGGGGAAAATGTTTATGTTCAAATAAATCTAGCAATTGTTTTGCCTATCTGATTGGAATTGTGTTACCTTCAAGTAGTCCTCTAGCTCAATGTGGCAGGAATCCCTTCAGTTTTGCTGTAGCCTGACTGAAGCTAGTGTCTGTAAGATAGTGCTGGAGCACAACAGTAGTTTGTGTGTCAGTACTCTACAGAAATACCAACATGTAGTGGTCATAGACACTTCTAAAAGTGATGAAATAATAGGCATTGAGGTCAGTGCCTGACAAGCCAAGTTCCTGCCCTGTAAAAGTTTACAATCAAGTTATGAAACAACAAAAAATTATATTTTATGCTCATGTCCAGAAAAATGTTTATTGAAGCAGATTTCCTGTTTTCCTGCTCCAAAAATCTGTAATTCCAGTATGCTGCTTTTTTCTTTTTTTTTTGTTTTCCCCCAAATGATTCTGAGACATTTTCCACAGTGAAAGAATTCAATTCCCTGTTTAAATAAGCTTTGTATTTTGAGGACAGAAAAAAAGCCATGCTCCCTAAGTAACCTTTTATATTGATTGTATTGTTAGCAGCCAGTGTGTTGGATAACATAATACAGATGCTTAGGACAGGTTTAGGAAGGCAAATGTGTGTGTGTGGGGGGAACCAAAACCCAAAATGCTTATAGTTTTGAGAGTGTTTTAAGGGAATGGAGGTCATGGTTTGTAGAACCCCTCCACAAAAAAAATGAAACACCCTCAGATATCCATATATATAAAAGTGTTTGGATGTCAATACAAGCTATGGTATGTATTTTCTTTTTCATCCATTTATTTGAATGGACAATATTCAAGTAACACCCTTCAGCTTTGCTTTTCTCAGGGCAGCAAAATGCAATGTTTGTCAGCAGCTGTAGAAGGAATGCCTTTATGTGCATGTAATTTAGCAAGCTACTGTATTTTTAAACACATAAATGCAGTTCCTGTTTCTGCAGAGGCTGACTTTCACCCTTCCCTTCTTTCCATGGATATGTTTTATGTCCAACCCAAAATCTCAGCTGGTTCTGACTCTTCCCTCCTGGCTGTCTAACCATTATTTTAAACTCAGCATGTCAGCTTTCAACATTTCCCTTTAAGACCAGCATGTCTTGATCTTTTTCTTATCACTGTGAACAGCATCATCATTCTGGCTGACCCTCAAGCCTATTTGTGTGTCCTCTTCAAATGAAAGTTAATTGGAATGTATGTGTCTCTTCTACATGCAAAACTGTTTGAAAGCACCACTAAAAATGCTGTTTGGACTTTAGCTGTGAGTGATTTTACATGTGTTGAGAAAAACTTTTAGCCAACCTGGCCTACAGTCAAGAAGCAAGGATAAAATTTCAGTGCCCTGTGTATGGCCATGGCCATTATGATAAAATCCATCATGTCATTACTGAGAGTACTAGTATGGTTGTGACTATAAACAGCTAGGCTGTCCCATAAGATCCCAAGCATGTTGTTTAGAACTTTAAGCTTATTTTCCATGGCCTGAAAGTGTTTCTTTTAGAGGGTCAATCTCAATATTTTTAATTTTTAACTTTAATTAAATTAATTAAAGCAACATAGGTATTTCTGAGACTACTAAGTATGAAGTGTCTGATAGAGGTTTATTTACTTCTCTTTGTTAAGCCTCACCTAACTTCTTAAAATCTTTTTACTGAGAAGTTCAAATGTTTTCATTCATGGACTTGACATGTAATAGGAAAGCAGGGGGAGAGAAGGAGCACTCCAGATGATAGGTCAAGGGGGGATGATTGAATGTGTAGGGAAGAAAAGGCAGACTGGTCAACATAATAGTAGGTGGAGGCAGAGCAGGAATAGCAGAAGACCAAGTCAATGAGAGACAAGAGAATCTGGTATTAATCCTCAAGAGGTCTCTGTCTCACCATTTCTCAACCTTAAGGATTCTGTGAGCCCGGCCTGTGACGGTGGCTCTCCACCAGTCCTGACACAGATGGGACGGCTCCCTGTCCCTGCCCTTGCCCCTGCTCCCACCATTGCTCCTGCCTCTGCCCCTTCTTCTGCCCTTGCCCATGCCCCTGTCTTTGCTCCTGCCCTTGCCCCTGCTGCTGCCCCTGGCCCCGCCCTTGCGCCTGCTCTTGCCCCCGTTCTTGCTCCTGCCGTTGCTCCTGCCTCTGCCCTTTTTCCTGCCCCCGCCCTTGCCCCTGCCCTTGCTCCTGCTGTTGCTGCTGCTCTTGCCCCTTGCACTTGCCCTTGCTCCTGCCCTTGCCCCTGTCCTTTTTCCTGCCCCCGCTCTTGCACCCACCCTTGCACCTGCCCTTACACTTGCCCTTGTTGCTGCCCTTGTCCCTGGCTCCGCCCTTGCGCCTGCTCCTGCCCTTGTCCCTGCCATTGCTGCTGCCTTTGCCCCAGCCCGTCTTTGCCCCTGCGCTTACTCCTACCCTGCCGCCGCCCTTGCCCCCGCCCCTGTGCCTACCCCCGCCCCTTCCCCTCCGCCTCCCTCTCCCGGCAGCGCCTCCCCAGCTAGGCAGGAGATGGCGCTAATGCCACAGCTACAGGTCCCCAGCCTTGGCCTGTGCAGCGCCTGTCTGCCCAGCGCTGGACTTCCAGGAGCAGGTGCTGCTGTAATAGCAGCGAGCTGGCGACGTAGGAAACAAATGTGAAATGAAACTCTTTAATGCCTTTGAATTCTGTCGATTTCTATGCGTATTTTCCAGTGTTGTAGCCTTGTAAAATCCGAGTATGTCAGATGTTTAGGCTTTTACAGTGTGTAGAAACGTGTTTGCATAATGCAAAGGACTTTGTTGTACAGCTGCGACTCCTTTAATCTGTTTTTCTCAGTCTCGCTGAACAGAGCAGGTTCTCTCCTCTTCTTGCTTTCACAGAGGTATTTCATGAACAAGGTACAAATTACAGAGGTTTGAGGGATGTGTTTGGGTAGTCAGTTGTTGGAAGTTTACTTTGTAGGTTGTGTCTGTGAGACTAGGGAACACCAGTGTCAAACATTCAAAGCACAGTATAGGCTTAAGAGCCAAGATAGGTGAAGGCAGTTTTTTTCCCCCTGCTGCCTCAAGTGTCTGATGTATTACAGTGTTCAAAGCTTTCAGTATGCTTATATTGTATTCACACATATGCAATGTATTTGAAACATTCCTACCAAGGAGATTGTGGTAAAAAACTGTAATGTGCAGCTTGCTGGGTTTCATTGTAAAGTAATATAATCTCCACATGTGCGAAGGCCAATGCAATATTTTATTTTTTGCTTACCCCAGGGAATGTGATATTAAATTTATCAGCTGAAGTATTTGAATGAGAACTCATAAATATTTTTTGAGGTGCATCAGTGGTGTACATAGGGAGGGAGAAGACATGCAGCACTGGGTGAAGAGGAAGGAGTTCCTACTTTTCATCCTCCTCTGTCACGTAACAGCCATGCCTTGCCCTTTGAATGGAGTACTGGTAAAATTTGTCAGTGGCTGAAAACAAGTTTTAAACTTGGGAGAATTTGTTAGTCATTGGCTTTTATTGATAATTAAGTCTATAGTACATGGATTTTAGATGTTGTTCACATTGGACAGAGAGCTCCAGATGCTTTGGGGGGAGAGGAGAGGGCTCCCCAAAAGAGAGGTATGATTCTGAAGACACTTCAAATGCACAGGAGGGACTGGTGGCCTGCCCATTTTACCTGATGTGTTGTGATTGTAGGCACCCTAGCTGGGCAAATTTAGGAGGAGTCTGTGCCCTGCACTAATGTAATTAGAAATCTTTCAGGGCTTAAGCAAGTATCTCTGCATGGCATTATCCTGTGTTGTGTGATCTAGCCTCTTGTCTGGAGTTAATTTGGGCGTCTCCAAAACAACTCTGTGGTGCTTCAGGATAATCCAAGCCATGCTGAGTTAGCAGTTCTTTGTCGTCGTTGACTCAGTGTTCAGCTGCAGCCAAAATTGCCTGTTTCAGGAAGGGTAGTGAGAACATGACCAGAGATGACATTTTGCCACTGTAGAAAATCTTCATGCCTCCACATCTTGAGTGTTGTATAAAATTGGTCTCTGCTTCTCAAGAGAGGTGTTGTTTTTTCTTAAACCAGAAAAGTACAGAAAAGGATATCTAAAGTTGTTGTGAAGGAAGTGATAGAAGGCTTATGATCTCATTCCAGTTTGGAGTGATGAAGCTGATTTGCAACATGAAGAAGGCAATGCAGAAGAGGAGTGCTAAGCTTGTTTACCAAATCCTACAATACTAGATCAGAAAGAGGCCTGGAAACTGATAGGATGTAATTTAAAACAGATTTTAAAAAGTTCTCTTCTTCAAAGCCTGTGATAAACTTCAACTTGCTGTTGCAAGAAAGCATGAAGTTGGAACTCATCAAGAGATTCAAAATGGATTAGACAAATTAATGGATAAAAGGTGCAAACCAGATGCTATTGGCAATAAGCAGAGATATTCTCTCTGACATCCAAAATCTAATAGCAGGATACGGAAGGAGTGTGAGGATTGGGCCTCAGACAGTGGCTTGTTTCACTAAGCAACTTCAGCAACAACTACTGTGGGAGACAGAAAACTGGGCAATGGATATTGATCTCACCCTGTGGGGTATTTCTAGTAGGAAAAGATAGGATGAGCATGGTCCCAGGAGTGCTGAAAGAGCCCCAAAGGCTGCCTAAAGCTTCTTATTTCATGGTTAGAGACTTAAAAGGGTACAGAAGGAATCGTTAGCACACAAGCCAAGAGGAGGTGGCTACTTCAATCCTTTGAAAGTCAAGAACCTAGACTTTTTCAGGAATCTGCTCCATTAGCAGCTGGCTCAAAACTGAAGGCTACCAGAGAGTGAAGGTGGCTCAGGGTGGTGGATTATAGAAGTGAAAGAAGCAGTCAGCCTTTCTGCTAACATGTAAATTGAGAATAATAGAACTGTGAACATGTGTAGTCCAGTCAACTTTCTAGATACTTGTAGGAAATTTATTAAAAGGCTCTTGAAGGTTTTTTCTGTCGGAGGTTGCTCTGGTTTTGCAGTGGTGTGTGCCTTTGTCATCTTGGGAATTACATTTCTGTGATACACTTCACTTGGAACTGTTCATCAAGCCAGCTCAGAAACTGGTCAGTCCAGGGCTGAACTTGGCACACGCTCTCTGTTGCCCTACAAGTATATTGCCTTTGTGTCCCAGGATGGGCCATTTCCAAAAGGAGCTGAAAGTTGTTTTTTTTACACTCCATAGAGTCTTTAGTGACCCAGGCCTGCCCATATTAAACACCAGCTCTTCTCTCTGTGTGCTACTTTATCCAACAGAAAAGGTGAACTGGCACTTTTTTTGGTGAGGGAGCCCTTGGCACTTCAGAAGGCATTTCTCCCTTTGATCTAAAATAGCCCATGTGCATCAGCTTCTCTGCCATGCTGCAAACTTCACCAGTTCTCTTAAGTTTTTCTGAGAGGAACAGAATCATGAAAGTGGTGAAAGGGTGAGTGAGGGCAAGGATTTATTTGTTGTTTTTTTTCTTTCTCCTAGCTGTTGTTGGCCTGACATCTGAGGAGTGAAGCTAAATTTGTAATTTGTAAGGACTGTATTTTAAAATATTTGCCAGTTGCTCCAGATAATAAAATAGGGATTTTTGTCCAGAGGAGAGGAAATGAAAATAAATAAACATAGATCTTTTTCACCTAATTTATGATCTGCAAATATGGTTCCTCCTCAACCTGCATGATTAACTCTCTTCAGTCAAAAGTGACCATTTTGATTACATCTTCTATTAATAAAAAGCCATGAAGACTTTTTTTTTTTAATAAGAGGAAAGAAATCCAACAATATCAGATGACTGAGCATAGAATATTTGTACCAGGATTATAACCATATTACTGCCAATATAGAAATTTTGATACCTCACCTTTAACATCACTGTCAGACTTAGTTTAATGGAAGTTGCCTTTACTCACACCAACTTCAAGCCCAGCAGAGCTGGAAAGTTTTTTTTTTAATGGGCATGATACTTCTTGTTCCAACAAATGCTGGTTATGATATAGTTTTGCTTTTTGACCATGTGGATCTATCAAGAGGGATTAGAAAGATTTGTTTAAAATGTTGCATTTGATTAACATTTTTGCAGCCCTTTTCTCCTTTCAGAAATACTTTGTGGTTTAAGTGCTTATAGAAGATAGTTGATTCCCAGAGGAAAAGGTGCATCTGTTCAAACTTCTTATCCCAGCCTCAGAAATGTGTTTTCACTAACTTCAGAGTGTGATAACCTGAAGGAGAGGGGGCACAGCTTAGGCATTTGGCAGTGCTTCCAATGGAGCTGCTGTGCTGGGGTAGTGGCAGTAGGTTCAAGAAGTGAGGTGTTCTTTCAAGTCTATCATGTCTCAGCTACTTTACAATCTCTGGAGGGTCCTGGGCAGAGTTTCTACAAGCTGTGCCTTGGTGTGTTCACCAGATAGTACATGTGCTGCAGATGTTTTAGGCTGATCACCTGAAATTTGTGATAACTACAACACCTGTAGTTATGTTTTGGATGATCTCTATAGTATGTCTAGTATCTTATTTCTGAGGCATTTTTGCTGCATAAAGCAATAAATTCAATTCTGTCATCATTAGGCAGGTGTTTATATGTACTGCAAGACTTTAATCTCTCTCCAGGGAATAAAATACTTTAGGGGCCCATTCTACAACTTGGCTTTTGCTTTGCTTCTCTGGCATGTTTCTGTTTTTTCTCTCTATGCCAGGAGAGCAAGCATGGTTTTATGTTTAAGATGCAGGTCTTGAATTGATTCCCAGCTTTACCAGTGATTGCTGTGAAACCCAGAGCAAATCTGTCCCTCTGCTCACCAGCTACAAAGAGTGAGTTTACTGTGGCTTTTTATTTCTGCTGTGTATCACCCTTTACTTTGATAGTCACATGGTGTGCCAATGAGGGATTCATGGTTGTGCCATGACCACTGTAATGTTTGGGTTTGGGAGAGTGTCAGTGTGTACCAACTCTATTTTCCTTTAACAGCTTTAGGTAGGTAGTGAGCTGATTTATGACTGGATCAGGAATTAATTTTATTCAGACCTACCCAAGTCTTATCCATGCAGTGTCTCCCCGGTTCTTGTAAAGAATCTTGGTGGTCCCTCATGCTGTCTGTCTCTGAGGGGCTGGCTGTTTCTGGCTGCAGTGCTTCCTAGGTCTCAAGATGGTCTGCAACCTGAAAATGGAATGGCCTGGAAACCCTGGAGTCTGCTCATTGGGTAGTCGTTGACCAGTCATTAGTGAAACTTTGTGCTAAACCTTGGTGAAAATTACTTGGGTAGCCATGAGAGAATTCATGAAACAAAGAAGAGGGTGGGAGGAAATGCCTTGAAGACAGTTTGAGTACAGAGCCTTGGAAGCCCTTATCATCAGAAGATCATAGGATCATAGGATTGAACCTCAGGAAAGAATAGTGTTTTAAAAAAGTCTCAGATCTTGGGAGAAAACTCACAAAGAAATTAAACAGATTCTTACCACATAACTTTGGTGTGCTACATAGACTTGAAAGAGCCCAGCCATAAAGGCAGTGTTAAAACAATTATCTGAAGGAATTGTGGTCAAATGAAAACAAAAGTAAATAAATGTTTCACAGTAAACTTCCTGTACTTAGAAGCTAGTATGGTAGGGTAACATTAAGGCAAAGAGAAAGACTATGAGAAGCCCAAACAAATCCTTAACAGCTTTAAACATGAGCTAATTTATTGTATGCATGTTTAACCCCAGCTGGCAGTTAAGCACCAGGGAGCCACTGCTTCCTCCCCCCTGCAGTGGGATGGGGGAGGGAGTAAAACTCGTGGGTAGAGATAAAGTCAGCTTAATAGGACAGAAGATAAAGGGATCATCATCATCATAGAATATACAGAACAAGAGATGCACAATGCAATTGCTCACCCCCCAGTGACTGCTGCCCAGCCAATCCCTGAGCAATATTGTAATTGGGGTTGGGGTTTTTAGGTGGTTTTTGTTGGTTTATTTTTAAATTTTATTTTAGCAAACAAATATCCATTTTATTAGCTATTTCTTCTGATAGGAAGTTTCTGTTACAACAGTTTTTACTGGATTTCCTCTAAAGTAATCCAGCCCTTTCAGTCTATGTAGGTAGTGTCCCTTCTGCCCTGCTGAAGCTGGACCTGTGCAGCCAGGAATGCTAAAGTCTTGGGGTGAGAAGGAGAGGAGACAGGAGAGATCCTGGGGAGAAAGAAGTTTGGTCCTTTTATGTCCAATTAATTTCTTGGGATGTTGTTTGCTTTTTTAATTCAATGACTCCCTAAAGTAAAATGCAGAAGCAGTCCATGGGACAAAATACCAGGAATGCTGTTGACTTCCTTCTTGTAAGGTTCCTCATCTCTCCTTTGGTGTCTTTGTTTATGACTTCAAGGTGGTTTTGTCAAACCTATATATCTAGGAAATGGAAAACAAAAATGGGGGTCAGTTAATCTCAACTTACAGTAGATATTTCAAGTTTTGAGTGGAATGGAGTACCTACTCCTCTGGAGCTGCAAAGGGAGCATTGACAACTGACCCAGATCTCTGCATACCTCTGGTGCATGGGCCCTTGTGGTGCTGTGAACAAAGCTACCTCAGGCCAGGTCTGGATCATGGTTCCCCATTTAAGTAGCCCTGACTTAATACATTACAGGAAAAGCCTGAGTTAAATGACCTTTCATTTTCTCACTCTATGTTTTTTCTGCTAGAGTCTGACTAGCAGCCACTAATACTTGTCTGTTCTTTAGATTTGGTAAGGATAGGGAGAATCTCCCTCCTTAAAAAATCAATCAAACAAACAGAAGAAATAAACCACAAAACCCCCTCAGAATTGCCACAGACAAAGAAGTGTATTGTGCTCTGTTAGTCAGTTGTATGTGGGGAAGGTACTGGAAGGAGATCAAAGGCAGGGTCAGTGCTTAAAATAGTGTGTACACAGCCCCAAATGGCTGCTTTACCCTGACCACAACCACCTAAAAACGGTTGAAAGTTGCAGTTTTGCTCTCAGCATGCACTCTGGATATACCCCAAAGCTCAAATTGCAGTCCATGAGACTGCAAACCCACATTGCCAGTCAGGTATGCTGGAAGTTGGCTAAATAAATCCCAGTAAATGCGAGTGCTGTAACTGCCCTTGCTATTAAAGGAAGAACTAGCAAGTAGATGTACACAGTTGGGCCCTTCATCTTCACTGGCTTCAGTGGAAGGTGATATGGAAACTCTTAAATCCAATTGGGAGATTATTTAGTCCCAGAAATAAGATTACTTGGAATGAAAACACCTAATACAACAGAAGATCCTTGCCATCTTTTCCACAGCACATTTATTCAGGATGGTATGTTTTAAAAAGTAATGGTTAGGGTGTTTCCTCCCCTCTGAAAAACTTTGGAAGACACAGAGGATACTTAGTTTCTCCCCCTCTTTGTAATAAGGAATCAGAACTGTGAGCCCACCTTTTGTACAAACCACCTGCCAGGACTTGGAGTTGTATCTAATCATAGCAATATATAATGTGGGCAAAGCCACACTCCAGGAAAGATGCACAGTTTTGCTTTCCCTGAACATGAATGTAGAACAGATAAGATCTAAACTCTTTTCACTCCACATCACTGCCAAGATCAATGTGGTGTAGGGAAGATGCAGCTCTGATCTAACAGTGAGCCACATGAAGGGAAGAAGAAGGAATGAGCTAAAAGGGGCTTTGCTACACTGCTGTACCTCTTTCAGGTGTGCTCAACAGTTCTGGTAGATGTACCATGTGTGCTCTAGTGTCTGTAGTTACCCAATCCTAATTTTCTGCTTTCTGATTAATTTCTGAATCATTTAATTTGTCAGTCCTGAGGTAAACAAATTACTAGTAGCTGTATTACAAACCTTGAAGCATTCCTGTTCAGCTGTGGCAGAGATGCTCAGCCTCCCTCATCCTAGGATAAAGCTTCAAGAACACATACCAAAAATCTTCTCTATGGCCTTTTCTCTTGTTTGCTTATAATATCAAAATATCTCATGCCTCTGTTTTTTGGCAGAGCAGAAGGTGGGTTTTGTACCCTCTTTTATGTCATCACAAGCAAGGTAGCTACTAAGAGCACAGGACCCATCCCTGAGTGCAACCCAGTGAGATTAACTGTGGGGCCATGTCTCCCTTAGAGCAGGAAATCACTCAGCTGACAGTGTTCTAAAACATTACACAGTTATGAAGTGGTTTTCCAGTAATTTTTCAGTACTCAGCAGAAAACATTATCATAACTGATCTACACCAATTTTCTCTTCTTTCTGTGTGTATATAGTGTAACTTCCATTAAAGTGCTATTACATTTACAAAAGGGATTCTGTAAAAATGACCTGGTGGGCTTCCAAAACGACTCTTTCAATGGCTCCAGATCAAATTTGCCTACTTTAAACAAGAGTTTTTAAAATTGACAATGTTGTGGATCCCACCTGGAATCAAGTTGTGTCCTTTCTGTGCTACATCTATAATGAGGATGATTTAATTATTTCCTTACAATGTTATTAGTGATGTGCAAGAGACAACAGTCTGGCCCCACAAACCTTTCTCCCTTTCCATCTCACCCTCCTAGGAGTCATAGTAATTGTAGGGTTTTAACAGAGGAAAAGTCTGTGTTGGTGAGTCACATGAGGATGTATATCTGGATAACAAAGGCTGTGTTCAGTGGGAAGGTGACTAATACTAAAGGTTTTCTGATCATTGTGATATTTTAGGGCTAATGAGAATTTAGTACATATGTTGAGTGAAAGGATTTAGGCATCTTAAATCACTGAGAAACTAGCTTCACTGGTGGTTGCCTTCTGTTTCCTTCTACCTTGGCTCCAGAGAACTTCTGTAAGAACAACCTGCAGGCCTAAATCCTCCCCCCAGATTTGTGTGTGTTACTGTTGGATGTTGCCCAGGATCCATGAGAAGGCTGCTTCACCACATGTCATAGCTGTACTGCTTCAGCCCCCTCCACTCCCCCATCAGTGTTGGAATCATTTGCTGGCATTGTGCAGCTTCCCCAGAAGTAATAGGTCTGGCTGCGTTCAAACATGTAGCATATACAGCTTTGTCAGCTAAGAGCATGGGAAGAGAAGAACAGAGACATATCACTAATTAAATTGTCAGGTCTGGTAAATGTTCTGCTATCAGCAAAAAGCTCTGTTGAGAGGTTTAACTGATGTCATTTGGGTAGCTGGTATAAACACTGCTAGGAAAAAACTCTTGTCAGCATACATCACATCTCCACTCGGAGAGTTTGTTGTGAAAGCTACATCTGCAAAGATCTTGTACTACAGAGAAGACCCTAGGGTCTCCTGCAGTGTGGAAGTGCCATTGTTTTAGTTTCTGGAGGCTGAAACTGCATGAACTTGGGAGAAATGGGCAAATGTCCCTCCCTATCTCTTTACACTTTAAATGGTAGCTTGGCCTTTAGAGCAGACACTTTGAAAATGTTGCCTCTGACTGGCAGCTTCTTAACACTTGCAGAGCCTCCCAATGATGATCCAGAGCATGCAGGCTTCAGCTGAATAGCTTCTGCTGATTCTTAAGGCAATCTTGCCCTCTATTTTTTTCCCCTAGTTTTGCTGACTGGAGATGGTGTGAGTACCTCTGCTCTCTCCCAATATACAAGAGTTCCTGTGGCTGAACAGAGCAAACATCTGGGAGCAGCCACACATCAGGATATCAGTCTTAATGCCCCAGCCTTCTGCACCACCCAGGAAGTGGTGACCACTAGTTTGTGTAGATAGAAAAATTCAGCTCAGAATGATTTGCCTTCTGTCTGACCTAGAACATCTGGAGTTTGCTGAAGTCATTAGTGCAGTTATTTCACTGTGAACTACATGGCAATCAGCAGAGTGAGGCCACACTAGAAACAGGATGCATGAGTGAAATCTTTAAACCCCATGGTGATCCAGAGAAACTGGGAGTAAAGTGCAGAAGAATGAAAGCTCCTGTTCACACAGGTTTCATAGCTTACTTGCAGACAAGAAGGAAATGTGTCTTTACATAAGCTTCATTTGGAGGGAATCTATTAATGATTGGCTGATCTATTAATCATAATCAAATTGAAGGAAAATGTAATTCTGTATTTTTAAACAATCACTCTAAGTGTCTGGGAATTAAAGAAAAAGTAAACCCACAGTTTTCACTGTTTATCTGCTTTTTTGTATGTCTGTTTTACTTGGTTGAGACTATGAAATTATTAGACTTGTCTGGTTCACTTTCCTTTATGGGCAGTGGATTGTTCTGGTTTTCATATCCTATAAAAGTAGTGATGCTACAAAATTACAAGGGAAATGCTTCAGTCCCTCAGCATAGATATAATTAAATCCAACAAAAGTGTTTGCATTGCCTGAGATGAAGAAATATTGTAATTATTGTAAACAGATTCCAGATTCCAGAGCTTGATGTGCTCTCTGTGTAGTCATGTTTGTCATTGTTCTAGAAAACATCTTTCTCCCATCTTAAAATGAAATTGTGACTGGAAAGCAGTGTGATGAGACAAACATGGAGTTAAATTGTTACAAGTAAATGTGTTTTATGAGTTGAAACTATCTTGGGAAACCCCAAAGTATTTCAAGGGATCTTCAGTAGTTCAAATGCCACAAGGTTCACCCATCTATACTTGAAATAGATGGAATTTCCAGTATTTACAGGTATAATGGCTGTACAGGAAGGAGGGAGAACAGGCTGAACCTGGGGAAGCAGTTTGCCATCTCTCAGGAATCCCAGGAGAGCTGTTAGCTCTGGGAATGACCAGCCCCCAAGAGAGACATTAGCTCTGGAGATAACCAGAACAGTTCAGCAGTTTGCTCCAGGGAAACAGTTAAATGGACACAACAGTGAGAACAGTGTGCTGTTGTGGGCTTAATTTCCTGGTGTGATATCAGAAACAAGGGGAAAGCATTGTAGGATGGTGCTTTCTGTAGCTGTCAGAGTTATTTAATTCCCTCATCCTAGACAACTGAAAGGCTTATGCCTGCACAGAACTGGCTTGTCTGACTGTGCTTTATGTAGGACAGACAATGGTGGAAACAAATGGGGTATGTGTGTGGGCTAAAGAAGGAAAACACTCCTTTGAATTCCACTCTGCAGTGAGAAGATGCTTGGTGCAGATTTCTGTGGCATGTGCTGCAAGTCTCAGTGTGGAAGTTGTGTCTGGGGACCTAAGACCTGTCCCCACAGCCCCTGTGATACATGCACCTCTCCAGCTGGCTGCTAACCTGTGATCACAAACGCGAGCAGCTGCCTTCAGGTGATGTTTCCTTGAATTGCTGACACAACATCAGTCTCATAATTTGCTTTTCTTCTGAGTTGGACATGCATGAAGTTGTCTTTCAAACATACCAACCTTGGCTTAGCAGTAGGAAAGCAGGGCATGCCTTGGGTTGAAAGGTGGGAGACAGTAGCTGGGCAGTATCAACTGTATGTGGAGGACAAGCTCCAGTTGCTTCTATATAGGCAGTGTGGAAATGAGGTTTGTTTGAAAGACCCAAGAGTCTTTAAGGGCAAAGACCAGGAAATCAGCTTGAGCTGGGCAGAAATATTTTCATCAGGTTAATCTTGGGTTTTCTTTGTTTCAGTAAAGCAGATTTCATCCCACTATCTCCTTGGACCTAGGTTCTTTCATAAGTTTTCCTCATGTACAAATCCAAATTGAAGCTTTGTTTTAAGAAAAAAGATTTAAAATACTTAGTTTAGAATGAGAAAGTTTTCCTGTTAGGTTTATATTTTGTATTTTTCATTGTAATTTATCTTCTATAATTCCATGACATGTCAGTAAAAACATGTTTCAGGCCAGTAGAAATACCATTGTAACAGGCAATAGTTGCAATATTTCACATTCTGTTTATAAAGTTGAAGGAGCCTTCCTTCTTTGTACTCACTGCAGTATCAAACCTGATTTTCCACAGCACAATGTCTTCTCTTCATCTTCTAATGAAACCACTTGATACCTTTCCATAACAGGCATACTTATGGCTAATGGGAATGAGTGTAAAAGGATAAAACCACAAATGAAATTTAAAATGAAATTTCCTTTTGCAGAACAGCAGTACCTGTTTTCCAAGACAAGTGCCAGGAAAGGAGAACATTTTTTAGAGAATTGTTATTATAATTCAGAATTCAATTAGGTAGAAAAAGAGAACTTTAAAAGATCTCTGCAAACATGGCTTTGCCATCCTCCACAATTTTCACAAGAGGAATAAAAGCAGGAATAAAACTAGGTGTGACACAAACCCCTGCCCTACTCCCTTGATCCCTTCCCAAATCTCTTGGTCCTGCTCCTGTCTGCCTGAAGTTGTGTGGTTAGGTGATTCTTGAGTGAGCTAGAAGTAGCAGGTGAGGGGGTTAAATAAGCTTTTAAACAATTTCCATCCTGCCACTGCCCTGTTTTAAAACCCTTGAATTACTCACCAGCAGAACTGTTTATTTCATTATTAAAATGAGGCTACAAGTCTCTCCCTTCTCCCACCTCCTCATGATGTTCACGGAAGGAGAACTACTCCCACATGATTACAAGGTCTGCTATTAAGTGTGAACTTCATATTTAATTGTAATTGCTAGCAAAATATAATTTAACAGCAAAGTATGCTGAATTGGTAACAAAGTAACCCTTTTATTGGAGCAGGAATATGGATGCTGCCCAAATGTATCCGCATGGTTCCAATTAAGTGGAGGAATGTTTAATGTAAAACTCAACTTGATGAAAATAACTGAAGTTTCTGACAAACCAATAAATTGGAGTCTAGAAAGCTCTGCATATACAGTAGAGTCAGGGAGGGGCAACACCCGCTGGGTCATCAATTTTGGTGCAGTCTTCCTGTTCGTTTATGCTAAAATAATACTATGTAGGTAATTCAATTTTGCCCCAGCTGTAAACATAGAGAGGAATGCTGGATGCAGATCTGGCTGAGGATGGAGGAGGGTCTGGGCTGAATCCCTAGCCTTTGTGCAATTTCCAGGCTGAAATTTTGAGAAACTCTAAACCCAGGCTTGTTTTTTCTTGCCTTCCTCCTCCTCTTCTTCTTCTGCTGCTTCTGCTTCTGTTTTTTCTGCTTCTTTGTCTTCATCTTCCTCTTCGTTGTCTTCTTCTCTTCGTTGTCTTCTTCTCCTTCTCTTTGGAAGCTAGAGCATCAACAGTTGCAAAAAGGTCCCACAAAATATCCACTCAGAAGATGTGAGTGTTTGTTGGTGGAGATCTGAATGTAGGATTCCCCACAGGAGCTACTAAGGATGCTGGGCATGCTGCAGGGTGAATTCCTGCCAGCAAAGTCTGCTCCTCAGCCCCCCATTTTTACTGGCAGCATCCACCTTGAGGCTTTGCTTTAGCTCAAGGTAATGATGGAATCAAATTCTCATCTTGGATACAGCTATACAAAACTGGATATGCTCCACCAGCTGAGTTCAGACTGTGGCCCTCTACCTAATACAGGTTTTGGGGTTGTTTTTGTGTTTGGGGGTTTTTTTTGTGTGTTTTGTGGGGGGTTTTTGTAGTTTTTTTGTTTGTTTGTTTG
Source organism: Galbula dea (assembly GCA_013399015.1). Taxonomy (NCBI): domain Eukaryota; kingdom Metazoa; phylum Chordata; class Aves; order Piciformes; family Galbulidae; genus Galbula; species Galbula dea. Next base: position 725,288 of record VWZX01005643.1, read on the forward strand.
TTTTGTTGTGGTTTTTTTTTAGTAGAATTGCTGAATTCTAAACCTGTGCTGGTTAATGAGCTCTATACAATAACAAGGAAATCTGTTTTAAGCTGATTATTTTGGCAACATCGTTGATGTGCATAAAACATACAGTTCTTCTCCAGAGTCTTACCTTCTGAAAGAGAAGTTCAGGGCTATAAAAGCAGCATGAATTCCCAGAGAACTGGAGCTGAAGGGTGCTGGTTGTATCCTTGCAACGAGAGCTGCTGTGTGTGGTCAGCTCTCCAGCAATCACAGATAAATCTGTCTGAAGAAGCAGGGAAGATAGGCTACGTGGGGTGAGCTCAAAATTAAGGTAACAGGTTATGAAATGTTTCCCTTTTCACTGCTGCTGTTACCAGGCTGTTCCTTACTCTTCTTCACAGCCACATCTGTGGGCAGCACAGGCTTTGGCTTTCAGATGTGTTTGCATGGCCCAAAGGGTTTCACCAATAACTAGACCAAGGTCTGTAAAAGGGACTAACTCTCAGGTACCTCAGCTGAATCCATTGAACCCAAACAGTGTGAGAGGGGACCATAGTGGGAAATCACCTATGTCAGTGTGGCCTCCTTATCCTCCTCTGAATCACCTATCCACAGTCTACATTATCCTCTTTTCTTCATTGCAAAATTCACCTTATACACTCATTTTCCCTCATTCTTCCTCTGTCTTGCCTCCAGAAGCAGTGAACTCCTCAGAAGTGTTTTCTGGACCTAGCAGAATAGTGCCTGATCTAAGCCAGGCCATAACATGCTCCTTTGATATGCATAAAAAAAAAATTGTCTGAGTTAACATAAATTGCACTGTAATTCCACTCAGGGGTTGTGTGCAGGGTATTCATCTACATTCAGCTGGCATCTTGTCTTGCTTAGGTGTATTGCTAAAGGCTCATGTGCAAGGGCTGTTTTGTTTCTTCTACTCCCTCTCCTCTCCTCCTCACCTCAACAAATAGTTTTGTAAGACAAAAGAAAAGCTGGCTAATTAATTTACCCTTTCCTTTCTATCTATGGAAGATCTGTTTACACTTTCAATGGGGTAGGCCAGGTTACCCTTGACCTCCCAAGGCCAGCATAAGAACAGACTTTAAACCAGGACTTTTTAAGTACCTGTGTTTGCTAGAAATATTTAGCTGCTTAGCCTGTGACCAAAGCAAATCATTCACTTGAGCAGAACATGATGGGCTTTTATATCCCATTATGGGAAATACAATCTGTGCTATCCTGAGAGCATTGTTTGGTAGCTGACATTTGAGGGTCAGTTCAAAGTTATTGTTAGCTGTCTCCTGCTCTTGCCTTCCATTTCCTGGCTAGTCTCTTGATGACAGTCTGCTGCCATCAGCACCTAAGTGTCCTTTTTAACAATTTTTCCTGTAACTTTACAAACTCAGAATTCTCTCTCTCAAATAATTTTGAAATATGGTGACAGAAATATGGGCTAAATAATAAGCAGTGACACAGAGGATCTAATATGTATTTAAAACTATCAGGATATATTGTTCTATTTTCCAAGAAGCTTAATAATGAATAACCATCAACCTGCCATGCTTATGTTAATCTCTGTAGGATATTACAGTTTGCACTCAGGACCTGAAGAATCTTTTCAGCAACAGCACAAGTTGGTTTGTTCCTTTTCCATTTCTGCTATGCTAGACAGGCCAGAACATAAACCATGTGCTTCTTCACCAGCTTCATTGCCCTTCTCTGGACACACTCCAATGCCTCTATGTCTTTCTTGCAGTGAGGTGCTCAAACTGAACACAGTGCAGTTCTTTCCCTGTAGCAGTCCCTAAGTTAGAGACTTGGGAACTTTTTGCCCTGGCAAAGCCAACAGCATCATCAGCCTTATGTTTCCACCCAGTAAGGTAACACTGAGCTGGAAATAAGTCTCTACATTGCAAGCATTTGCTTGCTTTAGAGGAGCTTCATAACAGCTCAGCTACATCACGTCTCTGGCTGCCAGCCTAGCTAGTACCTTGGTAGTGCAGACATGCAGCTTCTGCTGAAGCTAGTATGTATTTTAGTGTCCTCTTTACCTCCTGACACTAAAGATTAAACACCTCTTTGGTGCTTTTCTGGAGGCTTTATCTAACCCTTTCATGTCAGTGCATACACAAAAACAAATCCCACTCTGCAGCATGTGTGGCTGCTCCCCAGCACAGCTCTGGTCCTGAAGGTATGTGTGGTATTCATGGCCCTGGCATATCTTCAGTCCTTCTGAGGGCTGATGTTAGCTGAAGTGAATCCAGTGCTTAAAGTGTCTGTAGGTTTTTCACTCTTAAAAGTGATGGACTAATACCCTTTGGCTTGTGGCTAGGATAATGTAGGTTTCCCCACACAGTTTTGCCAAGTTTGTTCAGTTGTGGCCTAGAATTGTAGAATCACAGAATCACTGGGTCTTCTGAGCTGGAAGGGACCTACAAGGATTATGGAGTCCAACTCCTGTCTCTGGACAGGACAACCCCAAATATCACACCATGTGTCTAAGAGTCTGGTCCAGATACTTGAATTCTGTCAGGCTTGGTGCCACGACTACTTCCCTGAGGAGCCTGTTCCAGTGCTTAACTACCCTGTGGGTGAAGAACCTTTTCCTAATGTTCAGCCTAAACCTCTCCTGAAACAGCTTCATGCTATTCATGCTGTATTAATTGTTGCCAGAGAAAAGAGATCAGCTCCTGCTCCTCTGCTTCCCCACATGGGGTATCTGTAGACCACAATGAGGTCTCCCCTCAGCCTCCTCTTCTCTAGGTGACCTCAGCCATTCCTCATATGTCTTCCCCTCTAGACCCTATCTTTGTGATAGCCTATATTCCTTCTGCTACAAATGCTCTAAATCAGACTAGACAAAGTGCTGAAGAATATCCTGTAGAGAATAATCTTGCCCTGGACTAATGGTGAACCAAATGATTTAATAAAGCTTTCTCACCTTTAGTTTTTATCATTCCCTTTCCCAAGTGCCTGCTGGCCAGGTAGGGAATTCTGTGACATGCAGACCAGGAGGACAACGTCAGTCAGACCTGTGGTCTTGGTTTGTCAGTAGTGAAAAGCCAGGGCAGCTCCAGGATAGACCCACAAGGGATAATTTAATGTTGTCATTTAGATGTCCTTTGGTGTACAGATGTTCTGCTGGACATTTCCATTACTGTGACAAGCAGGCAGCATTTTGTTCTCACTAGGATTTCCAAATGTCTGGAAAATTAGAGCAGGAGAAACCATATCTTTCTAGAGCTTATTTTTATGGAATGTATTATGAAAAGGGGTCCTTAGGAAATAGCAAGTCACCAGAATGCTTATTAAAATGACCTTAAGGTCAGATTCTGCCACTGTTAATCACAATAGTTGTACCTTACTCTGGGAGCTTTCCCATTGGATTCAGTGGGATTACTGAAGGAATTTGAGTACTACCTGATGGGACCAAAGTGGCAGAAAGGCTGGCTCTTAATAAACATAACAGCTGTAATGCAACATGCCTTCATTTTTACCTTCTGGCTTAGCTAGCTAAAAATAGTTCATATGCAAGCTGCTTTCTCTTGAGGATCTCTTCTTCACAAAGATGACATTTTATGCAGCAACTGTTAATATATTATAAACTTTTATCAGTATTTTAATATATCTGTTGTCATAATGTGAAGTCATCTTGGCTGAGAATGTGCTTCTAGATTAGAAACTCTTCCATTTTTGATTTAAAATAGGAGAAAGAAAATAGGAGAAAGAAAAAAAAAAATTATTCTGAAATCTCCTTGAAATTCTGCAGGCTTCACAAAGCTACTTTCCAAGGTTTGTTTGTATTTCTTTTTGCTTTACTTTAAGCCACTGATGCCAAATAGGCTGATTTAGGACAATCCTTCATGCTCTTTCTGAACCGAGAAGTAGTGGACAGTGACTTAATTCAGTCTTGCAACAGCTGCATGAGACAATGGGACTGCTAGACAATTCTGAATATAAATGAGAAACTTATCTGTGAAGAATTAGTTGTGCTGAGAATTTATTTACACACTTCTATGTGCTGTGGCAAAAGGATGCAAGAATTAATTTTTATTTCTCCTCTCCAGAGAAGAAAATGAATTTGGCTCAACTTTTACTCTGATAAATAGGTTCTTTTCTTTTCAACCAGAGACATAAACTACTTCTTTGGGTGTTTGTGAGCACATTCTTATCTTTGAGAGTTGGTTCAGGTTGTTGAACTTGAACTCAAGGGCTTGAGCACTGCAAGAAGGTATTTTACTCATAAAAGCTTCCATTTTTCAATGTAATAAAGGGTTATTATTATTATTTTTTTAAGCCAGCAAAATTAAAACTACTGAAATGCAGTGTATTGCTGTGATACACAGGGTGCAGTGCAGAAGTCAAGCTCTTTCAGAGGGTTTCAGAGGCTGGCAAAGGATTTAGGCTTTGTGTGCTCACAGATAGACTTAACCCTCTCCAGTCCAATGGTGAACTTTTTCACATCAAACATCAAAACTAGATGGTTTGAAAAGCTCCTAATAATAATTTAACTGCAATCAAGAGTGCATTATGCAAATTTAAACCATAAGACTCAAATGTCAGTATTCAAGTCAGAAGATACATAGTTTAATACTGGTTTCCTGTGTCCTGCTGATGTGGCTGTAGTTATTGAGATATTGCTTTTTAACTTCTCTTTGATGGAAACAATCCTTATTATAGACAATAAAAAGATAGAATTTGAAGTTAATTTAACTCTGAAGGATGTCCTGTGGAAAGAAAACAGGATTCTTTTGTATCTTTCTTTGAGCTAAACTCTGCCTTAAAGTATGTCTGTAAATGCCTGTTTCTTGCCAGTTCCATGGATATAAGGGTAAAAAAATCTAGTGGAGTGTTTAGCTAACCAAGAATAATTATTTCTTATTTGTTATTTTTCTAAGTGTAAAATGTTTTCCTCAAATAAAAGCAGTGCCAAAGAAATTTCTTGTTGTTTTTGAACACAGATTAGTCAAGGTGAACCATTAACAGGCAACTTTTATGCTGAAAATACTTCTGGATTATTTGGACAATATTTTTGAAGAATTAGTACATCCAAAGAAGAGTGAGATTCATATCATATTATATATGAAAGGACAAAGGAGATGGATGTTTACACTTATCAAATTCTGCATCATCTATTCAGTTTTTTGACAGTAGAAGATTGTTCGTTATTGTGTGTCAGTAAATGTTTTCTTCAGTACAGAACTTTTCAGCCTAAAGCTGAAGGCAATATTAAGGCAATATATTTGTTTGTCTCTGAAATAGGCAGTGTCCAAGTTATACTCATTTTGTTCTTTATTTTTCTCAGCTGTATGTGGTGGTAGCAGTAGCACACCTGCAGACTTTACTTTCCAGTCTTTTGAGAGAGTTTGGAGAGCATGGCCACATGCATTGTCTTGTGCAATGCCAACATAAACCAAGGTGTCTTAGGTGCTGTGAAGAGTTTGCAGACAGAGCACAAAATGAGGAGACAGACATTAATCTGGGGAATAGCAGAAGAGCAGGGGAAATGCTGGTCAGCCCTCAGTGCTGAAAAACTTAGGGTTTAGGAAAGGTCTCTCCCTGGCCAAGCCTTGAGCAGTAGTATGCTAGGTTGTCTGAGGGTCTGCTTTCCTTCAGATGGGGTATCTGTGATGGGCCTTAAGGAAGACTGTTTTAAACCACCAGCAAAAACCTTCTCTTGGTGTGTAGGGTTAAGCTTCAAGTATTTCCCAGGTTGGAGAAATCCCACAGCTTCTTTGTGTGTCCAAGTGTATTTAGCCTCTTTTTCCTCAGGCAGCCAGCCCCTGAGTTTCTCATTTCATAGTTGGCATTGGGTGGAAGCAAGAGGAGTTTATTATATTTAAATTTATTTATGTTATACTTGTGACTATTCTATTTCTTAATATTTTGAAATGTCATAAACATTTCAAGTGCTGAAGGCTGAATCATTACAAATCACAATAAATTCCAGTGTTCAGAAAGTAAATCAAAGGGTTCTGTCCCCTCAGCCAAAAAGGCACTGAACCAGAGGAGCCTCTTTTAGGGGAAGCAGAGGAAACCTGTGAGCAGAAAGCAGGACTTGGGTGCTCAGTCATTCCTTTTAGGTACAAGTGGATCTATAGGCTCCTGAAATGCAGTAAAATGACTACCTGATAAGTATTTAAAAGAAATGTCAGGGCAGTGTCAGAACTTTTATGGGAGAGGCAGTGTGTCTTTGTTGCAAGCTGATAGTCTGAGCTGTTGCAAACTCGTTGCAAAGTGATTGTCCTGTATCTGGCATTGGTTAGGCCACACCTTGAATGCTGCCTTCAGTTTTGGGCCCCTCACTACAAGAAAGACATTGAGGTGCTGGAGTCTGTCCAGAGAAGGGCAACAAAGCTGGTGAAGGGTCTAGAGTACAAGTCTGATAAGGAGTGGCTGAGGGAACTGGGGTTGTTTAGTCTGGAGGAGACCTTCTTGCTCTCTGCAACTACCTGAAAGAAGGATGAAGCCAGGTGGGGGTTGGTCTCTTCTCCCAGGTGACTAGAGATAGGACAAGAGGAAATGGCCTTAAATTGTGCCAGGGGAGTTTCAGGTTAGATATTAGGAACAATTTTTTCCCTGAGACATTTGTTAGGCATTGACACAGGCTGCCCAGGGCAGTGGTGGAGTCACCATTCCTGAAGGGTTTTAAACAGTGTGTAGTTGTGGCACCTGGGGACACGCAGTGGCATGGTGATGTTGGGTTGATGGTTGGCCTTGATGATCTTAGAGGTCTTTTCCAACCTCAGTGATTCACAGGTTCCACCATACTGACCTATCAGTTCTCCTGAACATTGCTTCCTTCCAGGGCTGCAAGAGTCATGGTGCTGTCTGTGCCCCACACCCCTTCTTTCCAGATGTACTCATTTGCAGGTGACCACTTAAATGTCTCCCTTAAGAAAAGAGGTACAACCTGTCTGGGGTTAAAATGCTTCTCCACAGGAGAAGTTCTGCATGACAAATGCACTGAAAAGTATTGCATCTTTCTGGGTATTTAAAACACAGAACAGAGTGATTTATTTTGCTTTTTCAGCATTTTTCTTACATATTCTAACCCCTGCTATCTCAATCTACCCTATATTTAGTTTTGCTCTTATGATTTTTTTGTTATTGCCAGAAATTGATTCTCTATCAATTTTCCACACTTTGCAGTGTGTGTTGCTTGCTGTATCTTTGGCTTGGATTTGTTATTTATGACTCTGTTTCTCCTCTTTGCTACTCAGTCAGAAATGCATTTACAGCCAAAATTGTCATCCCTGGTTGTGCAATAGTGTTCTTGGGCCTTTTTCTTATAATGGAATAAATTATTTTTAAGAAACACTCCCAGGTTTTACCACCTAATCTTCTCCCTGTAGTTTTGTGTATAGTGTTCCTTACTTTTGAAAGCTGCTTTTTTCTGATGGAGCAACTCTGTCTATTTGTGAAATGTCATCTGATTCTGAGACAACTTCTCAGCTTTTGTCCAGTAATTGATTTACCTTTGTTCATCAGAACACAACTCAAAATAGAGGTCTACTCTATTGCTGGATTTTAAACCTGCAGGAAATTTTTAAACTAACCTTACTGCCTCACAGAAACCTTTTCTTTGATGGGAAAGGAAGAAAAAAATTGCACTTAGAAAGCTTTGGGAGTTCAGAACAATTCTGATAGATTATAATTTTCCTTCAGCTTTGCATACTTAGGCAGCACTAGCTGCTGGCAGGTGTAATGCTAATTCCTCCTCATCAACTGGGAGAGTGATGCTTCTAAAGAGGAATCCAACTCCCTAACTCACTGACATCAAACTGGCTTCAGTGGGTGTTTGAATGAGGCCATATTTCAGGGAGCAAGGATCTTCACCTTTCTTCTACCTATGGCTAGAATAAGGAGCATAAGGGTGATGTTATGCTGAAGTAGAATCTCAACTGCCTTTGGCTTCTACTCTGCTAACAATATTATTTTTTCAGGATACAATTATTTTTCCAGTATTAGACAATACAGCACTGTGCAATTATAACTGTAATAAACCAGAAGCAGAAAAGATTATGAATCTGTTTTTCTGCCTGGTAACTGGCTGCTTAAGCTCAAATTCAGGGAAGCATTTTGGTAGGAAATGAAGCTTCCAGCATGCTTGCCATCAGTGACAGGTCTGTACCACCTTAAGGCACATTTCAAACAGAGAGAAACTTCAGCATGGTTTTAGGAGACTTCAAGCATAAATGTGAGAAGAGGATTTTGCATAAAGTCAGGACAAGGTCTGTGTGCTGGAGTGAGATTGGACCCAAGGATGTGTCTTTGGTGAAAGGCAGTTCTCCTGTTTTCCCAGGATTTTCACTGCACACTCCCACAGACCCCACTTAGGCAGCATTGTCATGAGAAACTCAGCTAGCAAGAAGGCAAGCAAAAGGCAAGAAAAATAAAGCAAAAGTTTTTCTTACCAGTCAGCCAGGATACATCTGGCAGAAAGGAACACAGTTGTTCAGATAACTGGGCAGTCAAGCTAGAGATGCAGTCTGTAATACCTTATTTTCCAACAAACTTTTCCACTTCTTTTTTTTTTCAGTTGAGTTGCCACTGAGAAGATTTTGATTAGTTATTCATCAAACTTATTTACAAAATTCTATGTCTGTAGTTAATTTATGAGTAGTTCTTGGCACACTTCAAACAGCTGTAATGGCTGTGCTGTGTATATGGTGTATTTCTGTTTCCTGACTGGATGAGGGGAATGAGATTTCCACTGCAAATATTTTTTTGTAAGACTTCAGAATTTGCTTTTCCCAAGTATTTAAAAATATTTTGAAGACTGTTTCCATGAGCATTCCTGTTTTGGTGAACACAAAGTCAACATGGTTGAAATGAAGAGTTTACAATTTGAAAGGAAAAATAAAGCCTTTCTTTTTTTCGTGCAATCATCCAGCTTGACCTGAAAGTCACTTTAATCCTAGCTCTAAGGTTTCACAGGGAAGTACACAGCCACAGGCACGTTCACACATTACTTGTGTTCATGGAAGCATTAATTGAATTTCCAAAGTCCTGTCTCAGCACATGCTACATGCAGCAGGAAGGATTCTTTAAAAGTCTCTCTCACTCTTGGATCTCAGGTCCTTGTGGCAGATGGCTTCATAGAGGAGAAGAAGTAAAGGAGTACCTAAAGTTCAGGTGGATAAGCAGTCATAGGAATAACACTGCAGTGCAAAGGGCATTTCTTTGGATGATGTGTCAGGGCTGACTACAAAGCTGGAGTTTTATAAGCTGGGGGGAAATAGTCATGCAGTTGTGTTCAAAAGTGTTTTTACTTTGAATTCCTGAAAGAGAAAATACTTTTCCTGTCCTACAAGCAATACTAACAGCAAGAGGTAGCCCCTGAGTATTTCTGAGTGACAAACAAAGAGGATCAACAACTTCACCTCACAAAAATATGCAAGGAAACACTACCCAACAGCTCTTTCATTAAAGGCAGCTTCTCTAAAATGCCTCCAGTGTGGATATCCCTAGCCAGCTAAAGCCAGACTGCTCCTGCAGGGGGGTGGGAAGGATGTGCTGGACCAAGACCACATTAGATCTCCTCTCTGTCATGCATCTGTCAGTCACCATGTGTCCTGACACAGAGGCAACCCTGGCTCAGCATTTCAGTGAACTAAACCAGCCTCTCCTTTTGCTGCTTGATAGCAGTGGTCAAAATTGCCTTTCTCTCCCATCAGTTTATTTGGGTCTTGGCATCTATCTGACTCTGTAAGCACAGCCCAAACCCAAAAGGATCTAAAGCTGAGGCTCAGCTTGGCTAGGTTTCTAGGGATTTTACAATTGGATTCTTTTTTTCTTTTACTTGTGCAACATTTCCAAGAAACACTTTACAATATATATATATTTTTTTAGCAGAGCTGTCTGTCAATTTTCACAGCAAAAAAGTATTTGGAAACTGGAGAATAGTAATAGTAGAGTTGTTTTTAAAGGAATCACCCTGCACCATTCTAGGCCAAACCCTTTTATTAAACTTTTATGAAAATCCTCCCTGTTTTTTACATTCCAGTTGAGTCTATTAGCTTTGCAGGTTTTGATGATCTAGCAGGTATAAGCACTTCTCACATTAAATGCAGTGTTGACAAAGGAAATTCACTAGCAAAGGTTTCATTAACTGGGGATTATACTGAAACCTTTTCCCAGAATTGCCAATAAATGGAGACCTAATCCAAAATTTGGTTTTAAATTCAAGTGCAACTAATATAATTTTGTGTTTGGTTTAAAATTACCTGTGGTTATTTTCTCAGTTTTTCAATATTCAGCATTATGTCATCTGGACTCTCAAACAGCATTGTTCCTATGATGAAAAAGCAAAGTTAGATGCCATGTATGAATGAAACTCCACTTTAACTTATTCTTCCAGTGAGTCCTGTGGAAGAATACCCTTCTCCTGCAAACATGGAGAATTAATTAGTTCCTTAAAATGATGCCTTAGGTAATGGACACATTGCTCAACCTTGACCCTGAGGTGAAGGCTCTGAGGGACACATCTACAGTGTGTCAGCACTGTTCAGACCAGACCTGAGGCTGTGCCCTTCCTGTGTTGGTCAGAGTTCATGATGAGAAGATGCAGAGATGGACCTGAGCCATGAGGGTGCCTGTGGTACCTGGGGGTTTGTAATTTCCCAAAGTGCTCCAGAGCTTTGGCCAGGGGAAACCCAACACCACTGTAGGCAATAGGAGTTTTGCACTTGATGTAAGCTACCTGACAGTCTTGCAAGCTTTGGTATAAAATAATGTAATACCCTTCCCCAGCTGTCTCTCCTGGCATTGAAATTATTGGAGAATATCACCTAGTGTCAAGGGTTAGGGCTGGGCTGGCCACTAAATGAGTGACAGATGCTCTCTGTTAACCCCTCTCCTTCCCAAAGGGGAAGAGAAAGGGAATAAGGAAGAAGACATATGAATTGGAAAAGAAAACTAAATCAGCTTTAATAAATACTGAAAATAATGAAATACATAGAAATATGGACAAATATATACAACACCAATATCAAACCCAACGCTCCCATCCTCCTCTGCCCCTGGTACCCTTGCCTTCTCCATGGCAATCACATCTCTGTCACTGCTGATGCTGCAGCAGGCACTGGGGAAATCCCAGGGTGGACTGAGCAGCAGACAGGAACCAGGTTCAGGAGCTGGATTCTGGAACTGGGTTCAGGAACACATGGATTGGGACCAAAGGCAGAATGGACAGAGTCTTCCATGGACACCAACCATTGAAGAAGAGAGCTTGACCCTTGTGACCCCTTAGCTTTATACTGCATATGATGCATTTGGGATGGAATCCATTGCTGGTCAGTTTAGGGTCACTTGAACTGTCCACTCCTCCCTGCAGCTGCAGCCTTTCACTTTACTGCACCCCAAATGTGATACACAAAATTTAGCACTGACCTTTTTTGTCTGTAGCAGTAAGTATAAGCAAGAGCCTTTCTGCACACCAATCCTTGGTAGTAACTATGAGTATCAAGTGTTATCACTTCTAGAAGCAGACACTGTCTGTGAAAACATGCTGTTAGCTTCAGAAAAGGCAGTCACTTCAGAGAGACTGAGCTGTAAAGTAAAATTGATGAACAGAATTAGTTCTGTTTTAGCTCAAGCCAGGACACCTGGTTTGATCTCTTCAGGCATATGAAGAGGCTACTGGCTCCCTCAACCAAGAAATCTTGCAAATTTACAGGCTCTTTAGGTATGCCTAGGAGTCATGTATGATCTTTCTAAATTTGTTTGTGCACTACAGTCTCCTTTTTCATTCTGTTTCTAGGGAAAAATGTTGCAATGACAGATTAGAGGATTACCATTAAGTATGCATTTGGAGCCCTGCTGCTGTGCTGCAGACTCTGATGCCCAAGGAGGAGATTCCTGGCCTGGAAAGGTGAAGACAACCTGATTCAATTCCCCTAAACTCAGTGGGAATCTCTCCAAGGATCCAATAGGTTTAGGGTTTATAGCACAGTCTGTTAAGATGAAGTTTTTGAAACTACCTGAGGGAACTGAGCATAACTTTGTATTAAAATTAATAGGAATTGGATATTTAAATCCCTTAGACATCTTTGAAAGCCTAACCTCTAAGAATCATATAAAGATCTAATGTAACTTCCATTGCACTTAGTTTACAGGTTGTAGCTAAGATGATGTAAATTCTGGGGTTTGTTTCAAAATGCACTTCATTTATTTACAACTCCCAAAGCTAATCCACTGTTTAGTGCTCTGTTAAAAGAAACCAAATATTTTGTAGTATCAGGCACTGTGGTCACAGTTGGTGTCTAAACTGCATTTCATCTGAGTCAAGAAGATTGCAATAGCTTGTGAGGAGAATTGAGATGAAATAATAAATCTGAGGTCATTTTGTTTATCATTTAAAACAAGAGTTGGAGCTGATATCAGCCCCCAGCTTCCTTAATGGTTCTACATAAACAATGAAGTGCCTCAGGAAAATCACCAGTGGCTCTTCTGTCAACAGATAACTTCATTTTCTTTCCCAGATTAGGGTGGTCTGCAGCTATCAGCAGCTGATCTGACAGAGTAAATCTGAAACAAATTGCTGTTCCTATAATCCTTCCTTGGCATGAGGTGCTGCAGAGGAGAGAAACTAAGCAGTGTTGCATTACTGAATTGGTTTGGCTTGTGCTTCATTATCCTGTATTGAGAAGTGTTAGGTTCCCTGCAGTTCCAATCTGCCTGTCTCTCTAGTTATCTGTATCTATCTGTCTATCTATCCATCTATCTCTCTATCTATCCACCTATCTAGATTTGTTTAGGATATATTTCTTCATCCCTAGAATAATGCAGGAAAAGCCATCTCCCAGTACCTCCTGATTTTCAGGTTGCTCCAGAGCTATGAAATGAAGTTCTGAGCTTTATCATCTCAAGATATTTTTTTCTTTTTTTTAGGTTTGAGAAATGTGGTAAAATTCTTGTTTGTTTGTATTTTCCTGAGACTATTATTTTGGTTGAGCTTAATTTACTATTGGAAAAAACTGCTAAGCATAACAGCAGCTTAGTAGCATGGTGAAGGAAACTCCCAGATGATTGAAGTTCTGGAAAGGCTGTAACAGAAGTGACCAACAGAGCATTGCTTGCTTCCTCTGCACTGGTGGAGACACTCAGTTTGGAAAGCAAGAAGCAGCTCCATATCACTCCCAGAATTTATTAGGAAGCTCTGGTTCTGATGCTGTAGTTGTGTTTATTGTCATTTTAGGGACTGGATGTTGAGGACTGATTGTCTCCAACCCAGGAATCCAAATGCTGTTGGGTGTCATTCTACTGAACAAGCCTTATGGGAAGTGGATGGTGCAGAGGAGACCATTGCTCTGTGCTCTAAATTTAAGCTGCTGAGGGAAGTGCCACCAAAGTAGGACCCAACACCCCAGGCCAGCACCATGCTCTGGGTAGGGGCAGAAGAAGGAGTGGTGGGATAGGTGGGGCATTTCTGCTCTCCTCACAGGAGCACACTCCACTAGTCACCCCTGAGGCTGCTTGTCTCCTCATGTTGATACCTGCTCTCTCCTCTTTTCCCTTTGGTTGTTGTGTTCATGCTCATCTATGTGGCTGACAAGCTAGTTGAATTGTTTTGGGACTTTTTCCCTTCCACCAGTGGAAGAAGGCTCCCTTCTTACATCTTAGTGTAATATCATGAGGAACTGTGTGAATGAAAATGATTTTTCATTCCTAGTAAAAGAAAAGAGCTGAAATATTTTAAAACCTAATTGCATCAAAGGAAGGAAACTAAAATATCCTTACAGGGATTCAGGTTGCTGAAAAAATCAGGTCCAGCCCAGACACAAGTATGTTTTATATTAAAACTTAAACAACCAGCCAGTATAATATTTCCTGAAGTTTCATCCATCATGCTACTGGTTTCTGCAGGGAGGGAAACATAACCTTCCCTTGCTGTTTCTCAGGAAAAGTAAATAATATTGTTAAGAAGTTTGTCACATCACAAGTGCCTAATTAGGGAAGCTTGGGGAGCTGGTAAGTTTGCAGGCTTCATTAAACACAATGCAATGTCCCAAAGATGAAGAATGTTGAGGGATATCTGCAGATCATGTAGGTACAGGCTGACCTGCATCCTTGTACCACTAGACTGTAGAATGGTTTCTCCAGAGGGGCAGAGGGAGCAATAGGAAACACTTGTCACTGGTTTGGTGGTCAGTCCAGCCCTTACCCTTGACATATGTCTGAATTCATAGAATCATAGAATTGTCAGAGTTGGAAGAGACCTTAAAGGTCATCTAGTTCCAACCCCCCTGCCTGGCAGGGTCACCTTCCACTAGAGCAGGTTGCCCAGAGCCCCATCCAGCCTGGCCTTAAAAGCTTGCAGGGATGGAGCTTCCACACCCTCTCTGGGCAACCTGTTCCAGTGTCTCACTACTCTAACAGTGAAGAACTTCCTCCTAATATCCAATCTAAATCTACCTTCCTCTAGTTTATATCCACTCTCCCTAGTCCTATCACTACCTGACATCCTAAAAAGTCCCTCACCAAATTTATCTGTCCATGCACAAGTATCATTTAACCACACCACTTGAGATGCCCCAGGGTGTCCTGTCTGATCTAGCTGCCAGTCTAAATCACGGCTCTCCTGTGGGGCATATGTCACCTTTACCTCCCTTGTGGGTGTGATTCAGGTACTCTAGAGCATTTCAAATAGTATAGGACACCTAAACACAATCAACCATGCCCTAAGTGTCTAGTTTGGATTGAGGTGAGTTGTCATGCAGACACTGTTGATGGCATTGGGTAGATCTCCATTAGCAGTAGCTAATTTTGACACCTAACTGGACATATCTGAAGCTATGTGTCTTAATGTAAAGTTGAATCTTCCTCTGTAAACGACAGGTTGATTGAAGACAGCAGTGTTGATAGGTGCTAGATCAGACAACTTGAGCAGTTTAGCCACCACCCACATAAGGATTTCAAGACAGAGTGCAGATGCAGCCAAATTGTCCAGCCACGGATTGGTTGTGTTCAAGTGTGAAACTGCCCAGACTTTGATTCAGAGCTCAATGTCATTTTGGCCATAGCAGGAATTCAGAAGTTTGGCTATTAGTTGGACAAACTATTGCTTTATAGTAATTTTATTTTATTAAAGTACTAGGAAAAAACTTACATTTTCAGCTGAAAAACATGACCTGAAACTGGGCTATTCCAGTTAACACCTATTTCACTGAAATGCCACCCACTGAGTGTTTTTCTGAACAAGATCAAGAAGCAATTTATCAGTGCTCATGTTAACTATAATGGTAGGTCCTTAGCAACTTTACTCTCTTCCAGTGATTACCTGACTTTAATTGAATACTGAATGCCCTGAAAAACTCAGATGTGGCTCAACCATCTGGCATTATATTATACATTTTAAAAGGTGTATTTAAGACCTTCTGTGGCTGGAATAACACTTCTGTGGAGCTAGTGCTCTGATCTGTGTTCCAAATCCATCACATTATTTTCTTATGAGGCCAGAGCTACCATCACTAATTAAGCCTTTTATTTTGTTTTACTAGATTATCTGGTTTTTTACTTCAAGGTCTCCTTGGCCAAGCAACAGCACTTGGCTGAAATGATCTGAATAAACCCATGCCAACTCTCAAACAAAACCAGCAGAGTTGATTTAAGATTGCCACTTTTCCAAAGTGCTGAAAGCTTTCCTTCTTTTCCAAGGTGGATGAGCACCAGCTTGAGTGTTGCAAACCAGACCTCATTGTAACTGGGATATTTTGTCTTACTGTGACAGGGAACTATTGCATTATGAATGTTTGATTAGATGCTATTTCCAGGCTTTGCTATGTGTTATGATGATGTGGTGGTCCAGTGAAGCACCAGGGGAACCTGTTATTCAGTTTCCTCCTTTTTGTATGTGAAACAAAAGGAAGACATTAGTCTGAATCAACACTTTACCTTCTCATCTCCTTCACATTTCACAGAAATATGTACAATACTTTGTGTACTCAAGTGAAGATACAAATGTGAATATGATAGGAATGAGTTAAGAAAGCACATAGGGAGGAGGAAGATTGCAGGGTGAAAACAAATTGCTGTACCAACTGGGTTAAAAGAATTTTTTAAATTTTACTATTTTTTTTCTCTTCTGAATGTGATTAACAGCAGTAGGTGAAGTTAAGCAGGTCTGGCAGTTGCATTTGGGTCAGCTTGTTCAAACTCCCCCACAGTCTCCTTAAAGCAATGAAGAGACTCTTTATGTATAGATTGCACGTAAAATTGCTTCATTGCTATCTTCTTTGGAATGAATTGGAACTCACCCCAGCCTCCCTCCTGGATTTAGAATTCCATTTTAGAATTTCACACCAGGAGGTACAAGACTTTCTTGGAAAAGATATCTCAAATAATAGAAAATAATCTTTAGCAATTTGTATGTTACAATTTCATATCTGGTGATATTTTTACCATTGGAAGTGCCTGCTGAGGGTGGGGAGGGAGTGGGATTTCACTAACTATCCCCCATACATCTGGTGGGGAGATGGGACAGTCCCTGACCTTGCCTGTTGCTCTGTCCTGGGTCCTTTTCTCTTTGAGGTTCTTCTGGAGGAAACAGAGAAGGTGTAGATCTGGTTCTGCTCTCTGAGTGTCTCGATTTTGAGATCCTTTTCTTTGTCAGCCTTTTTCTTGGCCTGATATTCCCCACTGATGCTGGACACTGATTGGAGCCTAAGGGTGTTTTGAAATGACATTTTTTATAGTATTTTCAAATCCTAGGCAGGGATTAGCACTGTCAACATTTTTCTTTTGTGACTTTAAGCAAAGGCAGCAATGTCTGCTTTGCTTTGTTCTATGCTTCCTGCTGTTCAAGTGCATAAGCTGTGCCCAAAGCTACCTCCTAAATAACCAGGAGAAGGCTGAGTTGAGACCCCATCCTGTACAGAGTTGAACAGTGACGTTGCTTGCACAGAAGCTAAACTTTCTATGTGGTCCATTCTGTGCATGCCTGGGAGCTTAAACACAGCCACCAGGAACTCTGAGTTCCAAAATGAGCTACATCTACTGGCTCTAGGTACTACCAGTCCTGGAGGGCTGAAGGAGCTGCTTGAATTGTTATTTTGGAAGGATTAAACCTTTTTGGTCTTGATTTGCACACTGTAGGAAGCAATCTGAATCTCACTCTTCCACTTGCTGAGTTTGCAGACTGTGTGCATGGGAGAGAAGTAGAATTAGTTTCTTTGAAAGGTTTTTTTCCATGCCCAATGTAACTGAACAGTTTCCCCAACAGTAGCTCAACCACCACATCGCCAAGACAATAGTGGAATTCAAATTCATTTTCAGCAGTGGTTTGGCCTTCAAATTGTGGATGACCTTTGGGATATTGTTTGAAATCTGCCACTTGTTACTGTTGAAGCAAACAGGAGAAGAGGCAGGTCTGTGAATACCACCAGCTCTGTGCTGAGATAAAATTACTACTCTGGCAATATGGAACATCAGATCTGTGATACTGGCTTTGTTTTGCTTTAATCAGAATGGTTATTAAGCTACAATTTTATAGAGAGTAAATTTACTTTTCTGTACAGAGGAGGGTGCTTCCTAATAAATAATACATTTGCCATTTCAGCTCAGCATTAAAAGAATTATCTTCTGAGATAAAAACCTGTCTTTGATTATCAAACTTGTGAATATCCTTTAAAATAAAAAGTTGCTACTCAGAATTGTGTTTGCCTCAGCATCCAAATGTACCCTAGGGAAAGACCATTGTTCTTCCAAAAAAAAAGAAGGAAAGAAAAATAAAAGGGGGAAAAAAATAGAAAAAAAGAGGAAAAAAATAGAAAAATAAAAGAAAAATAAAAAAGAAAAGAAAGGAGACTTCTGCCAAATACCTCTCTCTTCTTCAAAAAGCCTCCAAAAGAAAGAGAGAGGTCAGGATGGTGCCAATAAGAAAGCTGAAAAGAACCAAACAAACCTGCAATTATGGCACAGATTTCAGCAACAAAGATCCCTTGTATGAAGTATGGGCAAGATTTCTTTTCCATATAAACCTGTCCAGGTCTGAAGTAACTCTACTGATTTCAGAAGTTTCCACAGACCTGTACCAGTTCTTAGTCCCATGGGAGTTCCAGGTATTGGGCAAGGTATTGGTGCATGTCAATACAAAAGTTTAGGAAAGGAATAAAGAGCAAAAGGCTAAATGTGCTCCCATGAAAGTGGAAATGATGACTGCAAGAACAGTTGTGCTGCAAGAAAGGTCTGCAGAAATTGCTAGCAGGAAAGAGTGATCATGCCATTAAGTTACCCCTCCAGACTCTTGCAAAAGCTGATGGCCTCTCTGGATGCAAATCTCAAGGAAAATCCATTTGGAACTCTATAGATGGATTTATGTTTCTATGTCATAGGTAATTTATGTGTTGTCTTTAACATTTTCTGCAATATGTTTTTTATTTTCTAACCTAAAAACCTGACAAACATTTTAAACAAGTCTTTAAAAACTTCCTTAATTTTTGTTTTCTATCAGGAACCAATAAATAAGCAGTGTAGTTTAGAAACTAAACAAAAACCATACCCATACCCTAAGTACTATAAAACCCAGAAGTAAAACCCCATAACAAATTGTTAACAGAAAGCCATGGCAAATGCAAAGTAAAAACCCCTCTAAAAATACCTATGTCACAGAAGACTGCAGTGTTTCAAGCAAGCAGCTTTTCCTGATGATTTTTGTAATGGCAATATTCTTAAGGGTTTATGTTAAGGTTCATTTGATTCTATTTCTTTAATTAGCCAAAACATCTACTTAAAGATAGGCATGCATCAGCTTTCAGTTGGGAAATTGAAAGCACCATATCTTGCTGCTTACTCTTTTTGTTATTTTAATATACAGTGAAGAAAACATAGCAAGACATTGTTTCTAGAGAATATTCTATTCCAGTTGCAGTGCAGCAAGGATAACCTCCCCTGTTTGGGGAGTAAAATGACTCCAAAGCAAAGCCTACCAAATATGCTTGCTTCATCTCCTTAATCACATGTGCAGGTATATATGGGCTCCTGTTGATCATTTTGGGAGGAACATCCTCATCTGCTTTGATTTGCCATAATCCCCAGAGATACTTTTGTCAAAATAAATGAAATTATTTCATTGAAAATGCTTAATCAAACCAAAATATTTACATTTACTTTTGCAAGGTAGCAGCAAAGGGGACATACCAGCCAGCTTACCTCTCTGCTCCTCCTCTGCTTTCAGTTTTATCAGGCAGCTAGGAGGAAGGAACTGAGAAACATGTGAGGACTCAGTTACTAACAGCACTGATTACCAGGTTTCATGCACTGAATACAAGAATTTCTTTACTTATTTGTGTTGTCTCAACACCTGACACTATTGGTGCTGATGGATGTTTTCCCACTGTTTTTACTTTAGAGGAAACAAGTCTACTTACAAGAGAAACTCGTGGAAGCCACTGGAAGCACTGTGGACAGGCTTTTTATCCTGACTTTTGAGAATGCCAGTAAATGCAGAAATTATGGGAATGGCATATACTGACTGCAGGAAGCTTGGAAAGCAGAACAAGGAGAGATCACACCTCAGCAAAAAATCACTGAGACTCCTAAACAAGACAAGCTCTAAACTAGGTATTCTAAACTAGGCAGTATCATGAAGCTAATAACCTGCATTCATTAGCTTCTAACCAGAAATTTTGGAGGCCTCTTTTCCTATTCTTAGCTTTATGAGGTTTGGGTTTTTTTCCATGCAAAGAACATTCTAAAAAGTCTAAAAAGAGGCATATGCAGCATGATGGTTTCCATCATGGAAGATGATTGTCATACATTGTTATGTGAAGTGATCTTTATCTTCTGTCCTTTCCTCTTCCTTCATTTTTCAGTGCTCAGATGATGAAGTGCAGTGGAGAAGAGGAGCTATTGCCTGATCAGTGTGGTAGTTGATAGGTTTGAGACCCATGAATAAAAAACCACAGCAGCTTAAAATAGGGTTACCATGCACTAAGGCAGAGATTTAGTTCCTGAGTTATCTGACTTCAGTCTTCACCAACATGCACCATTTCACGCTCGTGGCAGAGAAACCTCAGAGCCTTGCTTCAGCAAAGAAAGAACCAACTAAACTCACACATGCCTTTGCAGCTAAAAATAGGGGATGTCAGTGTGCTGCCACATGACATTTACTGCTGGGGAGCTGGAATATTTTCATTTTGCAAGGCAAGCTGGTGGCACTGGATTTGCACAGGTCAGGACCATTCTGCAGGGACCGGCTTCTCTCTCTCCATAGATCCCCTTCTCGCACCAGCCTTTGCTCTGGATTTCTTCCCCTGCTGGTCCTTAAAGAGAGATTTCTCCAAGTGCTGCCACTGGCCTGTCCCATCAGGATAAGCTGGCAGAAATGTTCCTTAGAGGGTAGCTTCCAAGGAAGGAAGCCTTTCCAAGAACAGTAAACAGTAAACACACTGAAGTTCTTGCCCACTGCATCAGGGCAAGAGTTCTGTTTCAGAAAATAGCATGTTGGTAAGGGTGATTCTGGCATGTCCCACACGACTGCACAGCATAAGGCTGTGCAATGACATGAGACAACCAAATGACAAAATGCTGGCTCTCCATCAAACATGTAAAGCACCTATTTTTGGCTCTACCATCTGCTATCAGTTTGCACAGTCTCTTTCCCAGCTGAAAACACAAGGCACACTGGCACAAACGGAGCATTCCTCTGGCTGCTCACAGACTGCAGGATACAAATTTTTTCTCTCCTTGTGACCTGCCCATCTCTCATTTATTTATTTTATTTTTATTTTTAATTAGCATAATGAAGTAGGGTGTTTTGTGCAAGCTAAATCATGATAAAGTAAAAATCAACCATCTAGGGAAAGTGTTCTCTAGTATCCTACCAGGCAAAATAATAGTACATCACTTACTCCTTCAAAATAAACACTCAGAAACTAACAACTGAAATTAATAGCAGGATTGACTGAGCCTTTTCTGCTGAAAGATTTTCAGGAGGGATCTCTTTTCAGCTGCTTGATACTCTGCAGGTTCATTAACTCTACTGTCATCTACTGCTAAACAGGGGAAAGTGAAAGCAAGACATTTTTATTGCTGGCAAATAACTTTCTGTGGAAAAATGGAAACTTTAAGTTGTTTAATGTGAAAGCAACAAAGCAAAACAAAATAACCTCTAAGCTTTTCTGCAAGGCTGCCTCCTTCCCCAACCAGCAAATGTTTCTTCACCCCTTTAGAATTAATTGATTACTCCTTTTGAGCCCTGATTTGGAGGGAGGGAGCTGATCTAAAGTTCTTTCCTTTATAATGCAGATCAGAACCAGTAGGACATTTGCTACTTTCTTCCCTGAAGAAATAAGATGTCTCTGAGTTGAAACCCTGGCTTCATTGACTTCACTGGGGCTATGATTTCACCCCAGGAATTATTCTGAAAGCATTACTCATTTAATAAGCATACCACACTAATTCTCTACTGTTTCCCTACGAGCACCTCCCAATGCCAATGTAAACCCAGTGCACAAAGCTACATTAACACAATATTTATGGTTGAGATCTTAACACAAAAGTCAGGAAACTCAGAGTTATGGTTCCCCCAGCGAACCATAACCAGGGGTAGCTTTAGTGTTTTGCATTACTGTCTCTGTACTCCACAGTGGATGTCCAAATACCAATGGCTGAGTTATAGCTGCTGTGGGAACTATGGCTTTGGATTTCAATATATTTTTGCATTGAAATTCTCAACCTGGGTCATGAACAACATGATGGTAGCAGAGGTTAGTATCTCCAGTTTGCTGTTCTTGGTTACTGCTGAGGGTGACATGGGAGAGTGGTGAGCTCTCCCTGTGGTGTGGCTGATGGGAAGCCCACAGGTCTCTTTTACCTTGAGAAACAAAATACTCATAAGGTATAAAAAGATTAACCCTTCCACAAGCTTTGTATCATCCAGCAGATACCCTGCAAGAGAGCAAGAGAATTAATAGGATTTGACAGAGATTACTTCACATGATTCTAATGCTAATATTTAAGTGACTTGGTCAGAGATAGGGAATAATAAGATGCTTTTCTCTGCAATTTATGCTTTGTTAGAAAAATCCCATGTCTTCACTTCCAAGGAAAAAGTGTCCTCAGGAACAAACTGCAGAAGATGTGGAAAAGAGAAAGTTTGTGCAGTAGACAGTGCTAACCAGAGTGACCCATGGTGGTTTGAGATACTCTGCCCTCTACACCAATCCCTCTCTAGCTCAGAGCTGGGGCTGTTTTGGGGCAATTTTACCTGAAACCTACAGGGGGGTTAGCATGCATCTTATTTAAATAATTTTAATATTCTTCAGTAAGGACTAATAGGTTTAATAGGCTGGCAATAACTGCAATTTGATGTAGAGATTTGCAGTAAAATGAAGATAATTCTTGTAATGTTGTTCAAGGAGCATGAAGTTGAACTCTGAGTTTACAAAGGTAGCTGGCTCAGGAGTGTGCAGTGCCCTGAATGTCAAAGAAGAGAAGCAGAGTCTAGAAGCTCTCTCCTCTCAGCCTATGCCAGTGGTGGGCTGGAACTAACTAGCCCAGTCACAGAGAGAACCAAAAAGCTGAAGGTTGCTGGGATTTGTCTACTCTAAACACTGAAGGAAAAGAAATTACTTAGGCATGTATTTCCTCAGGTGAGAAGTTCACAAGCAGGATCAAGATTGTACAACTCCCATTAATTTACCTGGGCTGTATTTCTTGGAATGGTGTGACCTCAACTACATTTGGACTGGGAACACAATTTGTAACGTGGCCACTGTTCTAAGTCAAGTTATAATCTTGTCTGTCAGGGAAATGATCCAACCAAAGCAGAGCATGATAAGTGGAAAGAGAACTGCTAGTGCCTGCTAGCAGCCACTCCAAATCATCACCTTTGTTTGCTTTCGGATGTTATCAACATCCCACCGCAAGGATGAATGAAGTGATATGTCTGGCTCAAGGACTGAGGCTTGAGAGTGTTTTCCCCTGCTCTTAACAGATGCCAGCAGCAGCACACAGCTCAACTGGCCCTTCCAAAAGCTAATCCCTTTTCAACATGGCTGCTGCTATGTTCATACCTCATGCTTTTATGTCTTGGCTTTTACTTTTACATATTGAATTGCTTGGATAAGGTCAACATGTACAGCAACAACATTCCCACTGACTGCAATAAGCCCAGCTGCTCCTGCCCTGTGTTTCAACCAGATTCCCACTCCATCTGAATATAGCAATGATAGAAGTGGGCTGCACAAGAGCAAAACTGGTTGTTTTAAGGCCAGGTGGTAGAAGTATTTTGATCTGTGTATGTATTTCTTCAGTGTATCTTGTGGTAATTCTATCTCAGGTAGGAGCTAAAGCCAAGCTGCTTCACATAGGGTTCACAGAGAGCAGTATATTACTTCAGATAAGTTTACCATTGTTGTTCCCCTGTACATTTATAGCATGTATACAGTGATAGATCTAAATGAGTATGCATGTGGACAAATCTCTTGTTTGCATGTATTCAATATCTTGGAGAAGGGACAGAACTAAGCAAAGCTCATGACAAAATCTGGAAAATGAAAAAAAAACCCCTCAAAATAAGTTATTTTTATCTCTGTATAAGCAACATTTCAATTGTTTTCAAATAATCTTTATTGGAAACTGCTTGAAATATAAACACATGGACAGTATAGTCCTTTGCAAAAGGTTTGCTGTGCTTAACTGTTGGTTTATGCTGAGAAACTGTCATTTTACTCCCTTAAAAATAATGCAAAAGAATAAGAATTGTTTACCAAGCTATAAATTAATCCTGGGGTACAGTATAGTTCATGAAAACTACTTCATCATGTACAACTTGTTATTTCAAGCTTATTACTTCACTAGGATGTTAGTTTGCAAAGCCAGAACTCTAGTATGTACCCCAGAACTTGTAAACCAAGTTGGAATTAAGTGTAAACACACTTTTCAGTGCTACTTCTGCTGCTGCCACTGGAGCAGGTTATCTGGCTTTCAAGTAAAACTGAATGATCTACCCCACTGCTTATTTAGATCACAGTTTTAAAGTAATTTCATAAAGACTCTTTAAATTCTGTCTCCTGATGCTAGTTGATGTGAACCACTGATTTTGATTTGGGGATATTTTTAAGAAAAAGGGACTGTTTATGTGCATATCTGTTGTGAAGTAGGGTTCTGTAATGGGAACTAAAATCAGGAGTGGCATTTAGAAAGGCATAGGGTAGCTAGTACCTGCAGCTTAGCCTGATGTGCCCAAGAGCAAGATGCAAGTGTCTGTCCCTTCATTTTCCATGATTTTCTTTTGCATATGTGGAGTGTTTTTGCATACCTGTGACCTCTCAATTAATGTTCTTTACATTTCAGTATACTGCCATGCTACTTTTCCAGATGTCCTAATCCTTTATGTAAATGAACTTATTAAACCTAGCCATCAGCCACAGTGAAACCTGCCAAATCCACTGTCTGGACTCACACACTGCATAGACTAACCTTTATTTGCATAAACTTGTTCTGTAAGTGTAATCTTACTTATCATCTGCAGAGTTAAAGTTTCACTAATGTAAATCCCTGACAAATCAAGCACAGATGTAACTGCCCTCAGGCTCAGCCTGTTGATTCACTGCCACCCTTTTGTCTTCCCCCTCCAGCCCCACTACCATCCTTCTCACCCTGCAAGTGTTTTGTAGTCCTTGTAGTCATTTAAAATGGATCCTGTACATACACTGCAGGTACTAAACATGACACTGAGCACTGGTCATTTGGCCTTTTTCCTTTTGATCAGGCTACCTCACAAAATAACACTGGCATGTAGTCCTGGGTGTCTGCTTGTACCAACTGGAAGAATTTGCTCTGCCAGTCCCCAGGTACCAGCCAGATTGTTGCAGTTTGCCCAAGGATGTTCCAGATAAGAAGCCAAACTCAAAAAATGGTTAGTGTAAGCTGGCAAATTCCACAAAGCAGCCAAGGAAAATTCAATCAGAAGGCAGCAGGGGTTGTAACTCCCTAAAACCACCAGAAAGAGCTGGATGATGGGATGGGAGGATGATTCTTGCACTTCATTTTCCATTGTCTTTGAGAATGAAAATTCCCTCCCACTCCTAGACCTAGTAAAACCAACCCAAAATCTGCCAGATCATGAACCTTTAATGAAAGGAGGAAAATGTTACTTTTGAATTCAGAGGGTGTTGGCATACATTGGGTTTGTTTCTGATTACTTTAAGGTCTAAATATGTTTCCTTTGCTGGTACCCAGTTGCTATTTATTTGGCTTTAGTCTTTGATCTCCCTTATGCTGGCACATCATAAAAAACATATTCCTATTTGAGTTCTATATTATGCAGTTAGTCTCTGCTTGTTATGTTCCCCAGGCTGGTTGTACCTACAGAATAAGACTCTCTTTGTTTTTGATAGACTCCAGGTGTTTATCACTATAACTTACTAATGGATTTGACCACAGAATATGCATGCAAGCAGCAAACTGGAAAACTAATGGCAAAGTTACTGGTTTGATAATTCAATGGTGTGCTGTACCATAACCACACACATGCATGCATGGATGCATACTTGCTCACAGAGTTAGTTTTGTAAAAGAAGAGATCTTTTTGGCTTGCTGGTTTTTTTTTCCTGAGATGAATTTTCTGCTCTGGAAATTAAGCTTTTGCTTCAGATTTATTTGGCACTGAGTTTTCTTTGAAAGCTTTCTAAATCTGAGTCCTGCTCATTCACCTCCATGTGATACTGCATTTTAGGAATGTCCTGTGTCTAGCTGAGGTGCTGCAGTTCCTAAAACTCTGCTCCCTCTCCCCTGCAATTCCAAGAAAAGAGAGCACTTCCATCAGGCTCCCCAGCACTGACAGCTCCAACTACACTGTTCAATCTGCATTGTTATAGCCTGGGGACTGCAAATGGTAACCAGTAACTCAAGTGAGGAGCCATAACTTTGTACCACATATCAGCCCCATGGCTTTGCAATAGCCAAAGATGAGGTTGGTTTGTTTTGGGGTTTTTTGTTTGTTTGGGGTTTTTTTTGTTTGGTTGGGTTTTTGTTTGTTTGTTTGGGGTTTTTTGTTTGTTTGGGGATTTTTTGGGGTTTGGATTTTTTTATTATTACTTTTTTGCTCCCACCCCCCAGTTCCAGTGAACCCAACTGTTTCTAATAGGAAATGATAGAAATCTCACTTTAAAACATCCTTATTCCTCTGCATACCACCACATGAGAATTTCCTGTTTAGCTGCAGCTATCTCATGACTTCCAACTCAGAAATAGTCTGTTGTTGAGTTCTTAGGAGGAAGAATATGTATCCAAATGGCCAAGCATACCTCCTTGCAAAGCCAATGGAAGAGTTTCCCTTGTGAACCTGCTGGAAATACAAATGATTTTTGCATGCTTTTGTCTTTGACATACAGATGCTTATAGGAACAACTGCTGAAGTGCAGGCTAGAGAACACTGTAAACATCAAAGGAGCAGTTGGCAAGTGTCCTCTGCCACCTCTGAAGTTAGTGTTGATTGTAATGCTAAGTATAAGATAAATATTGATGGCAGTCAGGGTATGGTGCTGAGGCTGAGGGATCTGTTGTTTGTAGCTGCTAAGAACTTCCTTCACAAGCAGCTGGTTTTGTTGGAAGCCTCTTGCTCTCTGTCCTGTGCTGCTCACAGAGCAACAAGCTGCGTTTTTAAGCTTGTACCGTCCCCACAGCTTCTTCACCAACCTCTGTTATCACCTTGGAGCACAAGCCTGAGTCAGAAACATCACTCAAACAGTGCTGTTTCCAGAAAAGTCTGGTAGTATTTTGCACTTTGAGGTGGGTACTGCCATTATAACCCTTAGAGATGATGTATAAAGGGAACACAATACATGAAGATGACCTCTTCTCACCAACAGCTCCAGGGAAGGGAATTCACATGTTGCAGCACTGGCTTTATTCTTCAGTTTTTCACCACCCTAAAGCCACAGGGTAGTTGACTACCTTAATCTAACCCAAAGACCAACTTCCTTCAAACACATGGTACACAATTCTAGTACTCAGAACCTTTTCCTTGTAGGCATTATTTGATATGAGATTTTAAAAGCAAATGTCAGATTAGTTCACTGATTAATTTTAATGAGTGTATCCCTTAAGAAATGCAAAATTTACCTTGGTTTTGCTTGAACACAGACAGTTTAAAAAGTAGAAGCTGCACAGGTTTATTCTGTATGTGCCTATACAGACAGGAGAAATCACATACAGGAGAACCTTGCAGGAAACTGAACTTAAGCAAGATGTTTTAAATGACCTTGTCATAGTTGGAATTATGGTTAAGTTAGCAGCTCATGCTCTTAATAAGTGACTTCACTGTGATGTCAGAAGTAGTCCAACCATTCCTCACAGATGAATTGTCATTTCCTAGTTCCACTGTTTGATGATTTCTACACCTTAAATAGTAGTGGTGCCTTCTGAGTCTAAATGTAATGCTGTATTTACTGGTGCCATAAAATCCCATTGTATGCCTATGTACTTTCAATTCTACATTCAGCTTAACATAGTTGTCTAAGAACTATGGAAGTGATGAAGTTTGAAAGTGTTTAGAGAAGACTCCAGGATAGATTTTTCATAGCAAGGTTCAGATTGACCCCATTTATACCTGCTAAATATTAAACACTGATGTTTTGCTATTTTTATCTTTGGCTGCAGGAGAGATTTTTCTCAGAGGTCAGAAATGCTTGCTGTGTTGGTTACTTGTGCTGTCACCATGCTGATGAGGGGTTTTATCTAACAGCCACAGGCTTGTCAGGCTATTTCCATCAGGAGAAGAAACTGATGCAGCAGTTCAGTACATTAAGAAGGAATGCATGCAAACTCTGTTTTGAGGAGCACAAGGAAAGTAAATGGCAACAGGCATTTGCCTTGCAAACAGGCTGTAGGACTGTCTTTCCACTGGTTCCTGAATATTTTGACTGTCACAAATGCTCTTCTGCCTCTCTCAGACAGCCACTTTGCACCAGTAGTCTCCTGGTGCCCAAATCATGACTGGATTCTAAGTCTGAAATCAAGTTTGAGTCCAAGTCCTGGTCTTACTCTGCAGTGTGGCTTTGGTTTTGGACAGGCTCTGGTGATCTTGTCTTGAACAGTGACTGCCATTATTTCCTGCTACTCATATAGAAATTGAGTTTAATTCCTTGGACATGAAGGAAGTCAGATTAGCCTCTGGCTCTTCTGCTATCTATAGAACAGGTACAACTGAAGGCAGCTATTAACATTTGCAGAAGAGTGGAAAAGGGAGGGCCAGGAACCAGGGCAGTGAAAGAAAAAAAGAGAAGATAAAGCAGCTTGAGGGGTGATGACAACAGTTCTTAGGTCCATGTGATACAAACCAAAATAATATATAGAAGAAGGCAGAGCTATGAGGCATAAAAGCAAAGAAAAAATGAATGCTTACCTGTCTGATTTTATATTGCTTTAAGGGACTTTTTGTTTTCTTTCTTTTTTCTGTGCTTAGGAAGGTAAAGTCCTATCCAGAACTGGAAAAGCAACAAAAGCAGTTGATTTTATATATCATACTGCACAGCACTATCAATCCCTGCTTATGTTCCTTCCTACCATGACAGTTTAATTTAAAGGAGAAAATCTAATTTCCTGTGCTGATTATATATCCAGTTAATTCCAAACTCTCATGTAACAGTTAAAATTGCTGTCAATTAGTAGGGGAGGCACAGTTCTGCTCTATATAGCTTAGCTACATTCCCACTGAATCACTGAATAATTTAGGTTGGAAGGGACCTCCAGAGATCACCTGGTCTAGACCCCAGCTCAAATCAGGGCCAACTTAGATCATGTTGCTCAGGCCTTTGTCCAGTCAGGTTGTGATATCTCCAGGATCAGAAATCCCACACCCTCTCTGGGCCCCTGTTTCAGTATCTGACCACCCTCATGGTAAAAATATTTTCCTAATATCTAATCAAATTTTTTTCTTATTATAACAAGTACTGTTTGTCCCCTGCCTTACTGCTGCACACCTCCCAGGAGAGCCTGGTTCTGCCTTCTCTGCATCCTCCTATTAGGTAGCTGGCACCAGCAGTAAATGCCCCATGGCTCTCTCCAGACTGAACAAGCCCAGCTCCCTGCCTGTCCTCCCAACCCAGAGTCTCCAGCCCTGACCATCCTGCTGGCTCTTCACTGGCTTCACTCCAGTTAATGTCTTTCTTGTACTCAGGAGCCCATGGCTGGACACAGAACTCCACTGTAGGCTGTACTGGTGTGAATGTTTCTGTGGAAAGACTTTTACTGGTATCTAAAATTCCTTGCTCAGAGACTAGATGTGAGCATTCTGTTGCATCCCTGCAGAGAACACAACAGGTTCCCCTAGGAAGGAAGCTCAAGACTTACAGGTTGGATGGATCTGAGGACAGTTCCTGCAGGTATATAATCAGCTGCTGGTTAATCTGGACAATACTCCCTTGTGTCAGAGGGGGCCAGCAAAGAGATCACTGCTAATCTGTGGTGTGCAGACCTTATCCTCTCAACATATTAAACAAATCCCAATAAAATTCTTAACTGTAGACCAGGCTTCAGAACTATAAATATCTTTTCTTTTTGGGCATCATCAATGACAGAGACATAAATAAAGGAAATATCTTTCTCTTCATTTAACAGGCCAGGATAAAACACCTTCTTCCTACACAGACAGTGTTGTCTAGGAAAACTGACAAAACATGTCTCCCATGCTCATTATCCATAGCCTCATACCTGTGCTTAAAGAATATCATCATCTGAATGAGTGGGATATGAAAGCAGTATTTCAGTGTATTAACTGGTGTTAAATTTTGTAAGCCTATCCAAACTGTCCTATGCACTGGGATCTTCTCCAATACTAGAAATCATATTTACTGAAGAGGTGCTACTTGTTTGCCAAAAACATGCCTGCCTTTTGAACCTCTAGTTGAACTGCAGATGCACATTAGTGCCTGCTATTCAAATGAGCTGCAAATTCTGAATATATGTGACCAAATTTTCCTTATGGGCATGCATTTTGTAGACATCACTGTGGACACTTTTTGAAAATGACATGTTTTGCAGTTGACACAAAGCTGAGTGTTGCAGTTGATACACTGGAAGGACAGGATGCCATCCAGAGGGACTTGCATAACTTTGAAAATCATATGAGGTTCAACAAGTCCAGGAGTAAGGGACTTACACTTGGGACAAGGCAATCCTAGGCATGAGTACAGTCTAGGACATGAACTCATTGAGAGCAGCCCTGAGGGGTAGGACTTGGGGGTCTTGGTGGATGAAAAGCTGGATATGAGCCAACAATGTGCATTTGCAGCCCAGAAAGCCAACTGTATCCTGGGCTGCATCAGGAGGGGCATGATCAGGAGGTCAGGTGAGGTGATTCTGTGTCTCTACTCTGCCCTTGGAAGACCCCACCTGGAGAACTGCATCCAGCTCTGGGGCCCTCAACGTTAGAAAGATGTGGACCTTTTAGAGCAGGTCCAGAGAAGGGCCACAAAAATGATCAGAGGGCTGGAGCCCCTCCCCTATGAAGACAGGCTGAGAGGGTTGGGATTGTTCAGCCTGGGGAAGAGAAAGCTTGGGGGAAACTTACAGCAGCCTTCCAATACCTAAAGGGGGCCTATAAAAGGCAGGGAGAGAGACTACCTGGGTAGAAAGCAACAGGACAAGGGGAAACAGCTTCAAACTGAAGGAGTGAAGATTTAGATTGGACCTTAGGAAGAAATTCTTAACCCAGAGAGTGGTGAGGCACTGGAACAGGCTACCCAGAGAGATTGTGGCTGCCCCCAGTGGCAGTGTTCAAGGCCAGTTTTACATATAACAGGCGTCATTTCCAAGGGAACATTTGCTGCTAGCTACCACAGATACTTGATTACTTCTTTAAGCTGTGTAACCCTGGGTAATGGTTGTATTTACAGTGATAAGTGGTATGTGCCCTGTGAGATCTGATATGTATGGGGGTTTCCACAGTGTCAGGTGCTTAACATTCCTGTTCTTGTTCCTCCTGTCATCTGGAGTGGTAGTTATGGAGACCCTGGAGGCAAATTAGAAAATAACAGCTTAGCACTCACATCACTGATGCAATCAAACTGAATGATTTAGGTGTCCTGGACAAGGAGAACCCACCCATCCAACTGTCTCTGCAGCACTGGTAGGAGTATGTATTTTAGTCATTAACTCTAAGACAAAAAACTTTCTGGATAGTGATCTCAAGAATAGAGTCTCAGGAGCTCCAGACTGTATCAGAAGCACCATATGATCAAACCTGTACTGTTGCTTTCTAAATTCCAGTACTCATGCAGCTTTGGCACTCAATTTTTCAGATGTTGTAGAAATGGGACTTCAGAGGATGGAGTGCTTATGAAAATTTTAGCTGCAAGACTTCACAGAACCATCCTTTGAATAAAGTAAGTGTGGCCTTTATAAGCTCTGGCGGCCTATGTTTGCTAAACCCTGACCTTTGGGTAGCCTTTGGGTGTAACTTGTGCCTCTAGGAATGCACCCCTTGTTGGACACTGCAGCTGAGCAGTTCAGGAGCTCAACCTGGAGCAACTAGGACAGTAAGCAGGATTTGCTCACCTCTCATAGATAGGTCACCCACAGTTTGCTTTAATGTTTACTGGTTTTGTATTTAGTCTTTATATTTAAAGTACTTCTAAGGCAAAAAATTAAATTGCCTCGTGAGCAACTCAGATCTTGAGTTGAAAAATGGCATCTTGGTATGACAAATATGGTTGGTAATTGTTACATGCAAACTTGAAAGAGCTGAAGAAGCATAAAACCTAAGCCTGATGCAGAGGAATGGTTTTGAGAAGCCTGACCAGTGGATTGGCTGCTGCTTTCACTTGCTGTGCTAGAGAAAAGGGTGTGAAGTCCTTATTTCACAGAACTAGAATCTTGTGTGGTCAGGGAAAGTAAACAGCAGAAAATGAAGCAGTAAGAGGGAGCTTATTAGTCTGTTCTGAGCCTAACCAGGGTGACCCAGACTGCCTGTCCACAGCCTGGTGGCTGTCAGCCCTGTCTGCCTTATTCCTTCCCAGCAGAAACCACTACCAGCTGCAGCATCAAAGCATCCTGGGAAGCACCATTCTTCCCACTGCCTGCTGCTCTTCTCATGGCCAGTCAAACCCCAGGACGCTCTGCTCCCAGGGTGGCCTTGAGGACTGGTGAAGGGCCCCATCCTGCTGGGTGACCCAATGTCAAGAACATTTCAGCCTTCTGCTGTTTCTCCTCTGAAAACCCCATGCAGCTGCTGTGCAGGCTGTCAAATATCTGCAAAGTATCCCAGCCGCTTCTGCAGGGTCTTCCGAGAAGTGAGGGGGGGAGCAGTCAGAGGATGTTTGTTTTAAGAAGTGAAGAGGAAGCAATATTTGGCTGTAAGTGTATCTGGGGGGTGGGCAGAGCAGTAAGGTGTGCAGGTTGTATTTCTCAAGGTTGAATGGGAACAAGACAGCAGTGGAAACAAAGCACTCTTTAAGGGAATAAAGAGAGACGTAAAACTGAAAGAGTCCTTGTGCAGCATTTGGAGTTTACGAGGCGTTTCCTCTTGCTGATGAATATGGATGGCTGAACTTTTCTGCACATTGTTGTTCAAAATGACTAGAGTACAACTACAAATAGCTGTCTGTTCTCCTGTCTGCAAATTCCAAACACAAAAAGGCAAAATTTAGCCTTGGGTTCAGTGTCACAGCCCCTGTGAAGCCAATGGGAATGATATAGTTTACAGCAGCATAAAAATGTTACCCACAGTCTGGCTTGCTAAACCACTAGGGTAAGTAGTAAGAAAACATTTATAAACATTACAGTGACATCTAGAAACCTTTTTCCTGTGGCTGTGTTTCCAAGCATCTTCATTTGCATGTTGGACACTTTTCTGTAACTGCAAGTTGTGGTTGTACATATCTTTTGGAAGGTGAGTTTTTGCAGAGTAGCAGATATTTCTTTTCCATAACAACAAATATTTGTTAACTAAATGAAGTGATTTCAGGTACACGTTAAAAAAGGTTAAGAATGGTTAACCAAGTCCTTCCAACCCCTGACATTCTGTGATTCTGTGAAGTATCGAATCCAAGAACTAGGTCAGCACAGTGGAAATTGAGTGACCAGTTACTTTACTGAAAGCCCAAATTCATGCCCATTGAATAAACCTTTGAATATATGCCAAGATAAATCTGACTAAATTTGTTGGTCAAGTTGTTCGATACAAAGTGATCACCCAAATGATCTTGGAAATAGTAACACTTGATCTGTACAAAGTGAGGACTAATTTAAGGGATATTCAGGAGATTAGACACAGTGATATAAATATCTGTTCTGTCTTCAACTCTCTGAATCCTCATGTAGGTACTTAACATGCCACACTGGTGGCTTGGCTTACTAGAGTTACTCTTAATCTTCTTTTTGATGGCAATAAAATATGTTCTTTACATATCTTATGTTAAAGTGTATTTTTCTAGCCCATGTGTTGTTCCTATGTTTCCTTTCCTAAGTTATTTTGAAGAGGCAGATCTCAAGATGAGGTCCAGAAGCTGCCTTGTTTCCACCTTGCAGGGTCTTGGAGACCAGGCTGCAATGATAGACTCTTCCCACCTCTGTTTGACTCTGATAGGTCTGGATAACCCTGCAGATATTGCAGAGGAGAAAGCTCAAGAGCATCCCATGCTTGGAGGGCTCCCTTGCCAGACTTGCTTGCTTTTTGAAGAGGTCCCCAGCTTAGGAACAGCCATTCAGATTTTTTTATCTTGGGGAAAAAATACTTCTTAAACTTAAAATTAATTTTAAAATATAAGCATGTGTTCAGAGGGCCAAGGGAGAGGGAGAGGAAAGACTGGTCTAATGCAAGCTCAAAATGTCAAAGTGTGCATTAGGCTGCACTGTTGGATTATTTGGCTATTTAATCCCCAGTTCTGGGGCAAGAAATCCCTGCTCAACGTGCAGAAGGGTTTGACAGAAAGCGAGACAGGAGAAAATGAATTGTTGTGTCTTGAGATACGCTGTGTGCAAAAGTGAGCCAGAGGTGAAAGGGTATGATGACAAAGCTGTTGGCAATTTAAACCTTGGCTCAGGCATAAAATAAATACATTATTCCTGATGGTGAAATTGGATGGTGCTGTCATAGATTCATTTTGTCTTCCTGGTGTTTTTCTAGCCCCTTCTCTTTCATCTGACCTGTGGCATTCGTATCTGCGTCCTGACGTGTCAAAACGCTCTTTGAACGTGTCAGCTTGTGAGTGCACTTTAATTGCAACCTAGGCTGCATGTGTTTTAACTGAACTCCACATCCAGATCCCATTAAAGTCCAGGAATTGTGGAAGGTGTTGGATCAGGCCTTCTGCAGATGGCACTGATTGGGTCAGCTCTGGTTTGGGGTGCCAGTACTGTTTGTGTCTTGGCTTTTATGCTGCTTCGGTGTGCGAAGGTTCACCAGAGCAGCCAGGAGGTGCTACTGGCTTTTCACACAGCTAGGAACAGGATCCTTAAAATTCACAAGAGTTAGCATGCAGCTCATAGAGGGAAAATTAAAAGCAACTCCAGAAATATCATAGCAGTAACTGCCAGAGAGTGGGGGTGTTGGGAACATTACCTTTCTCTTTGTGTCACTTATACTTTTACACTTTCATGCTTTTTTTCATGCTGTCTACTTTCCTCTTTCCTTTATAGCTTTTACCTTTTCTAGAAATGACACCTTTTGTCATGCTGTAGATATTAGTGCAGAGAGTCTCTGAGTGCTGGCCTGGCTGCTCCTGCAGTGCTGAAGGTGGGGATTTCCTGCGGGTGCAGGAGAGGCAACCTCTGCTGGCTCATGACTCCACTCACTTCTAACCTCCCTTCTCCTTTCAAGATGTTTCCTTTTCAGTTTGCACTAGTGGCTGGGGGTAGACTAAAGGGAGCAGGTTGATATTTTCATTTGGATAACCACCCCCCACAGTCCCCTCACTGACTTATCTAAGGCTTATCTGAAATTTTGTCGGCTGGAAGATAGGCTGGAAAGTCACAAAACCAGCTGTTTTTCGGAGTGCTTTACTGCTCTCTGGGCTTGGTGTGGCTGGACATACCACAGGCACAGCTTGTCATGCAGTGTTTTGGTAGCTCTAGCTCCTTACAACCATCTAGAGCCTGGGTATGCATGAAAAATTAAATAAATGAAACATTAGTGGAATTGGGTAAGTGCTCTGGAGCAGACAGTGCTGCCTGCAGCTTTGTGCACAGCTCACTGCTTGTTCAGGTGATCCTTCCCACTGATCCTGCTAGAAAGCTACATTTCAGCCCATCTCAGAGTAATCTGGATAATGTTGGGCAGAAATCATATGTGCTCTGTTTCCTTTGTTCATTGAATCCAACTACACACTACAGTCAATCACAGAAGGACAGAATCTCTGAATCATTAAGGTTGGAAGATATCTCTGTGGTCATCAAGTCCAACTGTCAACCTATCACCACCATGGCACTAAACCATGTCCCTTGGTACCACATCTAAACGTTTTTTAAACACCTCCAGGGACAGTGACACCACTGCTTCCATGGACAGCCTGGGCCAATGCCTAACAACTCAGTGAATAAATTTTTCCCAATACTCAAAATACTTCTGAGCTGAGCAGCCCTTGCTCTGGGGGCAGTGCAGGGTGAATGCAGCACTGCTGGTCACAATGTGCCCTCACTGCTGCTCCTAGGACCTGTGCTCTCAGCCAGCCGTGGTTGAAGTCCAAGTATAAAACAGGCTCAACCCCCCCTCCTATTTATATTTAAATTCCTTATAAAATATTTGGTGCCAAGAGGTTATTGTGGCTGTGTTTTGGTTTCTTGTGGATCTTAATGGGTGGAAAAAAAGCCCTTTCAGCCATTTTAGTAAAAATATGTGGAACAGGATTAGCCTGCACCTTGTAAAATCTTAAGAAACTACGGCCCCAATCCAATCACAATGAGGTCAGTGGGATGCTTTCCACTGATTCAGTGGGCCTTGGATGAGGCCCTAAGACATTATTTTCAGTAACAAGGACTGTGAGAAATGTATCTAATATTAGAAATTTATTGTTTATACTCTTTCTATAATTAAAACGGTGAGCTGCTCTGAAAAGGTTTCCTGAGCTGAACGTCTGGAGCCTGAAGCAAAAGTGAAGCTGTTGGCTCTTGGTAACAAAGGCTTTCAGCAGTGATCCAAGCAGGATGGCTTCTCAGCTAGCCTGTTCCACAAGGCACTGCTGTGAGACACTGGTCCAAGTCCTCCACAGCCTCCTCCACAAACATGACAAAAGAAGACTGCAGTCCATGAGTAGATTTGAGTAAAATGTTTACATATGACAGCATGATGACAGGGATGGGTGTGACTGATCTGATCCACACCTGATTTGTGTTGCTCTTGGACAGACACAACTGAGCCTGCCCTGAAAGTAGTTTCTACATCTTTGCAGTCCTCATGGCCTGAAACCTTGAAGGACCGAGGTGCTTGCTGTCAACACCAGGTGTATAGGCAACCCAGGCCACCAGATGGATGGAGAATGGATGAAGAAGCAGTTCTTTGCCAGTATCTTTAATAAGTAAAAGGAACTGTGTGGGTAGACTGGAGACATTTATATACAGGGAACCAACTGAAGTGATTTTTCCTATTACAGCTGCTAAATAAAGGGGCAAAATTACCATCTGTGTCAGCCATGCATGGGGTGGAGAGTGACTTTAGGCAGGATGCAGCTTGTGGGACTGAGGTACGAGATCCAAAGTGGGAGGCATGGAAGAAATGGAGAAAGGAAAGGCAGGAAAAAGGAACTGATGAAGGATGACCTCCCTTTTGGGGGATGGGGATACTCTGAGACCACTGTGAGTCACCCATTCATCTGCAAGGAGCCAAAGCACTCTCAGGGCATCTCTCAGAGATAGACAGTCAACGTGGCTGGGCATCCAAACACACTCAAATGCTGAGCAGTGGCAACAGAGCATGATGACTGGGCCACCTCAGAGCATTTGGTCAGGGCTCAGCTCCATCCTTTGTGCTGCCTGAGGAGCTGAGGAGGGTTTCCCTCCCCAGTCATGGCCACCCAACACTGCCTTTGGTGTGGACATCAGCAGGGGCAAGAAAAGCCTGTGACAGTGACCGCACCAGCCAGCTATGGGAGGGCTGAGCCCAGAGCTGCCCAGGAGGTGTTGAACTCCCCTGTTGCTGAGTATCCACCCTTTCCAAGCTGCTTTCTTATTGTGTCCTCCATCTCCCCTTTCCCCCCTGTAAAATCATGTTTGTGTAAAGCCCTTTGTTTAAACTCCTGCACCTACCTGGTGAGGCATTGCTCATTCCCAAGTACTCCTTGGAGAGTTCTGTACTTTCAAGTTTCTGCATGGGAGGCCTTGGCAAGTGCCATTTAAGCCATTCTCACAGGAATACCTGGAAGCTGATTCAGTCCTTCTTGCTGCTCAAGAGGGAAGAAACACTTCAAACACTGATCCTTCTAAAAAGTTACATTTCAGCCCATCCCAGAGCAATCTGGATAATGTTGGGCAGGAATCACATGTGCTTTATTTCCTTTATTCATTGAATCCAGTACTTCTGTTACAACTCTTGCTAAGTACCAACTGAAGCCAGATACTGATCTCACTCAAGCTTCACACGTGAATGACTGCATCTACTGCAGTTTTATTGAAAGCTATGGGATCTATTGGTGATATTGCACCCACTGATATTGGTGATCAGTTACACACATAACCAGTCCTATTGGGATAAGTAAAGGCTCACAGATTTGAATGAACTTCAACATTTGGTCATTAAGCATCAATTAAAACTCTTTGTCTATTGAACATATGTTGATTAAGCAATACTTTGGATATTCCAGAGAGATGGCTATGGCTTGAATAGATTTCTGGATAATTTGGGACATCTCCTAGATTTGCTTGATCTAGATCACTTTTTATAGTAAATTCTTGGTATCCAGCCATTTATTTTAAACTGAATTATTATTACTACAGTGGCATCCAAAGCTTGCTTGGTGGCCTACCAGGACCCCAAAAGCCACAGCAACAGGGACCTTGACTCCCTAATAAATATGTCTATTTTACTCACATAAAATCAACAAATGCAAAAATTGGCACTAAAGATGGGAAAATCTTATCTGATGTCACCAAACTAGCCTTTCACAATAGCTATGCTAGGCCATGTTGCACACAGCTGATACAACACAGACAATAATAAACAGGAGTGCCTTTCCACTTAGGTTTCCTCTTACTTATCATGCATCAGTGTGCTTGGTTACATGCCACATATCTGAAACAGTTTTGCATACTGTATACAGTCTCAGAGAAATGGATCTTCCTTTCTGATGGCAACGTTGGTTGTTGACATTTAAGAAGTGGAAATGGAATATTTAAACATAAAATTATTTTTTAAGGTCTTTTATAGGAAAAGAGTCTTCATTATGTTCAATGAAGACCTGCAGAATGTTTAATCACCACTCATCTTAGAATGGTTCTTGTCACCAGCGCACCACCCTTAGATTCAGGTCAAAGTTGTATGTTTGTTGTTGGTTGTGTGGGGGCTGGTGTTGTGTGGTGGTGTGTTGGGGCTGTGATGAAAACCTCAGCTCCTCCTCTCTGTATTTCATCTGGTTGTGTATTCCCATCCTTTCCTTGTGCTCACATTACTCTTCATCCAGCCATGGAGTGCTGGAGGAGCAAGGCACAAAGAAGGGCTGGGTGAAGGAAAGCTGATTTTCAGCTGAATCAGTTCCCTGAGCTGGCTCCCTGCAGAGCCAAACAAATTACACACAGCCACAGGGGCACATGTAGCTTCGGGTAGATGAAGAAGGGGGAAAGGACCACCCCACCCACCCCCTTTCAACACAGCTCAGACTTCTGGAATTAAATAATCATGGAACTTCAAGCCACAGACAAGCAAGCAGAATTACCTGCTGAGGCTTGGTTTGTGGGGAAACAGAAACAATAAAAGTTGAAAGGAAGCTATAGGGTTTGATGAGGTTTGTCTATGTTTGGCAAAGACTTTTTCCTTTCTTTGAGTTACTTGGAAATGTCTTCAAAACATTCCAGACTTGATTTCACTCCTTAAATACTCTTCAGTGTTTTATTTGAACAGCAAAGAGCCAAATTCTTCCCTCAGATATGCATACAAAAATTCCCACATTAATCAGAAGAATTGTCTGCACGTATCCTAAGTGCAGGAGATTTCTTCTTTGGTGTGTGCTTTGTTTCCTAAGGAGAAGTAAATTCTAAGCACAAGCATCCTCCTTTCCACACAGAGAAGAGCAAAATCCTTCATGATTCCAGCATGTGTTGGGGACCAGATGCTCTCACCCTTCAGGGAGCACCAATATATTTCATAAGAAGCTCCAGTGGCTACATAAAGACTGCTCAACAGAGCGCAGGGTATATCAGGATTGTCCTAAGAGGGAGTCCAGCCCTTTAAGATAGGAGATGTGATGAAGAGGTAGGAAGAGCTGAAAGTAAGAATGGGATAAGACATTAATTCATGGAAGAGAAACTGGTACTTCACATTTGATTTAAAACCCAGGGACTGAAACACTAATGTAGGTCTTTAATCTCCTTGATAAAACACTAGTGGACTTAAAAATAGGTTTTAAAAGCTGAGCTGCTGTTTTGATTTGTAAAACAAGTTAAACCAAACTTGACAATAAGGCATGTGCTTTAGATTTCCCTGGTTTGAGGCACTGTTTACTCTGGCAGATATATCCTTAAGTGAAGCTTTTTTTTTCCCCCCTCAAAGCTGTTACATGGTAGACTGATGTTGGCTGACCCTGAAGCAAAAATTTGAAAACAGCACATTTATTTTCCTGCTAATGCTAAACACACATGCCATGCAGCATTTTTTGGTCTAGCTGGAAAAGCTTCAAATCTGGACTATTTGTCCCTTTTACCCTGACTATAATGTTTTTCATGAATATAAAAATAACATAAGGAACTTGGGGGACTAGAGCCTGTGTGTGTTTTACAGTGGGAACACAGCCTATAATTTGCAGGCTGTAGACTGGAACGGGCAGACTGGAGGAGATGATGGACCAGACTGGTCCTACACTCTGCTGGTGACAATGGGCTTCCTTCCATGCCTCAGCACCCAAAATGTTAGCAGAGCTGTAAATTCAATTCTTTTAGCTTCCTTATAAAACAGGCATATAAAAACCCATTAACCCTTCCAGCACTCAACTGGGTGATGTGGTAAAAGGGGCTGCTTAGCCTGTTGACACTCATCTTTCCTACTACTTGAAGAATCCCTTGGATAAAAAAGACACAAGCTCTCTAGTACATCATCCCCTGTCACTAGGAGGCAGATTTTAAACCAAACCCTGGTTTGCAGACCACTGCCTGCAATATTGGTGATGTTTAAGGGCATCTCTGAAAGAGGATTACTTTCTGAGATGAAGGCATTGCTGTGCTAGATTAGACCCTTAGCCACAGGGACTTTGTTGAGGCCATATGGGATTGCCTCTTTTTTTAACATCTTTCATGTAGGTATAAATAAAGCCAGCATACCTGTAGAGCCACACAGTCAGCCTCAAAGACATTGATTTCTCTCTCACTGGAAACCAGTTTACAAGGCCCCCTAAGTCTTCCAGTAGTCAGCCAAGGGGGTCAGGGTGGGTTACCAGAAGAAGGAGCAACATGAGCTCCTTGACTGAAGTTGCCGTTCTTACTCTTCTTGCTAACAGAGCAGTGGTTTGGGTAAAACACTGAGGGTCTGTTCCATGCACTTCTTGAATGGATTTCACTGGATTGGACTTCAGCTAAATGGATTAAATTGTTAAACCAATTTAAGAAAGTCCATGTTCAGATATGAAAGAAGTAGCTTAAATTGGTGCCAATCCTCACATCAGTGAAGAGGGGAAAAAGATTGAAGAAAGAAGGACTTATAAGAGATCATTCCTCTTCATGAAATTTCTAACTCTTTGCCAATGTTAACTGAAAGGAATGAAAAAAAATCCTCTGGAGAGCTTTTAGCAATTAGTTCCTGCTTGCTAAGAATCTGGGTCTGGGCTGCACTAGGGCACTCAGCCCAACCATTTTTTTTTCTCATAAGCTGGACTGCACCTCATTAGAGATGCCCAGCTGTATTTTTCTCTCTCTTTCACAGCCCTACACATCACTTTTCATCCTGTCCTTGTCGTCACCTACTCCTTCTATAGCAAGTAAAGCAAGTGAAAATGTGGCATGAAGAAATCTCTTGCATATTTATCAACTTTCTCCTGCTGTTTAGTAGCTGGAAACACAGAACAGCACTTTGAGACACAATGCTGTGACCATCACCCTTGCAGATATTCATGGACCAGAGTACAAGCAGCTCTACTAGATGGTATTCAGGGACCATGGATCTGATGCACACCTCTATTATTGCATTGTAGAGGGCTGAGCTGACTTTACCTCCCTCCAAGCTAGTGTTTAAGCTAGCTCTAGCCTAGAAATTCTGTCTGCCTTACTGCAAGCAACAAAGATACAGGGAGTCACACACTACCAGCTACACCTTCTAGATTAGGTCAGTGCTACTGTACTACAGCAAGATCTGCTAGTCCTCATCTGAGTAGACACATTTCCAGCAGGTTATAGGTGCAACCTATGAGACCCTTCTAGATTGCCATGGCTCTGAATAATATGTCACTAAAGCTGCGTGTAAGGGCTTTATCTGAGGAATGTCCACACATTACTGTTTAAACCATAGATATTGTGAGTTTGTCTCCTATGGGGCTGGCTAACAGAGATGTTGATAGGGTAGATGTGCATTTCTGCTCCCCCCACCCCAGTGGAAGACCTAGTAGGAGGGCTGCAGTCCACTGGCTCAACCATTCTGTAGGAGTGAGCTGTTGCAGAGGTACTCTGAGAAAATGAAAGGAGTGGGACCTGTGGGGCAGAACACTTTGCCAGCCTGTGTAGGGAAAAAAACCCACGTGGCAAAAGATACTTGCAATTTTCTATCTTTACATTTAGGAAGCATAAAAAGAAGTCATAGTCAATATACATTATAGATTATGAATAAAATCTTGCCTTTTTGTTTTCCTTCCCCCTTTATTGAAATAAAAAAAAGAAAGGAAAAAAGAAAAATTCCCACTGCTGGGCTTCAGTTAAAGACTTGATCTCAAAGGCAACAACTAAACCAATATGTACTGGTGTCCTTGAATGCAGAGATGTGGCCTCTGAAAACAAGATGTGCATAACAGTACCCTTCTGTTCTGTAGCTTAGCAACTCAGGATGTAAATGGATACTCTTCAAAAGAAGATTTCCCATTTTAATTGGCAGGAACAGAGATCCATGTTAGAAAGCAGATTTTGTGTTTGAAGCTGTCCAGTGTAGATGCAATTATTTTTGTACTAAAGTGCCTTTGTTAAGGTTCAGTAAGAAATCAGTGTTGTCTCCAGTTTTATGTATTTCTGGTGTCATGTACACATATACATGTATATGTCTAAGTGTGTATCTGTGTGTACATGTAAAAGATATATTGCTACATAAAGCTCCTTTTCTATTTTGCTATATTAGGGAAGCACTTCCACACTGAA